>BPTQ01000009.1:148231655-148950644 GCA_019973895.1 Chrysanthemum seticuspe | reverse complement strand
AAAACCTTAAAAGGTCTAGAATTGAAAGTTTTGTTTAAGACATTTGTAGGTAAGGTGTTCGTAATATAGGATCAAATTTAGCTCAGAATACATATAATAATGGCGGCTAAAATGCGCTTCCAAAGCAAACAAAAGAAGATCACACGACCAAATCAAATAGTTCTTCTTCAATGTGTTCAAACCTTCCTCGGAAAGTGCGTTTTTGAGAAGAACCTTTTCTAAATTGGTGGTGAAAAATGCCTAGGATGGCTCGATTAGTCCCCTCATAATCAAAGAAAGCAAAAATTAATGGAAACTTAAACTGAACATTGTCCCCAATGTTCCCCGAAAGTATCAAAGTTATGATAATAGAAGGTAATTAAAAACGAAAGAAACTAATACTCCCCTGATTAGCTCGGTAGGATCCGTAAAAAGTGGTGGTTAAATCTTTTCCAAGAAGAGTTTTTGCGTGAAAGGCTCCTTCCAAACTTGTGTAACTTCTTCTTGATAAACTAAACCAGCACACTAGAAGAAAACAAACGAAACCTTCGCGTAAAATCGGCGGTAATAATATACATAAGACTCGATTTAAACTAGGATATAATGCTTGTGGAATGGATGTTTACAGAATTTGTTTTGAAAGTTAAGATCTGGAAAATTCCAAAATTTTACAAGTAGCTCAGAAAACGAGAAAAAGTAAGCTGATGTTTTTATTCCTTCCTGACGCCGTCAGGTTGCAATCCTGACGCCGTCAGGTTATCCTGACAAAAACTGGTCTGCGATTTTCTTGAAAAAATTCTGGAAAATTTGCATCTTTAGAATCTGGAAAAACTTCTGTAAAAACATCCATTATGACTCGATACAAGCATTTGACTCGAACAAACAAACATATATATCTTTTAGTTAATTGTTATTCTCATGTTTACGTTTCTTATGAAAACGTGTGTAATCCTCCCTACACTTATCCTTTATGTAAAATACCTTTATATGTAATTAAGACGAGGTTAAAAACAAAATAAAGCATTTTTACAAATTCAAACATGAGGACAAACAATTAATAAAAGATATATGACACTAACAAGCAAACAATTAAGCATGGGTTGCCTCCCACGAAGCGCTTTTCTTTATTTAAGAGTCTTGTAGCTAGACTCGTAGTCCTACTCCTACGTTTTTGCATCACCGCCCTCTTGACTGTCTCTATCGGGGGGTTCCATGTTGTAGAAGTGTCCCATAATACTCCTTTCTAAGAGTTCACCCTCTCCCCACTCGGTCCTATATTCCGGTCCTAAATTCAAACAATCTTTATAGAACCCGAAAAGCTTAGCCATAACATAATCTACTCCCTTTTCCCTATCCTTATCATTCCTGTAATGGACCGACAGTTTAAGTTCCTTTTCATCATTGGAGAGTGATGAAAACTTCTCAATCTTAAACGGCATTTGGTAGGCTACGTCGTCGGTCTCATCCTTGAATCGCACTACTCCTAACGATGGGTCATAGGTCATCCCGGTGCTTTCTACGAAAGGTTTTCCTAGAATAACGTGGGACAAGCTAGGGTCTATGGCCGTGCTAATATCTTCCACAATTATGAAGTCCGTAGGGAATGTGAAACTACCTACATAGACGGGCAATCCCTTAACTCTACCAAGAAAATTACACTTATCACTAGGATTATCGAGGTCTTGCCTAGTTGGGATAGGCTTCTTCATTATCCAATTGTAATAGGTGCTAGTCATTATGTTAATTGGGGATTTACGATCAATGTAAGCCTTTGCCATAAAAAGATGTCCTATGCAACATGGTATGTTAAGATTCCAAGGGTTCCCAAACTTGATTCTAGGGCTTTTCCTAACATACATGTGACGGAGGTCACGCACTAAGTGAGGGTGGCGGGATAATTCTTCTTCCGTAGGAAATTTGTTGAAATAGTCATTGTCTACTTCATCTTCTTCCTCGGGTGTTTCATTATCAACAAATGTTTGGTCTTCTTCGTCATCGGTTTCATCCGGTTCCACTAAGGCGATGGCATTGACGAATTGGACGTGCTTAATAAGCTTTCTTGGATTCTTAATTTCTACACCTGGAGGCTCGGGAGTCGAGATAGCACTAACCTTCTTATCACTATTTATGGCTTTCAACAGGTTGTCTATCTTCCTATCCATCTCGGCTTGTTGATGGTTAAAGCGGTCCGAGAGCTTAGCCATTTGGGTTTCTTGGGACGCAACTATGTTTTGCAACATCCCTTCGATACTCTGTTGGTTAGGACCGTTAGGTGGGGGCCACGAAAAATCATTGGAGGTGAATTCTTTGGTTTGTCCCCAGTAAAAGTCGGGCTTGTTTTTCCATGCCTCCCGGGTTTCATTGAAATTCCTAGGTCCGGGCGTTGTAGGGAATCTTCCTCCCGTTCCATTATTACGCGAGGATGCGTAATCAACGGAAGCATGTTCGGGGGATAGGGTGCTAGTGCGCGTGTTATGAGGATCACAAAACGGCTCGCACGAAGAGGAAACTTTGTTTATATGGCGCGAGGACTTAGGATTCTCGTAGGAACTCATGAGGAATTTGACTTGATCTTCAAGTTCGATCATCCTACGGTCGGGAGGAGGCAAGGAGATTGCCTTGACGGTTTTGGGAAGTTCACGGGGGTCATCCCAACTTTCGTTGTCATAGAGGGCAAGGTCCTCTATTATTTCCCATGATTCTTCCGCGGTGAGATCACTAAGTTTTCCACCGGCCGCTTGGTCAATGGATCGCTTAGTGGGAAAGTTGACATGATCATAAAAGATTTGGACTTGGAGCCAAAGATCAATGCCGTGATGAGGGACTTTATGAAGTAAGTCCTTGAATCGGGTCCATGCTTCGTAGAGAGATTCACCTTGACGTTGTTGGAACATCAAGATGTCATTCCTAAGCTTAGTGGTTCTCCCCGGTGGGAAAAATTGAGCAAGGAAGCGAGAAGTAAGATCATCCCAACTTGAGATGGAGCCGGCGGGAAGTCGCTCAAGCCAATTACTAGCTTGGTCCCGTAGAGAGAATTGGAAGAGACGCAAGCGCGTGGTCTCCCGAGTAGTAACATCAAGGTCGATGGAATCGACAATTTTGAGGAAATCCCTCAGATGCTGATTTGGATCTTCGGAACGAAGTCCATGGAATGCACATCCGTTTTGCACCAACCGGATGGTGTCGGATCGCAAGGCCGTAGTTTGGGCTTGGTCGGGAAGCTCAATGGTGTTCCTATAACCTAGGTGGTTTGGTCTCGAGTACTCACCAAGAGTACGGGCTCTTGGCGGGTCGTTTGGTGGTGGGTTGATGAGTGGTGGTTGGTTGTCACCTTCCATGGTGAAAAGTGATGGGATTACGAACAAAGGTCACGAAGAAGGGGGATAGACTAAGAGAAAGCTAAAAAAAATGAGAAAAATTTACTTGATAGGAATCAAGCAAAGAAACCTAAACGAGGTGGACTACTAACTAGCTATTCTATTCCCCGGCAGCGGCGCCAAAAACTTGATAACGCTACACGCGTCGTTCGGGGTCAAGGAAACTTCCTTTTCTTCGAGCAAGTTTTATAACACCCTAGGCAGTGAACCTAATCGTTGTAGTGTAGTAATTAGGGTAAGCCACGGGTATTGATATCGTTCTCTAGGGGAATAGGAATGCTAGTGAGAAGTTACTACGCTAAGGTTGAGGTTGAGGAAGATTATTTTTGTATTTTTATATTTTATGGAATGGAAAGGTACGAATCTCGGGTATTGGATTTGGGGGGTTGGTATTGCTACCGATTACTCTACTATTATCTAATTATCTAAGCTAAGGTTGTGATAGTCTATGTCTAATTGATGTGTACTCGTATGATAGTTTAAAGATGTGTTTACTTAGGTTTTACTACTCCTTAATTATCTCCTATTGATGGTTGATTTGTCACGTCCTTATTCCTAGTTGCGTTGTGATTCTAAGGCTATAGGGCGTGCTTATTTCCCTAACTCTTTGAATTTACCAAAGGGTCTTGTTTACAAATCCTCTAGTGATTTATAGACGCCTACTCTACGGTTGTCCTTGAATACTTTATCCTACAATTACCTAGATAATTATATTCTAAAGTTCACAAAGAAAAGTCAAGCATTAAGTACACAACGAATAATCTAGCGCACTCTAGATCATTAGTCAACTAAGATAAGTATCAACCAAACAATATTCAATAATTAAGTTTCATATTCCCTAAGCAAACACACAAATAAATTAGCCGGACATGGAGAACATGCAAGCATACACACAAATAATCAAAGACATAATTAAATTAATGAAGTAAATACTTATCTTGATGTATAATAGGGTTTAGAACCCTAAAATACTGCACAAGAAAGCCTTGGTTCGGTTTTAGGTTTTTACTCCAAAAGACTACACACAAAAACTGAAAAATTCGGATTCTATATATAAGATTACATCTGCGACGGCGTCACCTTATGTTTTGTGACGCCGTCGTGTCGCCGTCATTAGGGTTTCGTCTTGGCCACGTAAACCTTGCGACGGCGTCACCTTATGACTGTGACGCCGTCCCCTTCAGCTCTGACGCCGTCTTGGCTGCATCTAGGCCGTCTGAGTAGCGACGGCCTATTCCTTTAGAACCTGACGTCGTCCCTTGAAAACATGCAATTTCGCCTCTGACCCGTCGCAAAATTCCTTCCCGACGGCGTCGCAGATATGCAGTGACGCCGTCGCCTTATGTTTCAGCAGCTTTGAGGGTCTCGATTCTGACTTTGGCCATTTTCTTCGTATATTCGCGCCTTTTCGTCCAAATAAGCATCATTCCAGCATTTTGCCTTCAAGAGACCTAAAAAGTGAAAAGGAACGATATTAAGCAATAACGGATACAAAAGTGATCGAATAAGGGCTTAAATGACCCCTCAAAAAGGTACCTTTTAAAACCTTATCATATACCCGACGTTTGCAGCTGATCAGAATGGAGAGGTCAATCCATAGCCGCATGCTCACACAACACATTCATCTCTAAAGAAATCATGATAAAAGCATCAACGACTCTGATATTCTCACTCCATGCTTCTACTACGCTGCTGCAAATATCATGAATCAACTAAAGCTTCCGCTACTCTAATGAGAAGATATCATGATCCAGAATGTGAGCATGTCGGTCCGAAAGTCACAACTTCAAATGATGCCAACACAAAAAGGGTGATCTAGAGATTTACTGTGGCTGATGATCTAAAAAAAAAAAAGCTCAAAGATCATCAATGATGTGGATCAGTTCAAAGACCTCCACTTAAAGTACAAAGTTATCAGACTTTAAAGAATCACTGCTAAAGCACAAAGATTGCGGAACTTGAAGAATAGAAGTCTACGAGCTCAGAACTAAAGACAAAGATAGAATGCTAGGATGCAAAATGTATTTCATGGGGTGACCTCCCTTAGGGGGAGATTGTTAGGAATTGGAAATTCCATGTTAAAGTGTCGGTCACCCCAATTATGGTCTAGCATATGTTAGATCGTAGACGTGTCGTTATTTACGTTATTTAGTAGTTAATTAGTTAGTTTGTAGCGTAGATTAGTTTAGTACAACACCGTGGAGGAAGGACGGGTCTTTACCCACTGTATACCTGATCCACAGGCCGTCAGGAGGTCGTGTAGTCTGTAAGTATAAATACCCCTTTCATCCTTGGAAGGGGTGGTGCTTCTTTCAATCTAGCCTTTACATTTTGTTAAGCAAGTCTCTACCAAGAACACCCTCTCACTCTTTCTCTCTCTAAAACATGGCATACTTGTATCATCATCATCAAAGGCCGCCCGAATCATCAATAACACAATATTTATGATCCTACAGTTTGGGAACTCTGGATCAATGAATCTTTCTGGCTGGCTGACATAGACCGTTTCTTTCAGTTTGCCATTGAAAAAAGCCGTTTTGACATCCATCTGATAAACAGTGATGTTCATGTGAGCCGCAAACGCCAGAAAAATCCGTACAGCCTCAAGACGAGCAACCGGAGCAAATGATTCTTCAAAGTCAATACCCTCTTCTTGTCTATAACCCTTAGCCACCAGACGTGACTTAATTCTGATTACGGTTCCTTCAGCATCCAAATTGTTTTTCCAAATCCATTTGAGACCAATGACGTAGACCCCTGTTGGTCTTTCAACCAATTCCCATACTTCAAGACGTTTAAACTGATTGAGTTCTTCTTGCATGGATTCAATCCAGTTGTCTTTTGTCATTGCTTCTTTAATGTTTTTAGGTTCAGATTGGCAGACAGTGAGTGCATAAATGCAATGTTCACCGTCTGTGTGAAGACGTTGTCTGGTTACGACTGGTTGATTCGGGTTACCAATGATGTTCTCAAGAGGATGGTCTTTCGTCCAACGATGTGTGGAAGGTTGATGTTGATATACATTCAGCTGATTGGGAGGATTCAAATGGGTTGTGGATGATTCCGCAACATCAAATGTGGCAGTTTCATTAGCAAACGGGTTGAAGAACGCATTTGGATCATAATCTGCAGGTGGGGGTACTTCATTGTTCAGAAGATCATCAGCTGGTTCAGCGTCGTTGGATGCGGTTTGTTCAGCTGTTGTTGTAGAATCAACTGGTGGTGCTTCCTCAACAGTAGTTATTGTAGCAGGTGTATCAGGTATTGGATTTTGATCAGGTTGAGCAGCGGAAACATTGGATACACCTGGTGCACATTCATCAATATCATCACTAAACAGAGGAGCAAACAGTTGTTCCATTTGACGTCGAGTTAGTTGTAAACTAGGTTCAGCTGATGATGGGGTTTGAGGGAAGTTTAAACGGTTATGACTGGGGTTCCAAGCTGTTATGCTCAGAAGCCATTTCTGTAAGCTCATCGAAATTGGCATGAATCGTTTCCATAATCTCCCTTGTACGACAATTCCAGATCCGGTAACCCTTGGAGTTTTCACAATATCCTACAAAGACTCCAATGTCAGCTTTGGCTTTGAGCTTACCAAAGTCATCACGATCATTATTCGGATAACAAAGGGATCCAAATACATGAAAGTGTTTGAGATTTGGTTTACGGATTTGGATGAGCTCATAAGGTTTTTTGTTGTGGCGCTTGGTAATCATTGAGCGATTTTGAGTGTAGCATACAGTTGACACGGCTTCAGCCCACAAGTAATCTGGAAGTTTGGCATTAATTAACATTGTTCTTGCAGCTTCCACTAACATACGGTTTCGTCTTTCAACAACTCCGTTTTGTTCTGGTGTACGTGCAATAGATGTTTGATGCTCAATTCCCACTTTGTCATAAAATGCATGAAGAGTTTGATTCACAAATTCAGTTCCTTTGTCTGTTCTGATTTGTCTGACTGTGTTCCGGAGCTGAACTTGAATTTTCGTGAGAAAGGTGATGATCATCTATGGAGCTTGATCTTTACTTCGAAGAAAATAAACCCAAGTCCATCTTGAGTAGTCATCTACAATTACCAAGATGTAGCTTTTGCCATTAATCATCTGCACGCGCATCGGGCCACACAAATCCATGTGAAGAAGATGAAGCACATGCTGTGAGCTGTGTTCCACCTTTGAAGGAAAGTGAGCACGAGTGCTTTTCTCTTGTTCACAAGCTGAGCAGAGGTGATCTTTAGAATATCGGAATCTTGGGAGACCTTCAACAAGTTTGTATCGAGCAAGGTTGGTTATGGTTTGAAAGTTTAAATGTGAGAGACGACGGTGCCATAGCCAAGATTTTGTAGATGTTGCCTTTGAAAGTAGACATATGGGAGATGAAGCAATCATGCCTTGCATTGAGATTGTGTAAAGACTTGAATTGCGGGTGCCAGACATAAGATCGTTTCCTTGTAGATCACGAATGAAACAAGTTTTCTCCCGAAAAGAAACTTCCAAATCTCCATAACAGAACTGGCCAACTGAGAAGAGATTGTGACCGAGGCCTTCCACATAATAAACCATGCTAATTTCGATGTTGCCATTGATGTAATCTCCATAGCCCATGATAGCTGTGAAGTGATCATTCCCGAATCTGACAGTGCCAATGAACTTTGCAACAAAGTTTGATAACAGTTTGAGATTGCCTGTCATGTGTCGGGAACATCCACTATCAACAATCCAAAGGATGATCTGTATCACCTGCATTACACACAGACGACACAGATGGAATAGAAGTAGATGTGGAGCCCGAAGAGTTAGAGGGTTCCGAAGCAGTTATAGTAGAAACACACATATCAATGATTTTAGGTATCCATTTAAATCCAAGTGTATTATGTAACCATTTCTGCCATCTCCAACTAGTCTTAGCTTTGGTCTTAGTGAATGCACTAGGTGATAAGTTCTTCCTAGGAGGTGAAGGGGGTTCTATGGGCACATCAATAATCGTAGTTGGAACACTAGATGGTGGTTTACCTAGCACATACTTATAAGCATTAGTGGGCCTAGAGGTATTCCGTTTTCTATTATTCCGCTTACGATTCAAGATAACCTTAGCAACACACTTATCATGACAACCAGAAAACATGCTTTTATGACAACCAACACAAGAGGCTTCAAACAAAACATTAAGAGTACTTAAAGATTTAGAATTCGTTACATCACTTTGTTTATTACATTTGTCAGACGCAATATCTAAAGTGGGTGCAACTTGAGTTTTATTCAAAGTCCTAGGGTGTTCTTCTACTTCAACATTCTTTATTGTTCTTTTCTTACATCGCAACTTCCTATTCTTCCTTGTATTGCTACTAGGCTGTGAAGTGCGGGCGTTGGGAAAAGAGGCAACTATTCCTGTTTCAGTAGAGGGAAGCACATTAGTTTCTTGTGGTTAGTCATTAGGCATTCTAGTGTCACTTTTTCTAAGTGTTACAGGTGCAAGTACCTTAGGGTTACTAAGCTTAACTTGTTCATACTTTCCTAACTTCTCTTTTAACTCAATGATAGTGTGCAACAAATCTTGATTTTTAGAACGAAGATTTCCATAAACATTCATGACTTCTTTAGTGTGTGCAAGATAATGATCAAGTTCGTTTGATCCTTCATCACGAGTCTGTTTGAGTAAATCAAATATGACACCATATTCCTTTTTAACTTTTGCAAGTTCTTGTTCATATTTTGAGATTTGACATTTCAAAGACGCGTTTTGATCATCCAGTTGCTCAATTTTTGGATTAAGAGTTTTGGAATGCAACTGGTACTGCGACTATCATGGACAGAAGGGCCACACCACCAATGAGTGTGTCCAATTGCGCCAACTAATTGATAAGCTAGTAAAAGAAGGCAGATTGGACCATTTAGTTAAGAACATCAAGGAGGGGAAAGATAAGCAAAAGACTGAGAACAAGAAATAAGCACCCAAAGATAAGGCTGATACCATATACATGATACAATCATGCCAGCGAATGAATAGGCAGAAGATCAGCCAAAAGTTTTCCCGTGGAAGCGAAATTTCTTTCCCCACCTTGGCTGCGGACAACACAGTGGTAGAACCGTTCACCATTGAAATTAATGCAGGGGGTCACGATATCCACCGTGTGTATGTTGATGGAGGAGCATCCGCATATATAATGTATGAACATTGTTTCAAGCGACTGCGACCTGAGATACGAAGTCAGTTAAGCCCAGTCATGACGTCGTTGACTGGTTTTACAGGAGAAAAGATATGGCCCATGGGGCAAATACGCCTACTAGTCAATGTTGGTAATAAGGAACACTCCACGACAGCCTGGATGAATTTTATGGTGATCAAATCCCCTTCGCCATACAATGGCATTATTGGAAGACCAGGGATATCAGCCATACGCGCAGTACCATCTACAGCACATGGGATGCTCAAGTTCCTAGTGGAGGGAGGCATTGTTACTCTATACAATACCACCGTACCACCTGGAGAATGTAACACGATTACATGTGAGACGGCACACATTTCAGAACAGCGCGCAACTAAAGTATCAAACATGAGGGTCGCAATTCATCCTGATTACCCAGAGCAAGAAGTATCGATCGGGGGATCGCTGTCTGATAACGGCAGGGCAGCCGTGTGCGCACTCTTGCAAAAGAATCTGGATATCTTTGCATGGGAACCAAAGCACATGACTGGTGTACCACGCTCGATTACAGAACACAATTTGAGAATCCGACAAGGATACTCCCGAGTACGACAGAAGAAGCGCGGCCAGGCTCCAGAGCGTGCACAAGTAATTCTGGAAGAAGTACACAAACTTGTGGATGCAGGTATCATGCGAGAAGTCTATTACCATGACTGGCTTTCCAACCCAGTGATGGTCAAGAAGAGCGACGGTAGTTGGCGGATGTGCGTGGACTTCACGAATCTCAACAAAGCATGTCCACAAGACTGCTATCCACTACCAGAGATAGACTGGAAGGTAGAATCTTTGTGTAGATACCCACTTAAATGCTTCTTGGACGCATACAAAGGATACCACCAAATCCAGATGGCCAAAGAAGATGAGGAAAAAACGGCCTTCCATACAAGCCAAGGCGTCTATTGTTATACTAAAATGCCTTTTGGCTTGAAGAACGCAGGCGCCACCTACCAGAGATTGGTAGATAACGCATTTGAAAAACAGATGGGCCGCAACCTAGAGGTTTATGTTGACGACCTTGTCATAAAAAGCCATACGGAGGATGAATTGGTGCGCGACATTGAGGAAACATTTAAGACACTACAAAAGATCAACATGAAGCTAAATCCTAAGAAATGCACTTTTGGCGCTACAGAAGGCATGTTCCTCGGATATTTGATAGAGCCCGATGGCATTAAACCGTGTCCAGAAAAAACGAAGGCTGTCATCCAACTTCCTTCACCACGCACGTTGAAAGAAGTCCAGTCCCTAAATGGAAAATTGGCCGGTCTGAATAGATTCTTGTCCAAATCAGCAGACAAGTCACTCCCTCTCTTCAAAACGCTCAAGAAGTGTACAAAAAAGGGAGACTTTCACTGGACTACGGAGGCAGAAGAAGCTTTCATACAACTTAAAAAACACATAGCAGCGCTCCCCACGCTAGTCGCGCCCCGCCCGGGGGAAGAATTAATTATGTACTTATCTGCGACTCATGGAGCAGTTAGCGCGGTGCTACTGACAGACAGGAATTCAGTACAAACACCGGTATATTTTTTAAGCAAAGCACTCAAGAAAACGGAGATTAACTACAACGCAATGGAGAAGTTAGTCCAGGCATTAGTATTCGCGGCTAAACGGCTGCGCAGGTACTTCCAGGCGCACCCAATAGCGGTGATCACAAACCAACCTATCAAGCAAATCATCTCCAAACCCGACGCATCGGGACGACTACAGAAGTGGAGCGTGTTGCTAGGTGAGCATAACATCTCCTACAGACCACGCACTGCAGTTAAGGGGCAGATACTAGCAGACTTCATCATCGAAAAACCGGACACTGATGATGCACCTTCAGATAGCAAGGTAGAACTACAAGAACCATGGATCCTATTCACGGATGGATCTTCATGCGTGGAAGGGTCAGGCGCAGGCCTTATCCTCACGAGTCCAGAAGGAATGGAATTCACTTACGCACTGCGTTTTGAATTCACAGCCACAAACAACGAGGCCGAGTATGAAGCCCTGATTGCTGGATTACGCATTGCAGCTCGAATGGGCATATGCAACCTAGAAGCAAATGTGGATTCCCGGCTAGTAGCCAACCATGTATTGGGTGAGTATGTGGCTAAAGAGGAAAACATGATTCAATATCTCGACAAGATCAAGTCACTAATCCAGGGTTTTGACAGGTTTACCATCAAACAAGTTCCTAAAGGGGAAAACAGAAAGGCGGATGCACTGAGCAAGATTGCATCCACAAGCTTTGCGCACCTGTCAAAACAAGTATTGGTGGAAACGCTGAAGAGCAAGTCCATCTCAGAGATGGAAATATCCACGGTGATAGAGGAGCAAGGTCCTACATGGATGACTCTAATAGTCGAGTTTATAAGCAAGGGCGTATTGCCCTAGGAGCAGAAGGACGCCTGACGAGTACGGCACACATCACAGAGGTTTGAACTTCGGGACGGTATACTATATCGGCGTTCATTTCTACAACCATGGCTTCGATGTGTCGGACCCCTTCAAGCATATTACGTACTCCTAGAGATCCACGCTGGTTCATGTAGTATGCACTCAGGACCACGGTCCGTTGTGGCGCGCGCTTTACGGTCAGGATACTACTGGCCTACTATGCACCGTGACGCGCATGACTTAATAAGAAAGTGTGGCGACTGCCAAGTTCACAGACCCATTCCACGCCAACCGCAACAGGAGCTAACACTTATTACGTCGCCATAGCCATTCTATAAATGGGGTATCGACATTGCCGACCCCTTCCCTGTTGCAGCAGGGGGATTGAAATTCCTTATAGTGGCTATAGACTATTTCACTAAGTGGATTGAAGCAAAGGCGGTCGCGACAATCACAGGAAATCAGGTAAAACGATTTGTTTGGGAAAATATCGTATGCCGTTTCGGATTACCTAGGGAAATCATCTCGGACAATGGAAAAAAATTCTGTGACAACCCTTTCAAGGAATAGTGCGAAAAACTAAATATTGCACAGCACTTCATGTCGGTTAATCACCCACAAACCAATGGTTTAGTCGAGCGTGCAAATCGAAGTCTGGGTAAAGGAATTAAAGCACGCTTAGACAAGCACAAAGGGAGGTGGGTGGAGGAATTATCGCATGTTTTGTGGGCGCACCGCACTTCAATCAAAATTAGCACGGGAGACACTCCCTTTTCTCTTGTTTATGGAACAGAAGCCGTCATACCAGCCGAAATTGAGATGCCAACTATTCGCACTACCGAAGTTAATGTTACAACCAATGACGATGAACGGCGTATTGACTTGGACCTGTTGGAAGAAAGGCGCGAACGCGCAGCTATATGTGAGGCGAGAGCTAAGTCAAAAATGAAAGGATACTATGATGCTAAAGTTCGAAGCGTCTCATTCAGACCAGGCGATTTTGTTTATCGCGCCAATGATGCGAGCCATGCAGAAGATACAGGAAAACTTGGACTGAAGTGGGAAGGACCTTATGAGGTCATTGAAGCACTAGGAAAGGGCGCGTACAAGCTGCGTGACATGGATGGTCGTGAGCTACCACGCACATAGAACATTTGCAATCTCAAATGGTGTTATCTCTAGGAACGGCTACGGCCCAGCGCACGAACACCCCCACACGTTTAACAAACTAGGAATCAAGACTCTTGACTCCTTGATATGATATTTACAGTACGCTGCATATCACACCATACACGATTATGATACAAGTATTTAGAGATTATGTTTCAAGTATGCTAGATCATGACTTTCATACATGATTTTGGACTTCATATATTATTCGCGCTTATACAACCGTTTGATTCTTAGACAACACGAACGTTTTTCATTCAAAGACGGATAACTAAGTACAAAAATTATAAGTCACAACTACATTCAGATCAACACACCTTCAACAAAAGGAAAATTTTATTATGAACCACGAGTTCTTACAAAAGGATATTTACAAAGAAGCTACAACCTATATACTATTACTATGCCTAAGATGTGAGCTCTCAACACGGTTTGCAGCGACCCCAGCTTCTTTCAGCTTCTTCAGTAAATCAGAATCCTGGCACGATACTGTTGCCACACTAACAGGCACCCCGTCAGATCTCGGGAGATGCGCTGCGCCAAGACCACACATAATGGCCTTTCCCTTCACGCCTTTCTTCTTTGCAAGCCTCATGGCATGGGCTTCTAAGGACTCTTTCAAACGAATTTCCTTCTCAAGGGCAAAGGGATTCAGGATGTCGCGGGGGCGAGAAAATATAGGCACTTGCAGCTGTGACTCATCAGGCTTCAAAAAACAGTCAGGCTGCGCCTCTGCATCATCAGCACGGTGGTGGGCCAAGGTCAATCCCTCCATAATCAAACCTATGGGATAGTCCTTGTCGCGCTCCAACTGGGCAATCTGAGGAAGCTCCAACAACTTCATCTTCTCCATCGCAGCGACCAGATCATCATATGCATGCTCGTTATACCCAGGCACTTGTGCGGCAGGCACTTTCAAAAGGCCACCCTCATGAAGCTCCTCTATGGCCTCCGCCTTGCCACGTGCCAACGCGCACTCAACAACACCCCCGAAGGTGTCTATTACCTCTCGAGACTCCAAAGTGTTGAGGGCAGCAAGGCGCAAACCATGGCTGATGAGCCACCGGCGCTCAGCAATTGTGGAAACAAGATGAGGATACAACTCTTCATCATATTCAATGCTGAGCTTGCGAAGCTTCATCTCCTGCTTCTCCAGCATTCCCCCCACGGCTGCACGAAACTCTTCCAACCGAGAGAAGTGCTCGTCCTTCCCCTTCTCCAAATAATTAAGAGCCCAGACGCAAGAAGCCTTGTAATCCTCTAACGCGGCACGCTCCTGGCTCACTTGGATCAGCAACGACATCTTTTCCCCAGCAAGTTTTTGGGAATAAGAGCGCGCCGCCTCTGCTTCAGCCTGAGCACTGGCCAAACGTGCCTCCAGCAACGCAATCTGTTTGTCCTTCTGCGCGCTCTGGCTACTCTCCCCAGCATACCTTGACTTTAGCTGCGCGACCAATGTAACCTGGTGCGCAGCAGCCAAACCAAACTCCTCAACAAGTTGGTCCATTGGCACATCCCCAGATGCCAATGGATCGGCGCCTTGGTCCTCTGGCGCAGGAGGGTCAGTGCGAATGGGACTCGCCTTGGGGGGTGACTCCCTAGAATGCCCAGAAATAACCCCAGCGGTTTCAACACTGCACGCAAACAAAGAGAATTCGTGATTATTTCCTAACATAAACAAAGGATGTACTAAGTGCTCCGGCGACAACACTTACTTGGGAGGAGTAGTCTCAGTTACGCGGATGGGCGATGCATCATCTGATGATGACTCCACGTCGTGAGTGACATGGCGTTTCCTCCTAGATGAGCCTGCGCCATCATCACCAGGCGCCCTCTTGCGCTTGACCCCTTGGTCTGCTTCCTCTGGCTCCACATGGAGGACCTCCACGCTCTCCACTACGTCTGCGTGTGCCAGCTCCACTACAGGAGAATGAACCCTGGGGCTGGGTACGCTGCGCAGAGGGGTTGCCTCCAGCACAACGGGGGAACCACCCCCGTTTCCTCCAGCTCCATCTCCATGGTACGCTCCGCAGTAGCTTCCAAAATGGGGACTTCTCCCTCTCTCAAAGGACGTACCCCCACGGTGACCTGGCGGGGTTTCGCCAAATGCACAATGCTGAACAAATCCATCTCTGCGCAGCAAGAAACAAACAAAAATAATAGTTATATAAAGTACGAAGGTGAAAAGAAAGGCTCTCATTAATAAAGCAAAGGAGTAGGTAGGACAAGCACCCACCCTAGTCATCCACGTGTAAGAAGGTTGGCACCTCGTCAGGACTATCGAAATAGTTGCGACTGATGCCCATGTGCACCAAAAATTCCTCGGGATAGGAACTGATGGGAATACGATTGGCGTTTATCGTTTCCGCATCATCTGCGCTGTATGTTCCAGGGAGGGGGCGCTCATCCTTCGGTAGCGAACTTTGGGTGTAGAGGACGAAGCGCCATGGGAACAACGCCTCATCAACCCAGAAGAATTTCTCTCTCTAGTTCCTAAGCGCGTCTAGTTTCTCAGTATAACATTGAGCCGCCCTGCGCGCTTAGCAAACGAAACCCACCCGTTTGACCACGTCGTATAGTAAAACGCGCGGAAGAGATAGATAGTGGGATTAATCGCCAACAAACGGCAATTAACCTCGAAGTTTGTTATTTTTGCTGCACCTATACAGTGCAGTTGGGATATGTGTAGGTGATAGTAATTTAATACGTCGCACAAGAATAAGGAGATGGGCACACGTTGATTCGCAAATTCGAAAAAACGCGTGTATACCCCTACTTTCCCTTCGGGGAAATCCGCTATTGACGCCTGCGCAGCAGGAACTACCGGATGCAGCGCAAGCGGGATATAATATTCCGAGGTGAACTCACGCAGTACATCCTCGGTCATATTGGATGCAAAGTCAGTTAATCCAAGAACCATGATAAGGTTTCAAATGCGCACGCGCTGTTACCTTTGAAAGTTTAAGGGTTTCTTGGTTGATATTTCTAGTTTTTAGCAATGGTGGAAATGCTTTTACTGTGATAAACACAGTAAAAGAGAGGCGGTAGTTTATATAGGGTTCCACATCCATGCGATGCTTGACACGTGGACCCCACTTTCCCCAAAGTGTGGATAGGAGTTGCTTACGTGGGACACTTTTCATTCACTTTTTCACACTTCCCGAGGGATGTATTTGACTTAAGTTGACTGGCTTCACCGTATTTTTTTTAGGCGAGAAACCTTTGAGGCTTCTCCGCTACGCCTTGAAGAATATATGGGCTACAATTATTAGTCTAGCACCCGCGGGTTTCACCCTGCGCATACTAGACTGGGGGGACATGATGACGTATAGTCCGCATTCGGGTCATGAACCCGACCAATGAACGCTACTAGCAATCAAGCCCAGTGCGAACGGGCTCACCCGGTAACGGTTTGGGCTCACGAAGGCCCAAACCCGAAGTTATTTATGGTTTTAGATATCGGATATCTCTTATTTATGAGATATGCATTAATTGACCGACTTAGGCGGGATACGCCGAAGGTTGGGGAACACGAAACCAACAAGGATTTCGTGTGTATATAAAGGGCATCTCGGCCCTCATTAAAGGTACGATCTTAGAACCTAACTCTCCACTAAACCCTAAAAACCGATTACTTACTCTCACGCCAGAGGATAATCGTGGGAGACAATCCCACGATAAGCCTAACGGTGTTTTCTGTTTACTTAGTGCGCAGGTCTCAAGCATCAAGGTCTAATTGATACGAGAACCGGAGTCCAAATAAGGAAAGCCCAACTTTTGTATCAACAAAGGTGAAGAGAGAAAATAACTATATTATATGAAGTTTTATAAAATAGTTGAAAATTAATATTTATATTATTTTGTTTATGTAATAAGGGATTGGTTATTGGCAATGTTTTGAAAATCGGATTTTTAATCGACCTGGTCGAGTTACCGGGTTATCGGTTCAACCGTCGGGTCAACCAGGTATTCTATTAAAGAAAAACTGTTTTTTTCAACCGGTTCAGCTGATTCAACCAGCGGGTCAACCCGGTTCGACCACCGGGTCAACCCTGTTTTTTATTAAAAAAATAAAAAAACCAAACCCGATCGGGTTTTGAGAACCGGGTTGACCCGAGTCCCTTAACACCCAGCGAGTCTAACCGGTTAACCCGTTTTTAAAAACCCTTTTTACCATCTTTTTGCCGAAACCGGTTCAACTGGTTAACCCGACGGGTCGACCAGGGTTTCAAAACATTGGTTATTGGTAGTTCGGTCCACCCCCAAGAGTGATACCGATACCTTTCTATTTTTTTACTTGTTTTAAAAAAAATCATAATAAAACTGTGAAACAAAAATTATGGGAACAAAATATAATGTTTGATAAGTCAAAAGTAATAAAACATAAAAATTATGGAGCATAAAATTATTAAAAATTGTCTTTTCTGATTAATAAAGTGGGTAAAAATGTCAAAAAAGTACGAACATAAAATTTAAAGTTTTAAAGTTAAAAATAATAAAAAAAAACAAAAAAAAGGAACAAAACAATCAAAAATTGTCCCGTCCTGCCAATAATTTGAGTATCTGACAAATAAGATAGTAAGAAAGGTAAAGGGATAAGAATAGTACCACCCATATAAAATATAACAAATAGAAAGAAACATAGATAGTGGACAAGACATGTGGTGTAGAAAAGGTTTAGATGAAAATTTTGATTAGATTATATTACATTGTTTGTCCTATGGTTTGGCCGAAATCACATCGCAAGTTCTTCGTCTTTCATTTTTGCATGATGAATCCTTATAATGAAGTTTCGTAACATTAAACACCTTATCCCTAACAGTTGAGGGACTTGCGATGTGATTTCGGCCAAACCACATGGACGATTGGTGTTAGAGATAAGGACGGATGCTGTTATGAAACTTCATTATAAGGATTCATCATGCAAAAATGAAAGTTGAGGAACTTACGATGTGATTTCGGTCAAACTATAGGGATGAACGATGTAATTTACTCATTTGATTATTTGTCAAATCCCACCATCTTGCCTAAGGCTAAACGGAGTGGACAATTTTTGGAGCGTGAGTGAGTGACTCACGGCGTGAGTACCAAAACACCAATCCAAGTCGCGCGTGAGTGGGAAAAAAAGGGTATGTATGGTGAGCTACTCGCCAAGCTTGGAACGTTTACATGTGGGGCCCAAAAGAGAATCTAACCGTTTGCCATTAAAAATAAATAAATAAATCCCACTATCCAATATTTTATCTATAAATACCCAATAACTTCATCATTTTTAAACCCAACTTCGATAATTTTTTATACTCTCACAATCTCAACAATTTACTTCTCATTTTAGCTACAAAAGTATCTTAAGAAAACACTCCCCGTAACACCAACCGTCGACAACGAAGACTAGCCAAGACACTCCCCCGACACCCGACGGAACATTTGTTCTCGGAAATACTCCACAATCACACTTCTAACCACAAGCATACTATCCTTACCCAAACCTACCATACCGAAACCCATTCTCACAGCCAAACTTTTCTCAATTCTCACAACCAAACGTGTTTACCCAATTCGCCTCACAGCCAAACGCGTTCCCATTAGATAACCTCAACTACCAGTCACAAACCCAGGTGGGTGGTTCGTCATCACAACGATCCATGTCTCACATTAATTTATTTCTAAATGAAGACATGTACGAGCCTACATTTGATGAGAGTTTTTATGAAAACATCGCTCGTGAGGAATCTCCCGTCGAAGTCATGGCCCAAGAAACGACACCGGCCAAACATATGCCTAAGAAACGTGGAATAGGACGACTCGAAACGACGATTGACAATCCCGAAAAGTTCCATGGACCACTAAGGAAAAAATTGGGCTCTACAAAACATGGGTAAATGAAACAGGAAATAGTTGGGTAACTCGAGGAAGGGAGAGGGATTTTAAAATGATGTTATAAAATACATGCAAAGCAAACCAAAAAATAGTTGTCGAACGTACGACATGGTGAACATAAAATGGAAGACGGTGCGCCCGAACGTGACTCGTTTTGTGGAGTGTACAATAACCTCAAGCGTTTGGTGCCGATAAGTGGAGTCGGAGATGAAGATTACTACAACACGGAAATGCTTAACTATGAAGTTGAATACAAAGTATAGTTTATGCTTCGTCATTGTTGGGAGGTTTTAAGAACATGTGATAAATGGAATAACGTTGAAGTTTCTAACTGGGAAGAAAGTATCCGAGTAGGATCAGTGTCCAAGAGATACAAGTCATCTGGGTCTAGTTCGTTTAACCCAGAGTTTGGGGATGTTAGTATTAATCTGAATAATGATACTAGAGACGACGAGGAAAATGAGGTGCAGGAACATAGATGACCAGAAGGCAGACAAAGCTAAAGCTAAAGCGAAGAAGAAAGGGGCGGGATTGTCGGAACGTCAGTAACTAAAAATGACAAACCATTGGCTAGGCTGATGATCTCTGAGTTCAAAAACATAACGAACGTGAAATGGAGATGAAAAAGAAAGAACGCGCTGAATTTTTGGTGATCAAAAAAAGGGAGGTGAAAATGCAGGAGTATATGGGAAAACAAAAGGACTTAATGTTTTATATGCAGTCATATGATCGCTTGACTGGGGATGCACTCAGGTTCATGGAAGAGATAAGGGCGGGGATCAAAGCGAAATGGGGTTTAGGGTTTTAGTTTACGTATTTTATTCCGTATGTTTAAGTTTTTAATAATCTATGCAATGTTTTAATTCCATATGATTAAGTTTTTAATAATCTATGTAATGTTTTAATTTCGTAGGGTTAAGTTTTTAATATTCTATGTAATGTTTTAATGTATGAATAAATAAGTATGTGTACGTTTTTAATTTCGTACAATTACATTTAAGTTTATGTTCACATTTACGTTTTTAGTTTATAAATATAAAGTAGTATTTAATTAAATAAAAAAATTGGATGTATGGTGAGTGAGAATGACCAAAACAGATATATGATGAGTGTGAGTGAGTGAAAGTAAAAGGAGAGATAAAACTAAAGTGACGTTGAGATGATGATGACTATCACTTCTGGTTAAGTTTAGGATTTAAGGTTGATTGCACTACTTGGACCCCACTTATGACTTTCAAAGAACAAAAATAAGATATTAATCAATTGTAATTAACAAAAAAACTATCTAACAAACGGCTACTAAATGTACGAATAATATTAGGTTACGTAAAGCGATGAAACTATACTTGTGCAAAGTGAGTACATTTTTTCTAAACTCAAATAATTTATTATATAGGGTGATTTTGCATTAGTCTGGTTAGAGTATTAGATGTCAACACTAGATAGAGGTGGGTGGTAGTAGACATAGTTGTAAACATGTAAATAACTCCTCCTTTTGAAACTTGTTGCTAAAGACGTTGAATTTTGAGAAAATCATCAAGTAGGTCAAAAATTACGTAAAACATGCATCAAGTGGACAAATTTCTGGTACACACTTATCATTTTATAAAAAGGTGCTCATCGGTTCGGTTATTAAGTTGTTTGATTTATTTAATTCGGTTAATTCGATTAATTTTTTTTGAATAAATGAGTCGAAGAGAATTCAAATTTGATTAAACAAAATTTGATTTCAGTTCGAATTTTGGGTTGACCAATAACCTGAATTACATAATTTATTTTTTATCTTTCATTTAATAATATACCAAAAAAGATTACGATTTTGATTCGATTCGGTTTTCATTTTGCTAAAACTATATCCAAATCGAAAACCGAATATTTAATTTGATTCAGTTTGGTTCTGACAAAATTGGTTCAGTTATAAATTCGGTTTGATTCAGTTTCGGTTTTCAATTCCTGTGAGTATTACCCGATTTGTGAAAACCTCTGATTTTATTGCAAAAAGAACAGTTGTTGTCACAAAAATCTTATTTTATTATTTTTAGAATTTCTTTTTAATTCTTTATCCTCATTTACATTTCTATTTTTATACTTTAATATTTCTAAATAAAAATTAATTTTATATCTTTTACTTTTGAAATATTACTTTTGTCTACCTTTTCGTCTCATATTAATATAGTCTTCTGTAATATGCTTGTAACATAATCTTTGTTTAGTTCAATTCTCAAAATTTATTTATTGACAATTAAAGTTAATGATTAACACATGCCAAGGAAATTGATAGTCAAGAAAGTATATATGCTCAAACAATATTGTAAACTTATCCTTCAATCTGAAACCACTCTTCGACTACATCGGCCTTTCCGATGACCCTCCGCTCCCCACAATAACCCTTTCGACCATTGACTTCCTCCGGTGGTCTCCCTTATAAGTTTCTAGGTGGTTTCCCCCGTAAAAAGGTGCACGCCCATCACCTTAAAAAATCAATAAACTCTCTAATGGGGAGTCAAAAGGTCGACTCTTTTTCGACAAATAAAGGCAATCATCCGGCCATAGGACGCAATCATGAAGACGATGGTGAATGGTTTAAAGTATCAAAGAAATCCAAAAGGTCTACGAATGGGGTATATGATTGGGGGTAGTACTTCTACCGATTCACTACTTGACTGATTATCTAATTATCTAATTAACTATTGGATAGGCTATGCTAATTGAGGTGTGCTCGTATAATGATTAAAGATGTGTTCACTTAGATACTATTACTCCCTAGATATCTTTTATTGGTCGGTTGAATTGTCACTTCCTTTATCTTAATTGGTGCGTTGTATTCCGATTAGTCGTAGGGCGGTGCCTAATCCCCTAGTTCTATGAACTGTAACTCTCCTTTAGAATACCCGGGATCGGCAAGTGCAATAGCATATCCCCCGAATACACTACTATCCTAAAGTTACAACTCATGCAATAAACACAACGATGGCCTAGGTGCACTCCTATGGCTTTTGGCTATTTAGGACGTTCAAGCTCGCAACAATTAATGAAGAAGCTAGTTTTCCTTACTCTAGCGTCTACCAATTAAGACAAGAGACAACCTAACAACAATTAATAACTAGGTTTCATAGATCTAAGCAAACACAAGAGTAATTTAGCTAAACATGTTAAACAAGCAAGCATACATACAATCAATTGAACATGGGGTAGACATAATGATAAATTGGATAAACAAACTTGTCTTGCAATGTAAAATAGGGTATGGGACCCTAGAATGCTGTCCAAGTCGGACTATAAATGAGTTAGAGTTTGCTCTCCAAAATTCTACCTCTTAAAGTACAGAAAAATAAAATTCTATATATAGATTTACAATCGCGACGGCGTCATCGTTTGCTAGTGACGCCGTCAGGTCGCCGAAATTAGGGTTTCGTTTGGGCTAATTCATCGTTGGGACGACGTCATTTGAGATGTGTGACGCCGCCAATATTCATGCAGGACGTCGTCTGAGTCTTGGATCTTGGGCGTCTGGTGTGAAAGTTGTGAGTGACCCCTTCCAGAATTAAGGCATGACGCCATCAGGCTTTAGGACCAGAAATTCCGTTGAGCCGTCGCGTGCACTTTTGATCATGTCTTCAATAGAGGGACGACGTCGCCTTTTGGATGGGATGGCGCCAGGTGTCCTGGATGGCCTTTAATCTTGACTTTGCCATTTTCTTCATGTTTTCGCTCCTTTTCGTCTAAATATACTTCATTCCAGCATTTTGCTTCCAAAAGACCTAAAAACTAAAAAGGAACGATTTTAAGCAGTAACGGATATAAAATGTGTCGATTTAGGGCTTAAAACGTATGTTTTAAATCCTTATCAAATATCCCTACACTTTGTATTTGCTTGTCCTCAAGCAAATGTGCTTTTTGCCATTCAATTTATAAGTTTGGGGGCATGAAGCATTGGTTTAAAATAGTCTACAACAAGTATAAGCGTCACATTAATCATAACAAGCACACAAATTATATACTAGCACCTCACAATTGGTGTTTGGATTCTCTCATCTCTCGATTTTATATGAAATATAATATGAATGGAAATGGAAGATAAACACTCATTACCTGACATAGTACATAGATTACCATAGGCTTGAGAATAGATCAAACCTCCACCGCTTTGGCGTAAGCACCTAGGAATAACTATCTAAGAGGTATTTACAAGGGTTGTAAGGCTTAGGGTAGGGAAGTAAAGGGTTTTGTTGCATATGGGATGTTTAGTGGTGGCAAGTCAAAAATCTTATGTTACAAGCATGTAAAGCGTGGCGTTGCTAAGCCAAGACCCGATTCACTAACACTAGATAACTTGAAACAAAACAAACATAAACTTAAAAACATAAACATAAGGATAGATTTAGGATGGTAGCCCGTATGTTTTTTCTTTTTTTCGGGTTTTTTTTTTTTTTTTTTTTTTTTTTTTTTTTTTTTTTTTAATACCTTTTTACTCTACCATCCTCTTCGGTAACATCAAAATATAAGGGATTTATAGGAGCATCCCTACACTTGAGTTTTTATTTAACAAACACTAATTGACCTGATTTGAAAAGATCAAAACACTTGGAGTATTTAATTACGTAGACAAAGGGAATTTGAATTTAACATTCTTTTCAGTTACTCCATAAAATATTAATTTTACCCATGAGTCCCAATCATCCCAAAAATATGTACAAAAGATATGACTCGACTTAGCAACTAAGCAAGTAACTAGATAATTGAACTAAGCGTTTAGTGTCGATAACAATAATGCACTAAAGAAGAGTACATACAAGGTAGGCTAAGGCGATTTGGGTGTACATTTGAGGGTGGATTGTAAACAATGCTCTTTATTGATATTCTGGAAAACCGAAACATCACGAGAACCGCGAAAAGGATAGGATCTGAGGGGTTAACTAGGGGTATCGTGTACTATAGATGAGTACATCGCAAGGGTGTGGGGTAATTACTTAACCGATGTGGAAGATGTAATTATAATACAGGTTTCAAACAAGGATTATCCTAATGTCTCTTATCATTTAGTTACTCCTAACTACACAAATGTAGTCTCACTAGCTATCTCGGAATGCATCACAAAACAAGTTCTAGAATCTATTATAGTGTTGGTACACTCACTAAGCATTAAAGGTGAATGCTTTTATCCTAAAGATCTAGGGGCGAACCTCATATTTTTGGGGTGGAATTTGAGTGGTATACGGTTTTTGTGCTAGTCATATAATTCCTATCCATGAGACGCTTTATTAAGACTAAAGTTTAGCTTTCAAATGTCATAAAAAAATTTAAATTTGGTGCTAACATTGCCCTAACAAATATTTCTTATGGTTTATTACACTAATTACTAAGGACAAGACAAATAATCAAATGAGTGAATAGTTTCTAAGTTCTCGTTTTATTCTCCCTCGCTACACTTGAACTGAACATTGTCCCCAATGTTCCCCGAAAGTATCAAAGTTATGATAAAGGAAGGTAAGTAAGGAAAAGAAACTAATACTCCCCTGATTAGCTCGGTAGGATATGTGTAAATTTGCGGTTAAATCCTCCTCCAAGAAGAATGAAAAAGTAATAAGTTTCATCCAATATGTGTTTCTTCTTCTTGTCCAATATAACATGCATACTCATAAGAAAACAAACGAAACCTTTGCGTAAAATCAGCGGTAAAACTATATATGACACACAACTATACTAGAAAGCAAGTAAGATATAATGCTTGTGGAATGGATGTTTGTAGTTTTTCTGGAAAATTAAGAATTGGGAATTTCCAAAAATTATAAATTATACAGAAAACGAATATGATATTTTGTCTCTACATTGCCTGACGTTGTCAGGTGTTAATCCTGACACCGTCAGATTGTCCTGACAAAAACTGGTCTGCTGAGTTTTTCTGGAAAAATTGCCTCACTAAAACCTGGAAAAATTTCTGCAAAACATCCATTATGACTCGATACAAGTATTTGACTCTAACAAACACACACATATATATCAACTTCAATTATTGTTATTCTCATGTTCATGTTCTTTAAAAACTTATATGATCTTCCCTACACTTATCTTTTTGTAAAATACCTTTATATGTAATTAAGACGAGGTTAAAGACAAAGTAAAGCATTTTTACAAAGTCTAACATGAGAATAAACAACGATGAAAAATATATACAAACACACAAATTGAAAAACAAAACAAGCAAACAATGAAGCATGGGTTGCCTCCCACGAAGCGCTTTTCTTTATTTATGAGTCTTGTAGCTAGACTCGTAGTCGTGCTCCTACGTTCCTAGGTAAGTAAGTTTATCCTCAAGAATGTCGTAGGGATCAAACTTATCTTTTAATTTCCTCTTAGTATGCTTGGTCCGATATGTCTTTTCAAACTTCTCACCATTGGGATCATAGATTGTCATCCTAATGTGCCACTCTCCGTTCCCATCACTAGGTGGTCTATCCCAACTCCAATTATACTTAGCCATCTCACTCTTAACTTTCCATCAATTCATGCAAAGATTAATGGGCAAGGTTCCTAGGAATTCGGTCATCTTCCTAAACACTAAAGTATCCTCGAATGGGTTCACTTCAATGTCCTATCCAATTGTTGTTCATTGAGAGTTGAGTTACTCACGTAGGTCTCTTCTAGATAGAAAGGTCGTTGAGGGCCTACAAATTCTCTATTGGTCCAAGGTCCATATCTAGATGGTCTCCTATTCAACATGATCTCATAAGGTATTTGTTTATCCTCATTGTAGTAGGAATTCTTGTTGACATCGTAAATTGACCTTGCACTCCCTTCTCCTACCACTATCTTAGACATCTTACAATCAATTATGGCACTAGCGGGAGCTAAGAATCCTCTTCCAACTAACAATGGGCATGTCGGGTCCTTATTCATGTCTAGCACATGGAAATTCCCCAAAAGAGTTAATCGACCTACGTGTACTACCATGTCCTTCATTATTCCTACCGGATATGCAATACTACCATCTACTAAACCTAAGATTGTTTCTGTTGGTTCTATCTTACCTAGGTTGAGGCTTTTATGGAGGGACAATGGAAGAAGGTTGATGCTTGACCCTAGATCGGCTAATGTGACGAAAGCTTTGGAATTTCCAATGTTACATGGAAGAATGAATAGATCGGGATCATCTAACTTCTTAGGTAATTTGTTTTGCACAAATGCGGACCCACGTTCTCCTAGTTTTAGTTCTTGCTCATATTTATCTTTTAAAGTATTATAGTAAGGCGCATGAGTCAAGACTTCAAGAACCGGTTTTTCTTGGTAAAGCTCCTTAAACTCCTCTTCTAGAGTAGATTTGGGTTCTTGATTGATTGGTATTTCAAGACTTGGATGGACCGTCAACTTAGGTTGTTGGTATCTCATGATGGGTTGTTTCGAACACGTGTTGATGGCGTTGACCGAATGGACTTGTGGGTGCGAGGGGCATGGATATGCACTCTCCCTTGGTGAGCAAGAATATGGAGTTGATGAAATCGAATTCACTTTTGGGTTCTTTATAGTGTCACTTGGGAGTGCTCCTACATCCCGGTCATTGAAGGCTTTTAAGAGGGTGTCGAGCTTGGTTGTCATCTCGCTTTGTCATTTCTTGAAATCGGCTTCAAGCTTAGTCAATCGAGCTTCTTGAGATGACATGAATTTGGACACCATTCCATCGAGACTAGTGGAAGTTTCGGTGATTGGTGGGTTGTTGTAGGAGGTTTGGTTTGGTTGGGACCTATTGGGGTGGACTAGATGAGTTGTTTTGGGGCGGGTTTGAGTTTTGGATCCACCTAAGGTTAGGGTGATTCCTCCACGAGGGGTTGTAGGAATTTCCTAGGTTGTTTTGCTCGGGCTTGAAAGTGTACCACATTTCTCCCGCTCTGCCAGTACGTGTGGAGGCGTAGTCCGCAAAAGCTTATTCGGGGAGTTTTGTGCAATCACGAGTGTCATGGGGACCACTACATAATTCACAAGGTAGAGTGATTTTGTTCACTTGGTGTGAAGGCTTGGGAGCTTCGTAGCAGCTCATTAGGAATTTGACTTGATCTTCAAGTTCGAGCATCCTACGATTGGAAGGTTGTGAGTCAATGGGAGGCAAGGAGATTACCTTGACGATTTTGGGCAACTCACGGGGGTCATTCCAACATTCGTTGTCATAGCGGGCAAGGTACTCTATTGTACCCCATGACTCTTTCGCGGTAAGTTCACTAAGTTTACCACCGACCGCTTGGTCGAATGTTTGCCTAGTTGAGAGATTGACATGATCGTAAAAGATTTAGACTTGAAACCAAAGATCAATACAGTGATGAGGGACTTTATGGAGTAAGTCCTTGAATCGAGTCCAAGCCTCGTAGAGAGTTTCGCCTTGACATTGTTGAAAAATCAAGATGTCATTCCTTAGCTTGGTAGTTCTCCCCGGTGGGAAAAATTAGGCGAGGAGACGAGTGGTGCAATCATCCCAACTTGAGATGGATCTGGTAGGAAGTCGCTCAAGCCAATTACTAGCTTGGTCCCGTAGAGAGAATTGGAAGAGACGCAAGCGCGTGGTCTCCTGTGTGGTAGCATCAAGGTCGATAGAGTCAACATTTTTTAGGAAATCCTTGAGATGCCGATTAGGATCTTCGAAACGAAGTCCATGGAATGCACATCCGTTTTGCACCAACCGGGTGGTGTCGGATCGCAGGGCCGTAGTTTGAGCTTGAAGTGGGAGCTCAATGGTGTTCCTATAGCCTTTATGGCTTGGTCTAGAGTATTCACCAAGAGTACGGCCTCTTGGCGGGTCAAGTGGTGGTTGGTTGAGTGGAAGTGGTTGATGTGGTGGTGGGTTATTTTTTGTTGGTGGATTGTCACCCATGGTGGAAAGTAATAAGGTTACGAACAAAAAAACAAAGAAGGGGGATAGACTATAAGGAAGCTAATGAAAAGAGAAAAAAATCTCACTTGATAGGAATTAAGCGAGTGGACCTAAACGAGATAGAAATCTAACTAGTTATTCTATTCCCCGGCAGCGGCGCCAAAAACTTGATAGCGTAGGTTCGGGGTCGAGAAAACCTCCTTTTCTACGAGCAAGCTTTTCAACCCTCTAGGCAGTGAACCTAATTGTTTTAGTGTAGTATGGAGTAAGCTTCGGGGATTGATTTCGTTCTTTAAGGGAATAGGAATGCTAGAAAGAGATATATGACAAGAAGGTGGGGTTGAGGATGATTCTTTTTAGTCTTTTTTTTTTATGTTTTTTTAGAAAGCAAGGGTAAAATCTCGGGGTATATGATTGGGGGGGTGGTATTACTGATTTCACTACTTGACTAATTATCTAATTATCTAATTAACTATTGGATAGGTTATGCTAATTGAGGTGTGCTCGTATGATGAATAAAGATGTGTTCACTTAGATACTATTACTCCCTAGATATCTTTTATTGGTCGGTTGAATTGTCACTTCCTTTATCTTAATTGGTGCGTTGTATTCCGATTAGTCGTAGGGCGGTGCCTAATCCCCTAGTTCTATGAATTGTAACTCTCCTTTAGAATACCCGGGATCGGCAAGTGCAATAGCATATCCCCCGAATACACTACGATCCTAAAGTTACAACTCATGCAATAAACACAACGATGGCCTAGGTGCACTCCTATGGCTTTTGGCTATTTAGGACGTTCAAGCTCACAACAATTAAAGAAGAAGCCAGTTTTCCTTACTCTAGCGTCTACCAATTAAGACAAGAGACAACCTAACAACAATTAATAACTAGGTTTCATAGATCTAATCAAACACTAGAGTAATTTAGCTAAACATGTTAAACAAGCAAGCATATACACAATCAATTGAACATGGGGTAGACATAATGATAAATTGGATAAACAAACTTATCTTGCAATGTAAAATACGGTATGGTGATAAGGTTTTAAAATGTACCTTTTTGAGGGGTCATTTAAGCCCTTATTTGATCACTTTTGTATCCGTTATTACTTAATATCATTCCTTTTCACTTTTTAGGTCTCTTGAAGGCAAATTGCTGGAATGACACTTATTCAGACGAAAAGGCGCGAATATACGATGGAAATGGCCAAAGTCAAGAATCGAGACACTCAAGCTGCTGAATTGAAAGGGGACGGCGTCAGGTTATACTTGTGACGCCGTCGGAACAAGTTTTGTGACGACTCAGTAGCCAAATTGCTTATTTTCAAGTGACGACATCAGGTGTTAAAAGAGTAGGGCGTCGCAGCTCAGACGACCTAGATTTGATCCAGACGACGTCAGAGACTGAAGGAGACGGCGTCATGGGCATAAGGTGACGCCGTCGCAATGTTAACGTGGCCAAGACGAAACCCTAATGACGGCGACCCGACGGCGTCACAAACTAAAGGGTGACGCCGTCGCAGTTGTAACCTTATATATAGAAATCGAATTTTTTAGTTTTCAGTGTATAGTTTTGTGGAGTAAAAACCTAAACCGAACCAAGGTTGTCTTGTACAGTATTTTAGGGTTCCATACCTTATCTTACATCAAGATAAGTGTTTTACTTCATTAATTTAATTATGTCTTCAATTGATTGTGTGTATGCTTGCATGTTCCACATGTCCGGCTAATTTACTTGTGTGTTTGCTTAGGTAATATGAAACTTAGTTATTGAATATTGATTGGTTGTCTCTTATCTTAATTGTGATTGACCTAGTATTGCGATAGGTCATTCGTTGTGTTGTTAATGCTTGATTAATCTTTGTTGAACCTTAGTTTATAATCACCTAGAGTAATTGTAGGCTATACATCCAAAGAATACCTTAGAGTTAAAGTTTATAAATCCTAGAGATTTTGTAGTCATTAACCTTTGGTAGCTTCAAAGAGTTAGGGATAAACGCATACCCTACGACCTAGAGACACAACGCGATTAAGAATAAGGACGTGATAATTCAACCATCAATAGGAGATAACTAGGGAGTAATAAAGCCTAAGCAAATACATTTTTAATCATCATACGAGCACACAACAATAGACATAGACTACCCTCACCTTAGTTAATTAGATAATTAGATAGTATAAGTAATCGGTAGAAATACAAACCCCCAAATTCAAACCCCGAGATTCGTACCTTTCCATTTCCTAAAAAAACATAAAAAGATAAAAAATAATCTTCCTCAACCCCAACCTTAGCGTAGTAACTTCTCACTAGCATTCCTATTCCCCTAGAGAATGATATCAATTCCCGTGGCTTACCCTAATACTACACTACAATGATTAGGTTCACTGCCTAGGGTGTTGAAAAACTTGCTCGACGAAAAGGAAGTTCCTTTGACCCCGAACGCGCTGTGTAAGCGTATCAAGTTTTTGGTGCCGCTGCCGGGGAATAGAATAGCTAGTTAGGAGTCCACTTCGTTTAGGTTTTCTTGCTTGATTCCTATCAAGTAAGCTTTTTTCCCATTTTTAGCTTCCTCGTAGTCTATCCCCTTCTTCGTGACCTTTGTTAGTAATCCCATCACTTTTCCTCATAGAAGGTGATAACCAGCCACCACTCATCAACCCACCACCAAATGACCCACCAAGAGGCCGTACTCTTGGTGAATACTCGATACCAAGCCACCTAGGCTATAGAAACACCATTGAGCTTCCCGACCAAGCCCAAACTATGGCCCTGCGATCCGACACCATCCTGTTGGTGCAAAACGGATGTGCATTCCATGGACTTCGTTCCAAAGATCCTAATCAGCATCTTAAGGATTTCCTTAAAATTGTCGATTCCATCGACCTCGATGCTACTACTCGGGAGACCACACGTCTGCGTCTCTTACAATTCTCTCTACGGGACCAAGCTAGTAATTGGCTTGAGAGACTTCCCGCCGGCTCCATCTCAAGTTGGGATGATCTCACCTCTCGTTTCCTTGCTCAATTTTTCCCACCGGGGAGAACTACCAAGCTTAGGAATGAAATCTTGATGTTCCAACAACGTTAAGGTGAATCTCTCTACGAAGGATGGACTCGATTCAAGGACTTACTCCATAGAGTCCCTCATCACGGCATTGATCTTTGGCTTCAAGTACAACTCTTCTACGATCATGTCAACTTCCCCACTAAGCGATCCATTGACCAAGCGGCCGGTGGAAAACTTAGTGATCTCACCGCGGAAGAATCATGGGGTATAATAGAGGACCTTGCTCTTTATGACAACGAAAGTTGGAATGACCCTCGTGAGCTGCCCAAAACCGTAAAGGCAATCTCCTTGCCTCCCCTTGACTCACAACCTTCCGACCGTAGGATGCTCGAGCTTGAAGATCAAGTTAAATTCCTAATGAGCTCCTACGACAATCCTAAGTCTTCACGCCAAGTGAACAAAGTTTCTTCCTCGTGTGAGTCGTGTAATGGTCCTCATAATACGCGCACTTGCACAAGATTCCCCGAACAAGCTTCCGTTGACTATGCATCCTTGCGTACTAATAGAACGGGAGGAAGATTCCCTACCACACCCGGACCTAGGACTTTTAATGACGCCCGAGAAGCATGGAAGGGCAAGCCCGACTTTTATTGGTGACAAACCAAAGAATTCACTTCCAATGATTTCTCATGGCCCCCATCTCACGGCCCTAGCCAACAAAACATAGAAGGGATGTTGCAACACCTAGTCGCATCCCAAGAAGCTCAAATAGCTAAGCTCTCGGACTGTTTTAACCAACAACAAGCCGAGATGGATAGGAAGATAGATAACCTCTTGAAAGCCATGACCAATAGTGATAGGAAGGTTAATGCTATCTCAACTCCCGAAGCTTCCGGTGTAGAGATTAAGGACCCAAGTAAGTTAGCTAAGCACGTTCAATTCGTCAATACCATCACCTTAGTGAAACCTAATAGAACAAATGACGAAGCGAACCATGAAACGATACTTGAGGTTAGTGAGACACCTAGGAATGAAACAACCGAGGAAGTAGATGAAGTAGACCATGGCTATTTCAATAAGTTTCCTACGGAAGAAGAACTCTCTCGCCACCCACACTTAGTATGTGACCTCCGTCACATGTATGTTAGGAGAAGCCCTAGGATCAAGTTTGGGAACCCTTGGAATCTTAACATACCATGTTGCATAGGACACCTTTTCATGGCAAAGGCCTACATTGACCGCAAGCCCCCAATAAACATAATTACTAGCACCTACTATAATTGGGTAATGAAGAAGCCTATCGCAACTAGGCAAGATCCCGATAATCCTAGGGTTAGTTGCAATTTTCTTGGTAGAGTTAAGGGTTTGCCCGTGTATGTAGGTAGTTTCATGTTTCCTACGGATTTCATAATAGTGGATGACATTAGTACGGCCATAGATCTTAGCTTGTCCCACGTTATTCTAGGAAAGCCTTTCATAGAAAACACCGGGATGACCTATGATCCGTCGTTGGGAATAGTTAGATTCAAGGATGAGACCGATGATGTAGCCTACCAAAAGCCCTTAAGATGGAAAAATTTTCATCACTATCCAATGATGAAAAAGAACTTAAGCTATCGGTCTACTATAGGAATAAGTAAGATAAGGAGAAGGGAGTAGATTATGTTATGGCCAAGATTTTCGGTTTCTATAAGAATTGCTTGAACTTAGGACCGGAATATAAAACCGAGGGGAGAGGACGACCTCTTAGAAAGGTGCATCATAGGGCACTTTTACAACATGGAATCCCCCAATAGAGACCGTCATGAGGAAGAAGGTGACGGTAATGAAGTCATGTAGGGGCACGACTTCGAGTCTAGATACAAGACTCATAAATAAAGAAAAGCGCTTCGTGGGAGGCAACCCATGCTTAATTGTTTGCTTGTTTGTGTCTCGTGTATCTTTTATTTATTGTTTATTCTCATGTTTAAATTTGTAAAAATGCTTTATTTTGTCTTTAACCTCGTCTTAATTACATATAAAGGTATTTTACATAAGGGATAAGTGTAGGGAGGATTACACACGTTTTCAAAAGAAACGTGAACATGAGAATTACAATTAATTAAAAGATATACATGTGTGTTTGTTCGAGTCAAATGCTTGTATCGAGTCATAATGGATGTTTTGCAGGAAATTTTTCCAGATTCTAAAGATGTAAATTTTCCAGAATTTTTTCTAGAAAATCGCAGACCAGTTTCTGTCAGGATAACCTGACGGCGTCAGGAGGAGCAGAAACAGCTTATTACTTTTTCTCGTTTTCTGAGCTACTTATAAATTTTTTTGGAATTTTCCAGGTCTTAATTTTCCAGAAAATCTGTAAACATCCATTCCACAAGCATTATATCCTAGTTTAGCAGAGTCTTATATATATTGTTACCGCCGATTTTATGCAAAGGTTTCGTTGGTTTTCTTCAAGTGTGCAGGTTTAATTTACCAAGAAGAAACTACATAAGATGAGAAGGAGCTTTTAACGCAAACGTTCTTCTTGAAGAAAGATGTAACCACCACTTCACACGGATCCTACCGAGCTAATCAGGGGATTATTAGTTTCTTTCATATTTTATTACCTTCTATTATCATAACTTTGATACTTTCGGGGAACATTGGGGACAATGTTCAGTTTAAGTGTAGGGAGGGAAAATAAAACGGGAACTTTGAAACTATGCTTATCCTTGATTATTTGCTTTGTCCAATTGCATTTGCGTAATAAACCATGAGAAATATCGGTTAGGGAAATTTTGGCACCAAATTTAAAATTTTTCATGACATATAGGAGTGGGCCATTAGTCTTAATAAAGCGTCTTATGGATAGGAAGTTATATGACTAGCACAAAAACCCTTTACCACTTAAATTCCACCCAAAATGTGAGGATCGCCCTTAGATTTGTAGGAATTAAAGCATTCATCTTTGATGCTTAGAGTGTGAACCGGTAGTATAATAGATTCTAGAACTTGTTTTGTGATGCATCCCGAGATCGCTAGTAAGACTACACTTATGTAGTTAGGAATAACTAAATGATAAGAGGCATTAGGATAACCCTTGTTTGATGCCTGTAATATAATTACTTCTTCCACTTCGGTTGAGTAATTCCCCCACACCTTTGCGTTGTACTCATCTTTAGTACACGATACCCCTAGTTAACCCCTCAGAGCCTATCTTTTTCGCGGTTCTCGTGATGTTTTGGTTTTCCGAAATATCAATGAAGAGCATTGTTTACAATCCACCCTCAAATGTACACCCAAATCGCCTTAGCCTACCTTGTATGCACTCACTTTTAGTGCATTATTGTTATCACACTAAACCCTTAGTTCAATTATCTAGTTGCTTGCATAAGTTGCTAAGTCGAGTCATATCCTTTGTACACAGTTTTGGGGCGATTGGGACTCATGGGAAAAGTTAAACTTTATGAAATGACGGGAAGGGAACGTTAAATTCAAATTCCCTTTATTTGCGTAATAATGTACTCCAAGTGTTTTGATCTTTTCCATTCGGGTCAAATTAGTGTTAGAGTAATAAAAACTCAAGTGTAGGGATGTGCCTTTAAATCCGTATCATTTTGATGTTATCATAGAGTATGGTAGAGTAAAAGTGTATGAAGAAAAAAAAATTGAAAAAAAGAGAAAAAGAAAAAAATAGAGTGTAAAAAAAAAAAAAAAAAAAAAAAAACATACGGGCTACAATCCTACATCTATTTTTCAATTTATGTTTGTTTATTTCAGTTATCTAGAGTTTAGAGTGTCGAGTCTTGGCTTAGCAACGCCATTCTTCGCATGCTTATAACATAAAGATTTTTGACTTGCCACCACTAAATCGCCTATCCCACCGAACCCTTTGTTTCCCTACCATAAGCCTAACGTTACAACCCTTTAAAAGAGCTCTTGGATAGACTTTCCTAGGTTCTTACGCCAAAGCGATGGAGGTTTGATCTAGTCTCAAGCCTATGGTAATCTATGTACTAGGACCGGTTAATGAGTGTTTATCTTCCATTTCCAACTTGTTATATTTCATATACACCCGAGAGATGTGAGTATCCAAACACCCCATGTGAGGTGCTAGTATGTAATTTCCGTGCTTGTTATGACTTTTGCGGGGCTTATATGTGTTGTGGATCGTTCTAAGCTAATGCTTCATGACCCCTAATTTATAAATCAATTGGCTAAAAGCACATTTGCTTGAGGACAAGCAAATACCAAGTGTAGGGATATTTGATAAGGTTTTAAAATGTACCTTTTTGAGGGGTCATTTAAGCCCTTATTTGATCACTTTTGTATCCGTTATTACTTAATATCGTTCCTTTTCACTTTTTAGGTCTCTTGAAGGCAAATTGCTGGAATGATACTTATTTGGACGAAAAGGCGCGAATATACGAAGGAAATGGCCAAAGTCAAGAATCGAGACACTCAAGCTCCTGAATTGAAAGGGGACGGCGTCAGGTTCTACTTGTGACGCCGTCGGAACAAGTTTTGTGACGACTCAGTAGCCAAATTGCTTATTTTCAAGTGACGGCATCAGGTGTTAAAAGAGTAGGGCGTCGCAGCTTAGACGGCCTAGATTTGATCCAGACGACGTCAAAGACTGAAGGAGATAGCGTCACGGGCATAAGGTGACGTCGTCGCAATGTTAACGTGGCCAAGACGAAACCCTAATGACGGCGACCCGACGGCGTCACAAACTAAAGGGTGACGTCGTCGCAGTTGTAACCTTATATATAGAAACCGAATTTTTTAGTTTTCAGTGCATAGTTTTGTGGAGTAAAAACCTAAACCGAACCAAGGCTGTCTTATACAATATTTTAGGGTTCCATACCCTATCTTACATCAAGATAAGTGTTTTACTTAATTAATTTAATTATGTCTTCAATTGATTATGTGTATGCTTGCATGTTCCACATGTCCGGCTAATTTACTTGTGTGTTTGCTTAGGTAATATGAAACTTAGTTATTGAATATTGATTGGTTGTCTCTTATCTTAATTGTGATTGACCTAGTATTGCGATAGGTCATTCGTTGTGTTGTTAATTCTTGATTAATCTTTGTTGAACCTTAGTTTATAATCACCTAGAGTAATTGTAGGCTATACATCCAAAGAATACCTTAGAGTTAAAGTTTATAAATCCTAGAGATTTTGTAGTCATTAACCTTTGGTAGCTTCAAAGAGTTAGGGATAAACGCATACCCTACGACCTAGAGACACAACGCAATTAAGAATAAGGACGTGACAATTCAACCATCAATAGGAGATAACTAGGGAGTAATAAAGCCTAAGCAAATACATTTTTAATCATCATACGAGCACAAAACAATAGACATAGACTACCCTCACCTTAGTTAATTAGATAATTAGATAGTAGAAGTAATCGGTAGAAATACCAACCCCCAAATTCAAACCCCGAGATTCGTACCTTTTCATTTCCTAAAAAAACATAAAAAGATAAAAAATAATCTTCCTCAACCCTAACCTTAGCATAGTAACTTCTCACTAGCATTCCTATTCCCCTAGAGAACGATATCAATTCCCGTGGCTTACCCTAATACTACACTACAACGATTAGGTTCACTGCCTAGGGTGTTGAAAAACTTGCTCTACGAAAAGGAAGTTCCTTTGACCCCGAACGCGCTGTGTAAGCGTATCATATGGGACCCTAGAATACTGTCCAAGTCAGACTACAACTGAGTTAGGGTTTGCTCTCCAAAATTCTACCTCTTAAAATACAGAAAAATCGAATTCTATATATAGATTTACAATCGCGATAGCGTCACCTTTTGCTAGTGACACCGTCAAGTTGCCGTCATTAGGGTTTCGTTTGGGCCAAGTCATCGTTGAGACGACGTTATTTGAGATGTGTGATGCCGTCAGTCTTCATGCAGGACGTCGTCTGAGTCTTGGATATTGGGCGTTTGGTGTGAAAGTTGTGAGTGACGCCTTCCAGAATTAAGGCATGACGCCGTCAGGCTTTAGGACCAGAAATTCCGCTAAGCCGTCGTGTGCACTTTTGATCAAGTATTCAATAGAGGGACGGCGTCGCCCTTTGGATGGGACGCCGTCAGGTGTCCTGGATGACCTTTGATCTTGACTTTGCCTTTTTCTTCATGTTTTCGCTCTTTTTCATCCAAATATGCATCATTCCAGCATTTTGCTTCCAAAAGACCTAAAAATTGAAAAGGAACAATTTTAAGCAGTAACGGATATAAAATGTGTCTATTTAGAGCTTAAATGACCCCTTAAAAAGGTAGTTTAAGGGCTCGTTTGGTTTGTTGCCAGGAATGACAATGGGTATCGGATTTGGAATGAGGTGGAATGATAATGGGTATGAAAAAGTGTATCATTACGATTGTTTATGTTTGGTTGATAAAATATGGTATGAAAAAGTGTATAGATATTTTAATTTTGTAGTGGAAAAAAGAGGGGTCAACGGGAATGGATTTCATAGACACCAAATTGGTGTGTAATGAATCTATGACTATGATATACCTATTTCATTACCGGGCCCACAAAACAAAACAAAAAAAAACACCCACTATGACTTTGAAAGTCATAGTCTCATTCTCATTAACGCAAACCAAACGGGCCCTAAATCCTTATCAGCATTTCAAAAAAAATTATATTTATTGCATAATTTGACTAATGATTATGCATGCTTGAGAAAACGTTTTTGGCATGTATTAACAATGCATAATACGTTATTATTACATTCCTAAACGTGAAGATTTTTGAGAAAATGAATTGTGATTATCATGTTTTTTGAAAATTTTCCGAACATACTTAATCAAGCAAATCCCATATCTAGGGGAGTCATAATAGTTGTACATTGTTTAATCCTAGTCTTAATTGTAAAGAATTACATGTAAAATTGAAAATCCTCAAATTTTTAATTGTAAAGAATTACATGTAAAATTTAAAATCCCCAAATTTTGATTTTGTGTTCATATGAACCCTAGATTTTAATTTGTAAAGAAAAAGATGAAATTACTTACAATTGATGATGAATATAATGTTAGGATTGATAATCTTTGATTGTGGTAACTTCAATTTAACTTTTATGGAAGATTTAGAAGATTTGGGTGGTTTTTGGGTTTTGATTTTTGAAAAATGAAAGAGAGGGGGAGTATAACCGTGAACCTACTGCTGACGGTCCCCTAAATATAAGGGACCGTCCTATTTACGGGACAGTCCCTAGTGACGAAGTTTTGATCGAGTGGAAATTTTTGTGACATTTTTAACATAAAAAGATAAATGCCAAAGACACTTCAGATGGAGAGTTGAGTTGACACAAACGAATAAATGACAGAAATAAGTTTTGGAGTAGAATCGAGTCATGGAGAAATAGAAGAGGTGTAGAAGTAGAATAGAACAAGAAAATGATTAAGGAAAGGAGTTTTAAATTTAAGATTTTCACCGGGTTATGATGAGACCAATCGTGTCTTCAAGTTGTCATGACGAATTGTCGAATGAGATAGATGTAGTTGAACTGAGACTAGAAAAAGAATAGAAGAATAGTTAAGTCTGTAGAAGAGTGGTATTGACGTAGAACTCGGAGTCGAGAAATAGAAAAGAGATAAGAATAGAAGAGATGTCGTGGTCGTTTAAGAGTTTGCATCATCTATAGTGATAATTTGTCATGCCTTTCTGGCATTTGCGTATACATCATTGATTATGGATATATCAAGAGCAATTTGTCTCTTTCGAGAACCAAAGGTCGTCGTACAAGTATTGCTAGAGCTTCCACAATTTTCTCATATTATCAGAGTTGACATATAATAGGGTTTATATGCCGTTACCCTTAGGATAAAATTATCCTAAATATGTAGTGCGTTTAATGTATTGGAAATTACAATTAATTGCTTTGAAAAGATCTTCTCAGAAGCAAGCTTAGAGGCCGAAAATAAATATGATATTGAGACTACTTGCTATTTTAGGTATAACAAAATACCTAATGTGCCCTTATACTAGGAATTATCCACGGACTCACCTTCATCTTCATTGTGAGTTTTGTATTCGGGATGTGGACAACTTTATTGATCCTAATAATCTATTACTCTACAATGGGAATCATGCATTTAGGCAATAGTTTCAACTACTAAATTCTATATTCCTAAAGCATCAACATGTGCAATTATTAGTAAGTATAAGAAAACGTACTGTAGAAAACTAGAAAGAGGGGCTTGAATAGTTTTACCAATTAAAATTTTGTTTTAAAGTATTTAGATCGACTTATGTCAATCTATTTTGAGTGTGTGTTGTATATTGATAGTTATACGAATATATAAACTATGCTACAAGATAGAGAAAGAGATACACAAGTATTTATAGTGGTTCGGCTACAAGGACACCTTCCTTGCCGTACTTCACTCCCCGAGTACCCAACTCGAGAATTTGTAATCACTACATACCACAAGCTCCTTTAACCGGCAGAGAAGCCTTCACAATATCGCTTACACTTTATCTGATACAAAGCTAAATACCGGGTTCTTCACACAAGGTAGAACCAAACCTACGTCGCCTACACTTTATCCGGTACATGGCTAGATACCGGGTTCCATTACAATGAAGGAACCAACACCCTACACAGCAAGTATCAGAGCACACTTCGACACCCCATATCGAATACACCTGTTAGTACAACACACCAACACCTTCAACTACACAACATAGTAATGGAGGAAGAAAAGAAACATCAAGAGGATTCAGTTCAGTTGTCTTGATGGGGACGAAGCTTAGCAACTCATGACCTTGAGCTTGCAAATCTTCAAGAGGTCATGATCTCGCCTTTAAGAGGAACCAAGAGAATCACAAAGAGAAAAGCTACATAGAAGATCCTTAGATATGAGGTTAGAGAGTTTAGAACATAAAGAGAAGATATGTCTAAAAAGGGTGAGCAACAAAGAAGAAATGACTCATTATTTATAGGCAATTACGCCTACTGTTCACCCCAATCCACTGGATCCCTTCCCAAAGGGATCCGACTAGTATAAACCCAGGGATCCGACTGTCTGATGAAAACAGTCCGGGTCTTAGGTTACAAACCAGGTTATGGGTTATGGTTAATGCACCATAGGTCATGGGTACCCAACTAGATACGATGTATATAGACAATGGGTCATGGGTTTAACCCAATATGATGCCATGCATGATGTGAATGCACATGGGTCATGGGCATGGATCATGGGCATGGGTTATGGATCATGGTTGACCCAACACATATATATTACAAGATACATTTGAACTAGTATGTATTTTTATAAAATGTAAGTAACTAAAGTTACTTGTAAGTGTTTTATGAAAATGATTTTGGTTTTATATAAACTATTTAACTAAACATGTTTAATGATTTATATGTTTAGTAAAATATGTTAGTAAACTATTTGCTCAAGCTTTGCGTACTTTATTTATTTCGTTAAAATGATTTTACGATTGTTATCAACAAAAAATAAGAAGATCGTAAAATATAAATAAACTTTTTTACGGTTTATTTGTATTAACATGTACCTTTGCTAGTGATGTTCCTTTTAAGTGCATTACCATAGGCAATGTTGCGTGTATTGCATGCTTCCAGTGATCATTTAATTTACTCATCGTACGATGAGTGCATACACTATTAGTCTTCTAAAGTTTGTACTTAGTAAAGGGGTTTTACGAATATTTAGACTCCTAGGCTGATGTTTTTATTTTAGGACCTAAAATGGATTTTGATAATCAAGAAAGTTAAACTTCAAAGCTGAAGGTCCTGTAAATAGCTGACAATCCTCCGTACGGGACCGTCTACCTCTTTATGGAATTGTCAGCAGTAGACTGATTTTCCTGAGGTTTCACAAATTTAATTTGTTTTGTTCTACTTGTAGATGCTTCAAATAAGTTAAACCCTATACCTGTTTTGTCTCCGAAGGACTTTTGACTTTTTAACAATTCTTTAAGTGAATGACCGCCATTTTTCAATTGAGTTAACTTGGAGACTTTCTCCTTAAGTTTTTTATTTTCAATTTTAAGTTCTTGAAAATTCTTACACTTTAAATAAATTTCCTTACCTATATCAAGTGTAGACATTTTATCTTTTAAAACAATCTCTTTTTCTAATTTAGTTTTAATAGATTTTAGAGATTCATTTTGGTGTAATAGTTTTAGACTCTTATTGCAAGGACGCTTGTGCTCATTATCTAATTAAAGAGAGTTTAGAGAATATGTGTATTTATAAGGTCAATGACTGAAAAAACGTTTATTTATATTCTACGATCTTTCAATGCTTTGTTGCTAAAAATAATAAAAGTATTTTAACAAGATAAATAAAATACGAAAGTTTTCAAGCCAATAGTTTTCTAAATCATTCTACTATATTAATAAACCGTCAAACACATCTAGTTAAATAGTTTACATAAAGTCATAAACTAATTTATTAGTAACACTTGTTACTTAATACATAAGTATAAACTAGACAAATAAATATGTAAGTAAATATAATGGGTATAACCCATAACCCATGCTCATGACCCATGTCCATGATCCATTTACTTACATCATGCTTATGTCATATTGGTTAACCCATGACCCAAAGTTCATGACCCATAACTCATAACCCATTATCCATGTACATTGTATCTAGTTGGGTACCCATGACCCAAGGTCCATGACCCATAGTCCTTTACCCATGACCCATGACCTGAAATATAACCCAAAATCCGGACTAGCTCGTGCCCTGATATAAAGTTTTCTGGTGAATCATGTTTTTTAGTTTATTATGTTCTTTTTGATAATAAATTTATGGATTTCAAGAATTTCGTTTAGCTCGTGCCCGTTCGGGCTCGAGCCCGTTTTCTTACGCCCGTTCGGGCTTGAATATTTGTATAATGTGTTTTATTATTTGTATTAGTGACATTTAATGCAGGAATTGTGTTTAATTTGGTTGTACAATATGCTTGATAATTTGTATTTTTTATGTAAGGGGTATTTTAATAACTGTATTAATTGTATTTATTGACCAGTATTAATTGACTACATTAAATAACGTTAATGTGGTGTTTTGTTTTTTTAATATATGCATTAAAGTGGTGTACGCTATGCTTCTTGTCTTGTACGTCTGAAATTTATGTGCATTAAATTGTTGTACACTATGCTTCTTTTCTTGTAAAGTTACTAAGTATTTGGCTAAATAGCTTCATTAGATTGTAAATTGTGGTTGAATAGTATTTTTAATAGTGTATTAATTGTATTAAATAATTGTATTTTTTAGTGAAAGAGTATTTTAATATTGTATTAATTGTATTAAATAAATGAGTAGTGGTTGTTTTAGTTTTATTTGTGCTTTGTGTATTTTAACAAGATAAAATACGTAAGTTTTCAAGTCAATAGTTTTCTAACTCATTCTACTATATTAATAAACCGTCAAACACATCTAGTTAAATAGTTTACATAAAGTCATAAACTTATTTATTAGTAACACTTGTTACTTAATACACATGGACGGAGCTTGAACCATTTCTTTAGACGGGCCAAAGTGTCATTAACTTGTTTTAGGGGGGCCAAATGATTAAGTAGTTATTTTTAGGGATGAGCATTTCTAACCAAATCCCGGAACCGAACCGGAACCGTACCGGTACCGTACCAAAACGGTACCGATTATTGAACTACGGTACGGTACCGGGACTACGAAATAAGGTGAAAAAAAATCGGGACCACTAATTCGGTACGTGACCGGTACCAAATCGGGAAATTCCCGAAAAAAAGCGGGGAAAACCCGATTTCCCGGTACCGATACCGGTACCGGTATCCGAATCCCGTTCGGTACGGTACCGGTACCACTAATTTATGCTCGGGAAAAAATCGATACCACTAATTCGGTACGGGACTGGTACCGTGCTCATCCCTAGTTATTTTTTGCACTAGCTTTTTGAACAAATTACATTAAATACAGAATATCTTGGAGGGGCTAGGACCCACCCCTGCCCTTAGGATCCTTCGTCCATGTTAATACATAAGTATAAACTAGGAAAATAAATATGTAAGTAAACATAATGGGTATAACCCATAACCCATGCTCATGTCCATGATCCATATTCTTACATCATGCTTATGTCATATTGGTTAACCCATGACGCAAAGTTCATGACCCATGACCCATAACTCATAACCCATTGTCCATGTACTTTGTATCTAGTTGGGTACCTATGACCCAAGGTCCATGACCCACAGTCCTTTACCTATGACCCATGACCGGGAATATAACCCAAAATCCGGACTGGTTTACCCAGTCTGTCGAATCCCTAGGGTTGTACCAGTCAGATCCCTTTTGAAAGAGATCCGCTGGAACCGGGCAACAGTAGCCAGTCTTTGCGTATAAATAGCTTGTCATTTCTCCCTTGTTTGATAACACGTATTATTCTCTTATCTCTTTATCTCTCTAACCTTAGATCCTAGATCATCCATGTAGTTTTTCTTTTAGTGATTCTCTAGATACCTCTTAAAGGCGAGATCACGACATCTGCATAGAAGACTTGCCAGCTCGAAGATATGAGTTGTTAGGCTTCGTCATCATCACAATATCACTGAAGTGTTTCTTGTAGTTGATTCATATTAAGTATGTCTTAGATGTGTTGTGTTGAAGGTGTTTATATGTTGTGTTGATAGGTATAGTCGATATGTTGTGTCTGTATGTGTTGTGATAGTTGGTTGGTTCCTGCATTGTAAAGGAACCCGATATCTAGTCTCGTACCGAATAAAGTGTAGGTGACGTAGGTTTGGTTCTACTTTGTGGAAAAACTCGGTATTTAGCTTTATACTAGATAAAGTGTAAGCGACGTTGTGAAGCCTTCTCCGCCAAGATAAGGAGCTTGTGGTGTGTAGTGATTGCAAAATCTCGAGTTGGGTACTCGGGGAGTGGAGTAGGGCAAGGAAGGTGACCTTGTAGCCAAACCACTATAAATATTCGTGTTGTGTCTATGTCTTTCTTTCTCTATCTCGTAAAATGGTTTATTCACATCTAACTATCAATATTCACACACACCAGAATAGATTGACATAAGTCGATCTAAAAGTTTTAAAACACAGTTTTAATCGGTAAAACTTCCCCCCCCCCCCAACACCCACCCTCCCTCTTCTAGTTTTATACACGGTTTGTTGGTGTAAGATTATCATGATACGACCCCGTGGACGAACTTTAGAGATCAATTTTACATCTATGTTGTCATGAACGTTTGCTGGTGTAAGATTACAATGTCGCCCAATTTTCCTATAAACGGTTCTCGAATTGATACTTCTGATTTTTATTCAGGTTCCATTCAGTATCATAACTAAACCATTGGAGTTTTTTTTATATACCATTAGTTTATTTAGACTAATTGAGTTGGTTTATAACAAATGCAAGCTATATACAAAAAAGTAAAAAGGTATAAAGTCAATAAATGTTGAAAAAGTTAATTAGATTTTGGTAAGAAAATTTAAGGTTAGTAATTAGATTGTCTACTTATGTATTATCATTGGATTGGAAAAACCATGTATTTAATATTTTAGATAATGTATTAGCAAAAGGAACAAATAATATTGGTGTGAAATGGGTAGTTTCAAAGGGCCTGAAATAAACGGCTTTTTGGTTGCCGATGGACTGCTATTTAGGCTTTTTGATAATACAATCTTTGGATGTGTCATGCTGTCACGTTGATTTATTAAAAAAAGCGATATGAAAGTGTTATTTTTACAAGGTAACAGATGCAAAGCTTCACTATGAAAATATGTTCTAATTTTTAAAGTATTGTTGATTGATGTTTTTGAAAATTCCTTTCAGATTGTTGGTTATTTATACAATTGCTTATTTTTTTGCATGTTTAATTCATTCACAGCATCAATATTTGTTTGTTTCAAATGAACGATTTTGTTAGTGCAAATATTACGATATTTAATCTATACAGTCTCGTTTGTTTTGATTGATGACAAACATGTAACTTGTAATACATAACGTAAAATGTACAAGTTACTTGTAATTACATTTGTCTCAACATACATTCAACACCTCTCGATGTCTCAAGTCCTCGTATGTTACAACACAAGTTCGTACATGTTTGTTATATGACATTATGATCAAACCCATTAACAAATCATTTAGAATGTTTAAAATACGTTTAGAGTCACTAAGTATTTTAATAGGTTAATCATTCTATTTCGAACCTCATTTTACATTTTGCATTCACAAGTATTTTGTAAAATGTCTAACAAATATATACTTTTATTTGTACAAGTAAACTAACTATAATATTAATACAAATACTAAAGTTTACTTACAAAATATATATTATTTTGTCAAGCACCTAACTAGATATTTTATTTTATAAAAGGCAATTAGACTTTTTATAAACTAGTTACATAATACATTTTACTAGTTTATTTTCATGAACATTTTAATCTAAATGTAAATACAATTTTACATCACTTCATGCATCATCATATCTTTGGAAGATTTGGTCAATATTTGGTTAGATTTGCAAGATCTTGAAAGATATTCTAAGATATCAAATCTAATAAAGTATTATTTTTTAGATTACATTTTTGGCTATAAATAGAGCCCAATGTCTTCTCATTTCAATCATCCCTTCCAACACACATTCTTTCTATCTTTCTTCCATCTTTTAGATCTATAGATAACCATGTAGTAACATACATTAATCACCCATATCATCACGTGATCATAATGCTTCTAACATTCATCTTTGTTGTAAGCATACTTTACATTTTGATCAACCAAGGAAAGCTTGGAGATCTAGCCATCCTCATTCACCAAAGCATATCAACATATGAAGATTCAAGATCTCTTGATATCCTCATTGATTGAAGACTTCTTATTTAAGAAGATCATTTAGATTAGTTATTCATATCCATTAGACATTTATGTCATGGATCATCATTGTAAACATCATTGCATCATCACAACACTTTCACCAAACTAGATTAGATGGTTTATGTGTTTGTATCATAAAACACAAGGTTTGTTATGTTGGGCCATAAAACATAGTGGGAGTGGTTGTACCCTTGAAAAGAACTCGACATCTAGCTTAGTGTCGGAAATATTGTATAGGCGACGTTAGGTTGGTTCTACCTCGAACTAGAACCCGGTATTTAGCTTTGTACCGGAAAAAGTGTAAGCGACGATTGTAAGGTTTTCTCCGCCGAGAAGGGAGCTTGTTGATTTAGTGAAGTAACTCTCGAGTTGGGTACTCGGGGAGTGGAGTAGGGCGGAAAGGAGATCCGTGACCGAACTACTATAAATCCTCGTGTTCGGTTTGCACTTTCCTTTCTTTATCTCTTTACTTTTATAATTGCTTGTGATGTGGTTTGATGTTTATGCTTGTGTGACAACTTGGTTTACTATGCTTTTATTAGTTACAAACAATAATTGATACTTTCATATTATAACAAGCTTCATAAACGATTTGATACTAAAGATCTAACGTTTTTAAACGGTAACGTATTCACCCCCCCCCCCCCTCTACGTTTTCACAATTGGTATCAGAGCCTCGTAGCTCTTATTTTCAAAACAAATGGTTTTTAAAATGGAGCACGATCCATGTATCAAATTACCATTGAAGCGAAATATAATATGAAAAAGGTTTTGCTAATTATACTTATAAATTTTGTTGTTAAATGTTTAGATAAGTCATATTAGAAAAAATAATAAACAAAATATGTGTGTTATATTTTTTCTATCAAATCTAGTAAGTCCTACACTTTTTCGCTATGAGTAAGTACATTTTTTAACATTCTGTGAAGGCCACGGACTGGGCGGAACCAAATAAAGGGATCCTTCCTTGTTACATTTTGGTTCCTTGGTCTGCACAGTACGCAGTTTTTTGGCCAACTTAAAAAATTCATAACTTATTAACCGTAAGTCCGTAGGAGTCGAGCCACCTATCATTTTAAAGGGAATTGAGTCTACTTTCATTTAAAACTACTCTCATGGCTTGAGTTTAATTTTAAATAAGTGAAATAGACCAAATACTACAGTATGTATAAAATATTGAGTTTCGCTTTAACATAAAAACTCAAATTTTTGAATCAAGCAATTTAAGTTGGTATTATTAGAACTTTGATAAAACTTCCTTTGAAACTAAATAATTTGGTAATATGTTTAAAGGAAACTAATCAAGCTTGGTATACATCGTCATATTTAAACGCAAAATGACGAAAAGTGTCTTTCTTGTTATGCTATGCTAAATGACCACTTGTTTATGTTGTTTGCATATATGTTGCTTGCTTATTTTTCAAATTGTTGTTTACACTTGTTTGTTTGCATAATATAAGTGTCAATCTTGCCATGTTATTTATTCGCTTGTTTGACGATTTTTTGTTTATGCACAATAGGTTATTTGCTAGATTTTGTGCACTAAGTTGGAAAATTATTTTACCATCGCTTGTAGAATTAGATCACTTCGTTTGCATACGTTACTAACATCTCGCATAACTTATGAAATGTCATAACTCACTTAGCAATGAGTACTAAGTAAATTAGTCGAGTACTTTGAAAAATGAAGGTGTTAAGAGAGTGTTTGGTACAAGGACAAAAACAATGTTGTATGATGTAATTTATTTGTTTTTACTTTGTAGGATGATAATATGACTTAAAACAATGTTGTATGCTAACCGGTTTATGCAGGTGGATAGCACAAGTGTGTTATCAAATTTTACCCATTTTCACTTTTATGTGAAAACCGTTAGCCCTTGGTCAAAGTCTATGCTCCACTATATTTGTATATGTGTTATCGACTTTTCCTAACTAGAAGTAATTAATGTCACATGTTTTAAGCAAAATTTCAGGTTTCGGAAAACTCCCCGACACCTAAAAAATGGGTCTGTGAACTTTTCTGGTGTCCACGGATCAGACGACACCAAAATGTTGGTACCGTCTGTTATGTATTTTGGTACCGCCATACCTGTACAGGCGGACCAGGAAGCACCAATTTAAGGGTTCCGGCTGTGTAAAGAAATGGTGCCGTGAATCCTACAGGTAAGTTATTGAATTTTACTAAATCCCGCAATCTAATTTACCAAACTTCGTTTCTAGGATAGTTGTTAATGCATATCTTTCATACCTCACTCAACACATCCTCAATGGATTAACTTATCAAAAAAAAATGGTGCCGTGAATCCTACAGGTAAGTTATTGAATTTTACTAAATCCCGCAATCTAATTTACCAAACTTCGTTTCTAGGATAGTTGTTAATGCATATCTTTCATACCTCACTCAACACATCTAATTTACCAAACTTCGTTTCTAGGATAGTTGCTCTTATATACATTAGTGGTCCTAACAGTGTCGTTTAGTGAAGTAAACTTATCAAAAAAAAATTATTGTATATATACATGTTTAAGCAAATTATAACAAAGAATGATAAGCATTCCATTCGTTCAGGTGTAGGCCTGAGCATTCCGACCGTTATGACCGGACCGACCGACAAAACCGACCGGACTGAAGGACCGGCGGTCCAGTATCGGTCCTAATTTTTACCTTATTTCGGTCTAGGTCCGGTCCGATCCGACCAAAAAACCGAAAATGTTGCCTATTTGGACGACCGACCGAAGACCGGACCGACCACATTCGGTCTCGGTCCCAATTTTTACCTTAATTCGGTCTTCGGTTTTGTCAGTCCCGGTCCGGTCCGGTCCCGGACCGATGCTCACCCTTATTCAGGTGTCACACTCAAACCTCTAGGTTACGATTTCAATTCCCTTCAAAAAAAAATTGTAAGATTTTTTTTTCCAAACTTTTAAAATCTATCAGTGGGTGAGGATTGTAACTTTGTAAGTATATATTAGCCCATAATAGGCAGGGCTTACTTGGGCCACATATTTCAACTTTTTTAAGTACAAGCTTTTTCATAGTCTTTCAATTTCTATAAAATCTGATGAGAACACGATTAAATAAATTTGCAAAAAGACTTATATTACAATCTATATTTGGAGTTACAATTGAACTGTATTTTTAATACAAACTTTTATAGTATTTCAAGTTTATAAATTTTGATAAGAAATCAATTAAATAAATTTGCAAAAATACTTATATTTACAATCTATATTTAAAATCTAAAATTGACTCCTTGTACTCTTTCCAATAGAATAAAATCATTTTGAAATATTTATATGATGCAGATAATCAATGTTTGTTAAGAGAAAGATTTATGCGTTTTACTATTAACCTATTTATAAAACAAAAATGTTCAAAATGAAAATTCAAGAAAAAAAAATGTTTGAAAAAATTAAAAAGAAAATGTTGAAACATAATTATGAGCAATTTCAACTATTAATACACACATGTTTCAAAAGGAAACTATTAATACACATCGTAAACCGGGTTGGCCCGGGACGCTTCAAACCCGACGGGTTGACCCATTTTCAATTGACCTGTTTTTCGACCAGAACGATTTAACCGGTTGAACCACCCGGATCGAACCGTGTTTCAAAACATTATGTTTAATTCCCAAATCCTCAAACTTTTATTATTTTTCGTTTAGAGCCTATAAACTTAACCCGGTTTAATTTGACCCGTTTTTTCAACCCAACCCGACGGGTTGACCCATTTTCAATTGACCTGTTTTTCGACCGGTATGGTTCAACCGGTTGAACCACCCGGGTCGAACCGGGTTTCAAAACATTATGTTTAATCCTCAAACTTTTAATACTTTTCGTTTATAACCCATAAACTTTTTTTTATCACTAAAACTATCTACCATTATAAATCCCGTTGCTATGCACGGGTACTCGTCTAGTTATTTATAATGTAAAAATCACTTTTCTTGAAAGTGAAAAACTTAAATTAATGTTGCCTAAGTTACCTGATGCAGGTTTTACTGACCAGGTTTTAATATTTATATTGTCTCGTTATACCTATGGTCTACCCTAATGCACTAACGGGCAGTGTACCCGGTCGTGTGTAGTGTAGTATTCGATAAAACCGAGATCGTCCCAAGAGCTATGTGTGTGGATTTTAACTAAGTCTAGGTGTCACGGATTTTAAGGTTGAAATGATTAATTAATAACTAAAGACAAGAAAAGCAAATAAAGACAGCAAGTAAAGGGCAAGGGTTGTGATCAATAGAGAAGAAGTGTGCTAACCTAGTTAATCTTCCTATCATGTTAAGTTCACGTTTAATTACTTCCAATTGCTTCAGGTGGGGGTAGAAGTCGCTACGACAGCATTTGGTCAGTTCGTCCTAACCTATCAGCAAAAGTTTCCACTGGAGATCATCAGGTGACCCTTAGAAAGTCCAGTTGATTTTAGTCCCCTAAGCCAAGTCATTAAGTACCGATACATGCAAGATTCATAACAATGAGTGCCCGGGCGCTAGCATCTTAAACACTCATCCCTAACTTCTTAAGTTCATCCAAACGGTAGGTGATCAGTTGGTCAAATCGCACAAGCGAAGAAGGGTCGTCAGTTGGTCAATTCTTACCCTTCCCACTCAGTCTAACTACTTAGTGTCAGTTGGTCATATCTCCTAAGTAACTAGCCACTACTGCCATTCAAAACTACCAAAACAAGGGTAGCTACAAACAAACTATGCATGCATACATTAGAAACAATTATACGGAAGCAATGTAAACATAAACAAAACAATCAAGGAATCATAACTAGGCTAGCACCAGAGGTGCTTAGCCACTCATATTAACTAAAACAATTGATTCAATGTTTAACATATCGAAATGCATGAACTGAAAGTAAAGAAATGATAAAATGCTAATGCTTATCGTAGGGGAGTGATTTCTCCCTTGGAGATGACTCCGTATGCTCCCTAAGATCTGCCTTCAACCTTCTACCCACGTTCTCTGAATTGGTGTGTGAAGTGAATGATTAGAAATGCTGGAATTTGGGCGGTATTTATTGGTCAGATCTTGTTACGGCATAACTTAAGTTGAGAGTTACGCCGTAACATCCATTTCTTCGTAATTTGCTCTGGAAAAGCTTGTTACGGCGTAACATCAGGAATGAGTTACGCTGTATGTTACGGCATAATGTGAGAGGAGAGTTACGCCGTAACATCTTCAAAATGAGCATACTATCATATATCTTCAATAAACTCTCCAAATCCGCGTCTCATTAGCTCCAATGCTCGTAATTTACCTAAAAGTGAAATATAGAGGAAAACAAGCGTAAATCCATATAAATGATATAAAATACGAGCATTATCGGGGGAAATTGACACTTAATATTCAGGATTATTTGATGTTATCAAATATCCCCCCACTTGAAAATATAAGTTTACAAATCCCTTATGCTAGAATAAAACAAAGCCGAACACCTCACGAAATGGGAACAAAACACTCAAATCTCTCAACTATTCTAAGTGTCAATTTCGGGGTGATCAGTCATCGCACAGTCATAGCATGTATTCTATCATAAGCTTGGCGGTTACAAAAATCTCCAACACTAGAGTTAAGGGCTAAACAATTCTCGAAGGCAATATGGGTGGACACGACAGAGGTTAAGGGTGAGTTGTCATTACTAACATGTCACGGCGAAGTGGACAAAATCAATGATACATGACCAAATCCATGGCCAAGACACCAAAGATTGCTCGCTGCATCACCTAGACACACTTCATGACTAAAGGGTAGGATTAGACATGGGATATAATTGGTGTAAAATAAAATCAAGCAAATAGTCTAAATCTGTAACCAAGTCATCACGAAATGGGAATAAACACTCAAATCTCTCAACTATTCTAAGTGTCAATTTCGGGGTGATCACTCATCGCACAGTCATAGCATGTATTCTATCACAAGCTTGGCGGTTACACAAATATCCACCACTAGAGTTAAGGGCTAAACAATTCTCGAAGGCAATATGGGTGGACACGACAAAGGTTAAGGGTGAGTTGTCATTACTAACATGTCACGGCGAAGTGGACAAAATCAATGATACATGACCAAATCCATGGCCAAGACACCAAAGATTGTTCGCTGCATCACCTAGACATGCTTCATGACTAAAGGGTAGGATAAGACATGGGATAAAACTGGTGTAAAATAAAATCAAGCAAATAGTTTAAATCTATAACCAAGTCATCACCACTTACCGTTCATCCAAAGTTCAAGTTTCGAAGTCTAGAAACCGGATCAAGTTTCCAAGTCATCACCTAGACACGCTTCATGACTAAAGGGTAGGATAAGACATTGGAGGACGTCATGATAGGCACATTCCAACTCCATTCTTCAAATGTGACCGTGGTGGCCTCCTCGACACTAATTCTATAGTAATCTCATAGCATAGTGCGTATAACTTCGCACTTTACAATCAAATAAATAACAATAACTTTTTTTTTTTTTTTTTTTTTCGAATCACATCACCATTTTTTTTCCTCAACAAACATAACAACATAACATCCCCCCACTTGAGATGAACAATAGGAGAAATTGGGGGGTCTTCAATGATCTTCAAGAATATGTCGTCGACGAAAGCGTGATTCCCGAACCTTATCACTTGAACCTTGAACTTAGGCAAACAATGACTTCCCAATTACACATAAAGACTACAAGGTAGGCTAAGGTGTAAGGGTGTAACGAATCAATATGTTGGGTGAACAAAATGAAAGGAATGGCTCAGATGGGTGTATCTAGGGGTATCTTGCACTAAAGGTGAGTGCAACAAAGGGTTTAACATGGGGTCGAGAAGTCGAGGTGACTAATCGATAGACATACAATGATAGGCTATTTGGGTGATAATCCTATAATACTGCCTTCGTAAACTGAAAAGTCCAAATACATCGAGCTAACTCAACATACCTCGTCTATGGTCTCGAAATGATGCAAAGGCCAAATTCTAAAGTTTACAAGCTACCGGCACACTCATAATTTGGTGGATTTGGGGTAAACATTTGGAAATGGATAAGGCTAATCTCACCATATAATATCAAGGCTTATAATAATCTAGTCAGGTTAAGAAAAACATGTCAAAATTTAAAAAATGGCATAATTTTTCAAAATAAACTAGAAAAACGAGGGCAAAATAAAGTTCAAGAGACAATTCTACTCCCGTCCCCCCACTTGAAATGTACAAAGTCCCTTTTGTACTAAGCATTAAATAAAGGTGAAGAGAAAGTAGAATTAGAGCAAGAACTTCCCTGAAATTTGCTCCAAAAAGAAAGAAGGCTCGCGAAAAGAATCGTGCCTTCACATAAGCATCCACGAGCAAAATTCAATCCCTGAAATCATACTACCGACAAGCATAACTCTAAAAAGAAAAAGAAAAATGAAAAAGAAACCTAACTCACTTTCGTAGGAATCACGGTTGCATTTAGCGAAAGCAACAAGCCTTTTAAACCACTTTGTGTCCCAAGTGGACGAGTGTAGTCTCGTGAGGGCTTACAGGGAACATACCCACAAAGTTCATTTAAAAATTAATACAAGGTTATTGTGTTTAAAAAGAAAAAAGTGTTATAGAATAAGGAGTTACGCCGTAATTAGTGCAAAACCTGGCAGACGCTACAGTAGTGTAGCTACGGCGTAACCATTGCATGGTATTACGCCGTAATTGGTAATGCTCCGAGAAACTAATGCAAAAAGTATGTTACGGCGTAACCATAAGAATGAATTACGCCGTAACTGTGGACAGATCAGGTCCCCGTTCAGCATGCTGCAGGAACTTTTCTCCGTTTTCCTGCAAAAATGGTTAAAAACAAAAAACCCAATGATGAGTGGCCTTTTACTCATCATTTTAAGCCCAAAAAACCCACGAAAACGTCTAAAAACACGGAAATATAACCAATTATACTACAGATATCCTTGGAATGTGTTTTTATGTGTTTCAGGTACAAAGGATTGAAAACAGGGCAACAACGGACAGAATTGAGCTCAGATTGGAAAACGTGCTTTGCAGACGGAGTCGGAAGATGATTCTCTACATTTTCAGAGCTCGGGATACATTTTTGGGAGTGAGCTTGGGGAATCAGACTCAAAACCTAACCCTAAACCCAATTTACCCTTCACTCGAACCCAAATTACCATTTTACCCTTTTTGACAAAAATCCAAAAATACTTGTTCCCTAAAAATCCAATTTTTATTTAAAACAATTTTTTATTAAAATTTTTATATAAGAAAAAAAAAATTTAAAAACACAAAAATACAAAAAATACATTTACCTTTTTAACTAACCCTTCAATCTTTTTTTTAAAACCAATTAACCTTCTCCTTCTCTTTTAATCCCAATTAAAACCAGAAAACACTCAAACCCAGAACTTAATTTTGCTCGCCAAAATCCCTTCACCATTTTCCCTCCTCACCCTTGTCTTCTTCCCCAGGGTCACTCTCAACTCACTGATAACCACGAAGCAGTGAAACCCCACAACCCACATGGGTGAGATGACACCTTGGCAATCCTCTACTATGCCATTGGAAATCACAGATTAAACGGCTCAGATTGTTATCCTTGGTGCCCAAGTTGAAATGGATGGCTCAGATTGAAGAAAAGAAACACAAGATGTCAAATGCCTCACTTCTGTCTCAGAAAAGAAACACACAAGAAGCTTTGAAGACCTAGCTTATCTTAGTATAAATTGTAGCTCATTGTAAGCCCTCAAAGGCATTAGGAATTTAGTAGTTTTACATTTAGTTTCCTATTTTTATTATTGTAATTTACCTTTTTAATTAATGAAAAAAAAAAAGTTTTTATTTCCTTCCAAATTTTCCTTACTACTTATTTTGCTAATAAGCACTTAAGTGCTTATTAGCTTATTGCTCTTTACTTTCAGTTCTAAGTTCCATTTTTAAAGTGTTAAGTAAGTCTTTCAAGTGATAACTCCAAATCAGTTTCAGAAAATCAGTTTTTTAAACATTTTCCACCCATTCAGGGGTGTTTGGCACAACATAGTCTTTTGGCATAAACTTGTTTTTACTCTAAATTTGAAATCAGAACAGCTCTCATTTAGGATTAGTAGTATTTTTAAAGTAGTTTTAATCACTTTCAAATAGTTTTAAAGGTTTTAAGTTAGTTTTCTAAATTTTCTTATTTAAAACTGTTTTTAAGTAACTATAGTTAGAATCTAGTTTAGGCCTTAGTTGTTTGTAGTTTTAGCTTCTAAATAGGTTAATACACATGCTTAGAATCTGGTCTTAGACTTTCCTTAGTCAAAAAACTCATTTTCACCCATTTTCAAAAATTCGCATTTGCTAAAAATCTCCCAACAGCCTTTTATTTTTGATTTTTAATTTCTTTGTTTTAAGTCCTTATGCTCTACTAGCTTATTTAGTTGCTTATCTACTAGCTTGTATTTTTATTTTTATTTTTTTTTAATTTTTCTTAACAGTTTTTCATTAGCTCAAACTTGCCCCCTTAGCCCCATTTCTACATCAGCAACCTTAGGTTCCCAAACTACTTATTTTCTTGATTTTTCATTTGCTTATTATGAAGCCTTATGCCCTGAAATTTGGTACACATAATCTCTGGTTGGTGATCTAGTTACTACTTATTTTTATGAATTTTTATGTGGTCCTTTAGATAGCTTATTTAGAAGCCAAATAGGGCCCCCTTAGGCTGTTTTGCTGCTGTAGCAGCCATTACAGCAGACTGCTCATGTTTTTTTTTAGCTTATCTTGTGCTTATTAGTTGTTCCCCTTAGCTTATTTTTGACATTTTAGTGCTTATTAGATAGAGTAGGCTAGGATAGCTTGTAGTTTGCTTATTAGTGCTTATGGTTATTTGCCCCTTTTTAGCTTAGGATACCCACTTAGTTAATCTTATCTCCCAACTGCTTATCCTCCTTATTCTGCTTATTTCCCCCTTTTTCCATCTGCCATCTTTAGCTTATTTTATTTTAGTAGTATGCATGTTAGCTTAAGTTCTCACTTAAACTGCTTTTTGATTGCTTATTTATGCTAAAAGTTTGCGTAAGGGTGTTTGGTTAACTGTGAGAATCTGTGGGGTATTAAGCTGTGTTTACAGCTCATTTAAGCTTTTTGAAAAGTTAAGTTTTTTTTTATAAAAGTTGATTATTTTCATCATAAGTTAGTTTGCAAAAAGAAAAAGTTGAAAGAAAAATTTATTTTCAAAAAAGTTTAAGTCTTCTAACTAGTTTAGCTTTTTAACTGCTGATTTCAAAAAGCAGTAGGAAAGTTTTTTATTTTTCTTAGAGCACCCGGTGTCCACTTCGTCTTCGCCTTCGTCGTCCACTCTGGCAGTTCGTCGAGCCTCGTTGTGACACCGGGGTGTCTCGCCGAGCCTCGTCGTTGGAAATGAAATCGTAGGCACGACGAGAAGGATTTCTGAAAAAAGTGATTTATACCGTTTGAATATTCAATTTCTATCCGTTTAACAACGGATATAATAACTTTAAAAAAAAATAAATAAATAAAAAAAAAAAAAAAAAAAAAAAAAAACCCACCACTCACTCTATAAATTAACATAACATTTCGTACAATTTTTTTCATATTCAATCAAAATAAACCATTCAAACTTGCTGAAACATGAGTTACGATAGTGAATCATCTTATTCCGGCGAAAGTGACCTTGAAGAGTTAACGGAATTAGAAATGTTTATTAAAGAGTTCGAGGCGGAGCAAACATTGCAGGAACAAGCACCCGGTCCATCAAAGCGTCGTCAATATGTCCCTCGTGAACGTGAAATTGCTGAAGCACGTCTTCTTGATGACTATTTTGGTGACAACCCAAAATATACGGACGCTAATTTTAGGCGTCGATTTCGTATGAGCCGTCGTCTATTTCTACAAATAGTACAAGGTATTGAAACATATATTGAAACTCATCATCCTCTTCCTAAGCATTTTGATTTCTTTAGAGTTCGACCCGATGGTAGGGGTGTAATGAGTTTTAGTGTGATTATGAAATGCACATGTGCCCTACGCCAATTGGCTTACGGGATATCAGCTGATGCGTTAGATGAGTATTTACAAATAGGTGAACACTGTGCACGCGATTGCCTAGATTTTTTTCTTATGTGCATAATCCAACTATTTATTAAGGAGTTTTTAAGAAAACCAGATAAAGTATACGGGTGTAAATTTAAGCAAGGGTATTATCTAGCTGACGGAATTTACTCAGAGTGGGCATCTTTTGTCAAGTCATTTACAGTTGCAACTAATCCAAAAAATGCCGCATTCAAAGCGAAACAAGAAAGTGCTCGAAAAGATATCGAAAGAGCTTTTGGTGTCCTCCAAGGACGTTGGCATATCATTGCCCAACCGGCGCGTGCATTTACTATTGGCAAGTTACGGAGAATCATGTACGCGTGCATCATAATGCATAACATGATTTTGAAAGATGAAAACTTTGCGATATCCGACATTGCTGAAACGTATATTTCTCCGACACCAAATTTACAGCAGACATGGATTGAACGTTGCCAAGTGCAAAGAAAAAAAGCCAAAGAACTACATGATAGACGCAAACACGCAAAGCTTCAACGATGTCTCATCGAGCATGTTTGGCAACAACTTCAATGGGCACAATTTCAACAACATAATCCGAATAATTAGTTTCGTTATAATTTGATGTATTTCTTGCGTATGTTTTTTTTTCGTATCTTTATTTTATGTTTCGTGCGTTTTTTATTAAGTTATGTATTGTATTTTTAATTTGAATGAAATGAATTTATTTAGTTTATTTGGAAATGAAAATTGAATAAAAAAATAAAGTGGTAGTGGTGGGCCCCAAATGAAGAGGTTGATGTTTGTTATGAGTGAGGAGGGGGTTTGTTGTGGTTAGTTGTGGAAAAATGGGATGCTGATGTGGCGCTAAGGTGACACGACGACGAACCATGACCTCGTTTTGACACCTAGTGCTCTTAGAACCAGTAGTATCCAAAGTATTTTTAGTGAATTTCTCAGATTTTTATAAAATAGTTTAGTATTTTTTATAATTAAATTAGATTAAATTAGTTTTTAATTCATAATAAATAATTTTAAAGTCGAAAAAATACCCGGCTTTTTCCTAAAATTATTTTTAGTAGTTTAAAACGTAGGAAAATTAATTTTGTACCCGTAGGCCTTAAATTACATAATTTTCACTTTTGGAGCTCGGGATTAGACCGGGTTTTCACGTTTTTGCATATTAGCACCCTAGGACTTAATTTAGCTTCATTTTATCGTTTCATATGCTTAGTAGTAGTTAATTTGTCATTTACTTTGTTCCCCTAGCCTTAATTACTTTCCCGTTACTTAATTTGTAGATAACGTAATCAAAAACACAAAAACCCAAAACATCGAGCATTTTAATACCAAACCTAAAAGCGACGTTGCCCATTCACACCTCGTTGGGAAACGACCCGGATATCCTTATCCGATATCACATATCTCACTCACGGGATTTGATTGACTAACCTTTTTCCTAAGAGGTTTTCGATTCGATTCTCGTGTTTATTTTGATATTGATATTATTGTACTATTTTATCCATACACACAACCCTTAAGCCTTATTTATCAAATCAAATTTTGGCGCCGATGCCGGGGAGGTTGTGTGGCGACAATATCGTTGAAGGTTTGACGATTAGTGACTTGAGATCCTTCATTCGTGAAGTTATTGTTTTTATAAAAATCAAAAAAGTAAAAAATATTTTCCTTTTTCTTTGTATATATATATATATATAAAATTAAAAATACAAAAAGATTTTCTCTTTTGTTTTTGAGCTAAAAAAGAATACATCAATTATATAACATCTCTGAACTTGAGGTGTTATCATTAGTAAGTTCCCGAACTAAAGATCAAAAACTTTCCTTTGTGTCGCTTGTGAGTCGATTTATTTCTATCGGATAAACAAATTGTGTGAGGGGTACAAGGACGGCCTGACATTAAATTGCGGCTGAAAAGAGGCGGGTTTTTAATAAGCTTCGCGCTGACCTAATAGCTTCTCCGCTCCTTTGTGCGTTTGTCTTATAGAAGTGATCAATTCACTTGGGATTATTGGTTTAAGTTCAGTGTAGTTTTCGAATACCGTTTCGTTTTAATTGCCTTGGTTTTTAAAGTGCATGCGCACTCGCTCTCGATCAAGACGAATTCAAAATCAAAACGTACCCGAGTTACGTAATATGGCTGCTAACCACGTACCACCCGTTCACGGTCCCGATCCTCCTCCCGTTAATCAAAATTTAGCTCCCGATCTCCGAACGATGGAGGAGCTATGTCAACCTACAATGTATGGGAGGGGAGGACCCATTGCACCGACTAATATTCAAGCTACCGATTTTAGCTTAAAACATCATATGATAGAACAAGTAAAAAACAGTTGTCAATTTCATGGTTTACCGGATGACGATGCTAACAAGCATCTTGACAAATTACTTACCGCCACCCAGAGTATGAAACAAAATGGGGTCTCCGATGACGCCCTTCATCTCTATCTCTTCCCATACTCTTTGACTCATCATGCTACTTCTTGGTTTGATCGACTTCCGAAAAATTCGATTCATACTTTTGAGGAAATGGTTTCTAAGTTTCTGGCAAAGTACTTTCCACCGTCGATGGTGACGAAATTGAGAAATGATATCAGTAATTTCCGACAATATCCCGATGAATCTTTGTTTGAAGCTTGGGAACGTTATAAGCTTGCAATTGATCGATGTTTGAATAATAACATGTTGCTTGTCACTCAAATTGATACGTTTTATAATGGTTTGACATTGAGACACCGTGACACGATCAATGCTGCTGCCCGTGGAACTTTCATGAAAAGACGTCCCGAGGAATGCTACGATCTTGTTGAGAACATGACCGCCCATCACCATTATTGGGATTCTACCGCCGAAAGGGGTGAATCATCTCGATCAAATACGTCTTCTTCTATCGAAATAGCCGCTCTGAATAAAAAGTTTGACGAACTTTTAAGGATAACTCAGATGAATAATCAGAATCAACATCAACAAGTGAAAGCGGTACAACCGACTTGTGAGACTTGCGGAGGTACACATTCTTATTCCGAGTGCCCAGCCGTCGGTGGCTACGCACATGAGAATGTTTATGCTGCTACAGGAAACTACAATCAACCGCAAGGAGATCGAAATCTTCTTAGCTACCGTTCAAACAATTATCTTAGACCTCCCGGTTTCAACCAATCTCAACACCAAAACCATAATCAAAACCGTTTTAATGGTAACCACAATGTTAATCAAAACCGAGGAGCTAATGTAAATCATGGTAATCAACACTACCAAGCTCCTCCACCTCAAGTTTACCAACAACCACCTCCTCCTCAACAACCTTATCAAGCACCTCATCAAGTTACTCCGAACAACGAGTTTCTAACTTACATGAAGAATTCCGATAACACCATTAAAGGTTTGCAAACTCAAATCAACAGCATGAGGACCGATTTCAAGAGGGAAATTGAAGCTACAAGCAACAAGCAGATGACTGAAATGAGGAATATGTTGGCTAGTTTCCTTCAAGCCAATCAACCTTCTACTTCTTATTCTCAACCCTCGGGTTCCGGTTCTCTTCCAAGTAATACGATTCCTAACCCGAGAGGTGACATGAAATCGATTACTACCCGAAGTGGTGTTGCTTACGATGGACCCATGGCTCCTACCACTACTTCTTCTTCTCCGTCTCGTGTTGTAGACCGTAAGACCGGGGTGACAAAGGACTCGGTGCTTCCTACTAATAACGGGAGTACCGAGAATGTCCAACCCATGGTTGTCCAAGATTCTGAGCCTGAAGATGATCCCGTTAGTGCTGAAAAGACTAACCCGAAAATGACACTCCCATATTCATCTCGTCTTAATGATCAAAAGGCCCGCGACAAAACTAATCAACAAATGGAGAAGCTTATCCAAATCTTTCAAGATACGCACGCACTTCGAGATTAGTTTCGCGGATGCTCTCCTTCTAATGCCCAAGTTTGGTCCGACGATCAAAAGCTTGATGAGCAACAAAGAAAAAATTTCCGAGTTGGCTAAAACTTCCTTGAACGAGAACTGTTCGGCGGTTATCCTTAAAAAACTTCCCGAAAAGTTAGGAGACCCCGGAAAATTCCTAATCCTGTGTGATTTTCAAGGACTAGTTCAATGCTCCGCCTTGGCCGATCTTGGCGCGAGCATTAACTTGATGCCACACTCGATGTGGAAAAAGCTTTCATTACCTCCACTCACACCTACGTGTGTGATCCTCGAGCTTGCCGACCGAACAAATTCTCATCCGTTAGGTTTAGCCGAGGATGTTTGTGTGAAAGTAGGAAAATTTCATTTCCCCGCCGACTTTGTTGTCGTCGACTTCGATGCCGATCCCCGAGTGCCCCTCATCCTTGGGAGGTGCTTCTTAAAAATGGGTCGTGCATTGATCGATGTTGATGAAGGGGAAATTACTTTGAGGGTAAACAAGGAAGCCGTAACTTTCAATGTTAACCAAGATTCGAAATCTCTGCCTACCATTTGTGGTATTGATAAAGTTGAAAGCCGTGAAACCAAGGTGACAAAGGACCCGGTGCTTCCTACTAATAACGGAAGTACCGAAAACGTCCAACCTTTGTTTATCCAAAATTCTTCGTCTAGGATTGATTAAGGTCTTTCACGAATTACGGTTAAGAGATCTTCGAGTAAACGTGCTGAGATTAAAACGATTACCAAGAAACCGGAGACCATAATGGAAGTGGTGGAAATTACTAGCTCTAAGAGCACACCACTTGTCCCACCTCCGCTTCCGGTTTATCGTATCGATCTTGTTGAACGTTCTTCGAGTGGCAATCCCACTCCGACTTCTGATCCTATTATTTCCGACTCTTCCCCTTCCTTCACTCCGTTTGAGGGAAGTAACTTGAATTTGGAAGAGATCAAAGCTTATTATTTTCTGTCAGGAATTGATGACGATGAATCTGACCCGGAGGGAGACCGTTTTCGTCTTGAACAATTACTAAATGAAAATGAAGACCCGTTGTCTTCACTCCCTCCGGAAGAAATTGAAATCAAAGAAGTTGAGCTTTTGACCAAAAATCCTTCGGAGCCCGAGGATTCAGCTATTGATTTACTTCTCGAGGAATTCGCCAATGAACTCGCTCGCCTCGGTCCTCTTCCACCGGGAAGTGAGGACGAAATCTTTGACCCTGAAGCCGATCTTAGGGAAATTGAGTATTTATTGTATGGAGATCCGTCACTTGAACCTTCAATTGACAAAATGGAGTTCTCCGATGAACTCGCTCTCACGGACTCGATTCCATTTAAGAATGATAATTTGAACAATGATCCTTTGGAAAATTTTGATGATCCATTCTTTCCCAAGAAAGAGAAGAACTTGAAAGTTTCAATTGATGAACTTGTTGATCAAGATGTTCTTCATTCTTTTTTAACCGAGAGTGACTCCCCTTTTCTTGAGGATTTTACCGTGGTTGAAACTTTTGATTCATGCCTCTCTGAGGACAAAGTTTTCAAACCCGGTATAATACCTTCCAAGGGAGTTCACTCTAAGAGAACTCAAAATTTTCAAAATCTTCGAGCTAACCATGAACTCCTCTTCTCTATGGAGTTATTTGTGACTAAGACTGTGCTTCTCGATGATCCATCATTCCCTCGTCTTCCCGCCAAACCGTCGGATGATGGATTCATCTTTGTTTTTAAACCCGATACGGGTACTGGATCTCTAAGGCGGTGGGCAAAGATTTTGAACACTATGTTCTCATGCCTAATATTTTGCCCACCCAACCAACCCGTGTTACCTCATCCGGAAATGAGGATTTCATTTTCGACCCCGGCATCTCCATTCATCATTCTTTTGAGCCGGGTATATCTCATCGGAGTGTAACTTTTAGCACATTCAATGTTTATCCAAACCATTTGAATGAAAGTCTGATGGAGATTTTCTCTTCCACTTGCTCCCCCATGGACCAATGAATTCGGGGTCGAGTCAAGCTAGCGACTTGGTTAACAAAAACAGTAGCATTTCATGGGTATCTACCCATGTTTCTGACTTCTTTCTCTTTTCTAACACTAAGTGTGGGGGGAATTCCCACACTGTTGTTTGCTTGTTGTGTGTTTGCACTCTGTTTTCAGGATTCCCGTAGATCGTGATGATTGATGCGCCTGTTTTCAATCCAGCCGCCCAATATCCGATTTTTTTGCTAACGATTATCTAGGGATATCTTTATAAAATCCTTTTTGTGAAAAAAGATTTCGCTTCCACACTTGGCTAGTAGTATTACCTTTTTCCGTTCAATAGTGTCGGCTACAGCCGGTACTTTGAATATTGAGGGCAATATTCAATTCTAAGTGTGGGGGGGGGGGGGGAATTCTAGCGAATTTTGATCACATATGTACCTTCTAGTACCCTAGCACCCCCGTTTTGACCAAAATTTTAATTTTTTTATCGTTTTAAGTCAAGAATTTACATTTAAAAGAAGTGCTTTGCACAAAAATAATGCGTTAATGCTTCGGTATTAATGGTAGTTTAGTCTTGATTAGGCTAGAACAAGGGGAATCCCGACTCTGCTAGAGTGTTGATCTAACTGCTCTCTTAACAGTAGGATAAGGTTTTACTCGTTGTGCAAATGAAAATGCGAAGCGTGGAGTAGTTGGTTCTCTTTAGAGCTTATATAAGTAATCTATGGCTTTTTCTCCCAGAAGCTAACTAATTGGACTAAAATACGTGCTCGTTGTCAAACTTTTGAACATTCAAATCGTCTTGTCACAATAAAAAGTTTTTAAGCAAAATTGATTTAGAGTTCGAGTTCAACTTTTTATTTAAATTTCCGAGAAAGCATACTTTCTTAAAATCTGAATCATGTTGCAAAATTAAAGTATCATAAAAGTGCTTGAATGATGCAAAAGTTGCAAGTTTAATGTTCGAAGTCAAAAGTGAAAAAAAAAAATTGATGAAAAAGTGAAAAAAAATGAAAAAGTTGAAAAAAATGAAAAATGAAAAAATATGAGTTGCGTGAATAAAAGCATTATGTTTCTTATGAATAAATGTGCGAAACTTGATTTTTCTTAAATTTAAATCGGAAGTTGAACTCGTATTCGTCAAAGTTGTCTAAAAGTTTGACGGTAATTTGGAAATCCTTGATTTCAAAGATCCCGAAAGCTTCGATACTATTCTCGAGGGTGAAAACCTAGCCTCCTTAAAAGGACAAGCTGAGAAGAAAGTCGCTACATGGAGTGATCTCACCTTTGAATCTCGAATTTCTAAATTATCGTCGGTTGTAATCCATTTAGGTTTAGTTTTAACTTAACGGTAGCTTCGTAAATCTTTGGAATCGAATTCCCGCTAATTCCGGTACTATTCTCTGTGAGGTGTCAAAATCCCGGTCACTTAAAACTAATGTTTTGGGATGTGCTGAGAAGAAAGCCGCTACATGGAAAAGGCCGTTTCGATCCTTAGACTTTCGTCGTTTCCGGTGAGTTAGTACTTTAGTTAAGTGGATAACAACCATAACAAATGTCGATTTCAATGATCAAACTTTTGAAAATGAGCACACAAACTTAAATTTTATAAACTGTGGGAGTAAAAAGTTAAGTCTCGACTTACATAGATTATTGATATAAGTAGTGTTAGCATTTTACAAAAACATTTGCACAATAAGTTTAAGCTTAGTTTGAGAGTATCAAAAAGAGGATGACGATTACAATTCCCCGGAGACACCCATTTTGCGTGAATCCCGTTCTATGATGCCATGTTTTGATAATCAAGCATTTTATTTATTATCGTTCAAGTTTAAATTTTTCGTAGTAAATAAAAAGTCGAAACGGGGTATTCTTGATATTGTTGATCCTTTCATTACTTCATATGATCGGATTACTAGGGACTAGCACCCAACAGAAATGAAAATAAAACAAATGAAATGGATAATTTGGGTTGTCTCCCGAAAGAGCACTTTAATTTATTTACGAGCCATGGGGCTTTATGGCGGCCTTTGTACTTGGCCAACTTCCTCCATATCCTTCATCAAATTATGTCTGACCCAGGCAAAATTTGTAGCGGTTCGGAGATATTCTTTAGTCTCGATCTTCCGAATTTTGCAAAACTTTTCGTCCGGCCCCAAGTGGTATCTAGTAAACTCATACTTTTCAACTACAATCGGTGGCGACCTCTTATACAAAATGCCAAGAAGTTTGCACCTTCTTTGCTCATATGCTTCATCGTCGGGCTCAGTGAATCCATCTTCACCTTGTAGTTCAAGGTAATCTATATCATCATCGTCGGACTCGGTACCTTTAAACCATTTATCGTCGAGTAAATCTTCCACTAGCACCTTCTTGCATTCCTTTTTCTCATTTCTCATTGAATTTTTGGTATCTTCATCCGATACTTCACTTATGTCGTTAGGAACTTCTTCGCTTGGGTCTTCTTTACTCATACATCCTTTCCAGATTTTCTCCTTAGTTAATGCATCTACCTTTCCATATTTGATTTTGACCCAATTATCGAACCCCAAATTGTCTAGCCAAGGCAACTCTGTTCTTTCCGCGTCATTAGTTGAGGTCCATAAGAATTCATCTTCCCCAACTCTCTCTATACTGCATCCCCCGTTACATTCATCATCAAAAGGGTTGCAAGATGCCCAAAGAACTCCGTCAGGGGTTTTTATTTTCTCACACCAATGACTTCGAGTTCCTTCGTCATCGGTGTTGCTAGAAGGAATATCATTGATTGGTTTTACGGACTTTCCTTGAAGAATATGTTTTTCATATTTGAGCTCCAAATTTCTCAACAAAACCATATTAATGATTGCATCCCCGAACCTCACTGAATACCAATTACTGAAGGAGAGGTCTCCAAAATCAACGTCATTTCTTTCTAATTCATGAGGACATATTCATACTTCGTCCTTCATAATGCCACCCCTGTTACAATACTCACGAAAGGAATTAAATGTTGGCCATGCTCGTGTGGACCCATCTTCCGTGATCATTAAGGGAGCAGCAGTGCCTGATGGGTGGTTCCTCCTCTTCATCTATTGAGAATTTAGCTAATCTTTCTTCATCGTTAAGTGCATTCCACATGTATCTATTGTCATTAACCCTTTCTTTATCGACCCCTCCCTCGCAGATTTCGTTTCGAGGATCGCATGAAGCCCATATATCATAACACTTTCCATTATCAATTGCAATAGCCTTACACCAATGATTCTTCCTTTTAGATTCGTCTAACTCGGGAAACTTGTCACTCCTCGTATCCTGGTTACGCCGTAACTCTGAGGTTTGGTTACGGCGTAACTCTCTTCTGTCGTTAGAATCATTATCTTTATTCATAATAAACTCATCGGTGGATTTGTCATTTTCAGAAAACACGGCCTTACATGCTGTTGACTTGTTTTTTTTCTCATTTCTTCTTTGCACTTCGTCGCCAAGCTTCCCGATCATGGTTTCCAGGTTTTTCAGCGATTCGTCATGGCTAGAAAGGCTCTTGTTTGTATTATTTTGGAAGTTTTTCAGCCATTCTTCTTGCTCCTTCTGTCTCTTAATTGAATCTACGAGGTACTTGTTATATGTTTCCTCCAAGTTAGCTCTTCTTTCACCAAAATTTCCACGATCATAATATGGGGGAGGTCCTCCACGATAGCAATTACCATTACGATTATCCCCATAAAACGGTCGAGTTTCTCCATATTTAGCTTCTTCGACTGTGCTATTTTTGTCAATGCGAGGACAATTTTTGGTGAGATGACCTCCTATGCAGCTTTCGCAACCTACTTGGATGGCATGAACACTTTCTCTAAGCTTGAGCATATCCCGACCAAGATTTTCAATTTTGCTAGTGATGGCGGGAATTCCATCAAGATTTCCGCCTTGGTTCCTCTTGCTTCCCCCATCGTGCCATTTTTGGGAATGATCAACCATTTTTTGGATGGCTTCAATGGCGAGAGTAGGAGTCATGTTCGGGATCAGTCCTTGGTAGTCCAGCATCTGTCTTGTAGTTACATTGATACCATTGTAAAAGATGTTGACCTTTTGCTGGCTGTTCAGGTCATGGGTTGGACACTTGTAGAGGAGATCGTTGTATGTATCCAAGACTTGATACAACGTTTCATCGTCATCTTGCTAGAAATTATGGATCTCCATGAGCTGATTAGATATCTTTGACAGAGTACAATATCTTTGGATGAAGTGTTTTTTTAGTAGAGCCCATGTGTTGGAATCACTCCTAAACAGTATTTCAAGTATTTATATTTCATATGTAATAGGTAGCTTTGTTATGGCCTTTATGTTTGATTAAGGTCAAGCTTATGTAGAAGGCCCATAAGCTTGATCCAAGCCCAATAAGGAATAGGGAAGGAGAGGGAGTGTTGCCCTAGCTCCTTGCCTATAAATACATTGTAATAACCTTCATTTGAAGGTTGGTTGTTCAAGTTATTCTCTTTCACTACACTCTACGCATAACCGGTCGAGTATTCTTGTGTATGTGTGTTTGGTTTACTTGTTCAATCGCCTTATCTCTTTCTCTATAAGCTTGTGTTGTAAAACTAGTGACCTTACAGTGGTATCAATCGCCAAATAGTTGGGTGTACTCGTTTGTTTTTGAAGTTTTGGTTTTGGGTCTTACGCGTAAAGATAACACAATCTTTGGTACGCTTAAAAACTAATTTTTTACACTTTTGAATCCAAGATTCTTGTACTTTCAACGTTATTAGGTGTCAAACTATTGGTTTTTGGCAAAAAGTTTGGAACTTTACGTGTTTTTCCTTGTTTTTAAGCTTGTTTTTGTACGCAAGTGTTATACTACGCGTAATCGTTTTAAGTGCTTTGGATCATCAAGTTTCACACTTTTGTGTTATTTCGGTGTTATTGAAGCTATTTCAACACACAAAAACTGGTTTAGAAACACATTTGGATAGAATCAAAGTTACGAGTAATCTTACGCGTAACAAAACCCTAAAATTACGCGTAAGACTTTCCTTGGTTTGATCTTCAATTTTCTGGTTTATTCCGTGTTTTCTTACTTGGATAAGTCTGAAAATACGTCAACTTTGGATATCTTTTGCACTGTGAAGTGTAAAAGATCACTTGGGATAAAACCCTAATCTTACGCTTAAGCATAAAGCTTACGCGTAGAAAATCTTACGCTTAAGATTCATCTTACGCGTAGACTTAGTCCTACGCATAAGGTAATCCTACGCCTAACTTACTGTTTACGCGTAACTTTAGTCTTTTTTCCTGCTTACGCGTAAGCTAAATCCTACGCGTAACTATTCTTGTTACGCGTAACTTTTGGTGTTTTTACGCATAAGTGCTACTTGGTTCTTGTCATTTCTACGCCTAAGGATACTTCATCAACAAAGGTTCATTCGACTACAAAGATCCATTATTACTACACAAGTTTATCATCATGTCTCAACCACCATACTCTAACTACTTCCCTCACACTTATAATCATCAACAACAACAACAATTAACTCCACAACATCAACAATGGAATCAACAACAAGCCATTTATCAACAACAATTTAATCAGCAACATACTCCACAACTTGGTGCAATTCCACAACCACAAATGGTTCAACCACAACCAAGCATTCAAGTTCAACCCTACACAACTGATTTCAATCAACATCCATCACGGACCACTATGAAGGAACCCACTTGGTTTGCAAAGATGTGTGAAGCTTTAAGCAGCCAACAATCAATTCATGAAGCTGGATCACTTGATAGAGTTCAAAATCGTGATTATGGTCGTCAGATGGGCGGTGGTAAAGGGTTTAATGCTGTGGGTAGGAATAACAACAGAGCTCAAGTGGTGGAACAGGGAAATGCTCAGAATCGGTTAAATGGTCTTAGATGCTACAACTGCAATGAGAAGGGACACCTGGCTAATGCATGCCCAAAGCCAAGGACTCGGGGCAGTGCTTATTTCAAAGAGGCATTACTTTTGGCTCTTAAGGATGAAGCCGGTGGATCTCTCACAAACAAAGAACAGAGCTTTATGGCAGATGCTGACTCAGATGATGATATGGAGGACTTGCAGGCTAATGCAGCTGTTATGTTGATGGCTAATATGCATGAGCTGCACATGAGTGATACAGGCCCAGTGTATGACACTGATGGCTTGTCTCAGGTACCCGAACAAACCATCATCATATCTGAACTAATATCTCCGCCAATATCTGAATCCGGCACGGATCAAACTGTTCAAAATGAGTCTTCTACATCCTCGTCTGATGATTTTCAAATTAACCCTGTAGTTACATTTGACGATCAAGATGACCTTATGGTCCCCTTTGATAATCAAATTGACTCCGTGGTCGTACTTGAGGATCTAAAGAATGATCATGTTGAGACTCAAGTTGAACAAGATGATCTGTTGCCTCATCCGGATTTTGCTCGGTTAATTCATGACCATAAAATCAAAATGGAGGAATGTTATGCATTAAATCAATCCTTAAAAAGTAAAAATGCACTGTTAACCAAGGATTTTGAATGTCTACAAATGCAACTCAACTTTTTCAAAACTCAAGAAAATCGTGAAAAAGGTTTTGAAGCCGCTTTTGCAAAATCTCATCAAAACGAAAAATATTTAGAGAGACAGATGCGTGATCTAGCCGCATCGAAGAATGCTTTGTTGTCCGAATTAGAACAACTGAAACATGAACATAAAAAGCAACTTAACGCTCTCACCTTGGAAAATCAAAAAGCTAAGGCTGAGTTGTTAAATTGTCAAAAACAGTTCTCCGCATACAAAAAGCATTCAACGAATCGGGTAGATGACCTTCTTGCAGAAATTCTCGGTTTGCAAAACAAAATTAAAGAGTTTAAAACGGTTGTTTACAAACATGGTGAATCAGTAACAGCTATTGAAAAGTTTACCTTAAAACCCAATCCAAATGGATATGGAAAAAATCTAGCTGATTACAAACCTAAGCTTTCACTAAAAACATTCAAACCAACTCCTAAAGTTTCCAGTGCACAATACAAAATTGATAATACTGTCATGAGTGTTGTTGAATACCATCGTCAAGAGGAATTAGATGCAGAAGACGAGAGTCGATCTAAATTAAAAAATGTTGTTTACAACAAACCTTTTAATTATAAAAACTCGGTCACTTTCGTCACACCAACGGATTCTTCTAACACACCAAGGGTTATCATTAAAACACCTGAGTCTTCTAGTGTTAATCCCAAAACAGTCTTTGCACAAACTTATGGTCCTTTACCTTCCATTAGCGAAGTAAACTCACAACCTGAAAATCGAAAAATTCTTCGATATTTTGACATTTTCATGGCTGACCTCAAAATTTTACAACATGAGATAGAATATCGATCTGAAATCAAAGTTGAACATTTTCAATCGCCTCTGGCGCGAGAACAAAGAGACATTTTTCAGAAAAATCTTTTACCTAATGTTAAAAACTTGAAAAGTTGTGCAATTGCCTGGGAAAAGGATTTTCATAAGGAACTTGGGGTAATGAAAAACGTTTTCGAGAAAACAGAAACATCTATTACTAACACAAAACGGAAAAAGAAACTGTTGAGAAAAGATGTTGATCGACTCTTGGAAGATGTTATCTGTGCTGATATCCATAATGTTGTGCTATTCTATTCGTTGCCATATGCATCTGATCATATCTCTGCTGATATTGTTGAAACTGTTGTTACTGTTGAAAACACCGATAATGTGCTTCAGATCGAGTCTTTAAAAGCAGAAAATAAACGATTACACACGGAAATTCACAATGCAAAACGTCGTCTTCAATGGTGTGAAAAAGATATTCACAACCATCAACTCAGTTTTCAAAAGAAAATCGCTCAATTGAGTGCTAAATCTTCTGATCCTAAAATTGAGCAACTGGATGATCAAAACGTGTCTTTGAAAAGTCAAATCTCAAAATATGAACAAGAACTTTTAAAAGTTAAACAGGAATATGGTGTCATATTTGATTTACTCAAAAAGACTCGAGATGAAGCATCAAACGAACTTGATCACTATCTTGCTCACACTAGAGAAGTCATGAATTTTGCTGGTAATCTTCGTTCTGAAAATCAAAATCTGATTCACACCATCTCTAAGTTACGGGAAATGTTAGGAAAGTATGAACAACTTCCGCCTACTGTGATTAAGAGATTAGCACCAGTCACACTTAGTAATCGTGAACCTAGAATTCCCACTGTCAAATCACAAGTTGCTAATGTGTTTCCCTCTACTGAAACAGGAATAGTTGCATCTTTTCCAAACGTCCGCACTTCACAGCCTAGGAGCACTCAAACGAAGAATAGGAAGTTGCGACCTAAGAAAAGATCAATAAGGAATGCTAAAGTAGAAGAACACCCTAGGAATCTGAATAAAACTCACGTTACTTCCACTATAGATGTTGCGTCTGGCAAATGTAATAGAAATAGTGATGTAACGAATGCTAAACCGTTAAGTACCTTTGATATTCAGTCTGATGCACCTTGTGATATTTGTCAAAAGAGTATGAATTCTGATTGTCATGACAAATGTGTTGCTAAAGCTATAATCTCTAGATTACGGAATCCTAAGAATCGGAATACCTCTAGGCCCACTAATCATTCTAAGTCTGTGCTTGGTAAACCACCATCTTTAGATTCTAAGGCAACCATTGCTATCACAATTGCTCCCGCAACACCTCCTAAGAATGTAGTATCATCTAGTGCTTTCACTAAGACTAAAGCAAAGAGTAGTTATAGATGGCAGAAATGGATATATAACACACTAGGATTTAAATGGATGCCTAAAATTACAAATGTGTGTATGTCTAACATATCTGCTTCGGAACCCTCTCACATTTCGGGTTCCACATCTACTTCTATTCCATCTGTGTCGTCTGTGTGTAATGCAGGTGATACAGATCATTCTCTGGATTGTTGATAGCGGATGTTCCCGACACATGACATGCAATCTTAAACTGTTATCAAACTTTATTGCAAAGTTCATTGGCACTGTCAGATTCGGGAACGATCACTTCGCAGCCATCATGGGCTACGGAGATTATATTAATGGAAACATCGAAATCAGCAGGGTTTACTATGTGGAAGGCCTCGGTCACAATCTGTTTTCAGTAGGTCAATTTTGTGATGGAGATTTGGAGGTTGCTTTCAGGGAGAAAACTTGTTTCATCCGTGATCTACAAGGAAACGATCTTATGTCTGGCTCGCGTAATTCCAGTCTCTACACTATCTCTATGCAAGACATGGTTGCTTCCTCTCCCATCTGCTTACTTTCAAAAGCAACATCTACAAAATCCTGGCTATGGCACCGTCGTCTCTCACATCTAAACTTTCAAACCATCACCAATCTTGCTCGACACAAACTAGTTGAAGGACTCCCACGATTCCGGTATTCAAAAGATCACCTTTGCTCAGCCTGTGAACAAGGGAAAAGCACTCGTGCTCATTTTCCTTCAAAGGTGGAACACAGCTCTCAGCATGTGCTTCATCTTCTTCACATGGATTTGTGTGGCCCCATGCGCGTGCAAACGATAAATGGCAAACGCTACATCTTAGTAATCGTTGATGACTACTCTCGATGGACTTGGGTCTACTTTCTTCGTAGTAAAGACCAAGCTCCACAAATGATCATCACCTTTCTCACAAAGATACAGGTTCAGCTACGCAACACCGTCAGAATCATCAGAACAGACAAAGGAACTGAATTTGTTAACAAAACCCTTCGTGAATTTTATGAGAAAGTGGGAATTCTGCATCAAACATCTATTGCACGGACACCTGAACAAAACGGAGTTGTTGAAAGACGAAACCGAACATTAGTGGAAGCTGCAAGAACAATGTTAATCAATGCTAAACTTCCAGATTACTTATGGGCAGAAGCTGTATCTACTGCATGCTATACTCAAAACCGTTCTATGATCACAAAACGCCACAACAAAACACCTTTTGAGCTTGTCCACAACTATAAACCGAACCTCAAACACTTTCATGTATTTGGATCCCTTTGCTATCCAAATAATGATCGTGATGATTTTGGAAAGCTAAAAGCCAAAGCTGATATTGGAGTCTTTATTGGATACTGTGACAATTCTAAAGGTTTCCGAATCTGGAATCGTCGAACTAAGGAGGTTATGGAAACGATTCATGCTCATTTCGATGAACTCACGGAAATGGCTTCTGAGTATAACAGCTTAGAACCCGGTCACAACCGTTTAAACTTCCCTCAACCCCCATCATCAGCTGAAGAAAGCCCTCAGCTAACTCGTCAACAAATGGAAAGGTTATTTGCTCCTCTGTTCTGTGACGATATTGATGAACGTGCTCCTGGTGTATCCGCTGTTTCCGCTGCACAACCTGATAATATTCCTATACCTGATACACCTGCTACAACAACTACTGTTGGAGATGCACCTACACCAATTGACTCCAACACAACAGTTGAACACACAGCTTCCAACAATGATGAACCAGCTGATGATATTCTGAATGAAGTACCCCCACCCGCAGATTTTGATCCAAATGCGTTCTTCAACCCGTTTGCCAATGAGACTGCTGCACCAGACGTCGCGGAATCTTCAACAAACCATTTGAATCCTCAGAATCTGCACAATGTATACCAACATCAACCCTCTACACATAGATGGACAAAAGACCATCCTCTGGCTAACATTATTGGCAACCCGAATCAACCAGTCGTTACGAGACAACGTCTCCACTCAGATGGTGAACACTGCATTTATGCACTCACTGTCTGCCAATCTGAACCTAAAAACATTAAGGATGCAATGACAAAAGACAACTGGATTGAATCCATGCAAGAAGAACTCAACCAATTCAAACGTCTTGAAGTATGGGAACTGGTTGAAAGACCAACAGGGGTCTACGTCATTGGTCTAAAATGGATTTGGAAAAACAAATTGGATGCTGAAGGGAATGTGATCCGAAACAAGTCACGGCTAGTTGCTAAGGGTTATCGTCAGGAAGAAGGGATAGACTTTGAAGAATCTTTTGCTCCAGTTGCTCGTCTTGAGGCTGTTCGGATATTTCTCGCGTTCGCGGCTCATATGAACATGACGGTCTATCAGATGGATGTCAAAACGGCGTTTCTAAATGGACAACTTAAAGAAACGGTCTTTGTCAGCCAACCAGATGGATTCGTTGATCCTGAGTTCCCGAACCATGTCTACAAACTGAACAAAGCTCTTTATGGTCTCAAACAAGCCCCTCGGGCATGGTACGATAAGCTATCATCTTTCCTCATTGCCAATAATTTCACCAAAGGCTCGGTTGACCCAACTCTCTTTATACAATATCACGGGGCACACATCTTAATTGTTCAAATTTACGTGGATGACATCATTTTTGGGTCAACACATAAAAAGTTTTCAATCGCTTTTGCAAAACTCATGAAGAAAAATTTTGAAATGTCCATGATGGGTGAACTTACGTTCTTTCTAGGACTGCAAGTTCATCAATCACCCCGTGGTATTTTCTTGAGTCAGTCCAAATATGCCCTTGAATTGTTAAACAAATTTGGAATGAATACCTGTGATACTTATGCCACACCAATGGCTCATACCAAGAAATTAGATGCTGATTTACATGGGAAATTTGTTGACCCTACCAAATACCGAAGTATTATTGGGTCTCTCATGTATCTAACAGCTAGCAGACCTGATATTGTCTTTGCCGTTTATCTATGCTCCCGTTATCAGTCGCGACCAACTGAAACCCACCTCTCTGAGGCTAAAAGAATCCTCCGATACATCAAGGGAACCATTAATTTGGGGATCTGGTATCCGAAGGATTCTGGTTTTGAACTAATCGCTTTTTCAGACGCTGATCACGCAGGATGCCTAGACTCAAGGAAAAGTACTTCAGGAGCACTACAATTTCTCGGTGATAAACTGGTGTCTTGGCAATCAAAGAAGCAGGATTGTACATCACTGTCATCAACTGAAGCAGAATATGTAGCTATGTCCGCGTGTTGTGCTCAAGTCATTTGGATGAGAACACAACTCAAAGACTATGGTTATGTATTTGACAGAATCCCAATGTACTGCGACAATCGGAGTGCCATTGCAATCTCGTGCAACTCAGTTCAGCACTCGAAATCAAAGCACATCGATCTACGCTATCATTTCATCAAGGATCATGTGGAACAGGGTACCGTTGAATTATACTTTGTGGGTACTGAATACCAATTGGCAGATCTGCTCACCAAAGCCTTGCCTCCCGCTAGGTTTAATGAGTTGATCCACCGAATTGGTATGAGGTGTTTGACTCAAGAGGAACTGGATGACCTCTTAAAATCATCTTAAAAACCTGTCAAACACCAAAACATATTTTGTAAATAAATAAAATCTTTCAAAAACAAAATACAAAAATATAAAACCTGATAAAACACCAAAAATATTCTCCTCATCTATTTTTCTTTAACATGGCAAGTACCGTTCTTCCGTCAACACTTGCATCTCTCAAATTTCGTATTTTTCTGATCAAGTGTTGAGGGGGAGAAATTTATCGCTTAACCGTTTCAAAACATAAGTGTACTTGCATGTTATCACATCTCGGTTGTTTCGTTATACAAATGATGGTGGACTTTCTGGCTCAATGACACTCCTCGGACTAAAATTCTGAAACCGTTTAAATTTATCAAGCCGAGGGGGAGTGTCGTCATGATTCTTTCTCAAAAATCTTTGTTTGGTAACCTAAATGGAAGTTAAAAGGCTTTGGTTGAAAAAGGAAAAGGTGGAGGGACTGAAACTGTCAAAATCCGAAAGTATTTTTCAATAAAATGCCCCACCTACCATTCTAACCACATTTATTGCTAAAAACCTTCAAATCCTACGCCTAAAATCATTCAAGAATTGCGTGTCTCAGATCTTCATTTTGTAAGTGTTTGTGTGTTCATAACAAGATTACAAACAATGGTTTTAAACCATTTTGAAAGTTAACGGCTTGATTTTAACCTATGGGTGATTTTGTGTTCTACGCGTATGCGTATGAACACATAATCTTGTTTATGTGTTTGAAGTTAAAAAGGATTGTGTCAAAATGATTTAATATCATCTATAATACTTTTCTAAACATCAAAACGCACCTATACACACGAATTGAGTGTATTTGAGATTTAGGGTTTATGCGTAGAATTGGGTCTTTTCAAATGTGAAGGTTTTTGGTATAAAAGATAGTCATATAAGGTTGTTTTCAAGTTCAATTGAACACATGTAAACCCAGAAATCACCCAGAAACAACTATGATACTTAATTCGAAAATTAGGGTTCAAGTTCATATAAATTGGGTATTTTTGATTCAAGACTTATTTGATGTTAAAACTTGGATAAAACTACTTTATGGACTTCTTAGAACTACCAGAATCAATATGATGTTCATCCCATGGCTAAATCTCATACGCGTAAGTTTAGGGTTTAGACTACGCGTATGTGATTCTTCGCGTAACTGTTAACATGGACTAGGATGTTGTTATCTGTGATAAATTGTTGTCTTGTGTGAACATTGATGAGTTGATGAATTTATTTCAGGCTTTGCTACGCTTAAACACTCAGAATCAAGGTCATAAGACTCTCTACGCATAAGGATTACCCTACGCGTAGTGATGTTATGCGTAAAATAAAACCTACGCATAACTATTACGCGTAAGGTTCTACAGTGGGACTACGCGTATCCTGTGAAGGATATGCGTAAACAGTGACCTCTACGCATAAGGTCTACTCTTACGAGTAAGCCTTACGCGTAAGGTTTTTATACGCCTACGCGTAAGCTCTACGCGTAAGGTCCCCTTTTTCTTACGCGTAACATTTCTTACGCATAAGAAAGGATCCTACGCATAAGCTTTCGCCTACGCATATGTCACGACTGTTTACGCGTAACTTTGTCAATCCTACGCTTAAGCCATTTTTGACCTTCATTATGAATTGTTTCGTGTACAAAACTTGTTAATAAACTTATCATAAAGTCACGAATCCAGTAATGTCACTAATAAACCAAAACGTTTGATATGTTGTGAACAATAAGTGATAACATAAACTTTAAAACTTAAAGTTAACTAACTCACGAAACATTTCACGACGTCATTAGACTATTGGACATACAAGTGACTTAGGACTCGTAACAATCATTGACGTTGTACATTAAATAACTAGACAATAAGACCTTCTGTTGACTAACATTATGTCTTTCGATATGTTGGTTCTTTTGGCTAATATTATTTCAGATCACGACATGGCTGCTCAACCAAACCTGGATGCACCAAATGTTCTCTCCATTGCTGACATCTACCCTAATGGCTACCCAATGAAGATTGGAAAGAATAATCTCCGAGTTGACTTCAGCACTCTCACTTGCTCTGAATCTTCATGTCTCATTGCTATCGATATTCTGAGTACTCACCCATATCAGAACATGCTTACTCACTCTGCAACCATTCCTGAGATCTACATCCAACAGTTCTGGAATACTATGGAAAGGGTCAAAGGAAGGACTGCTGTGACAGTAACTCTAAACCACAAACAAGTCACTATTACACCTGCAGATTTAAGGGCTGCTCTCCTTATTCCTGAAGTCAATCCAACCAAACTTTATGCCACACCTGCTGAAGAGTTAACTCTCCAATTCTTAATCAATATCGGTTATGACGAGGCTACAGGAGTAATCTCTAAGCACTCTCATGTAGAGCTTAAGAGTCTTCCTCAACCATGGAGAACACTCTACATGATAATCACCAAGTCTATTTCTGGTCGTGATAGCGGCTATGAGCATCCTAAGCTCATAGAACTGCAAATATTTTGGGCATTCGTCAACATGAAACACATCGCTATTGAAGCTCTGATTTGGGATGACATGATGTCATTTCTCAGCAAACTTGGATCAAAAATTCCCTACATCAGATATACTAAACTGTTGATACAGAGAGCACTTGGACTTCATCCTGATATTCCCAAAAGGCTCAATGACCCAGACAATCACGACATGTTGACGGAGCCTATTCTATCTGTAAGAATCAAGGAAACGTCTACAAAGAAACAAGGTGCCGTGCTCCCAGATTTCCTTCTAACTGAAGATGTCAGAAAGCTAGAATCGTACCAAAGGTATCTGGAAGCAGTCAGACAAGGCAAAGTTGGTCATCTTGACGAAAAATCTTCTGGAACACCTGTCAGGAGAACCAGAAGAGGAAGTGCAGGAAGCACAACAAGTTCTGTGAGTCAAAGGAAGGTTCCTAAAAGGAAAGCTCCTTCTAAAAGGATTGTTCCCGTAAAGGAAGCCGAACCTATTCCCACACTTGAACCTCAAAGACAACTTAGGGATGAGAGCTCTGAAGATACTGAGACAGATGAAGAGGTTCATTACTTTGCTACTGCAACCGAAACACCTGCCTCAGTGACAAAACCTCCAAGTCCTCCAGCTGTCCAAGAAAAAGGGAAGACTCAAGCTATCGTACCTTATGATGAGAGCTCTGAAGAAGAAGAAGAAGAGCAATTGGATAAATCATACAGGAAAAAGTTTCACAACGTCCGACATATTCAAAAGGCCGCTGAATTTGCTAAAGATCAAATGGGTGGCCCCGGAGGATCAAGTGGTGCTGCCCACTCCTCTCCAGATCCTGATGCGGTTAATCACCCCGATAAGGGACCTGGTGCCACCACTCTTCTGCAACAACAACCGCCTGTTGAAGACACTATTGAGTATGATTTTGAGAAACAGGAAACTGAGAAAGAAAAGTCTAAGGATGACGAGGATGATTATACAAAGTTTCTTCTAGACAGTCCAACTCACTCAAAGGAGAAAACTTCAGAAACTCCTAAGGACATGGAGTCTCCTCATGTCTCCTCATCATCAGACTCTTCATCACATTCATCACCACCACCATCAACTAAGTCAACCAGATCATCATCCAAATCCGTGAAGAAACCACCAAAGTCTTGGATTTCTCAAACACATGCAAGAATTGTGAAAGCTGTCAAACAAGTTAGAAAGAAGGACATGCTTCAAAGAAAACTTAATTGGTATGCTGAACAAATGCAGTACTTACATGATGAGAATGATGAGATGCGGAAAGATAGGAAAGCTATTCAGGAGTTCATGAGAAGTCATCGTCAGGGGGAACTAAATGAAATGATTGAAGGCTACACTCAAAAGTACCTTCAGGATATCGTTCCAAAAGTCCAAAAGGAACTGGAAAAGTCAGCAAGAGAACAAACCCACAAGTTTCTTCTCGACACTGTCCCCAGTGTGACAAAAGAAGTATTTTCCAGACAACTCACCCCTAACATCGTAGCATTGGTCAAACATACAATGGCAAAAGAAGCTGATCTCTCTGAATCTGAGCTAATCGCTAAACTTGTGATGCAAATGTCAAAGAGATCTGGAACGTTTACTTCAGATGAAGCTAAATTTTTCGAAATTCTACTTGACTATCAACTCAGATCATCATGCAAGGAGTCAGCCGATCAACCCAAACGACCAAGAGATGACGATGATAAGGATAAGGACTCTGCTCCTAAACGTCAGAAGCAGTCTGGTCAATCTAAATCTATGCCACCTCCTCCACAACGGACTTCTTCTCAACATAAGACTCCATCACCTCGGTCTCCTACTGATAAACCACGGGACGATTCCGAGTTACCACCCTTGACTCAGAAAACTGGTGATCACTTTGAGTATACGGGTGGTGACGATGAAGAGGTCCTTGAGCCCCAACAACAACCCTCCTCTCCCAAACAAGTGAAGAAACCCGAATCATCATCAAGGCCTTCTAAAAGCAAGAAAAAGACGACTCAGCCAGATGTCGTATCATGGCTAGATGACGATACAACCGCAGAATTTGAATGGTTCTCCACACTTGTTAACAACACTCCCTACCCTGAAGAAGGTCAAGAATTGGTAGACGGTAGTACACTGGAGCATGCAAAAATCTTGCAAGAACGATTCCGTGTGAAGAAGATGACGAAATCCGAGTTGAAGCGCATCAAGAATGACGCATTCCTTCTGTTGAAAAACAGCTCGGAAAGTGCAATCGAGGTTGAATATCACCTTGAAAACATTGCTCGAGCCATGTCTAACAACATGGATTGGCTCAACCCAGAAGCAAACATCGACTTCACTAAACGGAACAACCCTCCATACTACACTGACTGGACCAAACCTCTACCGACAATCGGCCAACCAGATGAACAAAGGATTCCCTTCAGATATTTTTTCAACACAGACCTGGAATTTCTTCTCCATGGTGGCGATGGTTCAAGAAAATACGCTACATCATTAACTCTTCCATTCCCAGCAGCTACCTACTCAAACTGCATAGCTATCGAGGAACGTGCAAATCACTTGTTCTCTGACAAAGTGCAAGCATACGACCAAGATGCATTGTATGGGATTCATCATTGGCCTGAACGCCGAAGAATCTACTACAGAAGCTGCCTGGTTCAGAAGTCTCAACATGAAGTGTATTGCTCAAAGAACATCGTGGCCATCAAACACATTGATCTCAAGTCTAAATGGGACTACACATTCTTGAAGAATATCATAGTCAAACGACAAGATGAACAAGACTATGAATTCTCAGAGGCTGACTTTGAGAACTTGTCACTCAACGACATCGAAGACATGTACCTTGTCAAAGTACAGGGTCATATGAGACAATTCTCGACTGAAATTCAACGTGAATTTATCAAGTCAGTTCTCATCTTCATTAGACGCATTGTGATCAAAGAACGTGTCGAAGATATCCAGATGGCTGTTGAATCATATCAGAAACGTTGAACTTCGCAGAAACTGCTTAATGGCGTGTAGTGAGCTCCACAAATTCGGGGATCATACCTTGAAAATGGTTAGGGATGGATTGGCGTACAGATTGAAGGATATACGCTTGAAGGTTGGGAATCCTAAGCGCTGGAACTCTCAGGATAGAAGGGATGTGAGAAGGATCATCACCATGATTGATGAACGGTTGTTCAGAAGGGATCAGTTCAGACGCTTGGAGAGCTATGTTGGTGGTAGACCCAGGATAAACATCACCGGCTTTCAACGCCCTGTGCGCACTCCTGGGAACATCACTGCACTTCCTGGTACCCCTTGATATGTTTCCTTCATATGATTTTGGATGTATGGTTATATATGTGAATGGCTTGTGCACACATAACAGTGTACAACCCGTAATGGTCAAGAAAGGACCCTGTGGTACGCCTCAGTGCCACAATCCTTATAAAAGGAGCGAAAGCTTCTTATTTTTGAGTAAAACCTATCAAACCTTTCATTATTCAAGGTTTTGCTCAAAAAGACAAGTACTTCCCCATATGATTTTTTTCAAAACCTCAACCGTTTATATTACAAGTTGAGGGGGAGTATTTGATTTCAAAACTTTGTTCACAAATTGTTCACAGTGGTCACTCTTCCCACAAACACTCAAAATGGTCATATTTATTCTCAACCATTCAAAAATAACATTTTTTATATGCCATTTTTGAGGGGGAGAAAATTTGTGTGATAAGAAATATGTTGTGCTGAATGCAAATGAATCCGTGTACCTCAGACTTAACCAACGAATTGACGGTACTAAACTGTTTGTAACTCGAAAAGACTTGTCCTGGACGGGTAATAATTTCAAGCTAGTTCGCTAGTGATGTAAACGTGTCTCGCAAAGGACTCGTCTTAGTAGAAGGTACCATTCGAGAAGCTCTTGATAGACATGAACTCTGACGGGTATGAAAACCTTTCGAGGTTTGTCTACACCTTCAAGGTAGTTATTAGAGCTAGTTGTCACCTAAAAACTGACAATGTAACTCTTTAACTATTCAACGTAACCGTGTCTCGCGGGAGATTGTCTATCTTTAGTGGATCAATTCATAAAGTGCGCGCTCTTTCCTCACTGTGCGTTTAACCATCAAAACTATTAAGCACATGTGGAGGGGGAGTATTTATGCAAAAACTTATCTCTCACTGTGGTTCAAACATGTCTTTCATTTACAAACTCTTTGAGAGATATTTTAACTTACAGTGGTTATAATGGCAAACATAGGTTAGTCATGGAGTTATAAGGTGACTAAGGTTAGGAATAACCGTCCTATGATCCGCCAGAGCCGGAGGGATCTACCCAAGGACACTACCATTAGTTAGTGTTAGAAGTCCTTAGGAAAGATTGTAAAAAGGAGAAAATGAGAATCGGAGAAAGAAGGAGTTGAAGAATCAAAAAGAAATGTAAAGAAAAGGGTGAAAAGAAATAGCCCTCCAGATTATTCAACTTAGGGCAGACACCGGGTTCAATTCATATGCTACTGGTTGTCACTTAGTGACACCGGTATTGAAGATTAAAAGTCGTCATGGACCCAGTGACGCATGCACTAAACCTTCTTAGCCACTCAAGTTTCTCTCAACAGAAGCTTGTTTCATTCTCACAGGGAACCCTACATAAACTATTGGCTTTCTCTTAGAGATCGCTGGTATTGAAGAAGGAGACCCTCTCCCTAGTCTCCGCTCAGGAAAACCAAAACGCACTGTTGAGTCTAGAGCCACGAGATTCATCAAAAGATCTCTTAGGAACACTTGACATTTAATCACTTGTTGATCAACAATAAGGTCTTCAGTGATTCAGTGGTTCATATCGAGTCCTTCACAGATCTTAGCAATCTGTCAAGAACATTTATGAGAGGTTCACATCTGTGATCCTCAGTGATGGAAACTCCTGCCAGGGTCAACATCAAACAGCCCTGACAGCAGGTCGCTTCGGTAACTCCCCGTGGATTACGCGGAGTGTGTCTCAAACGGTCTACAGTCGTGAGGTGATGCTTCGGTGTACCTCAGCGACTCATCTGAACTGTAGATGTACTTCGGTACATCGCGTTATCTCACTTGTGGGACTCCAGTTCAGGAACGGCCTTTGTAAGAATTAGAGTTGTGTTTTCACACTATGCTGTTAACACTCTCGAAGTTCAAACTTGTAAGTGCCGGAAACCGCTTATTTCTAACCGTTTGCAATGTTTTCTTCTTATGGAAGCTCTGGAGCGGAATGATCGTGCTGATTCTTCTCATGCTCACGCCAACATCATCACTAATGGAAGTTCTATTCAAGAGCAACACAATCGTCAGAATGATTCTTCGTCTAACCAAAGAATCTACAAAGTTAAAGACTTAGAGAACTTCATCAGTATTGAATTCCAACGTCATAGAGCGTGTGAGCATGACGTGGAGACATTGAAGCAGCGAAGCAGACCTGAGGCAGACTGATGCAGACAACAACATACTATCACTTTCACCACAAAGAACAAATGATCAAAGAACAAAGTTAAAGATGACGTCGAAGCTTAACCGTTCAAAGATAACTATCTCTCTACACTGGGGAGATTGTTTGAATCAAGGCAATTCCTCTCACAAGAAAGAAGAATGCCAGAAGACGTCACAGCTACTATTACATCAACGCCTTCACCGTTTACATTCATATATACTTGAGGGGGAGATTGTTGGAATCACTCCTAAACAGTATTTCAAGTATTTATATTTCATATGTAATAGGTAGCTTTGTTATGGCCTTTATGTTTGATTAAGGTCAAGCTTATGTAGAAGGCCCATAAGCTTGATCCAAGCCCAATAAGGAATAGGGAAGGAGAGGGAGTGTTGCCCTAGCTCCTTGCCTATAAATACATTGTAATAACCTTCATTTGAAGGTTGGTTGTTCAAGTTATTCTCTTTCACTACACTCTACGCATAACCGGTCGAGTATTCTTGTGTATGTGTGTTTGGTTTACTTGTTCAATCGCCTTATCTCTTTCTCTATAAGCTTGTGTTGTAAAACTAGTGACCTTACACCATGTATCAACTGCCCCGACGGGCAATCTTTCGATCCATCTTCTTGCTCCCCCAGTAAGAGTCATGGGGAACACCCTTAGCATAACAGCGTCATGAGAGACACCCGAAATGTTGAAAAGGCTTGCGATGTACAAGACATTCTCAACGTGCTCATACGCATCTTCGTCCCTGTTTCCTGAAAAAGGGTTAGCACGAAGCTCCCTCATAAATTGATCTTTAATATCGAAACGGACATTAGCTCCAATCGCCGGTCTTACGAGCCCCGAACCTTGTTCTTCTCTTGTCAATGCCAAATATTCCTCAAGAGTGAGGTCATCAATGTTAACAACTTCCATAGTACCTGAAACTTGAAAAGAGATCGTGAAAAATTGAGAAAATTTAAAACAAAACAAAAATGAAAGACTTAATGAAAATCCTAATATAACTCCCCGGCAGCGGCGCCAAAAACTTGATGCAGGTTTTACTGACCATGTTTTAATATTTATATTGTCTCGTTATACCTATGGTCTACCCTAATGCACTAACCGGCAGTGTACCCGGTTGTGTGTAGTGTAGTATTCGGTAAAACCTAGGTCGTCCCAAGAGCTATGTGTGCGGATTTTAACTAAGTCTAGGTGTCACAAATTTTAAGGTTGAAATGATTAATTAATAACTAAAGACAAGAAACGCAAATAAAGACAGTAAGTAAAGGGCGAGGGTTGTGATCAATAGAGGAGAAGTGTACTAACCTAGTTAATCTTCCTATCATGTTAAGTTCACGTTTAATTACTTTCAATTGCTTCAAGTGGGGGTAAAAGTCACTAGGACAACATTTAGTCAGTTCGTCCTAACCTATCAGCAAAGGTTTCCACTGGAGATCATCAGGTGACCCTTCGAAAGTCCAGTTATTTTTAGTCCCCTAAGCCAAGTCATTAAGTACCGCTACATGCAAGATTCATAATAATGAGTGCCTGGGCGCTAGCATCTTAAACACTCATCCCTAACTTCTTAAGTTCATCCAAACGGTAGGTGATCAGTTGGTCAAATCGCACAAGCAAAGAAGGGTCGTCAGTTGGTCAATTCTTACCCTTCCCACTCAGTCTAACTACTTAGGGTCAGTTGGTCATATCTCCTAAGTAACTAGCCAGTACCGCCATTCAAAACTACTGAAACAAGGGTAACTACCAACAAACTATGCATGCATACACTAGAAACAATTATACGGAAGCAATGTAAACATAAACAAAACAATAAAGGAATCATAACTAGGCTAGCACCAGAGGTGATTTGCCGCTCATATTAACTAAAACAATCGATTTAATGTTTAACATATCGAAATACATGAATTGAAAGTAAAGAAATGATAAAATGCTAATGCTTATCGTAGGGGAGTGATTTCTCCCTTGAAGATGACTCCGTATGCTCCCTAAGATCTGCCTTCAACCTTCTACCCACGTTCTCTGAATTGGTGTGTGAAGTGAATGATTAGAAATACTGGAATTTGGGCGGTATTTATAGGCCAGATCTGGTTACGGCGTAACCTAAGTTGAGAGTTACGCTGTAACATCTATTTCTTCGTAATTTGCTCTGGAAAAGCTGGTTACGGCGTAACATCAAGAATGAGCTACGTTGTATCTTCAATAAATCGTGATTATGCCGTAATTGTGGAATTAGTTACGTCGTAGCTTGCAGCGGCGCGGAACCTCATTTAACCTAATTAGTTACGGCGTAATCTTAGGATGGAGTTACGCCGTAAAATTCAGTTGAGTTAGTTTTTTGAGTCACTCTTCTGTTACGGCGTAATGTGAGAGGAGAGTTACGTCGTAACATCTTCAGAATGAGCATACTATAATATATCTTTAATAAACTCTCCAAATCCGCGTCTCATTAGCTCCAATGCTCATAATTTACCTGAAAGTGAAATATAGAGGAAAACAAGCGTAAATCCATACAAATGATATAAAATACGAGCATTATCGAGGAAAATTAACACTTAATATTCAGGATTATCTGATGTTATCATTACCTTTAATTAATCTATCTTTGACAACTTTGTAATACTACCTAATACACGGTTTCTTGCAATTTCAAATTTCATGAACACTTGATCTATAAATGGCAACTTTATAATACATGGCTGGTCAACTTATGAGATTATGACAAGTTAGGTGTTCATGCATGTATCTATAAAAGAAAACAAATGCATAATTAATTGTATATGCATTGTTATAAATAAGAGAAGTTAATTAAGCCAAGTATAATTATTTTGTTTTTGAAAAAAAATGCATTTAAAAAGATTTATTGATCAATATCATACACGCTTGTTATGATGTAAATTAATGTTTTGTATCCAAAAATTTCAATCGGCGATGGTGAGAAAAAATTAATATAATTGTAATTACTAAACCAGTACCCGAATATAACAATGCATCTAAATAGATTTATTAATTAATATCATACACGTTTATTATGATGTAAATTATGTTTTTGTATCTCAAAAATATTCAATCAGCGGTGGTGAGAGAAAAAAATTTAATATATTGGTACTTACTAGACGAGTACCGTACATAGTAACGAGATTTTATTGCGGCATACAGTTATAATGATATTTTAATTAAATATTTTGTGTAACCAAAATATCACTATCACTATAACTATTTGTTGTTAGAAAATCTCGTTGTTATGCACGAGTACTTGTCTATTTAGTCAATCAAGTTATTTGGTATTACGTTAGATATTAATAAAATTCATGAAATTTTTAGGTAAGAAATACGAATTGCATTATGGTATTTAATTATATATGTGAATGAATTTAAATGATATTATAAGAACACGTGAAACAATATAATTGTGAAACCACAAAACTCATTTTATACATATATACATTTATGGGGAAAATGTGAGAGGATTACTTTTCATGATTTTATAGGTAAAGTATTTTGTTCACTGTTCATAAGCTGACATATGTGAGTGAAGCCGTTTTTTTATTGTTTATAAGCCTATGATTGTGAGAGAAGCTGACATTATTCATAAGCCAAGTGAGGGGTAGAAGCTGACATTATTCATAAGCCAAGTGAGGGGTTGTTTCTTTTTTTCATATGTTTGGGAACTATGTCTTTTTTACAGAATAACATCTTTTTAGAGTTGGTCTTTGGCGAAGAAATTGTGTTTCTTTTCCTTTCTTAATAGCATATATTAATAAAGTAAATGACAATGTTACCCTTTAATTAAATTGGTGTTAAAATCAAGTGACATATTTGATTATTTCCAATTTCCATATCAAGGCCATTTCCAGTTTTCCACTACATTAATTTGCACATTTGAATCTTTTGATGGTTTTTTTACAACAAAAAAAGAAATTTTACACAATATGTATACGAAACATAAAACCCCAATTCATTTTGTTAGCAAAATAAAGAAAACACGAATTAAATCCGATCATTCATATAAACTAACCATGACAAAAATGAGTAACCAAATCTAAGATTATATAAACTCAATTGAAAACTAATCTGTAACCATCTTCTTCATACACATAATTCCACCATCAAAAAGTTGAAGCTTTTTTTGAGATTAATGAGAATAAAACAAATAATGAAATCTTTAGGGAAGCAATATCGGAGTGAAGAAGTGAGCCTTGACGGGAAGATTTGTCGGGGTAGGCAGCCCCCATGGGGAAGAAGCTCGGCCATCGGTAGGAAGGAATGGTGGTGGTGGCGATGGAGGCTTGAAGTGTTTTGACTGTTGATCTTGAAAAGATGAAGATTGAAATGAAATGGAAGAGAGAAAGATAAGGGTATAAGTTGTCTTTAAGGATCCTAGATGGAAAGGACATTGGTTTTTAAGCTCATTCACATTCAGGATATATGTTCAGAATAAGCAAAAATGAAACAAGTCTCATTTCTTTGTGTGAGAGGAAATGTTACCAAAAAGACCATTAAGCAAAAAATAAACATCCCCTGAGTCTCCTTCCTCATTTCTCCCTCCCTTAATTGTATGCTTAACATCTGAATTGCACTATCAAAATATATAATACAAATTGGTAACACAAATTCTAAAGGCATTCTTTTCATCTAAAAAAAATTGGACAAAATCCAGATGCAAACCCACTGTGAGATAATTAACTATGGCATTCAATAGACACTCATATGGCGGCGAAAACGAAAACGATACTAGCAAAAAATTAGAAACCCAGAGCTTCAAATTGCGTGTAAGATGTGCAACTATTTTATTATTATTATTATTATTATTATTTTAATTTCGATTATTGAATTGGGTTTTTTGTTTATTAGATTTTGGTTATATTGAAATCTAGGTATTGAAATTGGGGTTTAATTAAGTTGGAATTTGGTAAGTTTTGGTTTAATTGTGCTCAATTTTGCGGTTTTGAAATTTAGGGTTTTTGTTATAGTAAATTCTTATGATTTTTTTGGGAGTGTGAGGTGGTGAAAAATTATGATTTTTAATGATTTTTCCTTTAAAGTTATACATATATACATTTGTGGGAGGAAATGTGAGGGGGATTACTATTCTTAATTCTATTGGTAAAATATCATGTTCACCGTTCATAAGCTGACATTTGTGAGTGGAGCCGGTTCTTTTCACTGTTCATAAGCAAGTATAGTGAGAGGAGCCGACAATGTTCATAAGCCAAGCCAGTCTCATCCCTCCTCTCCCTCCCCATAATTGTATGCTTAACATCTGGATTCCACTATCAAAATTCATAACACAAATCGGTAACAACAATTCTAGAGGCATCTTTTTTTTATCTATAAAAAACTGCCTCACAAAATCCAGATGCAAACCACTATGTGATAATCAGCTATGTCATTCAACAGACACTCATAGGCGACGCAAGCGGAAGCGATGCTAGCCAGAAATGTAGAAACCTAGACCTTCAAATTGCATGTAAGATCTGCAACTAATTTTAGGTTTCAATTTTTTCTATTTTGAATATGAATTGGGTTTTATTTTGTTTTTTAAATTTTGGTTATATTGAAATATGCGTATTGAAATTGGGGTTTAATTAACTTGGAATTTGGTGAATTTCGGTTTAATTGTGTTTAATTTTGCGGGTCTTGAAATTTAGAGATTTTGTTATGGTAAATTGTTATGATTTTTTTATCAGTTTGAGGTGGTGAAAAATGATGAGAGTTTTAATGGTTTTTCATTTAAAATTGAAAGTAATTTTAATGCCCCACCCCCTCCAATTTCCCCGGCAAATGCATATATGTATAATTTTCTTTTTTACTTATCAAAGCAATTATAGTGTGGTTATCATATACCCAATGGCTTGACTTATATTATTGTGTAAGAGATTAAAAACAAAATAAATACATATGGTGATATAAATCACATAATTTGTGAGGTGGGCTTTTAGTTTTGTTATTAAAAAATGTTCTTAACTATGGATTTGAGCAAAGTTTAGATTATTTGCATCTTAGCGGGGCAATTTAGTGAGTTTACAGCCATGGTAGATTGATCATTTTTTTTATTGTTTTCATATCTTAGCCTCGTCAAATGAGGCATTTTCTGATGCCTGTTATTTTGTAAATATACATGCAACGATCCAATATGTTGATGCTGCTGTTGAGGTTGTTGTTGTCGTTTCTTCTTAAAATGAAGTACTTACAATGTGTTGGTTTCATATACATATGCCGACTAGGGCTAACATCCATTTAGTCAAATATGAAACATACCAACCTTATGATCTTTTGTGCTTAAGATTCTTGAAATTCTTCAAGAAGTAGCTAATAACTTCCTTCATTGTAACTTTCGATTATCTTTAATCAAGTAAAGTTGAGATTATCTACGTCCTGGCTGGGCAACTTACTAAGTTTGCTTCCATGGCAGATTGATCATCTATTTTCGATTGTTTAAATATCTTAGCTTCCGAGCCCCCTTGATGTGATGGAGTTTTGATACCCGGATCCTCTCACAAATATCAACTTATGAACAGTAGACACAATCTTTATCAAACATTAGTTGATGTAATACAGTTTCCCATATACTTCATAGGTTGTCTTTTAGTGCATCTAATTTGGATAGTACTTGCTCGGCTATAATGATTCGGTCACCCGATGAGTTTAGATTTTGGCGAGGAAAAAGCTGGAAGACATAAAATGAGACCATGTTTTGTAACATATACGATATTCGAGCCAAGTCATAACTATTCGGAGTACAATTATTTTTGCATTTGATTTTATAGATTTATTTATATACGACTTAATGGAATGTGGATGCGTTTTATGTATAAAATATGATGTGTCACAGATATGTGTATCTATTAGTGGATATGTTGTTATAAAAAAATTAATAAAAGAAATCCCACCCGCTCCCATGTCATATCATCCTATTTGTAGAAAACTGGAAGGGAGGGGGGGTTTGAATAGTTTTACCGATTAGAACTTTGTTTTAATACTTTTAGATCGACTTATGTCAATCTATTTTGAATGTGTATTGGATACTGATAGTTAGTGATAACGCTACACGCGTCGTTCGGGGTCAAAGGAACTTCCTTTTCGTCGAGCAAGTTTTTCAACACCCTAGGCAGTGAACCTAATCGTTGTAGTGTAGTATTAGGGTAAGCCACGGGAATTGATATCGTTCTCTAGGGGAATATGAATGCTAGTGAGAAGTTACTACGCTAAGGTTGAGGTTGAGAAAGATTATTTTTTTTAATCTTTTTATGTTTTTTTAGGAAATGGAAATGTACGAATCTTGGGGTTTGGATTTGGGGGGTTGGTATTTCTACCGATTACTCTACTTATCTAATTATCTAATCTAGTGGCGTATGTAGTCTATGTCTAATTATTGTGTGCTCGTATGATGATTTAAAGATGTGTTTACCTAGGTTTTATTACTCCTTAATTATCTCCTATTGATGGTTGAATTGTCACGTCCTTATTCTTAATCGCGTTGTGTGTCTAAGGTCGTAGGGTATGCGTTTATCCCTAACTCTTTGAAACTACCAAAGGTTAATGCCTACAAAATCTCTAGGATTTATAAACTTAACGCTAAGGTACTCTTCGGATGGTTTAGCCTAAAATGACTCTAGGTACTATAAGCTAAGGTTCATAAAGATTAATCAAGCATTAACTACACAACGGATGACCTATCGCAATACTAGATCATTAACAATTAAGATAAGAGACAACCAATCAATATTCAATAATTAAGTTTCATATTCCCTAAGCAAACACACAAGTAAATTAGCCGGACATGGGAAACATGCAAGCATACACACAATTAATTGAAGACATACTTGAATTAATGAAGTAAAATACTTATCTTGGTGTAAGATAGGGTATGGAACCCTAAAATACTATACAAGACAGCCTTGGTTCGGTTTAGGTTTTTACTCCAAAAACTACACACACAAAACAAAAAAATTTGGATTATATATATAAGATTACACATGCGACGGCGTCACCCTTTGATTTGTGATGCAGTCGGGTCGCCGTCATTAAGGTTTCGTCTTGGCCATGTTAGTCTTGCGACGTCGTCACCTTATGCTTGTGACGCCGTCCCCTTCAGTCTCTGACTTCGTCTGGATCAAATCTAGGCCGTCTGAGTTGCGACGCCCTACTCTTTTAAAACCTGAAGCCGTCACTTGTAAATGAGCAATTTGGCTACTAAGCCGTCACAAAAGTTGTCCGACGGCGTCACTATTTTCTGCCTGACGCCGTCCCCTTCAGTTCCAGCAGCCTGAGTGTCTCGATTCTTGACTTTGGCCATTTTCTTCGTATATTCGCGCCTTTTCGTCCGAATAAGTGTCATTCCAGCATTTTTCCTTCAAGATACCTAAAAAGTGAAAAGGAACGATATTAAGTAATAACGGATACAAAAGTGATCAAATAAGGGCTTAAACGACCCCTCAAAAAGGTACATTTTAAAACCTTATCAAATATCCCTACACTTGGTATTTGCTTGTCCTAAAGCAAATGTGATTTTAGCCAATTAATTTATAAGTTAGGGGTCATGAAGCATTAGTTTAGAACTATTCACAACACATATAAGCCCCGCAAAAGTCATAACAAGCATGGAAATTACATACTAGCACCTCACATGGGGTGTTTGGATACTCACATCTCTCGGGTGTATATGAAATATAACAAGTTGGAAATGGAAGATAAACACTCATTAACCGGTCCTAGTACATAGATTACTATAGGCTTGAGACTAGATCAAACCTCCATCGCTTTGGCGTAAGCACCTAGGAAAGACTATCCAAGAGGTCTTTTAAAGGGTTGTAATGTAGGCTTACGGTAGGGAAACAAAGGGTTTGGTGGGATAGGCTATTTAGTGGAGGCAAGTCAAAAATCTTTATGTTACAAGCATACGAAGAATGGCGTTTCTAAGCCAAGACTCGACACTCTAGACTCTAGATAACTGAAATAAACAAACATAATTTTAAAGATAGATGTAGGATGGTAGCCCGTATGTTTTTTTTTTTTTTTTTTTTTTTTTTTTTTTTTTTTTTTTTCATACACTTTTACTCTACCATCCTCTACGATAACATCAAAATGATAGGGATTTATAGGCACATCCCTACACTTGAGTTTTTATTACTCTAACACTAATTTGACCCGAATTGAAAAGATCAAAATACTTGGAGTACATTGTTACGCAAATAAAGGGAATTTGAATTTAACGTTCCCTTCCCGTCATTTCATAAAATTTAACTTTTCCCATGAGTCCCAATCGTCCCAAAACTGTGTACAAAGGATATGACTCGACTTAGCAACTTATGCAAGCAACTAGATAATTGAACTAAGGGTTTAGGGTGATAACAATAATGCACTAAAAGTGAGTGCATACAAGGTAGGCTAAGGCGATTTGGGTGTACATTTGGGGGTGGATTGTAAACAATGCTCTTCATTGATATTCCGGAAAACCGAAACATCACGAGAACCGCGAAAAGGATAGGCTCTGAGGGGTTAACTAGGGGTATCGTGTACTAAAGATGAGTACAACGCAAAGGTGTGGAGGAATTACTCAACCGATGTGTAAGAAGTAATTATATTACGGGTATCAAACAAGGGTTATCCTAATGCCTCTTATCATTTAGTTATTCCTAACTACACAAGTGTAGCCTTACTAGCGATCTCGAAATGCATCACAAAACAAGTTCTAGAATCTATTATACTACCGGTTCACACTCTAAGCATTAAAGATGAATGCTTTAATTCCTACTAATCTAAGGGCGATCCTCACATTTTGGGTGGAATTTAAGTGGTAAAGGGTTTTTGTGCTAGTCATATAATTTCCTATCCATGAGACTCTTTATTAAGACTAATGGCCCACTCCTATAATTCATGAAAAATTTTAAATTTGGTGCTAAAATTACCCTAACCGACATTTTCTCATGGTTTATTACACAAATGCAATTGGACAAAGCAAATAATCAAGGATAAGCATAGTTTCAAAGTTCCCGTTTTATTTTCCCTCCCTACACTTAAACTGAACATTGTCCCCAATGTTCCCCGAAAGTATCAAAGTTATGATAATGGAAGGTAATAAAAGATGAAAGAAACTAATACTCCCCTGATTAGTTCGGTAGGATCCGTGTAAAGTGGTGGTTACATCTTTCTTCAAGAAGAACGTTTGCGTGAAAAGCTCCTTCTCATCTTATGTATCTTTTTCTTGGTAAATTAAACCTGCACACTTGAAGAAAACAAACGAAACCTTCGCGTAAAATCGGCGGTAATAATATATATATATATATATATATATATATATATATATATATAGGACTCTACTAAACTAGGATATAATGCTTGTGGAATGGATGTTTACAGAATTTCTGGAAAATCAAGACCTGGAAAATTCTAAAAATTTATAAGTAGCTCAGAAAACGAGAAAAAATAATCAGTTGTTTTTGCTCCTTCCTGACGCCGTCAGGTTGCGATCCTGACACCGTTAGGTTATCCTGACAAAAACTGGTATGCGATTTTTCTAGAAAATTTACATCTTTAGAATCTGGAAAAATTTCCTGCAAAACATCCATTATGACTCGATACAAGCATTTGACTCGAACAAACACACATGTATATCTTTTAATTAATTGAAATTCTCATGTTTACGTTTCTTTTAAAAACGTGTGTAATCCTCCCTACACTTATCCCTTATGTAAAATACCTTTATATGTAATTAAGACGAGGTTAAAGATAAAATAAAGCATTTTTACAAATTTAAACATGAGAATAAACAATCAATAAAAGATATACGACACAAACAAGCAAACAATTAAGCATGGGTTGCCTCCCACGAAGCGCTTTTCTTTATTTATGATTCTTGTAGCTAGACTCGAAGTCATGCCCCTACGTACCGATATAAGTAAGCCTATCCTCTAGAATGTCATAAGGATCAAATGTTGGATCGATATACTTTAATCAAACTAACTTAACTAGCTTGTTAAGGTTTAACAACCTCGGATAAATCCTAAGTTATTAACAAAGAAACACTGAGCAATCTTTATCAAGTACGCGGAATTTACTTAACAAAGCTAAGAAGAATAACTTTTATTATAAACTCTAAATCTGCTTATTATGCAGATACTCTAAACAACTCTAAGATTATCGAACTTCTCTCTAAAACACTAAATAACTTGTGAATTCGTAAAATCTAAAACTCATAGACTCGTACCTCTAATGCCAATCTAGGAGTCCTTTTATAGGCTCAAGGATATCCTAGTCGGTTTACAATTTTTATCCTTGTACGACAAGTAATCTAAACATAGAATATCTAGAGTTACAATACTTTCCATAAACGAATATAACAGTTCTTTGTTCTTGCAGTACTTTGACTTCATAGTGCAGTACTTTGACTCTGTCTTTAGCAATACTTTGACTCTTTGACTTTTCCCAGTACTTTGCAGCTTACAGTACTTTCATATCTTCAGTACTTTCATATATCTTCAGCACTTTCATATCCCAACAATCCTCCCCTAACTTGAATTCTACTTGCTTGACTTCAAGTTCCTTTTGTGAATATATCTTTAACAACTTCATCTTTATCTTTGGATTGTTTCTTAATCTTTGGATTGTATCTCTGTAGTTTCTGTGCTTGTCAAAGTATCTCTAGAATTATTCTTTCACAACAGCATCCAACAAGCTCCATTTTTTCAGCAACACAGCAACATATGACAATTTGTACATTAATTCAGTAAAAGTTGCATACTATTCTCATCACTTCCAGGTGTGTTAACTCCTGTGAGAGGTGAATCATTGAAAATTTAATGGATTTAGATCTCTTTACCAAAGCCATTATCTCTGGAGTAGCCAAATGTTTTGGTGTGTAAGACCATGGTACATTGATAACCATATGATTTTTAGCAAATCACCAGCTATCAACAGATTTGTTTTGTCTTTACCAAAAGCTGTACCCTTCTGGACTAGTTAGTTCTTCTATCTAATGGTGAACTAATTACCAATAATGGTTTTTCCACAGCCTTTACCACAAGCCATTTTCTTGTGGGCTAGCCAACTCTTCACATTACTGATATGGTAAGTTGATTACCATCCAACTTATTAGCAAGTTGTCAACTAAAAACGGATTTGATATATCTTTACCAGAGCCGTTTGCTCATGGATTAGCCAATCCTTTTGTAACCATGGTGGATTGATAACCTATTGATGTTATCATCTCAAAAACCATTTATTCAACCTTTGTTTAAAAAAAGTATTTGTTACTTAACAAAAGTTTTCTTCAAAAATCACTTAACTGGTTAAAAGCTGCAAGCAGTACTTTGATTAAAGTACTGTTTGATCAGCAGTACTTTGAATAAAGTACTGATTTATCAAAAATAATTTATTCAATTAAGTCTCATACCAGTTTTTCATCATCTTCAGCAATGGTAGTCCAGTTGATAAACAAGTTGATAACCATGCAAGCAGTTTCATTATCCTCTTCTACTTCCATTCCATGCTCTAGCATTCTTCTCATGAGCTCGACTGTGAGAGGGTATCTTCTATCTGCAAACATGTGTATCATTGTTCCATTTTCCAGCTCTAAAACATGAACTCCAGACTCTTCAAAGAATCTCCAGCAAACAATTTCCCAATTTTCTTGATTCTTCCAAATATCATCAGTGCTCTCTTCTTCAGTTTCCCATGCAGTTATGAGATCACCATGTAAAACTAAACCAATCCCTTCTAATGGATTATGTTCAAAGTAAGCTTTCACCACACGATATAAATAGAATAGATCTACTCTATCTATAATGTGCAATAAGTCCCATAGCCTATTGAAAACTTTGAAGCTTTCATCTTCTTTATGAAAAATCATATAATCTCCATCTTTAGATTTCACAACTTCAAAAGCACTAATCTGTGATCTGTTCATCTTCATGTTATCATCTTCTTTTGAGTATTCAAAATCTACCACTCTGAGATAATTTCTTAGTTCATCTTTTGTCTCAGATCTTAATTTAACTTTTTCTTTCTTTGAAAACTGAACATCTGTAACTTCAGATTTCCTTTTTCTTTTCAAACTTTTCTTTCTCTCTGCTTCAGTCCAAGCAGCTTCTTCTCTAAAGTCTTTGATGCCTGCAACATCTTTCTTATAAGCCTCTGTTTCAGCATCATATAGTCTTTTCATATCAACATAGTTCAGTTTCTGCAATCCTTTATATCCTCTGCTTTTCAAATATGCCATCATTGCATTCCTTTCTTTAGCTAAATTAGGTCTTCTTGACATATATCTAACAGGAGTAGGTGACTGTAATGGTTCAGCAGCTTCAGCATCTAATTCATCTTGTAACTTCTTAGCTGCTTCTTTACTCTGAGCTTCTTGAGCTTCCTGAGCTTCTCTATCTTTAGCATTTAACTCTTCTTGATACTTTCTAGCTGCAGCTTCATTCCTAGCAACTTCAATTTCTCTAAGTTCTGCCAAAGTTAGCTTTTTCTTCTTAGTTTCAACCAGAACACCCTTTCCTTTATCCTTAGGATCAATTGCAGGTTGAGAAGTTCTTTGTTGTTTCTTCTTCTTGTACTTCTCGAATAGTAACTCCACCTCTTGGTTGTGATAAATCTCCTAAAATTGTAGCAATGAACTCATCATCACTTGCAGAATGAATAGTTTTGAGAATAGCCTCCTCTTCTTGTATAACTGTTGTAGAAGGACCAACTTCCTCTTCAAAATCTAACACTCTTGGAGTTATTACTTCTTGTCTGAAAGTACTTTGAAAACCAGTACTTTGTTGTTCAGTACCTTGATCATCAGCTGTACTTTGAACTTGAACTTGCTCCTCAGTATCTTGACTGATCTTTTCTTCAGACTTTTTAGAACTTTCAGGTTCATTTTCTTTAACCGCATCTTCTTTCAAATTCTGTTCTTCTAAATTCCTCCCCAAATTGACAGAAGATGGTTTAGAAACCTGTTTGACTTTTGAAGTCTTCTTAAATTTCCTTCTGCGCTTGTTTTCTTTCTTAACCCATAAGTTATAACGTTTAATAAAAGGCGCAATCTTCAACCTTTTATACTTAAGCATCAACTTCTTAATCTGTTTTGCCTGAGCCTCAGAAGTCTTCGTCAACTTGATTATCTCCCTTGTCAAAGCATAATTATCCAATGTTAAACCTTCACGAGGTATAGTATGTGGATCATCTCCTTGAATTTGTGAATGTTCCTCCGGTTGAGAAGCAGAAACAGATCGTTGTGGAGATGGAGAAGGTGAACCTGCAACTTCTTCTTGAACTTCAATACTTGGAGAATCAGTACCTTGAGTTGCAGTACCTTCTGGAGAAGATGCAGCACTTTGAGAACCAGTACTTGCAGAAGCAGTACTTGCAGGTGCAGAACCTTCACTGGCTTCATCCTCTTCAACATCAGCTCTAACAGCTTGAACAACTTCCATCATGGAAGTAGTTAATGGTGTATCCGGGCCTCTGAATAAATCACTTCTTCGCCCCATAAAAGTAAAAATCTTTGCTTGTTGTACAATAACAGGAAGTAAATTTGTAGGCTTAGGTACATCAGCAAGTTGTTTGTTCAGAAAGACTTGTACAAACCTGGGATACATTAACCATTTTGATCCATGAGTAATGTGAGAAAGCATGACATCCAGAATAAGCCTTGAAAAATTAAAAACACCATCTGTAGCCAATCCCACCATAGCAGATGCTATATTTGACCCAAACTGCTCCCAAGAAGTACTTTTAGCACTAATACAATGTAGCAACACATGCACTAAAAACTTCCATTGAGGACAAAATAGTTGTTTCCTGAATGTTTGTTCTGTTAAAGAACCTTCATAACCAATATGCCCAAAAGTTTCCCAAATCAACTCCTTAGCAAAACGAATAGTACCATCATCATCATTAAACAACAAATCTTCTCTAATAGATGCTTCAGTAATCTTCACAGTTCTTCAAAAAACTGTAGCCCTAATATAAAATTCTTCATTCTCCATATTATCCCTTGCAGTAGCCCAAAATTCTTGAATCCAAGGTTCAATAATATCCGGCTCAACTAAAAGAGCATAACTGATTGGCGACCCAGTAAGATAATCAATAATGTCATGAAAAGCCACATTCGCCTCAGTCTTGTCCAAATTAGCCACCATATTGTGCTTTGAAATAGTAGGTCGATTCGCCATTGATGAATTTGTAAGCACAAGTAAAAGATATGATCAAAGAATAAAGAGATGGTAATCGTGAGATAAAGATGGAAAAGATTCGAAAATATTAATAGAAGAGGGAAAATCGGAAAGTAGTTATTTATAGGTGAGATTTGAAAAATCACTGCCCAAAATAAAATTACCGTTAGCATTAATTACCCCTCAATATAACCGTTGGAATAGTACTTTAATAAGACAAACAGTACTTTCCACGTATGCAGTACTTTCCCAAGCAGTACTTTCCAAGCAGTACTTTCAGGAAAAACAGTACTTTTCCAAATTCTTCTGCATAAACTAAGTATACACAAGTATCCTCCCCTCAAACAATGCATAGGACTATACTAACACCGTATAGTCCTCCCCTCAAATGTAGCTCAGTAGTTAATCATGCCAATACTCACCACCAAGTGATTGAATCTTGAAACATCAAAGCCTTTGGTGAGTAAGTCAGCTACATTGTCATCTGTGTGAACCTTAACAACATTAATGAGCCTGTGCTCATAGCAATCTCTGATAAAGTGATGCCTAATCTGTATGTGCTTGGTCTTGGAATGATACACAGGATTCTTCACAATACAAATGGTACTCTCATTATCAATATTGATAGGAGTATTTTTGAAATTGAACCCATAGTCCAAGAGTTGATTCTGCATCCACAAAACTTGTCCACAACAGCTTGCAGCAGCCACATATTCAGCTTCAGTAGATGATGTTGCTGCAATTGTCTGCTTCTTGCATTGCCAGGAGACTAACCTTCTTCCAAGATATTGGCATCCGCCAGTTGTTGATCTTCTATCATAATTATCACCTGCATAATCACTATCTGAAAAAGCTTCCAAGTGAAAAGGTGACTCCTTAGGATACCACAACCCCAACTTTGGTTGTTGTTTTAAATAACAGAAGATTCTCTTTACTGCATTAATGTGAGAAATCTCTGGTGAGACTTGATATCTTGCACATAAACAAACTGCAAACATGATATCAGGCCTTGATGCAGTAAGATACATAAGAGAGCCAATCATTGATCTGTATAACTTGACTTCAACAGGCTGTCCATCTTCATCTTTGCCCAATGAATTGATAGATTTATAGGTGTAGTAACAGTCTTCATATCATCAAAATTGAACTTCTTAAGTTTGTCAGTAACATACTTGTCTTGACTGATAAAAATTCCTTCCTTTGACTGCTTAACCTGAAGTCCCAAAAAGAAAGTTAACTCTCCCATTGAACTCATTTGAAATTCTTTCTGCATCAGCTGCTCAAACTCCTTAACCATGGACTGTTTGGTAGCCCCAAAGATGATATCATCAACATAGACTTGAACTAACATGATATCTTTCTTGTCTCTCTTGATTAACAAAGTCTTGTCTATAGCTCCCCTTCTGTATCCATGTTGCAATAAGAATGTAGAGAGTCTCTCATACCAAGCTCTAGGTGCCTGATGAAGGCCATAAAGAGCCTTAACCACCTTGTAAACTTTGTTTGGGTGTTTAGGATCTTCAAAACCTAGAGGTTGTTTAACATACACCTCTTCTGTAATAGTGCCATAGAGAAAGGCACTCTTGACATCCATTTGGTAAACCTGAAAACCCATGTGTGAAGCAAAAGCAAGAAATATTCTAATAGCCTCAATCCTTGCTACAAGAGCAAATACTTCATCATAATCTACTCCTTCTTCTTGTCTGTAGCCTTGAGCTACTAACCTTGCCTTGTTTTTGATAACATTGCCTCTTTCATCTCTTTTCACTCTGAAGACCCATCTGGTTCCAATAACTCTCTTCCCATCTGGAAGATCACATAAAACCCAAACTTCTTGAAGTTTAAATTGAAGAAGTTCTTCCTGCATAGCTTCAACCCAGCTTTCCTTAGTCAAAGCTTGAGCAATGTTCTTGGGTTCCTCTTGAGAGATAAAACAAGTAAATAGGCAGGTTTGATGGTCCTTATGATTCAGCCTGTTTTGTTTGTAGACAAAGCTAAGTAAAGCATTATGAGGTTTAGTAAAACTCTTAGCTTTGTGTCTTGTCATCACTCCAGAAGTAGAAGGACCAATGATTTTATCAGTAGGATGATTCTTATGAATCCTTAAGATTGGAGACTGTGGAACTCCATACGTATCATCCAAGTTAGTTAAATCAACATCTTCATTGGAATCTGAGAAAATACCTTCATTTGCAAACTCATCATCAGTTTCCTCTAATTCAGGCATTGTAGGATCATGCAAATCATCTAAAGTACTGTCAACTGGTGCAGCAGTTCTTTGTTCGAAAGTACTGTCAAAAGTACTGTGAGAGTACTATGCAGTCTTGTTCTTCTTCTTTGCCTCTTCATAAGCTCTCCTTTGTTCATCAGTGTAAGAATGTGCTAATACATCTTGAAGAAGCATCTGATTAAGTTCCTCTTGAATAGATTGATCCTAAGCAGATAATGAGGATTGTGGTGCAACAGTACTTTGTTTTGGAGTATCAGTACTTTGCTTGGGAACATCAGTACTTTGTTTTGGACTTACAGGATCTTCATCAGGAACAGCATCCGGTCTAATATGAACTCCATGAACAACATATTGTAAATCTTCTCCATTGTGCATAGGTTGATTTTCTTCTCTAACAGGTACATAATTCATTGAAGGAGTTAAAACCTCAAGATCAAACATCCAATCAGGACCTTTACCTTTCTCATTGTCTTGATCTTCTAAAAACTCAACATGAAGACAATCTTGAATCTTCTTAGTAACTCTGTTGTATACTCTAAAGCCTTTACTGTTAGTGCAATAACCCAATAAGTATCCTTCTTCAGACTTGCCATCAAACTTCCCCAGATTATCAATGGTGTTTAAAATAGTGAGAGGGCATCCAAAAGGCTTCATAAAACGAATGTTGGGTTTATTTCCCATCAGCAATTCATAGGGTGTCTTTATCTGTGGTTTGGTGACTGAGACTCTGTTAAGTACATAGCACGCAGTACTTACAGCTTCTGCCCAGAATTGAATAGGTAGATGGGAATCTGCTAGCATTGTTCTTGCTGCTTCAATCAAAGTCCTATTCTTCCTCTCTGCAACACCATTTTGCTGTGGTGTTCTTGCAATACTAAACTCCCTTTTTATGCCTTTGTTTGCACAAAATTCATCCATAAGCTTGTTCTTGAATTCAGTCCCATTATCACATCTAATACCTCGAACCTTGAGTCTCAATTGGTTTTCAAGAGCTATTATGAGTGTCTGAATAGCATCAAAAGTATCATCCTTAAAACCCAAAAAGAAAACCCAACTGATTCTACTGCAATCATCTGTAACAACCAAACAGTACTTTTTCTTGTTTAAACTTGCGACAAAGACAGGTCCAAACAATCCATATGTAATAGCTCCAATGGTTCTCTAATAGTTCTCTCCTGAAGCTTCTTACAGGAAGCTTTGTGTTGTTTACCCTTCTTGCATGCCAAGCATGATTGATCATTCTTGTAAGTCTTTGAAGGTAAGCCTCTAACTAGATTGCCTTTGACCAGTTTGTTGATATTCTTGAAATTAACATGGCCCAATCTTCTATGCCATTGATGTGCCTCTTCAGATGTTGCTTTAGCCACCAAACATGTAGCTCTTCCATAAGAATGTAGACTCTTCATGTCTAAACTATACACATCATTTGTCCTTGGTACTTTAAGGACTACTAATTCATCATCAACAGGCTTAAAATCAGAGGAAAGGATGAGACATTCTGTGTCAGTGAATAACACAGGATGCTTTTTATCACAAATTTGAGAGACTGATAACAAGTTGAACTTAAGCTCCTTCACATATCTAACATTCTCAAAGTCTATAAGCCCTGCTTTGATAGTTCCTTTTCCAGTAATCTTTCCTCCATTGGGATCATTCCCAAATGCAACTCTTCCTCCACTAATATTTCTAAAATCAGACAGGATCTCTTTGTCTCCTGTCATGCTTCCAGAGCAACCACTATCCACCATTAGATGATCTTTAAGCTCCTCTTCTGGGTTGCCCTGCACACAAAGAAAAGAGTTAGTGATTTTTAGGAACCCAAGCCATTACTGACTTGTGTTCCCCTTGTGGAGTTACAAACTCAAATTCTTTGAGTATGTAATTCCCACTATCTTTCAAATGATGATCCAGAATTATCTTTTGATCTTTAGCATGTGGATTTTCAAAACTTTCTGATTTTTCAACATAAATCTCTTTTACAAGATTATTAGCTTTTTCTTTTATCACAAAAACATCAGATTCACTTTTTGTTGAAAGTACTGTTTGTCCCTCAGCAGTACCTTCCCTCTTAACCCATTCTGGTTTAACACGTGGTTCCTGTGATCTAGATCCCCTATGTGAATTGTAATACCTTCTAGGTTGATAGTGAGATCTCCTAGGATTCCTATTCCATGTAGTGTGATCAGTACCTTGTTTTGGCTGAGCAGTACTTTGGAAAGTACTGTGAGATACGGAAGGTTTTGAAAAAGGTCTTCTCTGATGAGGGTATCTATGATCTGGTGTGAAGTTTCTGTGATTAACCCTATTTGAATTATTCCAGACTGGTTTGTGCTCTCTAGGTTTCTGGTTGGTAGACCTATTCTTTGGAAACTTGCTTAGATATTCTGAGTGTCGATCACAATCTTTGATTAAGTGATTAGGACTAAAACACACAAAACACAGTTTTTGACCCATATGTCTAAAGTGATTGCTTCTATGTCTATGCCCAAAATTATTTTGCCTTCGTGGTGAATGATGAAACCTGTTTTGACCAAAGTTATCCCAAAAAGGTTTAGCAGTACTGTTTTGAAAATGTTTTGCAGAAGGTACTGCTTGTGGAGCAGTACTTTGATTTAAAGGTACTGCTTGATTTTGAACATTATTTTCAACAGCTTCTTTGGATTTTTCAAACCTAGATTGAGCTACAAGCTTCTTCCTAAACTCTAGACTATCTACTCCAAAACGAGAAACATCAGGCCAAGAGGGTTGATGAATGCCAGTGGGATGAGGAACAACATGATAACCATTATCTTTCTTATGCTCAGGAGGTGGTTCACTTATTGAGCCCTCATTACTAGATGTATCTACATAGCTAATGAGTTCATCATCACTAGTGGTTATGTCCTCAAAATCACCTTCATCCTGATCACTAGGTTGGTTTTCTTCTAGTTTACTAAAATCCATTCCAAAACCTAATCCAGTTTTAAGGTAGGCTCTTTACTGTTTTTGAACATAAGAAACATGTGACAAACCAGATTCTTTCCAGGCATCAAACTTAGCTAACAAATCATCTCTTTCCTTAGTTAATTTCTCAATTTCAGCAATTTTAAAGTTTAATTTCCATTCACTAAGTTTTAACTGGTAATCCTGTTGTTCATATTTTTCAGCCCAAGCTACTTCATTAGTTTCATGTGCTAGAATTTTGGCTTCCATAGATTCTAAGGTTATTTGATAACCAGCTACCTCAGACCTAGCCCTAACACAATTATCTCTTTCAATTACATAACTGTTAAGTAATTTTTTATAAAAATCATAACAGTTTGAGCATACCTCAGAGATAGGAGACTGGGTTGGTGAAGTAGCCACCATTGCAAGAAGAACAGGATCATCTTCACTTTCTTTGCTCCAATCAAATCCTCCAAAGCCATCGTCAGATTCCAAAACAGCATGTTCAGGTTCTTCATCAAAAGCAGTGCTCCAGTCCAATGCTTCCACTGTTTCTTCAACTACATCTTCCACTGCTACCATACAGTAAGTCACTGGTTCATCATCAAACTCTTCACTCCAGTCAACTTCTGATAACTTCTCTTGAGCAACCAAAGCCTTTGTTTCACTAATTGGAATTTCTTTGAGCTCAAGTTTTGGCTTATCAGATGTTCTGTTTACTTGATACTTAGCAAATCTGCACTCCCTTGCAAAGTGACCAGTCTTTTGACAATTGAAGCATTCAATTTTGGATTTGTCAAAAGTTATTCCTTGTTTTGGTTTGAAATCAATGCTTTTGCCTGTCTTCTTCATGTACTTTTTGATCCTTGCAGTGATAATAGCAACTTGCCACCTGATATCAATTTCTTCAAGTGCATCTTCTTCAATCTGTGCTAGATCTTCTTCATAAGTGATAGGTAAACTGGCTTGTTGTGCAAAGAAGGAGCACACAACTTCATCTGAGTGCATAGTGGTAGGTGGTGGGGCCTGCTGAACATATGAAGGGGGGTGTAAACAGCAGTACTTTGAGAAACAGTACTTTGAGGAGAAGCAGTACTTTTGATTGAGGTAATGCTCTTCTTTTCAGATGATAGAAAAGCAATACTGTGAGACTTGGAATTTGTTTGACCACTCATCTCATGCTCGTACACCTTCAGTTGATGATAGAGATCATCAAAGTCCATGACATCCAAACCTTGTTGTCCTCTGATCATAGTAGCAATAACATGCCATGTAGATGGCAAACTCCTTAGAAACTTCAAATTAGCATCCTCAACTGACACTTCTGCCTTGTATAACTCCAACATGTAGAGGAGATTTTGAAACCTATCATATGCAGCATCAAGACTCTCTCTTTCACCAACTGTGAAAGTTTCAAATTGTTGCTTTAGCAAATTTTTGTGCATCTTCTTAGAGGCTTCATTCCCTCCAAATCTGGTCTTGAGAGCAGCCCAGAGCTGCTTAGCATCTTTAGCATCATGAAATTTGAGAAGATGACCATCTGGAATGGCAGATAAGAGAATGTTTAGTGCCTTTTCTTGATTCCTTAGGGTTGCTGCTGGTAAGACTGCTTGGGGTGGTTTAGGTTGTCCTTCAATCGCTATAGGTTCTGGAACAACTTCATTCCCATTCACAATTACATTCCATAGAGCATGGTCTGTAATGGCAATATACTGCCTCATCTTCATGCACCAGAGATCATATTCTCCCTTCTTGATTATTGGAATTCTGAGTGAGGTGATTGAGGGTGGTGGAACAGCTTCAGTCGACATCTTGAATATTGTTGAAGTAGGGTTTCTTCCTAGTCAGAGTTTCCACACAAGCTCTGATACCACTTGTTGGATCGATATACTTTAATCAAACTAACTTAACAAGCTAGTTAAGTTAGTTTGATTAAAGTATATCGATCCAACATCAAACTTATCATTTAAGTTCCTAGTAGTACGTTTTGTTCGATATGCCTTTTCAAATTTTTCTCCATCGGGATCATAGATCGTTATCCTAATGTGCCACACTCCATTACCATCACTAGGCGGTCTATCCCAATCTCACTTATGTTTAGGCTTATCGCTCTCAACTTTCCACTTATTCATGACAAGGTTGACGGGCAAACTTCCTAGGAACTCGGTCATCTTCCTAAATACTAAGGCGTCCTCGAACGGGTTCACTTCCATGTCCCTAGCCATTTCTTTTTCATGGAAAGTTGCTTTACTAGCAAAGGCTTCATCTAGGTAGAAAGGTCGTTGGGGACCTATGAAGTTCTTATCTAACCAAGGTCCATATCTAGATGGCGTTCTATCCAACCTAATCTCATGTGGGATTTCCTCTTCTTTGTAGTACGTATGCTTTTTGACATCGTAAATTGACCTAGCACTCCCCTCTCCTACCACTATTTTGGACATCTTACAGTCAATGATGGCACTAGCGGTAGCTAAGAATCCTCTTCCTACTAGCAATGGGCATGTCGGGTCCTTATTCATGTCTAGCACATGGAAATCCGCCAAAAGAGTCAATTCTCCTACGTGTACTACCATCTCTTTTATTATCCCTACCGGATATGCAATACTACCGTCCGCTAGACCTAAGATGGTTTCCATTGGTTCTATCTTACCTAAGTTAAGGCTTCTATGGAGGGACAACGGAACAATATTGATGCATGATCTTAAGTCGGCTAGAGCATCGAGAGGTTTGGAAGTTCCAAGCCTACACGGAAGAGTAAATAGCCCGGGATCGTCTAACTTCTTAGGTAGATTATTTTGCACAAAAGCGGACCCATGTTTCCCAAGTTTAATTTCTAACTCATATTTTTCTTTTAAAGCATTATAATAAGGTGCATGAGCTAAGACTTCAAGAACCGGTTTTTCTTGATGGAGTTCCTTGTACTCCTCCTCTAGATTAGGTTTGGGTTCTTGGTTGACGGGTTTCTCAAGAGTAGGTTCTACCAATGGTGTGGGGCCTTGGTACCTCATTTTGGATTGCTTGGAACCCTTGTTGATAGCGTTTACCGAGTGAACCGTTTGGTGTGAGGGGCATGGATGTGCACTCTCAAATGATGAACAAGAACATGAAGTCGATGAAATCGAACTCACTTTTGGGTTATTTATAGTATCACTTGGGAGTGCTCCAATTTCCCGGTCATTAAAGGCTTTTAAGAGGGCATCAAGCTTGTTTGTCATCTCGCCTTGTCGTTGCTTGAAATCGGCTTCAAGCTTAGTTAATCGAGTTTCTTGAGATGACATGAATCTAGATGCAATTGCCTCAAGACTAGTGGGGTTCCCGGTATTTGGAGGATTGAACCTATTAGGTGGACTAGATGAGCTTTGGGGTGTGCTTGAATTTTGGTTCCACTTAAGGTTAGGGTGATTTCTCCATGAGGGGTTGTAAGAGTTTCCTAAGTTGTTTTGTTCGGGCTTGAAAGTGTACCACTTCTCTCCCGCTCCGTCGGTACGCATGGAGGCGTAGTCCGCAAAAGCTTGTTCGGGGAGTCTTGTGCAATCACGAGTGTCATGGGGACCACTACATAACTCACAAGGTAGAGTGATTTTATTCACTTGATGTGAAGACTTAGGATTTTCGTAGGAGCTCATTAGGAATTTAACTTGATCTTCAAGCTCGAGCATCCTACGGTCGGAAGATTGTGAGTCAATGGGAGGCAAGGAGATTGCCTTAATGGTTTTGGGCAACTCACGGGGGTCATTCCAACTTTCGTTGTCATAGAGAGCAAGGTCCTCTATTATACCCCATGATTCTTCCACGGTGAGATCACTAAGTTTTCCACCGGCCGCTTGGTCAATGGATCGCTTGGTGGGGAAGTTGACATGATCATAGAAGAGTTGGACTTGAAGCCAAAGATCAATGCCGTGATGAGGGAATTTATGGAGTAAGTCCTTGAATCGAGTCCATGCTTCGTAGAGAGATTCACCTTGACGTTGTTGGAACATCAAGATATCGTTCCTAAGCTTAGTGGTTCTCCCCGGTGGGAAAAATTAAGCAAGGAAGCGAGAGGTGAGATCATCCCAACTTGAGATGGAGTCGGCGGGAAGTCGCTCAAGCCAATTACTAGCTTGGTCCCGTAGAGAGAATTGGAAGAGACGCAGATGCGTGGTCTCCCGAGTAGTAGCATCGAGGTCGATGGAATCGACAATTTTAAGGAAATCCTTAAGATGCTGATTAGGATCTTCGGAACGAATTCCATGGAATGCACATCCGTTTTGCACCAACCGGATGGTGTCGGATCGCAGGGCCGTAGTTTGGGCTTGGTCTGGAAGCTCAATGGTGTTCCTATAGCCTAGGTGGCTTGGTCTCGAGTATTCACCAAGAGTACGGCCTCTTGGCGGGTCATTTGGTGGTAGGTTGATGAATGGTGGTTGGTTAACACCTTCCGTGATGAAAAGTGATGGGGTTACGAACAAAGGTCATGAAGAAGGGGGATAGACTACGAGGAAGCTAAAAATGGGGAAAAAATTTTACTTGATAGGAATCAAGCAAGGAAACCTAAACGAGGTGGACTCCTAACTAGCTATTCTATTCCCCGGCAGCGGCGCCAAAAACTTGACAACGCTACACGCGTTGTTCGGGGTCAAAGGAACTTCCTTTTCGTTGAGCAAGTTTTTCAACACCCTAGGCAGTGAACCTAATCGTTGTAGTGTAGTATTAGGGTAAGCCACGGGAATTGATATCGTTCTCTAGGGGAATAGGAATGCTAGTGAGAAGTTACTACGCTAAGGTTGGGGTTGAGGAAGATTATTTTTTTTTTATCTTTTTATGTTTTTTTAGGAAATGGAAAGGTACGAATCTCAGGGTTTGGATTTGGGGGGTTGGTATTTCTACCGATTACTCTACTTATCTAATTATCTATGTCTAATTATTGTGTGCTCGTATGATGATTTAAAGATGTGTTTACTTAGGTTTTATTACTCCTTATTTATCTCCTATTGATGGTTGAATTGTCACGTCCTTATTCTTAATCGCGTTGTGTGTCTAAGGTCGTAGGGTATGCGTTTATCCCTGACTCTTTGAAACTACCAAAGGTTAATGCCTACAAAATCTCTAGGATTTATAAACTTAATGCTAAGGTACTCTTCGGATGGTTTAGCCTACAATGACTCTAGGTACTATAAGCTAAGGTTCTCAAAGATTAATCAAGCATTAACTACACAACGGATGACCTATCGCAATACTAGATCATTAACAATTAAGATAAGAGACAACCAATCAATATTCAATAATTAAGTTTCATATTCCCTAAGCAAACACACAAGTAAATTAGCCGGACATGGGAAACATGCAAGCATACACACAATTAATTGAAGACATACTTGAATTAATGAAGTAAAATACTTATCTTGGTGTAAGATAGGGTATGGAACCTTAAAATACTGTACAAGACAGCCTTGGTTCGGTTTAGGTTTTTACTCCAAAAACTACACACACAAAACTAAAAAATTCGGATTCTATATATAAGATTACACATGCGACGGCGTCACCTTTTGATTTGTGACGTCGTCGGGTCGCCGTCATTAGGGTTTCATCTTGGCCATGTTAGTCTTGCGACGGCGTCACCTTATGCTTGTGACGCCGTCCCCTTCAGTCTCTGACGTCGTCTGGATCAAATCTAGGTCGTCTGAGTTGCGACGCCCTACTATTTTAAAACCTGAAGCCGTCACTTGTAAATGAGCAATTTGGCTACTGAGCCGTCGCAAAAGTTGTCCGACGGCGTCACTATTTTGTGCCTGACGCCGTCCCCTTCAGTTCCAGCAACCTGAGTGTCTCGATTCTTGACTTTGGCCATTTTCTTCGTATATTCGCGCCTTTTCGTCCGAATAAGTGTCATTCCAGCATTTTGCCTTCAAGATACCTAAAAAGTGAAAAGGAACGATATTAAGTAATAACGGATACAAAATTGTTCAAATAAGGGCTTAAACGACCCCTCAAAAAGGTACATTTTAAAACCTTATCAGTTAGATGTGAGTAAACTGTACTACGAGATAGAGAAAGAAAGACACAACCAAAACACAAGTATTTATAGTGGTTCGGCTACAAGGTCACCTTCCTTGCCCTACTTCACTCCCCGAGTACCCAACTCGAGAGTTCATAAACACTACACATCACAAGCTCCTTTAACTTGCGGAGAAGCCTCACAACGTCACTTACACTTTTTTCGGTACAAAGCTAAATACCGAGTTCTTTCACAAGGTAGAACCAAACTACGCCTACACTTTATCCGTTATAAGGCTAGATACCGGGTTCTTCCACAAGGTAGAACCAAACCTACATCACCTACACTTTATCCTGTACAAGGCTAGATACCGTGTTCCTTTACAATGGATGAACTAATCCAAGCATCACTAGCTAACACAACACACCTATGACATGCTTGAGAGAAAGTGTTAGCCGTAACATTTTTATTAGAAGTGATGGTCATTCACATTTAGGAACTTTGTAACATGTGTTAGATATCGTGCTAGAATAGTTGACGGGCTCATGGATTAGGCTAAGCTAAATGGCTAAATGTTATGTTAAGCTAGCCTTGTATAAGTTCATGTAACCCAATCCATGTCCAAGCCCATCTCACGGCCCATGGCCAAGCCTTAGGGCATTATGTTACTTGTACTATAAATACCCCTCAAAGTCTCATTTAAGGGGTGTGCTTGAGTGTGTGTGTGTGTGTGTGTTTCTTTGGAATACAAGTTTCCTTTCTTCTATCTATCTCTCTACACATACACGCATAATATATCAAGTCACCATCTCTTTGCTTAATCTTTCTTTTCATCTCTACGCATAACATACTTTTGTTTTTTATACGTGTTCTTCTTGTGATAAGGTTGATATATTTAAGGTCCTACAATTGGTATCAATCGCCTAACAATGGTTTAGGAGTGTTTGTGTTACGTTATTTGTTAAAGTTTTACAAGAAAGTTACGTTTTTTTGTCTCAAAACGTGAGCTTTTGGCATAAAGCTTTGATTTTTACGAGGTTTTAAGGTTAAAGTTGTAGACTTTATTGATCTTTAAGTGTTTTGGAAGAAGTTTGTGCAAAAGAAATCATTTGGAAACGTGTTTTTGGGTGAAAAGTAGCGTTTTTGCAAAATCTGAGCAGTTTTACGCGTAAGAAAACATAGTACAGAAAAGTCAAAACCCTAGCTTTTATGCGTAAGCAAAAGTCAAAACCCTCATTTCCTACGCGTAAAAATTGAGTTTTTACGCATAAGCTTTTGGTGCAGATTCTTCGAGCTTCAACGGTTACTCAGTGCTTCCCTCACTTGGATACGTTTGTGGAACACTTCGACTTTGGGTATCTTCTACACTGGTATAAGTGTAAAGTATTTTTGGACAAAACCCTAATTTTACTCGTAAGCTATTCCTACGCGTAAGCTCTCCAGTCTACGCGTAAGTTGGGTTTTACGCATAAAGAAATCCTACGCCTAAGCATCCTACGCCTAAGCACCAACGTCTACGCCTAAGCTCATTGTTTACGCATAACAGGACTCTACGCGTGTTAGGAATTAGAAATTCCAGGTATTAAAGAGTCGGTCACCTCAAGTATTTGTAATCGTTAGAAAGCTCGTAGTCGTAGTTCTTTTAAGTTAAGTAGTATTTAGTTAAGTAACACCGTGGAGGACGGACGGGTCTTTACCCACTGTATGCCTGATCCACAGCCCGATGTGTGGCGATTTATGTAAGACTATAAATACTCTCTACCTCCCAAGGTAGAGAGTTGGAGCTCATAATAATATCTTTCACTTTCTCTCACTAAGTTCCCTAAACCTCTAACTTTCTCTCGCTAGAATTCCACTTATACGCCACCTTGTTGTTATGGTTTGATGTGTATGTGAAAACTAATATCTAACAATTGGTATCAAGAGCCAAGGTTGGATCATATCTTGCACATCTTTGGATTTCTAGTGGTTTTTAGGTGGATTTTGAGTTTGAAATAGTTTAGTGGTTTTTGCATCATTTGGTTGATTTCTTGTGTTAAAGTTTGGATTTTGTTAGTACTTTTATGTTTAGAATCATCACAAGTGTGTAGGTTTTCATTTGGTAAGCTTGAATCATCTTGGTTGGGTTGTTTTTGGATTGAAAAGTGATGTTTATGTGGTTTTTTCTTGCTAGCGACTTAACTCACGGATTACTTTCTTCGTAGCGACTTGCTTTACAAATTTGTAGCGAGTTACAGTTTTATACCTAGCGACTTAGATCTAGCGAGTTACAGTACAAGTAGTGGACTCTCCACTACGGGTAGCGACTTGGTGGTAGCGACTTGGTCTGTAGCGAGTTGCTCTTTAGTGACTTGTATCTTTAGCGACTTGAGTAGCGAATTGCTGCCAAAATTTTGCTAGCGACTTGAGTCTTAGCGAGTTACTACTTAGCGACTTGCATTTTTCTAGCGACTTGGGACTCTAGCGACTTAGTGGTGTAGCGAATTAAGTGTTAGCGACTTGGTGCATAATTTTCTAGCGACTTGGGTGATTGTTTACGGTTTTCTCTTGATTTAGTAAAATCCCGTGAAAGAATCTATTTCTCGGTTTAATCATAGAGTTATAAAATCCCGTATTATCTGTTAACATGTCTACCAACGTTCCTACTATCATCTCCACTGTTGCAGAGGATGTTCAAGCAGCTGGGTCAGATACTCGTCCACCCATGCTTGACAGAACTGACTACGATTCTTGGGCTCAACGAATCAGATTGTACTGCCTTGGAAAGGAAAATGGTGTCAACATTCTCAAATCCATTGATGAAGGACCATATCGAGTTGAGACGACAAGAGACATACTTGATACTAATGAAGATGGTACTCCTGTTTACGGAATGGACATACCTAAAATGTATGATGAGCTTGATGATAAGGATAAAAAGAGATTCGATGCAGATATCAGGGCTTCAAACATTGTTCTTCAAGGTCTTCCTAAAGATATCTACAAGCTGATCAATCATAACACTGATGCAAAGGCAGTTTGGGATAATGTTAAGATGCTTCTCTCAGGTTCAGAATTAACTATGGAAGACAGAGAATCCCAACTCTATGACGAATTTGAACACTTCAAGATGAAACCAGATGAGAATGTCTATGAGTACTATGTGAGATTTCATAAGTTAGTGAATGACATGAGGAACATCAGAATGACTATGCCTAACATTCAGCTGAACTCAAAATTTGTGAACAACATGAATCCCGAATGGCACAAGTTTGTCACCGCTGTGAAGCTCACTAAAGGATTGAAGAATACAAACTATGAGCAACTCTATGCCTTCCTCCTTCAGAATGAGAGACATGCTATGTTTGAAAAATTGATTCTCAATCAGTTCAAAACCAACCAGGGAGAGACAAGCTCGTCTAATGACTCAACTGCCTTCTACTCAAACATCAGAATCACAACCAAAGCATCACAAGTCATACCCTTGGGTAATGGTAATCACAAACTCATTCCTGATCCTATGTTCAAACAAGCTGATGCTGATGCACACGTGGGTAACTTCATTAATCAACTAGCTCTTCTGATTAGTCAAAACATGAATTCTCTCCCACAAACCAACAACAACCTCAGAACAGCATCTAACCCACACAATCAAGCCACTGTTAAAGATGGAAGGATCGTGGTGCAACCAGTTCAGGAAAGACAGTATGATCAGGGAAGAGGTGGAGCTGGGAGAGGTTATGTTGGCAACCAGAATCGAGGAAGGAATGCTAACCAAGGTCAAGCTAAGCCAATCAAATGTTATAACTGTGGTGGTGAGGGACACATTGCAAGGAACTGCACATCTCCAAAGCGTCCACAGAATGCTGATTACTTCAGAGATAAGATGCTGCTGGCACAAGCTCAGGACAATGGTGCTGCTTTGGATGAAGAGGAATTGCTGTTTCTTGCTGAGGGCAATGCCAAGACCTATGATGCAGATGTGGATGAGCAGCCTATTCAGGAGATAGGTCACAATCATCAGAATGCCTTTCAAGTCGCTGATTGTGATGCATACGACTCTGATGTGGATGATGGACCTACAGCACACACAATTTTTATGGCTAGCATTTCTCCAATGGTTTCTCCCAAGGTCTCTTCTTCACCACTAGCTGGCCCATCCCATGACAAGCTCATCTCAGAGGTATTAAAACTATACGATAATGCTGATGTGCAACAGATGCATGACAAAGTACAATCAACTGAAACTATTGAATCAAATGTTGAAAATATGGGTAATATCGATATTATCCCATATGATCAATACGTGAAACAAAGTGAAAGTGAAGGTGTACCAAGTGATGCATCTTCTGCAGTCAACAATGACTATGTTTTTTATGAATACACTGCATGTGCCCCTGATGATTCTGTAATTTCTGAACTAAATGCCTATAAAGAACGTGTTGCTATTTATGAACAACGTGCAAAATTTGAGTTGACCACTCGTGAGCAGGAAATGGATGACCAAGTACGTACAGTCATTAGAAAAAGTAACTTTAGAGAAGAAGTATTAAAACAAAAATTAAATTCCTTGCAAGAAAAACTTTCTAAAACAGCCAAGCAAAAACAAGAACTTCAAGAAAATGTGAAAATGCTTAACCAAGAATTTAATGCAAAGGAATCAAAACTCTTGAGAGACTTTTCTAATCTGAAAACTTTGAAAAACAAGCTTGAAAACAAGTTGTACATACAAGGAAACACCATTCAGACTGCTCACATGGTCACTAAACATAGAGTTCTAAGTGATAAGCATAGTGTTCCCATTATAGATAAACCCAACCCTGAGTACGGAAAGATAGCAAAAGCAGCTCAAAGTGTGATCTATGATGGAAATGAGATTCTTAAACCTAGACAGAAACCTAGTTGCGTTGAGTGCACTGAGGAAGATAAGAAAACAGATGAAGTCACTAGGGAAAGGATGAACAAAAACTTAGATAACCCTAAATGCAAAGAGAAAAAAATAATTATCACTCCCCATGACTACAAGAAGGAAAACTGGATTTCCTTGAACATGTTTAAGCCTCAGAAATTGTTGACTCCCGAACAAGTTTTCTGGAAAAAGGATTTAGATAAGCAGAAAGCTGAAAATATTGTTGAAACAAACCCCCCCTTTTGGAAAATGCCTAGAGCGACTGTGTATTCTCCTAATACACCAATGCATCTTGTTCCTAGAAAAATTGCCACTAAAAGCAAGACCTTAATTAGCCAATATGTTATATTTCAATTATTTGTTGATTTTGAGAAAACTTGCAAGAAAAGGATCACACCCACTGGTATAACGGAAGGTGAAAGGGGTTTTGAGCAAATGAAAGAATGTTATTTAACTGAGGTCATGCCTTTCTTTAAACTTCTGAAAGATCACTTTGAGAGTCTTAAAAAGGGGATAGAAACTGATATCAATGGAATGGAAAAGGAATTTGATGCAATGGTAGTTGAAGTTAGTGATTATGAGCGTGCACTAAAATATAATGAGATTGAGAGGAAGAACTTGCATACCTTAAATGAGACTCTTATTACTGAATGTGTTGCTCAAGATATTTTTTCACTGCTTCAAAATGCTCTATTAATGCTTCCAAATTTCATGAACTATCTGTTGCCCTGAAAGTCTCCCATGATCGTGTCATTGAGCTTGAAAAATCTAATTCTAAACTAAACGAGAAAATTGAACTGGATGATCACGACAATTTGGTTAAACATTTTTCTAAACTAGAAGTTGAGTATTTTAATTTACAACTAAAATATCAACATCTTAAAGAAAATGTCAAAACTTCAAATATCAAGACATCATCAGATGCTCTAGAGTTTGATGCAGTTTTTCAAATTAACAAACGTGATGAACAGATTCAAGCTCAGTGCAACACGATCAGAAAGTTGAAAGCCCAAATCTCTCAATTAAAGGGTCAAACGAACAATATGACAAGCTCCCAAATGCCTCCTCCTTTAGATTCTCAGAATTCTCAAACGTTTCATCTTCAAAACCTAGTAAATGCTTTACAAAAGGAAAACGAAAGTTTTCTAGAAGAAAATGAAAAGGTTAAACGTCATTTCAATGAGTTATTTGAATCAATTAAGGTCACTCGTAACAAAAATAACGAACAAATAGCTTCATTGCAAAAGGAAATTGAGAATCTGAAGAGTCAGGTAAAAGGGAAAATGCCAATGACCAATGGGGAGAATGGTGTATCAAAGGTTCACTCTTGTAATAAATATGCTTTGTCTGTGACATATGTCCCTCCTCATCTAAGGAACAACAAACTTGCTATTCAAACATACTTCTCATCTCTTAAGGATTGCTTAGAATGTCTGCGTGAGATTGTTGAAGAGGATAAGCTAGAGAAACCTCATGATAATGCAATTGGACATGCATGCTTATATGCCAAACGATCTCAAGAAATCTTAGAATGCTTGATCACAATATGCCCAAAGTCATTAGGTGAGAGAGTTAATCCTTTGATTCCATGCTCGATGCCTAATGCCAAGTATGATATGCATTCGATTCCCAATTTTTTGAATGAGAACCGTAGTGTGCCTTTAAGTAGTTCAGATTCCAGATCTGTCAATGCTAAGAAAGAGAACTCAAGTGTGCCTTCTAGGAGTACAAATCTCAGTACCTCTAGTTTTAAGAAAGTGAACCTTAGTGCACCTGCATGTAGTTCTGATCCCAGCACATCTAAACAGGTGATGCAAAGAGTAGTAAAACCAACTAATGTTCCCATTCCCTCTACAGGAGTAATCAGTGACATTAAAGGGAGCAGGTCAAAGTCTCAAGACAATACAAGGAATGATAGGACCTCGCAAGCTAAGAATGTGCACTGAAAAAGAGTAGAAGAACAATCTAGGAACTTTAAGTTTGAATCGAATAAAACGAATCGTGTTGATTCTAGTATTAGCCATATGCGTACTGTAATTAATTCGAATTCTGATACTATTTGCAAACCTTGCACTGATGTCTGCTTGAATTCTGTTTCTAATCATGAATGTGGTGTTAATGCTCTGCCTACTGATGTTAATTGTTCAGTTAATATTGTTAATGCTAAAATTCATGCTAAAAAGGCTAAAAGGCAAAAACGAAAGAAAGTTAGAAAACAGTGGAAACCCACAGGAAGAACATTCAGTAAAATAGGCTTTTATTGGATACCTGTTGGTCATAAGACTAATCAGATAATGCCCACTAGTAAATGGATGCCTACTGGTAGAACTATTCCCTTAAGAAGTGATCACACTGTGAACAGGGCTAATACAGACACTAGTATTGCATCTATTCACAATGATTCTATTGCCTCACTTTCTGATATGAATGCTTCTATTTCTGAAGTGGGTGTTCCAACTGTTGCTACTAACCAAATGGAACCCATTCTTGCATGGGGATCCCAATTATCCAGTTATCCATTCTTGTCTGTGTTCAACTGCAGATCGTTCAAATCGTTCTGTGGTACCTGGACTCAGGTTGTTCCAAGCATATGACTGGAGACCGGTCTCGGCTCATAAACTTCGTGAGCAAATTCATCGGGACTGTTAGATTCGGTAATGATCATTTCGGTGCTATTATGGGTTATGGAGATTACGTTGTTGGTGATAGTGTCATCTCTAGAGTTTACTATGTGGAAGGTTTGGGTCATAATCTGTTCTCTGTTGGTCAATTCTGTGATTCTGACCTAGAAGTAGCCTTCAGAAAACATACCTGCTTTGTTAGAGATCTTAATGGTAAGGAACTGTTAAAAGGAACTCGTGGCTCAAATCTTTACACCATCTCCATCGATGACATGATGAGGGCTTCTCCAATCTGCTTGTTATCAAAGGCTTCAAAAACAAAGTCATGGTTATGGCATCGTCGTCTCAATCACTTGAACTTCGGCACCATCAACGATCTTTCCAGAAAGGACTTAGTTGTAGGTTTACCTAGACTAAAAGTATGAAAAGTATCATCTTTGTTCAGCATGTCAATTGGGAAAAAGCAAGAAGTATGCCCATAAACCCAAACCTACTAACTCTGTCACAGAAGTTCTTCATATGATTCATATGGATTTATGTGGACCAATGAGGGTGCAGAATATCTTTGGGAAGAAATATGTGTTAGTTGTGGTTGATGATTACTCTAGATTCACCTGGGTCAAGTTCTTAAGGACAAAGGATGAAACTCCTGATATCATCATCAAACTCATCAAACAGCTGCAGGTTCGACTAAACAAAACTGTCAGAATTATCAGAACAGACAATGGAACTGAGTTTGTCAACAAACAACTTAGTGAATTCTATGAAAGCGTTGAAATCAGCCATCAAAGAAGTGTTCCACGAACCCCTCAACAGAACGGTGTAGTTGAAAGACGAAATCGTACTCTTGTTGAAGCCGCTAGAACAATGCTGATATACTCAAAGGTTCCAATGTTTCTCTGTGCTGAAGCAATTGCCACTGCATGCTACACACAAAATCGTTCCCTGATTCACACTGTTCATGGAAAAACTCCATATGAACTTGTCCACAACAGAAAACCTAATCTATCTTTCCTTCGTGTGTTTGGTGCATTGTGCTATCCAACTAATGAGGGTCAAGACTTAGGCAAACTTAGGGCTAAAGCTGACATTGGAGTATTTGTAGGATATGCATCAAACAAAAAGGGATACCGAATCTATAACAAAAGAACCCGAAATATCATGGAAACAATTCACGTTACGTTTGATGAGCTGACCGGTCAAATGGCTCCTGGACACTCCAGCTCAGGACCCGCACTTCAAAACAGTCCCATTGGTTCATCCCTTGTTCCAAACTCCTCTCAAGAAACTCCATATGTACCTCCATCTGAAGATGATGTAAAGAAATTGTTTGATCCTATGTTTGATGAACTGTATGATTCAATTACTAATGAGGTGTTGATCCCTACAACAGAGGATGCTCATATTCCAGTGAATGAAGTCAATCCCTCAGTCTCAATATCTTTAAGTCAAGAAGCACCTGCTGCTGATCCTTCAGTCTCATCAACAAATCATCATTCTTCAAATGTACATCATGGAAATGTTTCTGGCATCAATGATGAAGTTAATCCCTTTGCTACTCCTGAAGATGCTCCATTTGAAAACATATTTGCTACTCCTGAATCATCATCAGAACCATCTTCTTCAGGAGACATCGACTCAGCTACCTCAGTTCCTCAACAACTGCCACATGAACACCTCAGAAAATGGACTCACGATCATCCATTAGACAACATCATTGGAAATCCCTCTCGTCCTGTATCAACCCGGAAACAACTCGCAACCAATGCCTTATGGTGCTTCTTCAACTCCGTACTATCTAAGATCGAACCAAAAGATGTTAAAACTGCCATGAATGAAGATAGCTGGTTCAATGCCATGCAAGATGAAATTCATGAGTTTGATCGTCTTGATGTATGGGAGTTAGTACCTGCTCCAGACTGTGCTATGATTATAGCTCTTAAATGGATCTTCAAAGTGAAACTTGATGAGCATGGTGATGTGTTGAAGAACAAGGCTCGATTAGTTGCTAAAGGATACCGTCAAGAGGAGGGTATTGACTTTGAAGAATCTTTTGCTCCTGTTGCTCGAATCGAGGCGATCAGAATCTTTTTGGCTAATGCTGCTAGTAAGAACATGGTAGTCTATCAGATGGATGTGAAGACGGAATTTCTGAACGGAGATCTTAAAGAAGTCGTCTACGTCAGCCAACCTGAAGGATTTGTGAATCAAGAGCATCCTACTCACGTTTATCGTCTGAAGAAGGCTCTTTACGGTTTAAAGCAAGCTCCAAGGGCATGGTATGATACACTGTCAAAGTTTCTTCTATCAACCGGATTCAGCAAAGGAGCAGTTGATCCTACACTGTTCACCAGGAAGTCAGCTAAACATTTAACTCATGTTCAAATTTATGTTGATGATATTATTTTTGCCTCGACAGACCCAATGGAATGTGATCGTTTTTCTAATGAAATGAGTTCAAAATTTCAAATGTCAATGATGGGACAAATGTCATTTTTCTTGGGATTACAAATTTCACAAAGTCCCGGAGGCATTTTCATAAATCAATCTAAATATGCAACTGAGATCTTAAAGAAATTTGGATTTGATTCAAGTGACCCTGTTGACACCCCCATGATTGATCGAACCAAACTAGATGAGGACCACTCAGGGATCATGATTGACCAAACGAAATATCGTAGTATGATTGGATCCCTGATGTACCTCACAGCTAGTAGACCAGACATCTTGTTCGCTGTTTGCATGTGTGCTAGATACCAGGCTAAGCCTACTAAAAAGCACCTTGAAGCAGTTAAACGGGTCTTTCGGTATCTCCAAGGAACCATCAATATGGGACTATGGTACCCGAAGGACACCGGTATGTCACTAACGGCCTATGCAGATGTTGATCATGCAGGTTGTCAAGATACACGTCGAAGTACATCTGGAGGTGCTCAGTTTTTGGGTGATAAGCTTGTGAGCTGGTCTTCAAAGAAGCAAATGAGTACTTCTATTTCCTCTACAGAGGCTGAATACATAGCCATGTCATCTTGTTGTGCTCAAATCTTATGGATGAGATCTCAATTATCTGACTATGGCTTTGAATTCAACAAAATCCCTCTGTACTGTGATAATAAAAGTGCTATTGCTCTCTCATGCAACAACGTTCAACACTCAAGAGCAAAGCATATCAACATTCGACATCATTTCATCAGGGAACAAGTGGAAAAAGGTGTGGTGGAACTATATTTTGTGAGGTTTGAATATCAGTTAGCAGACATCTTCACCAAAGCTCTTCCAAGAGAACGTTTTGAGTTCATTCTTCCACGACTTGGCTTGAAAAGCCTTCAACCAGAAACACTCAAACGTCTTCAGGAGGAAGACGAGGAGTAAAAGGTTTCCTTCATCTATCTCTTGTATATATCCATTCGAAAAATCAAAATACAAAATTATAAAAACCTCAAAAAATCAAATAGAAAAATATAAAACTTTCAAAATCCATAAAAATTTGAAAAATTCGAAAAATCTTCAAAAAAAATATATTGTCATTTTGTCATGTTTTTCTCAATTCGATAATATCTACGGTCTTGATGTTGTCATTCAAAGAATGACACGGGACTTTAGATGTTGTTCGAATTTAAAAAAAAAAAAAAAAAAAAAAAAAAAAAAAAAAAAAAAAAAAAAATAGTGAAACAATGGTTTATTGTCATTTCAGGCAGTAACCCGCTTTTCAAAGAAAGAACAGAGCCTCTCTTTATCATGTTTTCAAAATTCAATGCTCTGATTCTATAAACATTTATCTGCTGAAAACTAACTGCTTTGAAAAATAACTCGGTCTCTATTTTTGATAATCATCAGGACTTATTTGTCAAAATCTCTCTATCTCTCAATCAACAACCTATGTCATTGATTGAGGGGGAGAATGATTTCAATTAAATTAACAAGTTATTTGGCATTAAATTGTTTTCAAAAGATATTCATGCATGTTTTACCAATGGAGTTTTTAAGTCTTAAAATCCGATCATTATCCGATCCTTATCAGTTAAAATGCTTTCATATTCAAGTCTCAATTCTCCTTAAAAGCTTTCAAAATCAATTTAAATCTATAAGAGATCACAAATCTCAAATGATTTGATAATTGTGATCGGGGGAGAATTTGTGATTTAAATTGGACTTAAACTGAGGATTCGGTAAATGGTTTTACAAGGATGTACATGTTATCCTCTCCGCATGTGACAAACGATTTCAAATTTTCCATTCACATGTTGAGGGGGAGCATACCTATGACTTGAAACGTGATCATTTATCTCAATGTGCAGGTTCCCTCTAGTATGTGCAAAACTCCTTTCAAACCTCGAGGCACATATTGAGGGGGAGCAAATTTATGGAAACCTCATCCTTCCCGGAAATGATTTATCTTCTTGAATTGATCAGGGAAGTGATGTTGATATCTTTTAGAAAAAGGTAATCAAAGAAGTAAATTCTTCCTCTTGCCTCCGTGTGCAAAACGATTTCAAACATTTGATGCACATGTTGAGGGGGAGCACTTGTTCTAAAAATATCAAAAACAATTCAGGTGCAAAATGTTTTGATAATATATCACAAGTATCTGGATTGATTTTCAAATGGTTTTCAATTGGTTCCATATGGAAGATGAACAATACCTAATAGACCGACCAACTTTACTTTATGTACGGTGATATAAGGATGATAAGGTTAGGTATTGGTTCCCATGATCCGCCAGAACTGGAGGGATCTACCCAGGGACAATCCACTAGTTAGTGTAGAAGTCCTTAGGTATGATGATAAAAGGAGAAAAGTGAGATATGGGAAGAGTGCAGACTGAGACTGAGCTAGTACTGGATTAAACCCAACAAGGTTCTAGCTATGAAGTCTCGGTAAGCACTGAAGGGGTTGAAGAATTAAAAAGAATTGAATGAGAAAAGGGTGAAAACAAATAGCCCTCCATTTATTCAACCTTAGGGCAGAAACCGGGTTCACTTCATATGCTACTGATGGTAACATCGGTATTGAAGACAAGACGTCATGGACCCAGTGACGCACTGCACTTCAACTTTCCAAACCACTCAAGCTCCTCTTAAAAGGACTTGTTTCATTCTCACGGGGAACCGACATTATCTATCGACTTTCTCTTAGAGATTGTTGATATTGAAGAAGGAGACCCTCTCCCTAGTCTCCGGCACAGGATCCAAATATGCACAAATTGAGTCTAGAGCCACGAGATCATCAATAAATCTCATTAGGACACTTTCAATGAAGACTCTCTGTTTCACACAATGTGGAAAGAGAGATTATATCTTGAGTCCTACGCATTATCCTTGTGGTATTGCCAGAACATCTGAGTGATGTGTTTACATATTCACTATGAAGATGGAAAGCCTTCTGGAGCCAACATCAAACAAGCTCCTGGTAGGTGGCATGTGAGATCTATTATATAGATCAACCATGTGACAACTGAACAGAAACAATGGGGCGATTCAATCTCTTGAATCAATCCTGGTTCAGGTTATGGATTGACGGATACCTTTGAAAAACCGGTCTTTGTGCTTAACAACTCTTTTCTTTAGCACATCGACCGTGTACTCATTTTTCAAACCAAAAGGTGTTTTTATGATTGATAATTGATTTTCAATAAAACCTTCGTTGTATTGCAAAAACAATTTCTATTGAGCAATACACGATTGTTTTTCAAATCTCTTTTCATCAATCAGTGGACTTGAAATTCGCTGGTTCACTCACTCCGTGTTGTCTTCTTTGAGATGTTCCGGTTTGAGAACAGCTAGAGCAGCTGCGAAACCCTGTCAAGGAAATTCTTCGGAATTATACCTGATCACAGGCAGTACATGTACTGATCAACGGGGAACCGTGGGCCGTGTACCTCAATTCAACGAAAGTGATCAAAGACACTTTCGTGCGATTTATTGCTAACTGTTGTATGCAGGTACACCCGACGTTTGCAGCTGATCAGAATGAAGCGGTCAATCCATAGCCGCATGCTCACTTAACACATTCATCTCAAAAGAAATCATGATTAGTGCATCAATGACTCTGATATTTTCACTCCATGCTTCTGCTACGCTGCTGCCAATATCATGAATCAACTAAAGCTTCCGCTACTCTGATGAGAAGATATCATGATCCAGAATGTGAGCATGTCGGTCCTAAAGTCACAACATCACATATTACCAACACCACAAAGGATGTGTCAGAGATTTTTGATAGCTGATGATCTCAAATGATGGCTCAAAATTATTATCACGTGGATCAGTAAAAGACCTCCACTTGGAGTATCCAAACATGCAATGAGATGAATCTATGACTACGAGCTTAGGAGCAAAGGACTACATCAAGAATGCAAGATCAATTGTTAATGTAATATCTTTTTGTATTCAATGTAAGTTTGGTACATGATTGAGGTGACCTCCCTTAGGGGGAGATTGTTAGGAATTAGAAATTCCAGGTATTAAAGAGTCGGTCACCTCAAGTATTTGTAATCGTTAGAAAGCTCGTAGTCGTAGTTCTTTTAAGTTAAGTAGTATTTAGTTAAGTAACACCGTGGAGGACGGACGGGTCTTTACCCACTGTATGCCTGATCCACAGCCCGATGTGTGGCGATTTATGTAAGACTATAAATACTCTCTACCTCCCAAGGTAGAGAGTTGGAGCTCATAATAATATCTTTCACTTTCTCTCACTAAGTTCCCTAAACCTCTAACTTTCTCTCGCTAGAATTCCACTTATACGCCACCTTGTTGTTATGGTTTGATGTGTATGTGAAAACTAATATCTAACAACGCATAACTTCTTCTTTCTACGCCTCAGCATTTTCTACGCCTAAAGGTTTAAAAAAAAAATTGGCGGGAAAATTTGAGTAAAATTTAAATTTTAGGGGAGTCTAAACGTTCAATTTATTCGCGAAATTCAAATTTTGGTATAACTTGGAAAATTTTGGTCAAAAATTCAAAATTTTTGACCTAAATTCAAATTTTTTCGGTCAAATTTGGCGTCAAATTTGTCAAAACTCAAATTTTTCATACAACCATAGAATTGAATTTTATGGTGAATTTTAAATTTTGGGACAAAAAATTTTAGGCCTAAGAACAAGTTTACGAGTCAGATTTTTAGCAAAACTTCAAACGGCCATACCTTATTGGGCAAATAACCTATTCACGCATCATACTTGTCACAAATGTCAGTTCGACGTAGTGAACAAAAAAAATATCTCTTCTGAACATTAAACTTGAAAATCTTGTCTTCAATTGAGTAATAAAAATAAAATACAAAATTGTAATGACTATTTTACCCTTGAATTTATAAAAATTGTATTCTTTGTCCAACTATATAAATAACCCCATTAATCCTTTTAACTCATTCTTCTAGACATTTAACTCATTCTTCAATTACTCTCTCCCTCACCTTAGCCGCCGGACGGAAAAACCATCCGCCGTCGCTTCACCACCGGCCACCACCCCTCACCACCTACACCAAAACAATCCTCTCCACTCCCTCTACCCGATCCACCAGCACACGCGCCCAACACACCCATGTATCCCATTCGAACCACCCCACGTGCCACATCTACACCACCACGACACCACCATCTTTTGACACCGCGAAGGAGAAAAGAACCTGTTGGTAGAGCTACTCTTGGTCGTATTTTTGCTCCTGTTGCGTTTACCAGCTTTTAGTAAGTTAGATTATCATTCAGTACAGTTAGCTTATTTTCCAGCTTTTGGATAGCGTTTTAGGCCCTCAAAAAGTCCCTTTTTTGCTCCTGTTGCGCTGGTCTGCAGTCCAAAGCACTTTCTTGACAGCTTATTTTTAAGCTGTCAGGACACCCTATTTGCCCCATTTTTGTGTATTTTGGAATCTTTGTAGTGTAATCTAGATTAGTGTTGGCTTATTGAGTAGTTTAGAGCTTATTAGAGGCCTTAATTTTAAGCCAATATTCCTCCCTAGTCTGCTGTTTGCAACAGCAGGCCTCACTGGTTTAGTAGTGATTTTAGGCTTTTCAATTCAGCCATTTAGGACATCTTCCAGCTTATTAGGTATAAGGTCAGGGTAGGAATACATAAGGTAGCTTGTTCGACCCATTAGTTAACTTATTGGTAGCTTAGTTGAACTTGTTGTAGCTTGTTTTTCCTTTTTCAACCACTGTCCCAAACAGCCTTTCATTTTTTTTTCCTTTTCTAATCTGCTGTTAACAAGCTTTTTGCAGCTTGTTTTAAGCTGTTCTAAGCTTGAGAGTTTGATAAAGAAGCTTAGGTTGTTCTTATTTTCAGTTGTCAAAAAGAGAAAAAGTAAAAAAAAAATAAGTTTTCCAATAAGCAACTTCTTATTATAGTTTGCGTATCTTACCTTTAAAATAAGCAGATAATCACAAGCAATTTGGATGGCACAAAATTGATTTTTCAATAATAAGCCAGAAACATAAGCACTCCCAAACACCCCCTAAACTATAAGCATCGAAGTATAGAGCTGAGGATTTCTTACTCGCCTTAGCGCATCTATGAACTTTACCGTTTCCTTTTAAAGCTGTTTCATATATTAGTCTTTCCCGATAAGAGATAAATGAGTTAGAATTGTCTTATGAACTTTTGTCGATGATTGCTATTACTATTTCTTAAATTGACTTTAACTAAAACACAGGTACTGCATGCCACTATGGTTAGGCAACTTGAGATCTCAGAATTGATGGACAAACTGCAGCAAGTAAAGGATGATGGACTTCAAAAGTTAGACTTTTACAGTAGTACTTATTATATTTCACAGTTTGTATTGTTAGAAGTAGTTTATGAAAGAAATATGTTCAGTTGATGAAATGTACTAAATATGTTCAGTTGATGAAATGTACTAAATATGTTCAGTTGATGAAATGTACTAAACAAAGAAATATGTTCAGTTGAAGAAATATGTTTTCATTTGATGTAACTAGTTTTATGTTTTTGATTTGTTTTTTTTTGTTATGGAATCCGTTATGTAAAGGATGATGGATGCAATTTTTTTCAAACGACAGGGACTATTTATGTAATTTAGCTTAGGGACGATGGATGCAATTTTCACAAACCAACAGGGACCATTTATGTAATTTGGAAGGGGAAAATGGTCAGAATACTCAATTGAAGACAAGATTTTCAAGTTTAATGTTCAGAAGAGCTATTTTTTTTGTTCGCTACGTCGAACTGACATTTGTGACAAGTATGATGCGTTAATAGGTTATTTGCCCTACCTTATTAAACACAACTCCTTTATCGTTGAATCGATCCTACATCAACTTTATCAATTACCTTCATCAATGGTAACTCAACAAGACATTCATGCAGCCGGTGCCGAAAACCGTCCTCCTATGTTGGAAAAAGGTGGTTATCTTCAATGAACAAGTCGTATGCTCCGCTACATCAAGACCAAACCTAATGGAAAATAAATGATTCAATCCATTACGAATGGACCCTTCAAGCCTCGACAAGTCCAAGACCTTGGAAATGCTGATGCAACACTTCCCGTCCCACCATCCTTTTGTACTCAATATGAATCAGAATACACTGAAGAGGATAAGAAGCAAGTCAAAGCAGATGACATGGCAATTCATATTGTCCAATTGGGTTTACCAAGAGACATCTTTGCTGCTGTAGACAGTTGTGAAACTGCTTTCGATATGTGGGAACGTGTTAGACGGCTTTGTCATGGAACAGAAATTGGTCAACAAGATACGGAGAACAAGCTGCTAACTGCATGGGAGAAGTTTACATTTGCTCCAGGAGAACCCATTGAATCCTACTATGGAAGGTTTTGCACTTTAATGAATGAGCTTATCAGAAACAAGTTGGAACCCAGAACTATCGTGAGTAACATCAAATTCCTGAACAATCTTCCACAAGAATGGGGACGATATGTCACTATTGTCAACCAAACAAAAGACTTACATCAGGTGAACTTTGATCAGCTCAACGATTTTCTGAAACAAAACCAAACTGAAGTGAATGAAGTCAGGAAAGAAAGATTGGCAAAGAATCATGATCCATTGGCACTAATTGCAAAGACTCAAACTACAGTGAATACACAACAACAAGATTCATCATCTTCCACTAACAACAACTTGCAGCAATACATTCCACAACCACAAGCTGTTTTCCCTCAACAACAATTCTTTCCACCAAAACAACAAGTCATTCAACAACAACAGTATCCACAATACCAGGAACAAGGAATCACTGATCCTGAAACTGAACAAGAGGAGGCTTTGTCACATTCATTTGAATTCTTGGGTAAAGCATTCAGAAGTCGCTATTCCACACCAACTAACAACAACCAAAGGATTTCATCAAACACTCGCAACAGGCAAATTGCACAGCCGGGTTTGAATATGGGTAATCAAGGACAAATGGTTGGAGTTATTAGGAATCAGCAGGGATATGCTACTGGATTTTGCATGGGTAATCAGGCGGTTCCGTATCAAGGTAATCAGTTGGGTCAGAATGTTGGAAATCAGATAGGGCAGAATGTTGGGAATAGAGCAGTGGGTGATCAGAATGGGAATGTTGCAGCTCCAGTCGTTGGGAATTATGGAAATGTGAATCAGGGTAATCAGGCTAAGTGTTACAATTGTCAAGGAGTGGATCACATGGCAAGGAATTGTCCTACTAAGCCGAAAAAGAAGGATCTTGCGTATCTTCAGAAAGCTATGATGTTAGCACAAAAGGCAGAATCAGGAATGCAGTTGAGTGCTGAGGAACATGACTTTTTCGCTATTATGGATGATTTGGAAGACCTAGAGGAAATCAATGTGAACTGCATCTTCATGGCAAATCTTAAGGAGACTAAGTATGACACTGACTCTGACGCACCTCCTGTTTATGACGCCAATGCAGTATATGAGGTACCAATCATTGATCCACGCTATAACAATGTCATATTTGATGTGTTTACTCATGACGAACAACATTCTGTGACATCCGCACCTACTTATGATACATACCTGGACAATCCGAGTTGTAGCAATACTAACTCTGAAAATCCAGATGTGGATCCTAGTGGAGGCCGTGTGGCACAAAATACTGAGACTGATGAGGAAACACGTCCTTATTTTGAAACATTAATCAATAATTGTGGCATTGAAATCGAGAAAGTTAAAACGGTCAATCGCGAAGTTAAGGCCGCGAATGCTAAATTGACCGCTGAGCTTGAGAGTTACAAGGAGAAAGCAAAAGCTTTTGAATTTCACAAAAACAAAGAGTCAGAATTAGAAATTGGTTATCGAAATTCTGTTTTAAGAGAAAAACAATTGCAGATCAAGTATGACACACTTGATATGAATTTGAACTTGAAAATAAAATCTTTAAACAAGGAAATTTCTGATCTAAATGACCAACTTTCTAAACAAAAAGCAATGTTTTCTGATCTTGAAAAAGAGAAGAAACATTTGATTACTGATTTTTCAAAACGAGAAGATTCTCTCCTTGATGAAATTCTTGATAAAGATTAAAAAAATCAAAAAATTGGAAAATTTGCTTATTACAACGGGTCATTCAGCCAAATCAACAAATATGCTGATTAATCAAACTAATCCGTATTTTCATACCACTCAAAAAATGGCTCTTGGTAACAAACCTCCTTGTTTCCTCAAGAAAGCTCAGAAAGAACAGAATGTTTTGAACAATGAAAAAGCGTTGCATGAACCCTTCAATGTTCGTGATTCTTATGAAACGTTAGAACTAAATGAGCAGAGTAGATAAAAAATGAAATAAAAGAACCCAGATCTAAAACCAATTGATTACAACAAACTTAACAAAATTTCTGGTATTTCTTTTGTTCCTCAAAAAGAAGAGTCAAAGATTTCCATAACACCCAGTGTTTCAAACAAAGAGTCAAAACCAGTTTCAACACCTGCAGTTGTCTCACAATCTCTTTTGAAAATCAAACAAATGTCTTCAAACAATCCTTTTAACACAAGTGATGCAAGAAGCATTTTAGATGATGTTAAAACTAGAATTGGGGGACTTCAAGAGACTGTTAAAACTAAAACCAATATTACAACTAACATCTGGTTTTCTCATTTTGATGATGAGAATAAAAAGTTTTTTGAAACTCAAATTGCCCCTCCGCTAAATAACATCAATTCGAGGGTAATTCATTTTGAACAAGCATTTTTGAAAGAAACGGGTGACTTTGTCAAGGACCACAAATCCCTGGTAAAGAAAGCTAATGAATGTTTTGAACACATCAAAGTTTTGGAAAATTTGAATGATTCTCTCTTCGAAGATGTTATGACTACCGATATCGTGTCCATTATCTTACAAACATATTCTATTGAAGATCATGAAAGACTCCAGTCTGAGACCTCCGCAATTGTTTCAAAATATGAAAAAGCTCTTGAAAAACATGAAAAAGAAAACGTGTCCTATTTTAAACAACTTGATCAAAAATATGAGGAATGCAAGTATGACAAATTGTCGTATGAGCGTGCCTACAAGGACATGAAAGAGCAAAATGATCTTTTTAGAGCTCAGCTGGGAAGTCAAAAAGGAAAGGCTGTGGATACTAAGTTTGCAAAACCATTGACTAAAGAGAAAGCAAATGTTTCAAAACCGGTTTTCAAACAAAAAATGTCTATTTCTCAGCCTCCTCCAAAAGTCAATGAGAAAATTGATTTGTCAAAAACAGTCACTCCACAGTCCCTGCCTTTTAAAAAGAGAATTTTAAAAGGTTTTGAAAAAGAAAAAACAGTTGTTGAAGAACCAAAAGTGATTACACCTAGCCTTTCTAGGAATAGCACACGGAATGTGACCGCAAATCTAGGTAAAGAATCTGTCGGTTATAACGACATGTTCCACAATCACTATCTAGAAGAAGCTAGGAAAAAGGCACAGACTCGAAAAGACGGAATTCTAGGTGCAACATCTAAGGTGATGAATTCTACAAGATTTCAAGGCAATACTAGTAGTTGTAAACCATTACCTAGGAACCATCAAACGACTTGGAATTGGCATGCATCTAAGAGTAGTTACGGGAAGCAGAATGCTATGCATGTAGAAAACAACACTAGAGATTCTAAGTCTTTTCCGAACAAGAAACAATTTTCAAATGACTGTAGTGACAAAGTTAAGGTAGCTGCTCTAAACAAGAATGTTGAATTTGCTTGTCCTACATGTCAAAAATGTGATGCCAAGGTACAATCCACTAAGACTCCAAACCGAAACAAACCCGTTGACAAGATGAACATCAAAAGGAAACCTAATAGATGGATCTCTTCAGGACGTAGTTTTTCCAAAAATGAGTCTTCCGCTGCATCTGAAAAGAAAACAACTCCTAGATCTTAGCTTAGGTGGATTCCCACGGGAAAAGTTTTCAACAAAGTAGGTCTTAGATGGATTCCCACTGGAAAGATTTTTGATACTTGCACCAACACAGATAATAGTGACAATCATCAGGATAAGGAAGTAGAAATCATTATAACCGTTGATAGTGAACACCCTCAGAGCGAGGAATTAAATACTTCTGACACTGTTATTTGTGAAATCTCTTCGTCTTTGGTTGCAGGTGAATCAAATATCTCAGAACCCAGCTCATCAGAGGGTTCCAATTTTGTAAACTCTTCCTCTTCATTCTTTCTATCTTCTATTATTGATTTTCCATCTCTTTTATAAAACCAACAAAATCAAAATATAAAAATATAAAATCTTTCAAAAAATACAAAAACAATATAAAAACAAAAATTCAAAAATATTCTTTTCACGACATGTCTCTCGTATAATCAATATTCTGTACGTTTCTAGAAATGTCATTTAACAATGATACGGACATGTACAGATGCTTGAGCGAGAGATATTTAAATGTTTTCTAAAACATGTCGTTCCTCAAAATTTCTTCAAAATAATGGCTTTCGTATACTTCAGTACGAAACCCGGACTTCAACATAACGGCTTCTGGACACATCAGTTCGGGACCAGCGCTTCAAAGAAAGGAAAGTGCTTAACCAAAATTAAAGGTTTTAAATATTTTTCAAGCGCTATTCCTAAAAACATAATGGCTTACAGTTACTTCAGACTGTAACCCGATCTTTAAAGAAAGGAAAGTGCTACGCAAAATCGATTTTCATAAATATCGAGCACTTATCCTAAATCTAATGAAGATAATTCTTCTTCAATATCTTCAAAATATTTTTTAAAATCTTCATCTTGCGTACCATTGATTCGAAATTTTTCAAAAAGATTTTTCAAAATCTCTCACATTTGGTTTAAACTCTACCCTCACTATGCAGATTTAAATTAAAACAATATAAGCACATGTGAAGGGGGAGTGTTTCTGAAAAAGCAAAACTCTCAAGGTGTTAACAAAATGTGTTTTATAATCATAAACACGTTGAGAGATTTTCAAGAAAAAGGTTTTCATGGCAACATAGGATAGTCATGGAGTTATAAGGTGACTAAGGATAGGAAATTCGTCCTATGATCCGCCAGAACCGGAGGGATCTACCCAAGGACAATACCCATAGTTAGTATTAGAAGTCCTTAGGTATGATTGAAAAAAAGGAGTAATGTGAGAAAGGAGAAAGAAGGGGTTGAAGAATTAAAAAGAAAAGTAAAAGAAAAGGTGAAAAGAAATAGCCCTCCATATTCAACCTTAGGGCAGAAACCGGGTTCAATTCATATGCTACTAGTTGTCACTAAGAGGACACTGGTATTGAAGACAAAGACGTCATGGACCTAGTGACGCACTGCACTAAACCTTCTAGCCACTCAATTCCTCTTAAAAGGATTTGTTTCATTCTCACTGGGAACCCTGCATAATCTATCGACTTTCTCTTAGAGATAGTTGGTATTGAAGAAGGAGACCCTCTCCCTAGTCTCCGCTCAGGAAAACCAAAATGCACTAATTTAGTCTAGAGCCACGAGATTCATCAAAAGATCTCATAGGAACACTTGACATGACATCGCTTGTTGTTCATCAATAAGGACACAAGTGATATATTCTAGAGTCCTACGCAGATCTTAGCAATCTGCCAGAACATTTATGAGAAGTTTCACATCTGTGATCTTCAATGATTGAATGGAAACTCCTGCCAGGGTCAACATCAAGCAGCCCTAACAGCAGGTCACTTCGGTAACTCCCTGTGGATTACGCTTAGTGTGTCTCAAACGGTCTACAATCGTGGGGTGATGCTTCGGTGTACCTCAGCGACTCACCTAAACTGTAGGTGTACTTCGGTACATCGCGTTATCTCACTTGTGGGACTCCAGTTCAGGAACGGCCTTTGTGAGAATTAGAGACGTGTTTTCACACTATGCTGTTAACACACTCGAAATTCAAACTTGTAAGCGCTGGATTATTTCTTACCCATGTTTTATGTTTTCTTCTTATGGATGCTCGTGGGAGGAAGAGATCGTACAGATTCTCCACATGCTCATACCAACAACACATAAAAGTTCTCATCAAAATCAAAGGCAACACAAAGTTAAAGATGATTCTTCGTCAATGTCAAAGAATCTACAAAGTATAAAGACTCGAGAACTACATCATAGGCAATTAAAAGTCAAATAGAAGTGTGAGCATGGTGGAGAAAGACGTGGAGACACCTAACCAACGAAGTTGACAACGGCAGACAACCACATTAATTGATCACAAAGTATGAAGGAACAAAGAATCAAGACTATTCTATATCTACATGCAAAGTTCAAGCTCAAGGAAAGTAAAGACCTAATCAAGTGAAGCATCTTTTGAATGACCACCCCTTAGGGGGAGATTGTTAGCCGTAACATTTTTATTAGAAGTGATGGTCATTCACATTTAGGAACTTTGTAACGTGTGTTAGATATCGTGCTAGAATAATCGACGGGCTCATGGATTGGGCTAAGCTAAATGGCTAAATGTTATGTTAAGCTAGCCTTGTATAAGTTTATGTAACCCAATCCATGTCCAAGCCCATCTCACGGCCCATGGCCAAGCCTTAGGGCATTATGTTACTTGTACTATAAATACCCCTCAAAGTCTCATTTGAGGGGTGTGCTTGAGTGTGTTTGTGTGTGTGTTTTCTTATGAAATAGAGTTTCATGTTCGTCTCCCTTTCTCTCTAAACACATACGCCTAACATATATCAAGTCACCAAGTTCTTCTCTTCATCTTTCTACGCATAACATCCTTGTGTATAATGTGGGTTTATGTTATACGTGTTCATCTTGTGGTAAGATTGGTATTCGTGTGATAAGGTTGATAAAAGTAAGGTCCTACAGAAAGCAACATAAAGAGACACTTCTATGATCTTGTGATGATGATGAAGTCTATCAACCCATGTCTTTGAGCTTGCAAGTCTTCTATGCTAAACGTCGTGATCTCGCCTTTAAGAGGAACCTAGAGAATCACTAAGAGAAAAGCTACATAGATGATCCTTGAATCTGAGGTTAGAGAAGTAAGAATATAGACAGAAGATATATCTAAAAGTGGTGAGTAGAAATGAGGAAATGGCTAACTATTTATAGGTAAATTGTCCTCTGAACACCCGGATCTTCCGGATCCTTTCCCAAAGGGATCCGGCCAGTGTTATCCAAGGGATCCGGCTATCTAGTAATACCAATCCGGATTTTGGGTTACAATTCCGGGTATTGGGTTATGGGTTATGGTCCATGGGTCAAGTGATGTCATGCATGATGTAATAGACATCTTGGGTCATGGGTTATGGACTTTGAGTCATGGGTTGTGAACTTTGGGTCATGGGTCAGGATTTTACCTATTTTGATGTCATGCATATGGTCCATGGGTTTTCGGTCAAGGTCCATGGGTCATGGGTTTTAGGCATGGGTTTTGGGTTATTGATAGTCCAACTTATTTATATTACATTGTTAGGTCACTAGTTTTACAACACAAGCTTCAATGAAAGAAATAGAGAAGAGAAGAGAGGAGGATGAACAACACACACACAAACACGCACGTATAAAATGAGAAAGGTTAAGCGTATAGAGTGAATGAGAAATGCATTGAACAACCAACCCTCAAGTGAGGGTTATACAAGAGTATTTATAGGAGGGAAGCTAGGGCAACACTCCTAGTTCCCATCCTTTCTCCTATGGGCTTGGGCCTAAGCTCATGGGCCTTCTACATAAGCTTAAGGCTAATAACAAACATAAAGGCCATAATTAAGCTAACTATTACATATGAATTACTAACACTTGATTTAGGTTTAGGAGTGATTCCAACAATCTCCCCCTAAGTGTTGGTGATGAATGAATATGAACGGTGAAGGCTTTGATGTAATAGTAGCTTTGACGTCTTCTGACATTCTTCTTTCTTGTGAGAAGAATTGCCTTGATTTGAACAATCTCCCCAGTGTAGAGAAATTGTTTTCTTTAAACAGTTTTGCTTTGACGTCATCTTTAACTTTGTTCTTTGATCATTGTTCTTTGTGATGGTAGTGATAGTATGTTGTTGTTGTCTGCATCAAGTCTGCCTCAGGTCTGCTTCGCTGCTCCAGTGTCTCCACATCATTCTTCAACATGCTCACACGCTCTTTAACGTTGGATAATAGTACTGATGAAGTTCTTTAAGTCTTTAACTTTGTAGATTCTTTGGATTGACGAAGAATCATTCTGACTTTTGTGTTGCTTTTGGATAGAACTTCCATTAGTGATGATGTTGGCATGAGCATGTGAAGAATCTGCACGATCATTCCGCTCTAGAGTTTCCATAAGAAGAAAACATGAAAACGGTTAGTAATAAGCGGTTTCCGGCACTTACAAGTTTGAACTTCGAGAGTGTTAACAGCATAGTGTGAAAACACAACTCTAATTCTCACAAAGTCCGTTCCTGAACTGGAGTCCCACAAGTGAGATAACGCGATGTACCGAAGTACATCTACAGTTCAGATGAGTCGCTGAGGTACACCGAAGCATCACCTCACGACTGTAGACCGTTTGAGACATACTAAGCGTAATCCACGGGGAGTTACCAAAGTGACCTGCTGTCAGGGCTGTTTGATGTTGACCCTGGCAGGAGTTTCCATTCAATCACTGAGGATCACAGTTGTGAACCTCTCATAAATGTTCTCGACAGATTGCTAAGATCTGTGAAGGACTCGATAATGTACCACTGATGTTCTTATTGTTGAACATCAAGTGATGAAATGTCAAGTGTTCCTAAGAGATCTTTTGATGAATCTCGTGGCTCTAGACTCAATAGTGCATTTTGGTTTTCCTGAGCGGAGACTAGGGAGAGGGTCTCCTTCTTCAATACCAGCGATCTCTAAGAGAAAGCCAATAGTTTATGTAGGGTTCCCTGTGAGAATGAAACAAGCTTCTTTTGAGAGAAACTTGAGTGGCTAAGAAGGTTTAGTGCATGCGTCACTGGGTCCATGACGACTTATAATCTTCAATATCGGCGTCACTAAGTGCCAACCAGTAGCATATGAATTGAACCCGGTGTCTGCCCTAAGTTGAATAATTTGGAGGGCTATTTCTTTTCACCCTTTTCTTTGCATTTCTTTTTAATTCTTCAACTCCTTCTTTCTCCGATTCTCATTTTCTCCTTTTTATAATCATACCTAAGGACTTCTAAGTACTAACTATTTGTGATGTCCTTGGGTAGATCCCTCCGGCTCTGGCGGATCATAGGATGGTTATTCCTAACCTTAATCTCCTTATAACTCTATTGCCATAAAACCATTTTTCATGAAAATCTCTCAAAGTGTTTGTGAATGAAAAACATGTTTGAACACTTCAAGAGTTTTAGATTTTCAGAAATACTCCCCCTCCACATGTGCTTAAGAGTTTTTTTACAGAAATCTGCACAGTGAGGAAAGAGCTCGCACTTTTGAATTGATCGACTCAAGATAGACAATTCCCCGAGGGACACAGTTACGTTGCATAGTTAAAGAGATACATTGTCAGCTTTTAGGTGACAACTAGCTCTAATAACTACCTTGAAGGTGTGGACAAACCTCGGAAGGTTGTCAAACCCGTCAAAGTTCATGTCTATCTAGAGCTTCTCGAATAGGTACAATTTACTTGGATAAGTCTTTGGAAGACAAATCTTTTCAATGTAAGACTGTTCAGATCCCGTTAATTCATGGGTTGAAGTCTTTCCACATGATGATTCAATAGCAATATCACAACATATTTCTTATCACATATTTTCTCCCCCTTAAAAATGGCATATCAATGTTGTTTTTGAAGAAGTGTTGAGAATAAATATGACCATTTTGAGTTTTGTGGGAAAAGTACCACTGAGAACACTTTTGTGAACAAAGATTTTAGTCAAATACTCCCCCTCAACAAGTGATATAAACGGTTGAGGTTTTGAAAATCATAAGGGGAAGTACTTGTTCTTTTGAGCAAAACCTTGAAAAAATGAAAGGTTTGATAGGTTTTACTCAAAAGTAAGAAGCTTTCGTCCTTTTATAAGGATTGTGGCACTGAAGCGTACCACAGGGTCCTTTCTTGACAAGAACGGGTTGTACACTGTTATGTGTGCACAAGCCATTGACATATATAATCACACATCCAAAGTAATAATGAAATAGAAGCAGTTCAAGGGGTACCAGGAAGTCCAGTGATGTTGCCAGGAGTGCGAACAGGGCGTTGATAGCCGGTGATGTTAATCATGGGTCGACCACCAACAAAGCTTTCCAATGTTCTGAACTGATCCCTTTGATACAACCTTTCATCAATCATTCTGATGATCCTCTGCACATCCCTTCTGTCCTGACAGTTCCATCGCTTTTGAGACCCTATGCCTTCATATATCGCCTTCAACCGATAAGCCAATCCGTCCCTAACCTTCTTCAAAGTGTGATCCCCAAACTTGTGAAGATCTCTACACGCCATCAAGCAATTTCATTGAAGTTCACTGCGATAAACGACGCCGAATGGTTTGCTGACGAGTGTGTATTGTGGAAGCTGGTTGATGTCGGGAAGATCTAGCTGAGGTGGAGTGAAGTTGACACGGGTCTGATATGATTCAACTGCAAGCTGAAGATCTTCTACACGTTCCTGTATGACTATGCTTCTGATGAATATTAGCAAGGACTTGATGTATTCACGTTGTACTTCAGTCGAGAATTGTCTCATGCGTCCCTGTACTTTGGCAAGATACAGATCTTCAATGTCGTTGAGAGACAAATTCTGAAAGTCCGCTTCACTGAATGCATAATCTCTTTCGTCTTGTCTTTTGACCACGATATTCTTGAGAAAAGTGTAGTCCCATTTAGACGATAGATCAACATGTTTAACAGCAACGATTCCTTTAGTACTGAACACTTCATTTTGAGACTTCTGAACTTGGCAGCTTCTGTAGTAGATTCGTCAGCGTTCCGGCCAATGGTGAATCCCATACATTGCATCACGGTCATACAATTCCACATTGTTAGAAAACATGTGGGTAGCCTTTTCCTCGATGGCTATGCAGTTTGAGTATATGGCTGCCGGGAACGGAAGTGTCAGAGATGTAGCATATTTCCTTGAATCATCACTGCCGTGTAGAAGAAATTCCAAGTCTCTGTTGAAGAAATAGCAAAATGGAATCTTAGGCTGATCTGGTTGGCCAATTGTCGGTAGAGGTTTAGACCAGTCGGTGTAATATGGAGGGTTGTCCCGTTTGGTGAAGTCGATGTTTGCTTCTGGGTTGAGCCAATCCATATTGTTAGACATGGCTCGTTCTATATTGTCAAGGTGATACTCAACTTCAATAGCATTTTCCGAGCTGTCTTTGAGAAGTTGAAATGCTTCATTCTTGATTCGCTTCAACTCGGATTTCGTCATCTTCTTCACACGGAATTTTTCTTGCAAGAACTTAGCATGCTCTAATGTATTACCGTCTACTAGTTCTTGACCTTCAGCTGGATAGGGGTGGAATTAACAAGTGTAGAAAACCATTCAAATTCTTCTGTGTCATCTTCATCTAGCCATGATACGACGTCAGCTTTGGGCGTCTTCTTCTTCTTTTTCTTAGGCCTGGATGAGGATTCTGGTTTCTTAACTTTTTCGGGAGAGGGGGGTTGTTGTTGGGGCTCATGGAATTCCTCATCGTCACCACCCGTATACTCAAAGTGATCACCGGTTTTCTGAGTCTCGGGTGGTAACTCAGAAGAATCCTGAGGTTTTTCAGTAGAAGAACGAGGAGGAGACCTTTGTTGTGATGGAGTCAGTTTGGGTGGAGGTTGCATTAAAGATGATTCACCAGACTTCTTCGAGCGTTTATGCTCGTCATTCTTATCCTGATCCTTATCTTCATCGCCGCGTGGACGTTTCGGCCTTTCAGCTTCTTCTCGGCATGCTGATTTGAGTTGATATTCCAGCAATGCTTCAAGCAATTTACCTTCGTGAGAGGCAAGTGTTGCAGATCGTTTGGACATTTGAGCTACCAGCCAGTCAACTAACTCAGCATCTGAGAATATTATGGGATCAACTGGATTGATGTTCACGTGCATTGGTGTTGATTTTATAGTCTTCTTGGCCAGAAGAAGTAGATTCGGATAGAGTTGTTTGGTGAACAACTCCTTTGTAACTTTAGGAACAATGTCAAGAAGGTACTGATGAGTGTACCCTTTGATCACTTCGTCCATTTTCCCTTGAAGATCATCTTTCATGAGCTTCTGTACATACTCCCTTTCAACTTTCATCTCGTCATTCTCGTCATGAAGGTACTGTATCTGATCAGCGTAGAAATTCATCTTCCTGTAGAGCATGTCTTTCTTTCTGACTTGTTTGACAGCATTCACAATTCTTTTATGAGTATGAGAAATCCAAGATCGAGTTGGCTTCTTCACTGATTTGGATGTTGATTTGGTTGATCTTTTTGATGGTGGTGGTGAGGAATGAGAAGATGAATCCGATGATGATGAGATGTGAGGAGATTCAGGGTCCTTAGGAGGTTCAGAAGTTTTCTCCTTGGAACGAGTTGGACTGTCTAGAAGAAATTGATCATAGTTCACTTCGTCATCTTGTTCAGTTTTAGCTTGTTCTTCAGCCTGAATCCTAGCTTCTTCATCTGCTTTAGCTTGAGCTGCAGCTTCTTCATCAGCTTTATCTTTCTCTGATTTCTCAGTTTCTGGTTCCTCAATGTCATGCTCAGTAGAATCTTCCACGCGCTTTTGTTGTTGCTCCAAAGTGGTGGCACCAGTTCCCTTATCGGGTCGATTAACCGCATCAGGATCTGGTGTAGGTTGAACTCCACCACTTGACCCTCCGGGGCCACCCATTTGATCTTTAGCAAATTCTTCCGCAACGTGTTGGAGTCTAACAAATTTGAACTTCCTCCTGTAGGATGTATCCAGTTGCTCTTCATCTGAGCTTGAGCTTTCATCATAAGGTACAAGTACTGGAGTCTTCCCTTTTCCTTGAATAGCTGGTGGACTGGGAGGTTTTGCTACTGAAGGAGGTGCTTCGGTTGCAGATTCAGAGTAGAAGACCTCTTCGTCCGATTGTGTATCTTCAGAGCTTTCGTCCACTGGCTTTCTTTGTGGTTCATGCTTTGGAATGGGAATAGGACCAGCTTCCTTAGAAGGAACAGTCTTTTTACGAGGAGGATTCCTCTTGGGAAACTTCCTCTGACTCTCAGTGCTTGCAGCACTTCCTGCACTGCCTCTTCTGGTTCTCCGTGTAGGTGTCCCAGAAGATTTCTCATCAAGATGACCAACTTTGCCTTCTTTCACTGCTACCAGATACCTTTTGTATGTCTCGAGCTTTTTGATTTCGTTTGACAAAAGGTGATCAGGTAATACAGCACCATGTTTCTTTGTTGACGATTCCTTGATTCTGACAGATAAAATAGGCTCAGTCAACATGTCGTGATTGTCGGGGTCATTGAGCCTCTTGGGAATATCAGGATGAAGTCCAAGTGCTCTCTGGATCAACAGTTTAGTGTATCTGACATAGGGAATCTTTGAGCCAAGCTTTTTGAGAAATGACATCATGTCATCCCATATCAGAGCTTCAAGCTCGATGTGCTTCATGTTGATTAATGACCAAAAAATTTGCAGTTCTATGAGCTTGGGATGCTCATAGCCGCTATCACGACCAGAGACATATTTGGTAATGATGATGTAGAGAGTTCTTCACGGTTGAGGAATGTTCTTAAGCTCCACATGAGAATGCTTAGTGATAATTCCTAAAGCTTCATCATAGCCAATATCGATCAAGAATTGCAAAACTGTCTCTTCAGCAGGTGTGGCATAGAATTCGATTGGCTCAATGTCAGGGATGAGAAGAACAGCCCGTAAGTCTGCATGTGTGATGGTGACTTGTTTGTGATTGAGCGTCACTGTCAATGCACTTTGACCTTTGATCCTCTGCATTGAATTCCAGAACTGTTGAATGTAGATCTCCGGTACTGTAGCAGAATGTGAGAGCATGTTCTGGTAGGGATGATTCTTGAGAATATCCATAGCAATCAAACAGGAAGATTCTGAGCAGGTGAGGGTTTCAAAGTCAACCCGAAGGTTGTTCTTTCCAATCTTCCTCGGATAGCCATTAGGGATGATATCGACCATTGTGAGAACATCTGGTGCATCCACATTCATTTGATCAGCCATGTCGTGATCTGAAATAACATTAGCCAAAAGAACCAACATATCGAAAGACATTATGTTAGTCAGCAGAAGGTTTTATTGTCTAATTATTGAATGTACAATGTCAATGATTGTTACGAGTCCAAAGTCACTTATGTATCCAATAGTCCAATGACGTTGTGATAAGTTTCGTGAGTTAGATAACTTTACCTTTTAAAGTTTATGTTATCACTTATTTTACACAACATATTAAACATTTAAGCTTATTAGTGACATTATTGGTTTCGTGACGTTATGATTTGTTTATTTACAAGATTGCACGCGTAACAATTCATAATTAAGGTCAATCAAGACTTAGGCGTAAAAGTGGAAAAGTTATGCGTAAACAGTAGTGGTATACGCGTAGACGAAAGCTTATGCGTAGGATCCTGACTTACGCGTAAGAAATATTACGCGTAGGAACAGGGAACCTTATGCGTAGAGCTTACGCGTAGGCGTATAAAAACCTTACGCGTAAGGTATACTCGTAAAAGTAGACCTTATGCGTAGAGGTCACTGTTTACGCATATCCTTCACAGGATATGCGTAGTCCCATTGTAGAACCTTATGCGTAGACGCTACGCGTAAGATTACTCTTACGCATAACATGCTACGCGTAAGGTGATCTTTATGCGTAGTTTGCTTAGAACCTTGATTCTGAATTCTCACTTGTAACAAACCTGAAATAAATTCATCATATCATCAATATTAACTCATACATTCATCTTATAACAGATCATGGCATGAATTTTCATCAAATAGTTTATGCGTAAGATAACTTATGCGTAGAACTTAAACCCTAGAGTTCATGAATTACGCATATGATTTCTAGCCATAGGAATTGCACCAAAGAGTTTCTGGTAAGTCTTAGAGGCATAGTAAGTTGTTCTATCCAAGTTTTAACATCAAACAAGTCATGAATCAAAAATACCCAAACCGTATGAACATAAACCCTAGTATCCAATTTATGAATCATCAGTGTTTCTGGGTGATTTCTGGGTTTAAATATGCTCAATTCAACTTGAAAACAACCTCATACAACAATCTTTATTACCAAAAACGTTCTCATTCGAAAACACCCAAAACGACTCATGAACCCTAATTTTGAAAATCAATCAATTCGTGTTTCTGGGTGGATTTAGAGGATAAACATAGTATCATTGATATTAAAGAAACGTTTTGACCCATTTATCTTAACCTCAAACACACCAACATGATCATGTGTTCTTATGCGTATGCGTAGAACACAAACTCAACCATATACGTAAATTTAACCGTTGGATTCGTTTGAAAATCAAAACCAATGTTTAAAAACGTGTTACACACACAAAATCACTTACAGATTGATGATCAAAACTTCGGATTTCTTGAACGATTTATATGCGTAGATTATGATTGGTTGTGAGTAATAAATGTGATGGATAAGTTAGGTGGAGTGTTTTTATGAAAATAACTTTGAGCTTTTGACAACATTAGTCCCTCCACCTTTTCCATTTTCATTCAAAGCCTTTAACTTCCATTTTGGTTACCAAACGAAGAATATTTGGAAATAACATTGACGACACTCCCCCTTGACTTAAGAAATAATGAAAGGTTATAAATTTTAGTCAGAGGAGTGTCAGTAAACCAGAAATGTTACCACCAATATTGAAAAACAGCCGGGATAAGGTAACATGCAAGTACACGGTTATTTTGAAACAGTTAAGAATTTATTTTCTCCCCCTCAACACTTGATTGAAAAAATACTGAATTTTGAAAGATTTGAGTGTTGACGGAAGAAATGTACTTGCCATGTTTGAAGAAATATAGATAGAAGAATATTTTTGTTGTTTTATCAGGTTTTATATTTTTGTATTTTGTTTTTGAAAAATATTTACAAAAGAGATTTTGGTGTTTGACAGGTTTTTTAAGACTGTTTTAAGAGATCATCTAGTTCCTCTTGAGTCAAACACCGCATACCAATCCGGTGGACCAACTCATTAAACCTAGCGGGAGGCAAGGCTTTGGTGAGTAGATCTGCCAATTGGTACTCTGTACCCACGAAGTATAATTCAACTGTACCCTGTTCCACGTGGTCCTAGATGAAATGATAGCGAAGATCGATGTGCTTTGATTTCGAGTGCTGAACTGAGTTGCACGAGATCGCAATGGCACTCCGATTGTCGCAGTACATCGGGATTCTGTAAAATACGTAACCATAGTCTTTGAGTTGTGTTCTCATCCAGATGACTTGAGCACAACACGCCGACATGGCTACATATTCTGCTTCGGTTGATGACAGCGATGTACAATCCTGCTTCTTCGATTGCCAGGACACCAGTTTATCACCAAGAAATTGTAGTGCTCCTGAAGTACTTTTCCGTGAATCTAAGCATCCTGCGTGGTCAGCGTCTGAAAAAGCGATTAGTTCAAAACCAGAATCCTTCGGATACCAGATCCCCAAGTTAATGGTTCCCTTGATGTATCGGAGGATTCTTTTAGCCTCAGAGAGGTGGGTTTCAGTTGGTCGCGACTGATAACGGGAGCATAGATAAACGGCAAAGACAATGTCAGGTCTGCTAGCTGTTAGATACATGAGAGACCCAATAATACTTCGGTATTTGGTAGGGTCCACTAATTTCCCATGTAAATCAGCGTCTAGCTTTTTAGTATGAGTCATTGGTGTGGCATAAGTGTCACAGGTTTTCATTCCAAATTTGTTTAACAATTCAAGGGCATATTTGGACTTACTCAAGAAAATACCACGGGGTGATTGATGAACTTGCAGTCCTAGAAAGAACGTAAGTTCACCCATCATGGACATTTCAAAATTTTTCTTCATTAGTTTTGCAAAAGCGATTGAGTACTTTTTCTGTGTAGACCCAAAAATGATGTCATCCACGTAAATTTGAACAATTAAGATATGTACCCCGTGATATTGTATAAAAAGAGTAGGGTCGACCGAACCTTTGGTGAAATTATTAGCAATGAGGTAAGATGATAGCTTATCGTACCATGCCCGAGGAGCTTGTTTGAGACCATTAAGAGCTTTGTTTAGTTTGTAGACATGGTTCGGGAACTCGGGATCAACGAATCCTTCTGGTTGGCTGACATAAACCGTTTCTTTCAGTTGTCCGTTGAGAAACGCAGTTTTGACATCCATCTGAAAGACCGTCATATTCATATGAGCCGCGAACGCGAGAAATATCCGAACAGCCTCAAGACGAGCAACCGGAGCAAAAGATTCTTCAAAGTCTATTCCCTCTTCCTGACGATAACCCTTAGCAACTAGACGTGACTTGTTTCGGATTACGTTCCCTTCAGCATCCAATTTGTTTTTCCAAATCCATTTGAGACCAATGACGTAGATCCCTGTTGGTCTTTCAACCAGTTCCCATACTTCAAGACGTTTGAATTGGTTGAGTTCTTCTTGCATGGATTCTATCCAGTTGTCTTTTGTCATTGCGTCTTTAATGTTTTTAGGCTCAGATTGGCAGACAGTGAGTGCATAAATGCAATGTTCACCATCTGTGTGAAGACGTTGTCTCGTAACGACTGGTTGATTCGGGTTGCCAATAATATTTGCCAGAGGATGATCTTTTGTCCATCGATGTGTAGAGGGTTGATGTTGGTATACATTGTGCAGATTCTGAGGATTCAAATGGTTTGTTGATGATTCCGCGACATCAGGTGCAGCAGTGTCATTAGCAAACGGGTTAAAGAACGCATTTGGATCAAAATCTGCAGGTGGGGGTACTTCATTAAGAATATCATCAGCTGGATCATCATTGTTGGAAGCGGTTTGTTCAACTGTTGTGGTGGAGTCAACTGGCGGTGCTTCTTCAACAGTAGTTGTTGTAGCAGGTGTATCAGGTATAAGAGTAGTATCAGGTTGAGCAGCGAAAACAGCGGATACACCTGGAGCACGTTCATCAATATCGTCACTGAACAGAGGAGCAAATAACCTTTCCATTTGTTGACGAGTGAGCTGGGGGCTTTGTTCAGCTGATGATGGGGTTGGGGAAAGTTTAAGCGGTTGTGACCGGGTTCCAAGCTGTTATACTCAGAAGCCATTTCCGTAAGTTCATCTAAATGAGCATGAATCGTTTCTATAACCTGTTTTGTACGACGATTCCAGATCCGGTAACCTTTAGAATTCTCACAATATCCAATAAAGACTCCAATGTCAGCTTTGGCTTTGAGCTTTCTAAAATCATCACGATCATTATTCGGATAGCAAAGGGAGCCAAATACATGAAAGTGTTTGAGATTCGGTTTATGGTTGTGGAGAAGCTCAAACGGTGTTTTGTTGTGGCGTTTAGTAATCATAGAACGGTTTTGAGTATAGCATGCAGTGGATACAGCTTCTGCCCATAAGTAATCTGGAAGTTTAGCATTAATTAACATTGTTCTTGCAGCTTCCACTAACGTTCGGTTTCGTCTTTCAACTACTCCGTTTTGTTCTGGTGTACGTGCAATAGATGTTTGATGCTGAATTCCCACTTTCTCATAAAATTCACGAAGGGTTTGGTTAACAAATTCAGTTCCTTTGTCTGTTCTGATTTGTCTGACGGTGTTTTGGAGCTGAACCTGTATTTTTGTGAGAAAGGTGATGATCATTTGTAGAGCTTGGTCTTTGCTTCGAAGAAAGTAGACCCAAGTCCATCGTGAATAGTCATCAACAATTACTAAGATGTAGCGTTTGCCATTGATCGTTTGCACGCGCATCGGGCCACACAAATCCATGTGAAGAAGATGAAGTACATGCTGAGAGCTGTGTTCCACCTTTGAAGGAAAATGAGCACGAGTGCTTTTCCCTTGTTCACAGGCTGAGCAAAGATGATCTTTAGAATACCGGAATCGTGGGAGACCTTCAACTAGTTTGTGTCGAGCAAGATTGGTTATAGTTTGAAAGTTTAAATATGAGAGACGACGGTGCCATAGCCAGGATTTTGTTGATGTTGCCTTTGAAAGTAAGCAGATGGGAGATGAAGCAGCCATGTCTTGCATGGAGATAGTGTAAAGACTTGAGTTACGCGAGCCAGACATAAGGTCGTTTCCTTGTAGATCACGAATGAAACAAGATTTCTCCCTGAAAGCAACCTCCAAATCTCCATCACAGAACTGACCAACTGAAAACAGATTGTGACCGAGGCCTTCCACATAATAAACCCTGCTAATTTCGATGTTCCCATTGATATAGTCTCCGTAGCCCATGATAGCTGCGAAGTGATCATTCCCGAATCTGACAGTGCCAATGAACTTTGCAATAAAGTTTGATAACAGTTTAAGATTGCCTGTCATGTGTCGGGAACATCCGCTGTCAACAATCCAGAGAATGATCTGTATCACCTGCATTACACACAGACGACACAGATGGAATAGAAGTAGATGTGGAACCCGAAATGTTAGAGGGTTCCGAAACAGTTATAGTAGACATACACACATCAATAACTTTAGGCATCCATTTAAATCCTAGTGTGTTATATATCTATTTCTGCCATCTCCAACTAGTATTTGCTTTAGTCTTAGTGAAAGCACTAGGTGGTACTACATTCTTAGGAGGTGAAATTGGAGCTACAGGGACAGCAATGCGTTTCCTAGAATCTAAAGAGGGCGGTTTACCAAGCACAGACTTAGAAAGATTAGTGGGCCTAGAGGTATTCCGATTCTTAGGATTCCGTAAACGAGAGATGATAGCTTTAGCAACACATTTGTCATGACAATCAGAATTCATAATTTTACGACAAATAACACAAGGTGCATCAGACTGAATATCAAAAGTATTTAAAGGTTTAGCATTCGTTACATCACTAGTTCTATTACATTTGCCAGACGCAATATCTATAGTGGAAGCAACGTGAGTCTTATTCATAGTCCTAGGGTGTTCTTCTACTTTAGCATTCCTTATTGATCTTTTCTTAGGTCGCAACTTCCTATTCTTCGATGTAGTGCTCCTAGGCTGTGAAGTGCGGACGTTTGGAAAAGAGGCAACTATTCTTGTTTCAGTAGAAGGAAGCATGTTAGCAACTTGTGTTTTGGCAGTAAGCATTCTGGGTTCATGATTACTAAGTGTTACTGGTGCTATTCTCTTAATCACAGTAGGCGGAAGTTGTTCATACTTTCCTAACATTTCTCTTAACTTAAAGATAGTGTGAATCAAATCTTGATTTTCAGAACGAAGATTTCCCGAAAAATTCATGACTTCCTTAGTGTGTGCAAGAAAATGATCAAGCTCGTTTGATGCATCATCACGAGTCTTTTTAAGTAAATCATATATGACACTATATTCATGTTTAACTTTTACAAGTTCTTGTTCATATTTTGAGATTTTACATTTTAAAGACACGTTTTGATCATCCAGTTGCTCAAATTTAGGATCAGAAGATTTTGCACGCAACTGAGCGATTTTGTTTTGAAAAACAAGTTGTTGATCGTGAATATCTTTTTGACACCAATTAAGACGACGTTTTGCATTGGAAAGTTCGTGAATCAATCGTTCATTTTCAGCGTTTAAAGACTCGATCTGATGCACATTATCATAATTCTCAACAGTTACAACATTATCAACAGTATCATCAGAGATATAATCAGATGCATATGACACAGAATTCAATAACACAACATTATGGATATCAGCACAGATAACATCATTCAAGAGTCGATCAACATCTTTTCTCAACATTTTCTTTTTACGTTTAGTATTAGAAATAGATGTTTCTGTTTTCTCGAAAACGACCTTCATCACTCCAAGTTCCTTATGAAAGTCCCGTTCCCAAGACAATGCACAATTTTTCAAATTTTTAACATTTGGTAAAAGATTTTTCTGAAAAATGTCTCTTTGTTCTCGCGCCAGAGGCGATTGAAAATGTTGAACTTTTATTTCAGAATGATATTCTATCTCATGTTGTAAAGTTTTGAGGTCAGCCATGAAAATGTCAAAATATCTAAGAATTTTGCGATTTTCAGGTTTTGAGTTTACTTCACTAATGGAAGGTAAAGGACCATAAATTTGTGCATAATCTGGTTGGGGATTAACATTAGAAGACTCAGACGTTTTTATGATAACCCTTGGTGTGTTAGAAGAATCCGTTGGTGTGACGAAAGTGACCGGTTTTGAATAATTAAAAGGTTTGTTGTAAACAACAGTTTCTAATTTTGATCGACTCTCGTCTTCTGCATCTAATTCCTCTTGACGATGATATTCAACAACACTCATAACAGAATTCTCAATTTTATATTCTGCACTGGAAACTTCAGGAGTTGGTTTGAATGCTTTGGTTGAAAGCTTAGGTTTGTAATCAGCAAGATTCGGTCCATATCCATTCGGATTGGGTTTTAATGTAAACTTTTCAATAGCAGTTACTGACTCACCATGTTTGTAAACAACAGTTTTAAACTCTTTAAGTTTGCGTTGCAAGCCGATAATTTCTTCAAGATGATCATCTATTCGTTTCGTTGAATGCTTTTTGTATGCAGAGAACTGTTTTTGACAAGTTAACAACTCAGCCTTAGCTTTTTGATTTTCCAAGGTGAGAGCGTTAATTTGCTTTTTATGTTCATGTTTCAGTTGTTCTATTTCAGACAACAAAGCATTCTTCGAAGCGGCTAGATCATGCATCTGTCTCTCTAAATATTTTTCGTTTTGATGAGATTTAGCAAAAGCGGCTTCAAAACCTTTTTCACGGTTTTCTTGAGTTTTGAAAAGGTTGAGTTGCATTTTTAAACATTCAAAATCCTTGGTTAACAGTGCATTTTTACTTTTTAAGTCCTGATTTAATGCACAACATTCTTCAATTTGGGATTGCTGGTCTGTAAGTAAAAGAGCAAGATCTGGATGAGGCAAAAGTTCGGCTTGTTCAACGGGAGTCACAACATGATCATTATTTAGATCCTCAAGTATAACCACGGAGTCAATTTGATTATCAAAGGAAACCATAAGGTCATCTTGATCGTCAAATGTAACTACGGGGTCTAATTGAAAATCGTCGGAATGAGATGTAGATGACTCATTTTGAACATTCTGAGCCTTGCCGGATTCAGATGTTGGCGGAGATATAAGATCAGAGATAAATATGGTTTGTTCGGGTACCTGAGACAAGCCATCAGTGTCATACACTGGGCCTGTGTTACTCATGTGTAACTCATGCATATTAGCCATCAACATAACAGCTGCATTGGCTTGCAAGTCCTCCATATCATCATCTGAGTCTGCATCTGCCATAAAACTCTGTTCTTTGTCTGTGAGAGTTCCACCAGCTTCATCCTTAAGAGCCAAAAGAAGAGCCTCTTTGTAATAAGCACTGCCCCTAGTCCTCGGCTTTGGGCATGCATTAGCCAGGTGTCCCTTCTTATTGCAGTTGTAGCATCGAAGACCATTCAACCCATTCTGAGCATTTCCCTGTTCCACCACTTGAGCTCTGTTGTTATTCCTACCCATAGCATTAAACCCTTGACCACCGCCATCTGACGACCATAACCACGATTCTGAACTTCAACTCGTCCATTGTTCACAACAGCCTGATTTCGTGTGTTAGATGAGGAACGAATACGATTGTTGGATTTGTTGGTATAACGGCTAAAAGCATTAGCAGTCATAACAAATCCTTGTTGCAATGCTTTGAACGGATCGGATTCCTCATTAGCCTCACTGACAAATGCTTGAGCATTGTTGTTGTTGTATGGAACCAATTGATTTTGTTGAGATTGTTGCTGTGAAGGATCATATGGTGTGATTGTAGCAGTTGGTTGAGTTGCTGATTGAGGAGAATAACTGTTTTGAGCATACAAGGCAAGTTGTTGATTTCCCGGAGTTGTCGTTGAAGCAATTTGAGCACGGAGAATCCTTTCCCTATCAACTTCCTTTTCATGAGGCTTCAAATAATCGTACAACAATCCGTATGTAGAATGATGCATGTTCTTCGCTTGACGGAGAAAAATGACATACTTCTCCCATTCAGGACCAAGACTACTCAGGAACTTAGCATGAACTGCAATTCTTGGCATGATGATGTTGTGTTTATCCAAATCATTGATGATGTCTGAGAATCGATGATGATAAGACTCTAGTGTCTCTCCAGGTTCAATCAAGAAGTGTTCATAAGCCAAGTAAATTTTGGATTCCATATCCTCCTGATTGAGTGCAGATCCTTCCATAAGTAGATGAATGTGTTCCCACATTGCCTTTGCAGTCTTTTGAGCATCAACACTTCGAAGAATTGGGTTTGGTAATCCTAAAAGGATATATTGCATTGCAAGCTCATCAGCTTCATAGTGTAGAAGTTCTTCTGGATTCAGGTCTGCAACAGTAGCAATGTTTGATTGTTCATCCCTTGGTGGATTAGCATTTGGATCTCCGGGTACAATGAAAGTAGGCATCTGAAATGGACCTTCCAAGATAACCTTCTTTAAGAACTTTCCATGTGGCTTCTTCAGATCACAAAACCTAAAGAACCTAATTACCCATTGATCGTAGTTTCCTGGAGTGAGCATTGGAGGTCTATCAAGTGATCCAGCCTCATGAATTGATTGTTGGCTGCTTAAAGCTTCACACATCTTTGCAAAGCAAGTGGGTTCCTTCATAGTGTTCCTTGATGGATGTTGATTGAAATCGTTTGTGTAGGGTTGAACTTGAAGACTTGGTGGTGTTTGAACCATTTGTGGTGGAGGAATTGCTCCAAGTTGTGGAGTATGTTGTTGATTAAATTGTTGTTGATAAATTGCTTGTTGTTGATTCCATTGTTGATGTTGTGGACTTAGATGTTGTTGTCGTTGAGAGTAAGTGTAAGGGAAATAGTTAGAGTATGGTGGTTGTGACATGTTAAAAACTTGTGTTGGTAAAAATGGATCTTTGTAGTCGAATGAACCTTTGTTGATGAAGTATCCTTAGGCGTATAAATCACAATAAACCAAGTAGCACTTATGCGTAAAAACACCAAAGTTACGCGTAACAAGTAGAGTTACGCGTAGGTTTAGATTACGCGTAAGTTAAGGGAAAAGCACTAAAGTTATGCGTAAAACAAGAAGTTAGGCGTAGAAAGCTTAGGCGTAGGATTACCTTATGCGTAAGACTAAGCTTAGGCGTAAGATAAATCTTATGCGTAGGATTTTCTACGCGTAAGCTTTATGCTTATGCGTAATTTTAGGGTTTTATCCCAAGTGATCTTTTACACAATCACAGTGCAAAAGATATCCAAATTCGACGTATTTTCAGGCTTATCCAAGCAAGAAAACACGGAGTAAACCACGAAACTGAAGATCAAACCAAAGAGTGAGTTACGCGTAAAACTAGGGTTTTGATACGCGTAGCTTTACTCGTAACAATGATTTTGCCCAAAGATGTTTCTAAACCAGATTTTTGTGATGAGATAGCTTCAATATCACCAAAATAACACAAAAGTGTGAAACTTGATGAACCAAAACTTCTAAAACAGTTACGCGTAGGATGAAACCCTCGAACAAAAAACTAGCTTAAAAACGATGATCCACGCATAAAGTTTGAAACTTTTTGCCAAAAACAGTTATTTTAACACCTTAAAACATTGAAAGTACAAGAATCTTGGATTAAAAAGTGTAAAAAACGTGTTTTTAAGCGAACCAAAGTATCTCGTTAGCTCTACGCGTAGGACCAATAAACCCACTTCAAAAGCAATAACGATTCACCCAACTAGTAGGCAATTGATACCACTGTTAGGTCACTAGTTTTACAACACAAGCTTCAATGAAAGAAATAGAGAAGAGAAGAGAGGCGGATGAACAACACACACACAAACACGCACGTATAAAATGAGAAAGGTTAAGCGTATAGAGTGAATGAGAAATGCATTGAACAACCAACCCTCAAGTGAGGGTTATACAAGAGTATTTATAGGAGGGAAGCTAGGGAAACACTCCTAGTTCCCATCCTTTCTCCTATGGGCTTGGGCCTAAGCTCATGGGCTTTCTACATAAGCTTAAGGCTAATAACAAACATAAAGGCCATAATTAAGCTAACTATTACATATGAATTACTAACACTTGATTTAGGTTTAGGAGTGATTCTAACATACATATTATATTTAACTAGTATATATTTGAAGTAACCAAAGTTACTTATAAGTGTTTACTAAAAATAGTTCTGGTTTTATGTAAATTGTTTAACTAAACATGTTTAATGATTTATTTGTGTAGTGAAATGAGTTAGTAAACTATTGGCTCAAAACTTTACGTATTTTATTTATCTCGTTGAAATGATTTTACGATTGTTATCGACAAAACATAAGAACATCGTAAAATATAAATAAATGTTTTTATAGTTTATTTGTGTTAGTACTTGTAATCAATCGATTATCAAAATTAATATATGTATAAGTTGCTTCATAAGTGCTTAAACTATGTATAAACTGTGGTGGAAATGTGGGGGGGATTATTGTTCATCATTTTGTTATTGAAATATTATGTTTACTGTTCATAAGCCAATGTTTGTGAGAGGAGAAGGGTGTGAAGCACTGTTCATAAGCCAATGTTTATGAGTGGAATCGACACTATTCATAAGCCAAGCTGAGATAAGTTCTTAAACTATGTATAAGTTGTGCTCATAAGTACCGATTTTGTAAGTTCTGTATAAGTTGTGGCCATAAGTGTTGATTTCATAAGTGGTACAAAGTATGTATAAGTTGTGGTCGTAAGTGTTAGTTTCATATACACATGCCAAGTAGAAACAACCACTCTTACCTTATAATGTTTATGGGTTAAAGTGTGTAAACATTGGCTGAAGGTTCAACGTAGGGCCAGAGTACATTCATGACTTAAGGTGTACCTTGAAATTATAAAATCATCTTGCAACTTCCACCATGTGATTTTCTATTTTCTAGATGACATCGTGATTTTGGTGTACACTTTGAGTCACGAATGTGTCGATTTGAGTTTTGTTTTTCTTTTTCAACAAGCACATTATCTCATTCTTTACATAGGCTGCCTGAGAGATTGTTTGTTTTGTATCCAGGGCATGCAAATCGAATGGAGGATGATGGGGAAGTCGACCTAAAGGTTTTTATGGTGCATGTAAGAGGTTTTTAATAATGCCAAATATAGGCTCAGAATTGTAGAATTGTTTTTTCACGCTAATGGTGCCAAAATTATCCTTGCAGGCATCAATCAGAATCTTTATATTGATTTCTCTCATCCTCCTTAATGTGCGACTGTAAACAATGGCTTAAATGACTCACTGACATGGGTTACGTGTTTTTTTACACAAATGACATTCGGCAAAAATTGCTCGGCATCACGGCAAGGCAATTCATCATGTATTGGTGTTTGCAGCCATGACGGATTCCGATCTTTATAGTCTGACTCTATAATTAACGATGTCATTTTGTTCTAAGCATAACGTGGTGTCATTTGTATCACAAATGTATAATAGGGTAATAAAAGGCTGCCCATGTTTAGGAATTCTCAATTTGGAAGGCGGTGATAATAATTCTGTAATATATATGTTGTGGCACTGAAATCGTTCAGAATTTAAAAATAATCGTATCTTAGTGGGGCATTTGTATTAATTCAGCCATGTCGGGTTTTTTTGTCTTTGTTCTGATCTATACAATAGTCGTCCGTATGGCGTCGTATAAGGTTATATGAAGTACTATAAGTTGTGGGCACAAGTGCTTATTTTATAGGTTGTTATAGCTGTCCATAACTTGTCCTTTTATACATTTATAGTGTTCACGATGCCATTTCAAGCTTGGATCAATCATGTCTGGATGTAGCCATGGATCAAAAAGACAACATTTTTCCCTAAAAACTGTTTTTTTTTATGCTATTAAAAAATAAATTGGCTCTATTTGTTTTCAAAACTGAGATACGTTAAGTATAACCGTCATCACTGTCGCGTCTTTTAGTTTGATCTGAAACATGTTTTCTTTTTTAGAAAGATATTTTTGCCTGGTCACAATCAGGGTGCGCACTGTTGTCATCATCATCATCATTATCATTTGTATAGGAAGTGCGAATTTGACGGTTGAGAGATTCGTGTTCTTTATCGGAGTCAAATTTGATCCATCTTTAACAAAGGGAGGTTTGAAGTTATAGTTGTTGACAGGCAGCCGTTTAAGAGATGAGGATTTTGATATCCACATTTTTAAATACCTGGTTACAGAGGTCGATGGGATGTATATTAGGTGTAAATCATAGGTTGATGTTTACCCCGTTGTATGTAGCTTATGTGACCTTTAACAAAGGGAAGTTTAAAGTTATAGTATTTGACAGTTGCAACCATTTAAGAGATGAGGATTTTGATAACCACATGGTTGAATACTTGGTTTCAGTTGTCAATTGGATGTATAATACGCATAAATTTAAAGTAGGCATGCCACGTACTTGGGCACATCATCTATCTATCTTTATGGGTGTTTATGTTGTGGAACTCTACTTAAAAGGAAGAAATCACGGGAAGAACTGGAAGTTTACATTTCAGATTTTTTCTTTTTCGATTTGTCCGGAATAATTTCGGTGTATAATTATTTGTATCCTAAAAATGAAGTAGGGAAATGTTGTGACTTTATGTTCTTTAAAATGGTATGTCAAATGTAATGTGTGTGTACTTCTTTTTCGACACTACACGTTTTGAAAGACCAAAATCTCTTTGTATCTGATTGGCATTTTATGTAGATGTTATAAATGCATGTGTGTTATTATATGTATTATGTTGCAAACCAATTTGCTCTACACTCTGCAGCAACGCATGGGTTGGAGTCCTTGTTCATTAACACTTATCGACATATCGAGTCTTCTCATGCTTTAACACATGTTCGAATATGTTTGCTATGTTCGATTATGATCAAACCTTTTAGCAAACCAATGAGAATGTTTTAAATACATTTAGAGTCATTAATCATTTACAATTTCAATCATTCTCTTTCGAACCTCATTTAACATTTTATACAAAGTATAACCACAAATTTTCAAACTAGCATAATGATCAAAGTTGCATTTATTTTATATACATTGCATCAAACAACTTTTATCATCTTGTAAAATCTCTTGCATCATGTATCCTAAACACTTGCACTATTTTTATAAAAAAACAAACTCTTAAATGATTTATAAAAATGAAGTTTCAATTTGCAAGAATCTTTCACTTAATGAAGTGATCCAAAAGTGAGCTCATCTAGTTTAAACAAACATCCCATTAAGAGAAAACATATTTTGTTTTGTTAATAAGACAATATCACTTTGTTTATTTTTTATTAAGCAAATTTGCACAAAACACTTGCATCATTTTATAAAATATTACATTATAAACTTTCATTTAAACAAATTACTTTCAGAAAGTGTTTTAATTTTCATTTGAACAACTAATCAAGAATCATCATATTTGGGAAGTAATTCAAACGTGATCTTGCATGGAAATGTGGATTAGCCATTTTGGCAATAATCCAAGACCAAAGAGGTAAGTATCAAAAAAATTTTAACATGAAAAACACTATTAGCCATTTTAGGAGTTTATGTGCTTAAAAATTTAAGCAAGCATCTTGGTCGTTTGTCACAACACTTTCCCATGCATCATAAGAGAGGAAATATTCCAAACAAGACATGAATAACCGCACAAAACGGCTAGTAAATTTGCATGACTGTTGACCGACGGATCCCATAAGATAGACGGATCCCTTAGAGGGATCAGTGTACCCATGGGATGCGGTGATAAGTTTGTCTGGCCTATTTAAGCAACCATTTAGTCTACATTATAACCAAGCTTTTGTAATATAAAAACACACATTCTCTAGTCTTTAAATCCCTGTCTAACCCTTGATTATAATGCTTCTAACACTCATTTGTTGTAAATATATTTCCACTTAATGATCCATCAAAACAAGTTTAGAGATCTTGTCATCCTCATCTATCACAAGAACACTTTCATATGAAGATCCACCACAACAAGATTAGAGCTTTTGTGATCTTCATCCATTGATGGCTTCTTATTAAAAGAAGTTCATTCATATCAAGCTAAGAATTCTTGATATTTAGATTATGCATTCATATCCTTTAGACACTTATGTATTGGATCATCATTATACACCACCATGTATTATCACTATTCACCATCTTATATCACCAACTATACACCAAACTAGAGGTTATATGGTTTATGTGTTTAGACCTTAAAACACAAGGCTCATAGGTTTAGTATGTTTAGTCCTAAAACACAAGAGTTAAACGTTTGTTATGTTGAGCTATAAAACATAACGTGTTTGGGTGTACCCGAAGAAGAACTCGATCCAGCTTAGTATCATTAAACAAAGGTTTTCTCAGCCGAGAGTGTAGCTTATTGACTTAGTGAAGTAACTCTCGAGTCAAAACTTGAGGAATGGAGTAGGGTGAAGAGGAGCTTCATGATCGAATCACTATAAATCATCGTGTCCGGTTTGTTTTTTTTACTTATCGCTTTGTTTTTATATTTGCATTGGGTTTATGTTTATCTTTGTGTTGTGATGATATTTTTTTCTTTTTATGCTTTCTACTATCTTTATAGTTGTAGAATGCTTTCTACTATCTTTTAATATTGCCGCTTTTTATATTGCATCATACTTAATCGATTATTTGATACGAAAATTTTAAGTTTTTAGACCTTAAAACACAAGGGTCATATGTTTAGTATGTTTAGTCCTAAAACACAGGAGTTAAATATTTGTTATGTTGAGCTATAAAACATAACGTGTTTGGGTGTACCCGAAGAAGAACTCGATCTAGCTTAGTATCATTAAACATTGTAAGCGACGTTGTAAGGCTTTTTCAGCCAAGAGTGTAGCTTATTGACTTAGCTAAGTAACTCTCGAGTAAAAACTTGAAGAGTGGATTAGGGCGAAGAGGAGCTTCATGACCTAATCACTATAAATCATCGTGTCTAGTTTGCACTTTTTTTACCTGTCGCTTTGTTCTTATATTTGCATTATGTTTATGTTTATGTTTGTGTTATGATGATATTTTTCTTTTATGCTTTCTACTATCTTTATAGTTGTAGAATTATTATTGCCACTTTTTATATTGCATCACACTTAATCGATTATTTGATACGAAAAATTTAAGTTTTTAAACGAGAAAGTATTACCCATCAAAACACAGGAGTTAAATGTTTCTTATGTTGAGCTATAAAACATAACGTGTTTGGGTGTACCCGAAGAAGAACTCGATCTAGCTTAGTATCATTAAACATTGTAAGCGACGTTGTAAGGTTTTTTCAGCCGAGAGTGTAGCTTATTGACTTAGTAAATTAACTCTCGAGTCAAAACTTGAAGAGTGGATTAGGGCGAAGAGGAGCTTCATGACCTAATCACTATAAATCATCGTGTCCGGTTTGCACTTTTTTTACCTATCGTTTGTTTTTATATTTGCATTGGGTTTATGTTTATGTTTGTGTTATGATGATATGTTTTCTTTTATGCTTTCTACTATCTTTATAGTTGTAGAATTATTATTGCCACTTTTTATATTGCATCACACTTAATCGATTATTTGATACCAAAAATTAAAGTTTTTAAACTAGAAAGTATTACCCATCAACCCCGACAACCCCCCCCCCCCCCCCCCCCCCCCCCACCCCACCCACATCTCCGGTTTCCACACATACTGCTAGCATAACAAGTTTAAATAGTCGCCATACAAGATTTATACTCTACTTATTTCTATGTGTTTTTCATCATTAAAAACACTAGTAAAAATTGAATTGAAAAACGTCAAAGTCAATATGACACACACTAGTTGTTAGGATGCTTCAATGCGATCCATTGAAATTGTAGCTATGTACTGTTGTTAGGTATCAAACTCGACACTGAAGGACCATAAAATCTACCTAAAGGAGGAATAAATATCAAAAAAGATTATGCCGTCATTTTTGTTTTGTTTTTCTTTTACGGAGTAAAATAGTAAATGCTTCCTTTTATCTTGGTAAAAACAAAGGTCTAAAGTTTGTACTATGATTGTCAAATCAGCCGTTAACAGTCTTACGTAATCAATATAATCATCATAATCTTTTCAAGACCAGATTAAAGAGAGTTTTAACTGAAGCCACCTTTAATACGGAGGAGTATTTTTCTAGCGAAAGGACGAATTAAAGAGAAAAAAAGTAAGTCGGTCAGAATCAAAGATTTCGTGTACGTTTAACGTTTTCCCATGCCGTTTTCGTGGAACTATCTCGTAGAATTTCGTTATCTAATTTAAACATGGGAAAATTCTCTAAATGTCCCAGTTGCCCAACTTTATTACCTCAAATGCCCCACTTTTTTTTAACTTCTTAAAATGCCTCACGGGCAACTTTCCCATGGGCAACTCTATCAAATATTTGTCCCCACGTTGTACTTACAAAGTACAAATCTAACACTTTGTCTGTTGGGCAACTTTGACCTAATATATTGGGCAACTAACAATTTTTGTCTTTTAGTGAAAAAGCAAAATTTTGATTTTTAACTTTATGAATACAAAAAAGTTGGGCAACTTGGCCCCACAAATATGTACTTTTGGGCAACTATCTATAAAAACCAATTTTTAAATGCAAATAAGTTGGGCAACTTGGCCCCACACATATGTACTTTTGGGCAACTCTCTATAAATACCACTCTATACCATACAAATACACCTTTAATAAACCTAATTACATATCTCAAAAAATTATTTATTATCCTAATACACCTAAATACAAATAACAAAATACCCAAAACACACACTCCTTTACCCCACACACACCTTCCCTCTCAAAGCCGAAAAATCATCCACAACTTGAAACAGATATCCTTCCCTCTCAAACTCAATAATCCAACGCCCTAATCCTACTCCCTCAATAGTTCTTCTTCCATACGACGCATATTCGTACATTCAAAGCAATCCGACGCATATTCCTACAGTCAATCGCAGTTCTTCAACATCTCAAGAATCCAACCACGAACATGTTTGATGCAAAGCTAACGGTCAGATCTAGATTAGAACATATTGCTACTATTAAATGTGCACTCAATGTGAATAGAACCAAATTGTTTAGAGAAACTGTCTTTGGCCCTTGGTTAGATTTTCCTAAGTATTCCCCTGACAACCACTTATACCATTATTTATATCAAAATGCAATTCAGGTGTCAAAAGTTAGTGATTGTTGTCCACCTTTAACTTTTGTACTAGGTGATAATGTTTTTGATTTTGGCCGTGAACAATTTAGTCTTCTAACTGGGTTTCGTTTAGGACCAGTAGATAAAAGTGAAAGTGACCACGGCCATGTTGTTAAGGGTTTAACATATAGTCCTTTTTTTGATCGGTTGTTTCCCGATAAAAAGAAAACTAAGAACAAAAAAGTTAAGGGTGATGACCTTTTGGCGTTGGTAAAGTCGGCAGAAAGGTGGGAATTGTTATCCGATGAAGATGCTGTGAGGGTTGCTTTGTTGGTGATTGCAACATTTGTATTTATCAGTCGGGAAGAAAGGTTTAATGTTCCTGACCATTTGCTAAGGAATGTTGAGGATTTTTGCGTATGGAATGAGTATCCATGGGGCGAATACATGTGGGCTCATCTGTATAAAAGAACGGTGAATGTTGTTCCTAGGCATCTTGACGCAGAATCAAAGAAGCCCGTTCCAAAAGATCCAAAAAAAGAACAAACATACACTCTGTATGGATTTACATGGGTGTTGAAGGTTAGATTTTACTTGTACTATACATTATTTGTGGTTGTATATATTCTGATGGTTAATCTTAATAATGTGTTGGCATTGTTCATTAGCCATTGGCTTGGTTCCCTAGGCATTGTTCTGTAGTCAGTGTAAGTGTTTGTGTAGATTTAAGGATGTTATGGTTGATGGTTTCGCAGTAGATAAATACATAGAAACGATTTGTAAACAGTTGGTTGAAACCACTGACAATGTGTCTTCATCCACTGCTAGTTCAGAAGAACCCACTGCTGCAACAACACGTTATGTAATTGTATCCCCTGTTACTACATATACAGCCACTGCTATCCTAACCACTGCAACCATAATCACAATCACTAACTCTTAATTCAATGTATTTGTTTTTTCAGATTTGGATTATGGAGACATTCCCAAGCAGCTCCCAGTTCTGGACCAAAGACCCAGAGAAGATCCCACGTTCTCTAGCTTGGTCAAAAGTAAAAAACTTTGAAAAAAAACATTACACAATTTTATTTGATCCGGTAAGTAAAAACCCAAAATTAGTTAACTGTTGTATGTTTTTATTGCATTTAGCATATCAGCTTATCTCCTTTGTTATTCAGGCTTTCAGACCACTACAGAAGATTGTACCGACAAATGCCGAGCTGAGTTGTCCGTGGTACATTCGCAGTATGGAGTACATCCGTCAACTAGATTCCCAACTTGTTGAAAGAAGAGAAGAGTTGGCTGACCAACTGATGGTGGAAGAAGAGGAAGGTATGGCTGGTCTGGATGTATGCGGTGGAATTCAAGCCGATTTAAATGTCCCTTTCTGTGACGCCGATGAAGTAGTTACAGAAGGTCAAACGTCTAGTGTCAATGACATAGCTGTTGAAGAAGAGATTGTTGTTGGGTTTGGTGAAATGTTGAATATGAATGAGCCTGAGAAGGTTGAAGATGTTGGAGCCTGTAATGTTGAGGTTGCAGATGGGATCAAATGTGACAAAGCGGAATCGTCACATACCTTAGATAAAGATCACTTTCGTGCCGAGCTTAAATCCCTTAAGTCCTGGGTTGGTACTATAGAAGAACGTGTAGGAGTAGTTGGTGTATCACAGCTCTTATGTGAGTTACACAGCGTACAAAAGAGAATTGTGGTAATTGAGGATGCTTTAGGAATAAAGTCACAAGATGATGTTGGTGAGATTAAGGTAAAAAGCTGTTATTTGAATTTTCTGTTACTTCATTCCACCAAAATGGTCTCTTTGATTGCCTAAGTAAGTTAACTTTTTTACAGGTGGATACTGTTGATGCCAACAAACCGTTGGCTACTACCGATGAACACACCCCAATCAGGAACAACGTAGGATCCGATGACAAGCAGAAGCTGTTGTATACCGATTCCGATGAGTTTACCGGGCCAATGACCCAAGTTATGAAAGTTGCTTTATCGGGAGGTGTTGACGATGCTCATCATTCCAACAATATAATGCAGGTGGAAAACAAATTTGATTTTGCTGCCTTACCAAATTTGAATGATGAGTTCTCAGACATTGCTTATGATGGGTTTGATCCAACTCCTGTTGACGTACGCATATATATATATATATTGTTTTTTTTTTCCTTCTTTTATTTTTTTCTATTTCAATATTAAACCCACATACCCTTTATCTAGGAATCGATGGATGTGAATGGTGCGGAAAAAGATAATGACAGTGCCAAGGGTAAAGAAATTATTGTTTGGCGGCCACCTCTTTGGTGGGAATGGTTTGTGCAGTTTACGATTACATTGTTAGACCCGTGGCTGCAGCAGGGGGCTTTACCGGTAGACAACGTTTATGATCCCGCTGCGCAAGGTGCTCCACAATTAGACACATTGGATATGGATGTTGAGGAAACGGCTATGGAAGGGGCAGATACACAAACTGTTGAAGTGATATGCCTTGATGATGAGGATGGGCAGGATGTTGTCAAGGTACATTTAATTATCTTATCAACAAACAAGTCCCTGCTTTTCATTTGATTACTATATACATTAATACATTTGCATAGATAGCACATAAACACACATTAAAACAGTTTTCGACACCTAAAAAACAAATATGATACTAAATACATAAATGACCATCATCATAATCTACATTTTAGTTCCAGAGCTCTCTCCCTTGCTTTTCTTAATTGCTTTGAGTCGTTGAAACAGTATTTCAAGACTAGTAATCCTATTTTCCAAATTATAAATACTTTCAAATAATGTAGGATTATTCACATGTTGCTCCACTTGGTTGTTATCATCTTCCTCAGTTTGTTGCACCACCTCCCTTTGCTGCATCACCTCACTTTGAAACTCTTCCTCTATCTCATTTTGCTGCACTATCTGACCTTGCTGCACCACCTCAGTTTCAGCCTCCTCCTCATTCTCTAGATCTTCCTCATCTTCATATTCTTCCTCCTCTTCCTCATCAACTCCATAAATCTCATCCCAGTAGAAGTCTTGGCGACGCAGCCAAGTAAGGATATTTGTCCTCATCCACACACTCACTTGCCTATATGAACCATATTCTGACATTGGTTCTTCCCCAAAAGCATCTAACACTGCGTCAAAAAGCAAATTGTTGTTTAAGACAAACTCGTACTCTTCTTCATCATTTTGAAAGTTTCCATTTGGTGCTGCCATTGTTCTTGAGCGAGAATAAGAGAGAATAAAGTGAGATTTGTGATAATAAGAGACCAGAAACTAGGAAAATTTTATGTAGTAGGATATGTAGCAGTAACAAGAATCTTATCTTTTACATTGTGCTGTACTTCACTTAGAATAAAATACTGTCTTTTACTGTGTGCAAAGAATCTTATCTTCTCTTTACAATGTGCTACAGTTGATATAATTATTAAAATATCAATTTATCTTTTTCATTAATACTTCACTTTTACAACCTAGGAAACATGCAAACTATTTTCTTTTTCACTTATGGTTGACTTGACTGTTTGAGTGTCTTACGACAATTCATTTGCTTCCGAACATTAGTTTTACGGCTACTAGGACCAACATCTTGCGCATTGGCTCCCAACCTTTGTGATTGCTTAGAGTTACCAACGCCAGTTGGTTCTATAACTTGTTTTTTTTCAATACCGTATATCTCTCTTCTTATGTCTTCTAGCACTTCAGCTGGTAATCGGTAAGTAGGTTCAGCATCTGGTCCATATAATTCATATATTTCAGGAAACATTACCTCTCTTGCTACCTTTATCGACCACTCCCTTTCATCGTGGTTTTCCTCAAACCTAACTCCTTTAGAACTCGACATAAATCAATTAATGTGATCGAAATATGGTTATGAAACTGAAAATGGATAGGAGCAAATATTTGATGGAAATATGGTGAACAATAAGATCATGATTTCGCTATTAAATAGACACCACGTGCTAAGTCACATGTAAATAGTTAAACATACATAGTCAACTTTGCAGGGGATTTACTTTTGAAAATAATAAAGGGCCCTGAACAAACAGTCATGATTTGTTGTTCTTGTCCTTAAAATAGACACCACATGGTTAGTCATGACTAAAAAAATTTATGCCGTAGAATAACAGTTGAGTATTGAAGTTATTTAATTGTTGGATAGTCGAGCTGTTTGTTAAAAGATGAATCGTTTTTTTTAAAGGCTGCAAATATCAGATTAGTTTTCAACTCCCTTAAACGTAAGAGGAAGCCAGGGAGATATTGCACCTCACCCTATACTACTCCACCAGCCACTACTCCAAAGAAAAGGCGTTCAGCACGGATTAATTGTCAAACCCCATCCCCTCCTAACGCTCCAGATTTTGATGATACATTGGAACCGTTTGTGGAGGTATTTGACCGTGTCAACTTATATGTCTCTTACTTTGTAATACAAACATTAACTAAAAGAGTTAATTTGTTCTAATGTAGAATCTGTCGAGAACTGGGACTGGGAAGAAAAAAACCAACAAGGTAACTGTGCCATGTTCCGTTCAAAATTTTTTGAAAGAGAATAATGGTACTAGGTTTATTTTCCCATGGGGCAATGAAGAGACTATTGCTGATCTCCGGTTTTGGGACTGTTTATTGGCTACGGGTGCAAACAAGGATGGATGGCTGAGGGACGAGGTGCGTATAAAATCAGTTGTTAGTATTCTACCATAAATGTTTCTTTGTGATTCCCACATGTTTTTAATAATGTGCCCAATTGTGTAAACAGCACCTTGACGTATGGGTAGATTTGCTGTGGCATTTCCGACCATCAGATGCCGACTGGGCTATTGTGGGTCCCTTTTTCACACCTCAAGTAGTTAATGACTGGGTACGAACCTATTGGGCAAATGGTGTAAAGTACCCGGTGCCTTGGGCTGATGTTGAAAAGCTATTTATTTCTTTCCATATTGCCGTAGGTATCTGAAAATGTTCAGCGGGTGCGTTATGCTGATGTCATAAATGATGTAGGTACTATTTCCAATAAACGAACCTGACAAGCACTGGGCGGTAGGAGAGCTGCATATCAGTACGGGTGTTTTGACATTGTATGATTCGTTTCCAGCCTTTACAAACAAACGTATTTGGTGGAAGGATACCATGCCTGCAAAATTTCAGTATTGGCTGCCAAAATTACTAGATGAAACGGGAGTCTTTGCAGCAAAAGGCATAGATATCAACGCCTATCAGATTAGCTTTCAAAAATGTGTTGACGTCCCCAAACAAACAGGTCAATACGGTGACTGCGGGATATGGTCTTGCATTAACCTATATAGGCTGACTCATAACATGCCATTAGAGTCTGACGATCCTGCAGAAACAGCTCTTGCCTATCGTGAAAGAATGTTTGAGTACCTATGGAAATACAAGATTCAGTATGCTGGTCATTGACTATATTTATTACAAGTTGTTGTATCGTCAACACTCATTGACAAAGTATGTATATAATTGGTACATAAAGGTGTTAGCTCATAAGGAATGGTCATTCTTTGTGTATGTATAATCAATTGAAGTAACTATTGGAATGATAAATCTGTAAATATCCAAAATGTTTTGTCAATGTTTGTAAATATTATTAGTTGATATTATTATTGCTTGTTTAAGTTCTAAGGATCACTACTCAAAACTGGATTTGATGTCATTGAAAATAACTTCCCTATATGGCCCATGGGTAACAGTCGGCTTTGACATTGGTCTAAAACTCCTCCATATACTTGTTTGTTCACGTGCAATCCAGGTTTGGTGATTGAATAACATGTCAGATCTAGGTTGATTTATGATTCACACAAATTATCCTAGGTCTGACATGCCATTCAATCAACAAAGCTGAATTGTAAGTAAACAAACTATCTGCATTTGATTAACGTGCCTCCATCTAAGATATAACCGCCATGGCTGCAAACAGTAGTGAATAATCAAACATGGATGAACGACACCATATTCAAAAGGGTTTCGTAATATAATACGGTGGTGCCGTAGATCCATCTTTGATCATTCATGTGTTAGTTTCGTAACATAATACGGAGGCTCAGATCTGTATAAATCAATAGATTACATAACATCAGGATACAACCGTCATGGCTGCAATAGTATAGAATTGCCGCGCCATGAAACGGAATATCGCATCATTTGCATGATTTAATAAGATACTTCTCATCACAGCCTCTTACCAATTAACAGCATATATACATAATGTGTTGCCATAGGATGCCAGCCACAATGAAACATGATTGACCAGAAGATGTTAATCATCTATGTGAGTATACCAATCAGGAGTTTCTATTTATATGCATTAGCAAGGCTCAGATCTGTAAAAGGTTTGTTAAACACAAAAACATCAGGATATAACCGTCGTGGCTGCAAAATAATGTATTAAAATTGCCATGCCAACATACGGTAAATCATATCATTTGCATATCAAATAAGATAATCATCATCACAGCCTCTTGCATGTACTAAATACAAAATACATTTCAAACCTTCCTTCTGAAACACACATTGGCAATAAATAAGCAAACGTTGCCCAATAAATCAGGTAAGTAACTACAATGTGGGCCCATGTCAAGTATATGGGAGAGGTTCCACCTGCACCACATTTATTGACATATTGAGGGTAATAAATTTTCAAACTTACCCACCTTATATGTGTGAATTTAAATTCAAGTGGTGTTGCTAAATAGGTTACAAAATTCTATCAAAAATGTCTACAAAAGACTTCAGCCAACAATTTCCGGAACTGTTTCCGCAACAAAAAGACTTCGGCCAACAGTTTCCGGAACAAAAAGACTTTGGCCAACAAATTGATGAAGAACAACTTTTAATAGAAATGGAGGAGGTTGCTATTAAGGAGGAAGAAGAATGGGAGATAGCAGAAAGACAAGTGCTGTTAGAGATGGAAGCCGAAAGGGAGCGACTTATGCTCCAAGATGAAGAAGTGCTGTTAGAGATGGAGGAAGCTGCTCGGGACAGAGAATTCAATGCATTGTATGCAGAGTGGGATGAGCGCAGATTTGAAGGTTGCTCTGAGTATCTTTACGACGATGGTTACGACTCTAACAACTCTCAAACTTGGGATCACCCGGATTATATTTAGTTGTGTCGCAATTTAATTTTCTGTGTATTTTGTTTCGTTAAACCAACCAGTTTGCACCATCATTAGAGTGCTTTATTCACTTACTACCACTTATCTTACAGTGGTTTGTCAAACTTAATAAGTAGCAACAAATCACTAAAACCACAAGAACAATTAATCACCCAATAGGTTACCAGTTATCTTACAGAAACAATTAATCACCCAATAAGTTAACCCTAAAATATCGAAACCCAAAATCAAACAAGAACAATTACGTTAAAGTTAACCCTAAATTAGCGAAACCATAAATTATCGAAACCCTAAACTAGCGAAAACATAAATTAAGAAAACCATAAATCAATAGATGAAAATACGTAAAATTACTTACCCTAGCCCTAAAAGTTTTTCTGATAGACATTAGATCGGACAGTGTCGTGCCGATGTACTGCCGATGTGATCGGACACTGTGTTCGCTCTTGCTAAGAATTGTGTTGAGGAAGATTGTGTTGAGGAACTGTGTGGTGGCGATGTGGTGGTTTCAAATAAAAAGTGTGTTGAGGAAGTTTATCTTCTCTGTATAAATGTATAAATGTATAAAGGTATAAAGGTTAAACTACTTATACATTTTTTAAAATTTTTTTATACCTTCAATACATTCAACACTTAATACATCATAAGTTGCCCAAAGTACAACCTTGTGGGACCCAGTTGCCCAATATTTATGTACTTTTTAATAATAAAATAAGGTATTACTTTTTGGCTAAAAGACAAAAATTGTCAGTTGCCCAACATTAAAAGTCAAAGTTGCCCAACTGAAACTTTAGTACACTTGTACTAGATAGGTACAAGGTTGCCCCACAAAATGGGACACATGTCATGTATTTAAGATAGTTGCCCAAATATTCAGTTGGGAGAGTTGCCCATGGGGCATTTTGAGAAGTGAAAAAAAAGTGAGGCATTTAGGGTAATAAAGTTGGGCAACTGGGGCATTTAGAGAATTTTCCCTTTAAACATTGATGTGTTTAACTGTTTATATAAGAATAACACATGCGATAAATTAAAGATTGTATGTTAAGCTCTAAAAGTATTTTTTTTAAGTTCCTTGAAGAACTATTATGATGTTTCAATACACATATATATATATATATAATCTTAAGAATATAAAAGCAAATAAAAAAAAGTAAAATCTTTGATCTCTTTTTGATTAACATACATTTGATTCCGATATAGTTCATGGATACGTGATTCTAACACCAAGATCTAAAGACGACACTTTTTTCTTTCACGCCACCGCTAGAGAATATATATCATGATTCATGAACTCATTGTGGCACACACAAAACGAGTTCGTGCGTAAAAGAAGAAGTTCCTAACCTTGCACGCGATTCCCAAATTAGATTTCTTCTTTCTTCACGTCATTTGTACATTTCTTTTTCTAATGAATCCGTCTTACCAAATTACACGCTTTTACATTGTTGAGTACTTGAGTCTTATTATTATAATGTATAATTTTGAAGTAAAACATGCAAATAAACAAGGTTTTTTTTCTCCGTGTCATCTTTAAATAAATTTAGTTCACAAAAATGGATTAAAATACTCCCTCCGTCTTATTTTTTTTCCACATTTTCTTTTTGGTTTATTTCAAATTAATTGTTCACTTTCAAAAACAAATAAGAAATATAGATCAAGTTTACTATATTAACCTCATTTGAGGTTATTATTACAAGCTTTAAAAAAGGTTTAAATTAATTGGTTTAAGGTAAAACTTTCTTTTGTTAAAAAAAAATATAATAAATAATAATAATAATAATAATAATAATAATAATAATAACCTTACTAAAGCGCATTCGACGATTCTCTATGACTCAAAACATTGAAGCGCGTGCTGCGGTTCATATTTTTAATAGGATTGGTTTTGCTATTGCTAGAGGTGTGGGGGCCCAGTTGGTTTCTCGGCTCCCCACTAATTTTTTGTAAATCCTATGAGTTTTTAATAAAAGTGTTGGTTATAATAATAATAATAATAATAATAATAATAATAATAATAATAATAATAAGAAAATCTATAATGATGATGTTTTCTTAAACTGTGTGTCTTTTGTGTGTGAACGATTATTTTGGGATGAAAGGAATAATATAAAGACAACTAATCCATGACGGACTCTAAAAAAGAAAATTCTTGTTTGTTACTCCAATTTTTAATTCAAATACCATTTTACATAAGTTATAAAGCCTACTGTACAACACTGTAATACACAATTGTGGTATATGCATAAAAAAAATGATGAGTATCACCTCCCAATATGATATATATGTAGTTGGTTATTGGTACTCTTTTAAATTACAAGTAATACTTCTCTTAAAATCTTTTATTTTTTTCATTTTTATTTTATTTTAACTCTTTTTAATATTATAAAACTGCGAAATAAAAAAAAAGACAGAAAATATAAAGTTTTATAAGTTAAAAATAGTAAAACGCAAAAAATACGGAGCAAAAAATCATAAAAAATTATCTTGTCTTATTAATAAAGTGGGTAAAATTGTCAAAAAATGCTATTAGTACCACCTATAGATATATGGACTAAAAACAGTTTTTAAATATTTTTTGTCATTTTTATTCTACTAGCCGGGTACCCGCGCACAGCGGCGGCGATAAGTATAGTTATATGTGTTTGCTTACCCGTTTAGTGAATTCGTTTCACAACACTTCGAATGTATATGTGTTAGTTGTAAGTGTTTGTTTGAGTTACCCGTAGCTTTCCCGTAGCTTTCCCGCGACATCATTATTCCCGCATATAGAAATACCCTCGCAATCTCTTACGCGTCAAACACTACCCCAAAAGTATATGATTTTGACGAATCAAGATTATATTGATTGAAATAAATGAAATAAAGGTTAAAGTTGTAAAAATTTGAATTAAAATAAAATAAACCCATTAAAAATATAAAAACTAAAAACTTATAAAAATATATCAAAATGGATGTTGAATTAAAGAGCATAAAATTTTAGAAAATATGGTGAAATTAGATTATAAAAAAAATAAGTAGATAAAAAGATATTTTAATTTAAAAATAAAGATGAATTTTTAGTTGAGAAATGACACATGTCATTTTATAATTGGAGCTCTTTATCTTAATTTTTAGTGGTTAGGAGTTAGGTTTGGAGTTTGTTAGAAGTTAGGCTTTGAGTTTGTTAAGAAGTGACACATGTCATCTCATGATTGTAGCTCCTTATCTTAATTTTTGGTTAGAAAAACTCTTTCCATAATAAGCAAGTAAAAAAGTCTGAATTTTTAAGCATTCTAATTTTAGAAGGCCTAAATGCATTATAAAGTAGTATAGATTTTTATAAAGATAATGACCACCTCAAACAATTTGTTGATAGCCAATTTGACATAGGACTATTTTTAGATGAAAAAAATTGTTTAAGAGTATATTTTTTTTGTAACTCTTTATTTGTTTCTTCTCCATGATATCTTATTCAGAACATCGGAACTTTTCATTAAAAATAACTGAATTACAAAATGTACTAAAAACACGTAAATGTTAATTTGCTTAAGATGTGTAATTGTCTAAAACATGATCGAGTCAATTAGGAACCAGATTTTAAATATGAAAGGGTGTTTGTTTGGTGGTCACTAATGTTTATTCGATAGTACGTTGGTTAATTGAAATGCGCATGATTTTCTTTTAAACAGGTTAGCGTATAGTATAGGGCAACACCCTATGCATCGTATAGCCTTATACGCCATACAGGGTTTTACCATATACTACGCCGTATAAACTGCCTAAGACACTAAACTTCATTTTCGTAAAACATACTTCTACTTGTGGTAAATTCATCGAACATTATTTCGTTTACACTATATGACATAACTGTACAATAGTTTTACATACACGACGCGCGAAAGCTTTATATTTTAAAATAAGAAAGTTATCCCAAACACTCTCTTTTTGACTCATAACCACTTTACTTGTTCATAACATACAAATTGACCCATAACTAACTACCAACTATTTAGACATTAATAGTACTTCTGCTAAAAACATATTGGAGGCATTGACAAGCTAAACTCAAGCAGTGCGAATGAGATGCTCGTCTCATAAACCCATGAGCACACCGTTCCCACAATATGCACTATCTTCTATCCATAAGCCCCATGTCCACTTCAAATATCTACATAAAAACATAACTATAAAATGTAAGGCATTTAGACTTGGTGAGTAAAACGAAACAAAAGCTATTCATAACATAATTTCTAAATATATTTCTATCTTGCTACTAATCCACCCATTTATTATACGGGTCACACTTCAACTAAACGTAATACTATCACTATGGAATGCTTCTACTAACATATACAATATCTAGTTGAATGACTACTAAATTTGCGATATCTAATCGACTTGCTAATAAATATGCGATATATTATCGACTTGCTACTGATGGTGCGATATCTGACCGACTTGCTACTAATGGTGCGATATCTAATACAGAATATCGACTTGTACTAATACGGAATCTCATCTATAGGCGGCGAGTACTCATGTGCGGCCTTTACCCTCTTGCACGAATGCAAGCTGGGTTTCCATCACTACTAAAATGGAAACCTAACTAAATCGTATGTGCCAACTATGTTCTAGTGTTTTACATGCTCCATATGAGAGATATCTAATCCAATCTCATACGAACATTATACTTGGTGGGGGGTCCGCTTTGTGCATCACTTACGCACTCTATCATAACTAATGGTTCATTACCTAGGCACCCATAACATGAACTATATACTAACTATGACATTCATTGTTATAGTTTATCCATGACATATAACTAAGAATATTCATGCTCATACTAAACATAGCTATACTACTCATCGGGTTATGCTAATCCGTTACTCACTTTATGATTCGGTGTGGCGTTCCTCTTGCTTTCCACGATCACCTAAACATATGACAATTCTTCTAAAACTATTAGAAATCTCAATTTCACCTATAAGACATAAGCTTCTTCTTTAACTACTAAGCTTTGTCGAAAATTCGATTTTAACTTTTGAAGAAACTCAAATAAATAATTTTGATACAAACCAAATTGACAATTTAAATGATAAAATTTGAAAATATAAATTTAAATGATGAATTGGAAAACATAGATGTAATTGATGAATCGATAAAAATAGGTTTAAATGATGAATTTGAAAACTATATTTCTTATGGAGACTTTACTTTCGATAGATATGAATGAATTACATTTGATTATTGATGTGTTAAATCTAGTCTAAAATTTATAATAGCCGATTTAACCTATTAGACTAACACTTACGGGCAGTGTACCGATCAATTATAGCTAAGTTGGTAAGTACGGGTCGTTCGTAAGGAGTAGTTAAACCTAATGCTAACCTAATAGATTTTCTACAGTCAAAAGGGGGGGGGGGGTTCAATATGAGAGATTGGTACGATTTTAATATTAATTAAACTATTAAACAAGAAAAGTAAATTAAACTAAATTAAACTACGGATGTGATCAATTAAAGAAGAAAAGTAAATTAAACTAAATTAAACTACGCACCAAGTGTTTTCTAGATAATCTATACGATTCATCTACGGTAACCTAGGGCTAGTAGTGAAACATACTCTTCTCAAGTGCTACCTATTTTGAAGAGCACATATGTTAACTTACATGTTTTAGTCATTTTCTGTCTAACCTCGGGGGCCTAATCCACAAGTCCTATAGATGAGGAACTACTGAAGCCAGGTCAGGGAACCTTCCATAGTGATACGGATTATTTGAACAATAACTTAGACAATAGAAATAGAATGATAAACAAGTAAACAAACATATTATTTGAACGATAAACATATAATCTATCCAACATAAAATGAATCAAGTCTTCATAAACGGAATCAAATCAGTATAAAATTCATAATCTCAGGAGCAAATATGAAAGAAATTACAAACGATAAACATAGTGAAATCGATATGCAAACCGAACTATGTTACTTCGTGTGGTGATATGAGACCTTACTCTCCAGGTCTCCTATCTTGGAGCTGACTTCTTGGAGTTGAAAAGCTTTTTAGATGGTTTGTGGTGGTGGAATAGTGTGTAAATACAAATTCTAGGCTCGTATTTATACTGTTATGTCTGTCAATACGACGTATTGAGGTCCAATACGTCGTATTCTGGATATCTTGTGTGGGGTCCAAGAATATAATATTCTAGTTTATTCGTTTATCTGCTTTTAATACGACGTATTACCAGAGCTGAATACGTTATATCCCTTCAAATCTTGATAAACTTGGACTGGCAATAAGATCTTCAATACGGCGTATGACCAGAGTTTCATACGCCGTATTCCTTCTTCAGTTGACATGGGCTTTGACTGCATGGGCTTAGACACGGTGTTTTTTCAGAGTCAAATACGCCATATTCTTCTGATTTCGATAGATCTTGATTTCTTCTAAGTGTTTTATACAACGTATCTCAAGAATGTGGATATGCTGTATGCTCTTGCCAGGACTTGTACAATGTGTTTTTTTTTCTAATATTGCTCCATAAATACTGAAAATATCAAAAGTAAGTGATTCAGTATCGATTCTCATAACAAAGCATGATAAATAAGTGATAAGGATTTAAAACGTACGCTTTTATGGGGTTATTTAAGCCCTAAATCGACCAATTTTATATCCGTTACTGCTTAATTTCGTTCCTTTTCACTTTTTAGGTCTTTTGGAAGTAAAATGCTTGAATGAAGCACAATTGGACAAACAGGAGCAAATACATGAAGAAAATGGCAAAGTCAAGATCGAAGCCACTCAAAGCTGATCAACAGTACCTGACGGCGTCCCAAACAAAGGGCGACGTCGTCCCTCTATGATGACTTGATCAAAACATACACGCGACGGTTCAGTGGAAATTCTGGTCTTATAACCTGACGGCGTCACGCCTTAATAAAAGAGGGCGTCGCTCACAGTTTTCATCTCAGACGCCCAAGATCTAGAATCAAGAAGACGTCTCAACTGAAGACCGACGGCATCAAAACTCTAAGGTGACGTCGTCCCATTGATGACTTGGCCCAGACAAAACGCTAATGACGGCGAGTTGACGACGTCCCATGCAAAAGGTGACGCCATCGCAGTTGTAAATCTATATATAGAATTCGATTTTTCTATATTTTGGAGGTAGACTTTTGGAGTAAAAACCCTAAATCGTTTATAGTCCGAATTGGACAGTATCTTAGGGTCCCATACCCTATTTTACACATCGAGATAAGTATTTTAATCCAAAGTAACATTATGTCTATCCCGTATTCGATTGATTGTGTGTATGCTTGCTTGTTTACCATGTCTAGCTAAGTTTCTTGTGTGTTTGCTTAGATCTATGAAACCTAGTTATTGATTATTGTTAGGTTGTTTCTTATCTTAATTGAAAATTGACTTAGGAGTGCAACTAGGCATCATTCGTTGTATTTAATGCTTGAGTATGCTTTATGATGATGTGGTCTATGGATGAAATAGCTTAGGCTTGCCGACTTCGTAGGTCACACACGAGAGATAACCTCAAAGAACTAGGGGGCACGCATACCCTACGACCTTAGGAATACAACGCGTTAAGATAAGGTGTGACAACTCAACTGACCAATAAAAGATAACTAGGGAGTAATAGTATCTAGGTAAACACAATTTTAATCATCATACGAGCACACCTCAATTAGACATAAGCAACCTGTAGTAATTAGATAATTAGATAAGTAGAAGTAATCGGTAGAAGTACCACCCCCCAAACCAATTGCCCCGAGATTTTACCTTTAGCTTTCTAAAAAACCTAAAAAAGATAAAAAAGAATCATCCTCAACCTCCACCTTCTCGTCATACATTTCTCACTAGCATTCGTATTCCTCTAGAGAACGATATCAATCACCGAGGCTTACCCAATACTACACTACAACGATTAGGTTCTCTACCTAGGAGGTTGAAAAACTTGCTCGACGAAAAGGAAGTTTCCTTCACCCCGAACGCGCCTTCCGCGCGCATCAATGAGCAATATACATGAGATAAATGATGCATAAATATAGTAGTTATTTGATGTAATCAAATATCCATCCACTTGACTTCTACTTGTCCTCAAGTAGACTCTCGATTCTTAACTTATAAAAACATCTCATAAACAAGAGTAAAATAAATAAACATAATATAAATTACTCAATCAAAAGTACGCACAAACAAGCACCTCGCGAAACAGGAAATGAAAATACTCAAATCACTCAACTAATCTATGTGGTAACATTTAGTGAATCACTAAATTGCACAATCGTCGTGAGTATTCTATCATAAGCTTGGCAATGATACACATCTCCACCACTAGAGTGTGAGGACAATAACCAATCTACAATGCAAATGGGTTTAAATAATGAAAGGATGAATGGGTGAATCATTCTAATAAAGTAATCTTCATTAATAACAATACTCAAGCAAAGCGACAAAACTACATGTGACAGCCACATGTGATTGCTCAAATCCTTCACTAAAGCAAGCTAAGGGTTAGGATTAAGAAATAATCATATTAAGAATGATTAAGGGTAGGATAACGCATAGAATACATTTAGAAGTGGGTTAAAAATAAAAATAAACAAAACAAATAGATTAAGTGAAAAACAAACCAAATGCTACTAGTTACCCGAAAAAGACTCTTATCATAGACTAACTCACGCTTTAATATGGAAACACACACCCTAGAGACACACGAATTAGACTCAAAGACATCTCGATCATCATCATCATCATCATCGACATAACAATAAAACACACCTAGTTGATCAACCGATTAACCAACTCCCATAAATCCCAAAATGAAACAACAATAGTGGTAAAACTACGACCACTAAAACACTAAAAGAATAATAAGTTCTTTATATTATGACCACTTTAACTAATAAATATTTGGTTTATATAGCGCACCAACTAATAACTCGTTGGTTTATATAACAAAGTCGGTTAAGCTTAGAAGACCTCTACCTTTTTTTTCTCTTTTTTTATCCAACACACAAGACATAGCCATTTCACCTATAATAATCCATCTCTAATAAAACTCGAAACGCATAGGAACTCGGATGTCATAATAATACTGAAACTAGTGACAAAAAAAACAAGGCTCAAAATACATAATTTCACATTCCCATTGCATTGTGCAGTTTACTGACCAATATCTCTCTAGAAAAGAATCAAACGAACACAGGAAATACACGTAGCAACTAGCAATGAACCAAGGACTTAATCTACAAGGTAGGCTAAGGTGTAAGGATGCAACGAAACATAAACATACATCGGGGTTAACAAATGAAAAGATAGGCTCAATAGATTATTCTATGGGTATCTTACACTAAAAATGAGATTAACAAAGGGTTTTATATAGGTTGTCAACTAACCAGTTGTTGGGTTCAGTAAATACCCAAACCCCTTAATCTAGGATTTGAATAGAAAATAGCTCAAGTATTTAGTCCGTTAAACACTAACAGGTCACTGAGTGCATAGTCTCTCAGTGAGTCATCTTCAGGATACTCAGTATGAGGCGAAGAAGAAGTCTCTCCACTCAGTAAGGCGGAACTTAAAGGGTGAAGACTGAGTCAAGAAGAAGATGATGGATTCAGTGAGTGATGACAATAACTCACTGAATCCCCAAGACTCCTCTCCAACTCTTACACTGAAGACAAACTGAAGTAGAAGACTAAAGGATGTAAAGACTGAAGAATGAGCGGGACAAGGCGGGATAAGTTTGAATCAGATAAGACGAAGTCCTTATCAACCAAAGTCAACTTTCCCTGAATGGCAAAAGATCAGGCTCAGTGTCATCACTGAGCTTAGGAAAGTAGTCTTGTCTCTTACCCAGAATAGTCTTTGTAAACAGAGACAAAATACATCAGTATTTTTTTCTTCTGTATGATGTCAGTTTGTCACTTAGGAAAGAGTCAAAAATCATACATGTATAAATAGCATAAGAGATGGAGTGAAAAGATTACGCTTGTGAATTGTAAAAAACACACACACGCAAGCCATCTTTTCACTCCTCCAAATACAGCTTTATCCCTGAGATAGCTCAGTGGGTTCTAAGAGTTGTGCTCAGACTTAGCCTGAGCTTAGAGAGGAGTCACCAAACTTTGTCATTTCAATCCCAAGTACTGTTCCACAAGTACTTGGGTAACGTATTCCTTTTTATTGATTTCTAATAAAGAATATGATGTTGAGTATTACTTTGTGTGTTTTACTTACTTTAATTTCAGTCATTGTTCACTGTTAAATTGTTTTAAGTACTTAATTGTTTTTAAACGATAGTGAATAGGGAACAACACCAGTGTAGTTAGTTAATAATATAAACAGATGTAAACGACATAGACCATTTGGGTGAATCCTAATAATTTGCATTATAAATTAATTATCGCCAGTTGCACCAGGTTTCCCTAATGTAATGCTTATGATTATGGTCTCCAATAGATATACCAAGCCAAGTTCTAAAGTCTACTATAAACACTCATATTTTTGTAGAATTTAGGTAAAGTAGGAGAAATGGAAAGGCTAAAATCCTCACAATTGGAAACAAGCTTTATGTGTGCGGGTACTATGACTAGTAATCAACGAAAAAAATGTATTTTTTTAAATTTAAGTATAAATTTGGCATTTTTCGTAAACAAAGGACGTAAAATTCAAATTTATCTACCTCCTCCCACTTGAGTTGTACAATGTCTCCATTGTAAAAATAACTATCAAAACATAAAAAGGATAGAATTAAAAATATAATACTCCCCTGATCTTGCTCAGTATGATCCTCTGATGTAATCAAATAAGTACTATATTCATATGTCATCAATCCCATATATATTGCTCATTTACTATCATTTTATATAATAATCGTTACTTAATCGTTTACTTTTGTGATTCTTAGTGTTTATGGAAGAATTATGGATAAGGAGCACGTATCAACATAATTTAGATCCTAAATGAAGAAGTTACATAAATACATGATAAGCTGACATCCAATACAACGGTTAACTGGATGCGCCATATCATCATACTTAGAAAAAATTAAGACTTTGTCTGACTTTGAAGAATACATCGCATTACCATTTGAAAATATGCCATATTTTAAACATGGTCTACACATGAAGAGATAAAGTTAATGGAAGAATACGGCGTATCCAAACTCAGTGATGCGCCGTATACATGCAGATTAGCCAAGACGACCAAAGTCTGATACAAGAAGAATACAATGTATGCAAATACTGCAATACGTCATATACAATGGCGGCTAAATGATTATACCAGAAGATTTTATGAGTGGAGCCCACGCCAAACAGGCCAATACGTTGTATCGGTGGAGTTGCATACGGTATATCGACCCACTGACAGAAAAGTATAAATAGAGGGCTCATTCCACCGGTTTTTACATAATCTCATGATATACCACAGGGGTTAAGGATGGTTTTAGGAGGCAAGGAAGGTCAGGAAACACCATGACTCGCCAGGAGGGCATCTCGAGTATCCTTACCTTTATTAATCATTGTTTATTGTTTCGATTTCACTATGGATTCTACTCGTATAACTTTGATTCAATAATTGTGTATTGTTACTGAGATTATGGGCTAACACCCTTAGGTGTTAGCCATGTTTACGATTATCTAGCTGTTTTGATTTATTTACTCGATTAATTACATTTTTGTTAGATATCTCTTATGTTTATCGTGCCCAATTGCATTTTTTTACTTGCTTGATGTGTTGTGGCTATTGTCTAGATCTTAGGTTATAGATTCATTTCTGTGATTTGTGATCCGTATCATAATGGTTGGTTTGCGTGATAACATAGCTTCAAAGTGGATACCATTAGGACTAGAGGCCGACTATATCCCCAGGTTAGTCATTGCATGATTAAGGGAAGTAAATTAGCGTGAGAAACCTTGTAGATGACCATTCGAAAGGGTTTAGGTAGTTTCACTTGTTGTGATTTCCAAGATAGATTATAATTGATAGTTGAACCACTTTATGTGTGCGTGAAGCTTATTGATACGGTGAACATCAGGTTAAGGGCGGATATGCATAAGGCTAGGTAACCGTGACCATCTGGCCTAGTTTACCATTGTAGGGAGTGTACTCACAAGGCCGAGTCAATGCTCCTCAAGTCTCAGTTTACATTCCCTAACTCACCAACAGAAGTACCAAATTAGTCAATACACTATTAGATGAATCACTATGATCTGATATGATGAACATGACTAGCACGTTCTCCTATCATAAGACCTCAACCTTACCTTCTTTATCACTATTTACTTGCATATCTTAGTTTAATAATTAGTTAATTAGAAATACCAAGTCCGTGCCAATCTCTCACATTGAAGCCCCTTTAATAGTTAGGATAGATAATTAGAAATACCTTAGATATAGCTTTAGTTCACTCACTCCTTGCGAACGACCCGTACTTACCATTTACTAGCTATAACTGATCAGGTACACTGCCCACCAATGTTAGTCTATAGGTTAGTTGGTAATTATAAATATTAAAATCTGATAGAAATCTTACATCTAGATTGAACACATCATCCTCCATGGTAAGAATGTGAGAAAGAGAATGTGTGAAAGTTGTCATGCCGGCCTGAATAGCAACATGACCACACAATACGTAGAATGTAAGAATATATATACATCAACATTTTTGTGACTTTTTTGAAAACCTGTAAACATAACAAAAGAACAAACCAAAAACTACTTACGTAGAGTGTGTCGATTAGATTTTTAAAAGGATGGTCTTATCCAGAACTGGAGTTGAATATGTTGTATCCATGAGATTGGATACACATTCAACAAGCGGGGTAAAATAAAAACCTTAATAATTTAGTACAAACTAAGGTGTTAATACGTCGTATTCATGAGATTGAATATGCCATATAAATTGTCTGTATGAAAATAATAAATACGGGCCAGGGTTCGAATACGTCGTATCCCAAAATAGGGAATACGCAATATCGAAACCCCAAAAGATAATTTTTAAATAAAAATCCTAAAATAAAATAAATAAACAAAAGTCGTATCAACTACCTGGACAAAATAGTTCAAAACAAAAATAAAATAAAAAAGAAACAAACACTCTAGGTTTTCTCTCAGACAACACTTTTGTTTATTTCTAAGTCATTAAGTTCGACTCTCTTCCACTCTACGTTGTTTCGTGAACACTAGCATGCCCACTAGTTAGTCTCTCTATCATTTCCTCATTATTTATGTACTCAGGTCCTAATCCCAAACATCCTTTATAAAACTCTTTCATCTTCTCATGTGGTTATGTGATTCCTTTTGATTTATCTTTTCTGCTAATTAGCAAGATAGGTGGCATTTTGTTGCAAATCTCTTGAGAAAAATGTCGCAACCTATAGATCATGTTAGGCATAAGATAACTTACATTATCAAATCCAAAAGAGATTAAACCTATAAATTTCTTGTTTTTGAAATTGCTTGCTTCCTTAAATTGTCCTCCTAGAACAAGTTAGGTTAACTCCTCATCAATATAATATCCTAATTCTTCCATACAGTCAAATTCCATCACATATGAAAAGCATCCTACGAATATGGTAACATTTTTAATCACTGCAATTTTCCCTAGGTCCTAACTCTTCTACCATGATAGAGTTAAACAATTTTCTCGAAATCAAATTTATGGGCAACAATTTGTCAAAAAAAATAAGCATGAAAATAGTTAAAGCCTATCACACATGAAAAATGTAAGATAAAAGGGTCATCTTTCCTGGATCACAATAACGAGGTAAATCAAACATCAAGCCTACATGATTATTTTCTATCTCAATTTCTCCCTCGTTAACAACCTCCCATTCATCACTATCATAATCTGTAAAATCTATAAAAGATGAAATCATAGGTTCATTTATGTAATTATTTGTTGCATTACTAGGTAAAACTACTTCTCTGATATCGTCATCCTAACCATTCACTAAATCATCAAAAACTTCAATTATATAAATAGAGGCAATCTTTTCATTAACTACTTTATCATTTTTGAAAACAATCTTGTTATCCTCAACTCTTAATAAAATGTTTCTTTTGAAAATATCTATTTAAGCACGTGCAATAGACAAAATGGTCTTCCTTTGATAAGTGGAATTTTAGCATCCTCGGGCATGTCTAAGATAATAAAGTTTACTAGAAAAACAAGTTTATCAATTTTAACCAAACTATTTTCCACTATCCCCTTTGTTTTCTTAATAATTTTATCAACCAATTCAAAATTTAATATCTTAGGAGTAAGTTCCCCTAGACCTAATTTAATGAAAGTAAAATATGGCATGACACTTACGCTAGCTCATAAATTAGTTAAAGCACTATCAAAAGAAATATCACCAATTAAACAAGGTAAAGTGAAACTCCTTGGGTCTTTCTCCTTGGATAGCATCATATTCTTTAACACAACTTACATCATTCATTCATTGTTACCCTTGATGCTTCCTCAACCTCCGACTTGTTTTTCAACTAGTCTTTCAGATGCCTTGTGTAGTTAGCCATTTTTTGGAGAGCTTCCACAATTGGTATGTTGACTTGCAACTTCATCAAATCAGTCAAAATCTTCTTTTCTTGATCAACATTCATACCATCCACGAGTTGCCTGAATGGAGGTGTTTGATATGGTTCGACTACAGACTCGTTAATAAACAAAAGTGCTCTTTCGGGAGACAACCCGAATTATCCCTTTTCTTTTTTATGTTTTATTTTGTATTGTTGGGTTTTGTGATTTTGTTTTAACATTTTTGCAGGAATTGGAGTTGAATGCATGGCGTTTAATGGGCACTTGGATTCTATTCCGTTAGCAAGTTACGGTGTAATTTTCTGTTAGGTTACGCCGTAACCGTTCTTCAGTAGCAGTTCACTCCAGGTTTCAACTAGTTACAGCGTAACTTCCTTCTATTATTACGCCGTAACCTTTCTTCAGTATAGAAGATTTCTAGGTTCAAACCAATTACGGCGTAACTCATTAATTTGGTTACGCCGTAATTCATCCTGCAACTTAAAATTTTATTTTTAATATTTGCACAATAACCTTGTATTAGTTATAAGAGAACTTTGTGGGTATCTGTAAGCTCTCACGAGACTACACTCGTCCACTTGAGACACCAAGTGGTTTAAAAGGCTTGTTGTATATGCTAAATGCAACCGTGATATGACAATAAGAGATTTTGGTCAAAATATACAAACCGCGATTTACACTTAATCACCTTTTGATGCGTACAATAATTGAAAACTTCCCTTAAAGGTCTGTATAATCTGTCCCGTGTATTATAACTTACCATCCTTTTAGTTAATTTATAAGTTTTGAGTTAGGGAAAAAACTATAGTGACAACAATTTTTTCAATAACTGCGCTCTATTAATGACGGTTAGCTGGTGCTCTAAAGAAGACAAAGACCCTTCATCATACTCGTATTAATATGTGATGGTCAAATAAACAACTTTCCTGTGACGTATTGTGCAAAATTTAAATAAATACCCAGTATAGACAAAATTCCTTTTTTCCATAGTAATGTACAACTTATATACACACAAAGCACAGATAACCCTACTAGTGCAAACAACCCTTTTAATTTCATTGGCTAAAAACTTCTTCTAATAACCTATACCTTCTAACCTTAGTTCTAAACCCTTGTTTTGTTTTAACAATATGATTCTCTGACTTTGACTTTCTTAACACCACTTGATTCTTCTCAGCTGCCTCATCCCTGGCGACCCTTTTCCGTCTGGGTGCCACCGGCAAATCCTCCGGCAACGATCCATGCAGTTTCTTGAGGGTTTTCTCATTAGGGTTTCTTTTGTTTTTGACTGTACGATCACGGCTGTCATTACTGACGATTTTTTTGAGCGAGGAAGATGAGTTTGATGAGTTTCCTGAGATGAGTTTTGGAGTGTGTAGACACCAGTTGCAAGCTGTGTATGTTACGAGTGTTGGATACTGATTGCTGCAATATCTGTAAAAAAAAAAAAAGTTATTATTGCGTGTTATCAATGTTTTGCAAAAGAATAATTTTTTATGTGAAATTAGTTAGGGAAAAAGATTGAAATCTAATGAAAAAAGTGATATGAAAGTAAATCACAGTGTTGCCGGTTATCAACATTTTGCAAAAATAGAAATTTTTATGGAAGAATAAGATGAAGTCTGGAAAGAATATATTACTTGTGTTGTGATCGGAATTTACAAATTTTGCATCTGAAAATTTCTTCTGATATGCCGGTATCACCACACATGCAACACACTACGTTTGTTGTTTGTGTTGTGTTGGTTAGAGTGTCACTGCCACCTTGATCGCCACCATAACCGTGGGTGTCACGGCCTCTTTTGCTTGCCACCATCTTGGTTTAGAGAGAGAAAGAGAGAGGTTTTGGTTTCTAGTGAGAGGAAAAGATGTGTGTGGTCATGTGTCTATGTCTATTTATATTGGCAGTTTCTTGCATATATAATTTAACAAAGAAATGATAAAGGAAAAATATATACACCTTTTGCATTTGTTATTCGAAAGCATGTAATTTTTTTTAACAATAAACAAATATTGGATTTAAACAGAGGTGGTTGTCAAACGAGAAAAAAGCTGTGTCGTTAGTTTTTTTTTTCTGCAAAACAATTCTTTTGAGAAAAAGATATATACGTTTTAAGTCTAATTTGAGAAAAAAAAAATGTTGAAGTAATAACTCACTTATGGTGTTTAATTTTGTGGAGTAAAAAGCTGTGTCGTTAGTTTTTTTTCTGCAAAACAATTCTTTTGAGAAAAAGATATATACGTTTTAAGTCTAATTTGAGGGAAAAAAAATGTTGAAATAATAACTCACTTATGGTGTTTAATTTTGTGGATTATTTGTCAATTTTTTATGTTGAGATAATTATTCATATCGCTTTATTTCTTTGTCTTACACTTTTAAATAACAATAATAATGTACTGAATTCATGATACTTAAAAAATAACAGTCGAAACTCAAGTCGATTAATTAATAAACTTTTTAAAATAATATGTTTTACAGTTCCAAATTCATCAATTTATAGATATAGATTAACTAACGACTTTTTTAATTATTAAACTTATGTGGTTTTATGAGTATTAAATTATAATGTTTCTACTCGGAAATCGTTAACTCAATGTGGTAAATTTATAATGATATTCTACTAACCAAGACGTGCATTATTTTACATATCAATAAATAAGAACAGTTTGTTTTAGATAATTAAAATGCAACGGAGAAAATACTAGATTATTAGGCTAAACACAGTAATGCAAGACTCAATCATCAATCGGTCAATTAATGACTTTTTTTTCTCAATCGTAGAACCGACCGATGTCGTGTGTTTCTTTTGTGTGTGTTTAAATAAATTAATGTGTTTTTTTATGGGGTATGTTTTTTTAGTGTAGGTCGCTTTGATGTGATAAAAAATCGTTTATAAATCGTCGAACAAAGAAAGCTGATGTAACAGGCAAAATGAAGTTCGCTTTCTTGTGTTTAGCCTTATTTTTCATTCTAAAAACAAAAACTAGGAATACGTGTTTTTTACTACAGAGTACAACAAAATGAGTAATTTAATATATGAATCTTGCTTTTGGTTGCTAGGCAGTACTAATTGATCAAAAGGTCATATGACATCTTTCCCTTTTTTCTTCTCTCGTTTTCATGTTATCGTTATCTACTTATCCTCCTTGACATGCATCGTCACTTTCTTTATTCTTTCTCATCTTTTTCCTTGATCTTAGCTAGGCAACTCCGATCCCTTTTCACTAATTCAATTCCCTTCCAGAGCTATGGTCTTTGCATCTATTAGACTATGCATGATTAGTATATTGTTAACGTAACGCATGCACGTGTATACTCTACAACAAGGTATTTGCATAAAACTTTGTACATTTCGAACCCAAGACATGCTCTTCTTTTCTTCTTCACCTCGATCTTATCTCATGTTTCTCCACCAAAAAAAATAAAAAATTGCACACAAGCGGCATGCAGTTGGATCGAAGAGACTTATTACGTTGCTTTTCATTTCGTTTTGGCCATAATATAATTAAATATGTTGCTTTACTAAAGGTATTTCACGTAAGTACGGATATATTTCTTTCATTGACGCATTCTTTATCATTCTATGAAAACATCAACGTAACATCCATAACATTTACACATCTCTGTCACTTGCTATCACAAACTCTTGAAGTATTCCAAACGCCAAAACGTATACTATAAAAATAAATGTCTATGTCTCCTTTTTTTGTTCACATTAATAATTTCAAGGTCTATTCAACACGGAATACTTTTATTTTCTTTACAGAAAAACAGTTCAAACATATAACATGATATTGTGAGATAGGTCAAAACATACAAATTATATTTGAGGTCCGAGAGCAACTCGGTTAATACAACATTCTATATTTGATCTTTGCGTAGATTAGTTGTAGCGGTCAACGAGCTAATTAACTGATGTCTTCCTTGAGTCGATATAGTTAGATAGATAAAAAATACCAAGGATACAATTTGACACTTTCAAATTTCAATACTCGTGTGAAGAATGTGTATATAAATAATTTGCTTAAAAACTTTTTTAATGTGAATTGTTTAATTACTTTTTTTTTTTCTTTTGTAAAAATAAAGAGACCATTTTCATTTATGACAGCTTTATTAATTTTTTAAATTATGTTAAAATGTTTTACCTGTTGTGGAATAACCGCGATCACTACAACAAAATAGTTGATTTTTCACATTTATTAAGGTAAGTGTTCACACTTTATAGTGTGTAGAGTTGAAAAGTTCACACTTAGTTTGTGTGAACCAATTGAGTGTAGCAAATAATTTCACACTTGTAAGTGTGAAGATTTATAGAAAAGTTCACACTTTTAAAGGTGAATATTTAGAAACAATATGATTTTAAAACAACTTCTCACACTTTTAAGTGTGAATAATTTTTGCACACTCATAAGTGTGAATATGTTAAAAAAAAAGTTCACGGTTTAAAAAGTGCGAAGAAAAAAGTGTGAGTAAGTGATCAATTTGTTGTAGTGGATAATATCCCACCGACTAGGTAAATGGTGTGAATGTTTCAACACCACAACTATACCCCATATTAGCTTATTGAAAACTAGACAATATCAAACTAAACAAGAGAATGTAACACCAACAAATTATATATTTCTCAGACTATTGAAACATATACTACTACAACAAAGAAAGGAAGAAAGACAACTACACAAGATTGCTTGTGTGTGTTTTTGGTGTATCAAACTCAATAGACAAGCCTTCTATTTATAGGCTTCAAAACCATCTCAACTTGGCTCCAACTTGCTAAGATTCTTAGATTGTATAATCTTTGATAAGATTCTAAAGATTTCATATCTTTTGCAAGTTGCATATCTTGGACAATATTGAGCCATTATTCAACAAATCTCCACCTTGGCGAAATACCAATTCCTTCAATCTCGCTGTCAACCATCGTTGGTGGAGTCTTCAAACAAATCTTCAAGTTTTCAGAATATTGATCAAGTCCAAACAGTAATTGAACTTGATCCCAGCTACTACTTTAGTCAGCATATCTGCGAGATTCTTAGAAGTATGGATCTTCTGGATCCTGACTCCACCTTCTTCCAGTACCTCTCGTATGAAATGATACCGAACATCAATGTGCTTCGTCCTTGCGTGATAAACTTGATTCTTCGCTAAGTGAATTGCACTATGACTGTCAGAATGCATCGTGACAAATTTTTGTTTGACTCCAAGTTAACCGAGCACCCTTGAAGCCAAATTGCCTCCTTTACAGCCTCTGTAATCGCCATATATTCTGCTTCCGTAGTTGACAAAGCAGTAGTTGACTGTAAGGTTGACTTCCAACTAATTGGAGCTTTTGCCAGAGTAAAAAAATATCCTGTAGTAGATCTTCGCTTGTCTAAATCTCCAGCATAGTCAGAATCGCAATATCCCGCTACCCACTGACTACTTCCATGCTCGAATACTAACCCTACATCGACCGTCTTATGGATGTACCGTAGTATCCATTTCACAGCTTGCCAATGTCCTTTTCCAGGGTTATGCATATACCTGCTCACCATCCCAACAGCATGACTAATATCTGGTCGAGTACATATCATAGCATACATTAAGCTACCGACAGCATTAGCATAAGGCACTTTCTCCATGTACGCCCTCTCTGCATCATTTTTCGGTGACATAGCAGCACTGATCTTAAATTGAGAAGCGAGTGGAGTACTAACTCGTTTTGTTTGCTTGTCGAACCTAAAACGCTTTAGAATCCTTCTCAGATATTGTTTCCGAGTCAAACAGAGCTTCCTCAATTTTCTGTCTCTGACTATCTCCATGCCGAGAATCATCTTTGCTTCACCGAGATCCTTCATCTCAAATTCGCTCCTCAACCGAGTCGTTAACTTTTCAATCTCGTCTAGACTTTGAGAAGCTATCAACATATCATCTACATATAGAAGAAGATATACGAAGGACCCATCTTGTAGCTTTTTCAAATAGACACAATGGTCATATTTGCTTCTTGTGTACTTCGACTGCATCATAAACTTATCAAATTGCTTGTACCACTGTCTTGGGGATTGCTTCAATCCGTACAACGATTTATGAAGCTTACATACTTCATGCTCTTTTCCAGCAACTTTGAATCCTTCTGGCTGAACCATATAGATTTCCTCTTCCAAGTCTCCATGTAGAAATGCAGTCTTCACATCCATCTGAACTAGTTCCAAATCCAACTGTGCTACCAAAGCCAACAAAATTCTAATAGAGGAATGCTTTACCACTGGAGAAAAAACTTCATTGTAATCAATTCCCTCTTTCTGAGCGTAGCCTTTAGCTACCAATCTTGCTTTGTAGCGAACTTCATCCTGGCTAGGAAATCCTTCTTTCTTTGCATACACCCATTTGCATCCAATTGCCTTCTTCCCTTTTGAGAGGTTGGTCAACTCCCATGTCTGATTCTTCTGAAGAGACTGCATTTCTTCGCTCATGGCAATCCTCCACTTCTCGTTCTCTGAGCCTCGAACCGCTTCAGAGTAAGTAGTAAGAACATCATCAGCTGCAATTGAAGATGCACAAGCCACCGTATCATTAAGGCGAGCAGGCCTTTTAGTGTTTCTTTTTGGCTTGCTAGTAGCAATTGATTCATGTTGTTGCTGTTGAGGTTCTTTGGTTTGAATCTCCTCTTCTTCATAATCTCCTTCTACCACAGGAGACTCATCAACTGTTTCTCTATCATCTGGTATAATTATCCTTTCGAACTCCACCTTTTTAGGAGTTCCATATAACTGCTTAGCATTCACCTTCTTCAACATGGTAGATTCATTAAAGGTGACATCCCTGCTAAAGATCGTCTTCTTCGTCTCTGGACACCATAGACGATAGCCTTTGATTCCAGAGGTAATCCCCATGAACAATGATTTCTTTGCCCTGGGATCCAACTTTGATTCCTTCACATGATAATATGCAGCGGAACCAAACACATGCAAGGAATCATAATCTGTAGCAGGTTTTCAATACCATTTCTCAAATGGTGTTTTCCCATCAATAGCAGTAGATGGCAAACGATTAACGAGGTGACACGCATACGTCACAGCTTCAGCCCAAAATTCTTTACCCAACCCAGCATTGGATAACATACACCGAACTTTCTCCAGCAAAGTTCGGTTCATGCGTTCTGCCACCCCGTTCTGTTGTGGTGTATGCCTGACAGTGAAGTGTCTGACAATGCCTTCGTCTTCACAAAATTTTGTGAATTGATCATTTTTATACTCTCCGCCGTTATCTGTTCGGAGATGTTTGATCTTTCTGCACGTCTGAGTTTCCATCATCTTTTTCCACTTGATGAACACTCCTAGCACTTCATCCTTTGTCTTCAATGTGTACACCCAAACTCTTCGGGAAAAGTCATCAACAAAGGTCACATAGTAGTGTCTTCCTCCTAAAGATCTTGTCTTTAAGGGACCCCATACGTCAGAGTGGACATAATCCAAGATACCTTGTGTCTTGTGGATAGCTTTCCCAAATTTCACCCTTGTTGTCTTCCCGTTGATGCAATGCTCACAGAGATCCAACTTACAGGAACTAACTCCTTTCAATAATCCTTTCTTTATGAGCAAATTTAAGGATTTCTCTCCTGCATGTCCTAAGCGCATATGCCATAGTTTCACAGCTTCTGAATTTCTATCACCATCGGTAACAGCTGCTACAGTTCCAACAACTGTTCTACCCTTGTAGTGATACATGTTGTTTATTTTACGAATACCCTTCATTACTACAAGTACGCCAGAGATGATCTTCATAACCCCATCCTTTGCTCTTACTTCGAATCCTTTGGATTCTAAGGTACCGACAGAAATGAGATTCTTTTTCAACTTTGGCGAATAACGAACACCTTTCAAGGTCACAATTGTTCCATCTTCATTCTTCAATCGAACGGAACCAATCCCATGAGTAGTGAGGGGAGTTTCGTCTGCCGTATAAATAACTTCCTCATGTTCTTCAAAATTACTAAACCACTCTCGATGTGGTGTAATATGATGGCTACATGCGGAATCTAATAGCCATACATCAGAATCATTATTGGTTGACGATGTTGCAAGTGAGAGATCTGATTCTTCATCATCACACTTGGTGACATTCGCCTCCGCTACAGCTTTCCCTTTGTAATGATTATCCTTGGTTTTCAACTTTGGACAATCTCTCTTCCAATGACCTTTTTCATGACAAAAGGCACATTCATCTTTGCTTAGTCTCTGCCTCGACTTGGATCTCCATCTCTTATCGGTGCCCTTCTTCTGCGAACGACCTCTGACCAGCAAAACCTCTGCGTCTCTACTTGAACTAATCTGCTTGTCCTTCCTTCTCAATTCTTTACTATACAAGGCGACACAAACTTCACTAAGAGACACATCATCCTTTCCATTAAGTAGAGTTGTTTCAAGCAACTCGTACTCCTCTGGAAGCGATCCCAACAATATCAATGCTAGATCCTGGTCTTTGGACACCTCATCCATATTCATCAAATCAGTTACCAGTTGGTTAAAACTGGTAATGTGATCATTCATCGTGGTACCCGGTACATATGTGAAGCGAAAGAGTCGCTTCTTCATAAAGAGCTTATTCTGACAATTTTTATTCAGAAATTTCTCTTCCAACGACACCCACAGTTTGTAGGTGGATGTTTCTTTTGAGAAAGCATATCGTTGCTCTCTCGAAAGACATGAACGAACCGTACCACAAGCTAACCGATTGATGGTTAACCAATTCCTCTCTTCTACATCCTCTGGTTTACTTTCTTCAATGGCAATGTCTAGACCTTGCTGAAAAAGAACGTCTAGAACCTCACTTTGCCACATACCGAAATGGCCTGTGCCATAAAAAACATCCACCGCCAATCTTGCATTAGTCAAGACTGGTCTAGCCCAACTTGGAGATGTTGGATCCACCGATGTGGAAGGTTTGTCAACTATGCCATCCACCATTTCGTGTACAAATTAATTTTCAATAGCTTCAACCAAAAAAACCAACGGAATTCTTTTCTGATGTGGAGGATCAAATTTAATTGCAACCACAGAGCATACTAAGAATAACCTCGGCTCTTGAAAGCACTTGTTGTGGAATAACCGCGATAATATCCCACCGACTAGGTAAATGGTGTGAATGTTTCAACACCACAACTATACCCCATATTAGCTTATTGAAAACTAGACAATATCAAACTAAACAAGAGAATGTAACACCAACAAATTATATATTTCTCAAACTATTGAAACATATACTAATACAACAAAGAAAGGAAGAAAGACAACTACACAAGATTGCTTGTGTGTGTTTTTGGTGTATCAAACTCAATGGAAAAGCCTTCTATTTATAGGCTTCAAAACCATCTCAACTTGCTTGCAACTTGGCTCCAACTTGCTGAGATTCTTAGATTGCATAATCTTTGATAAGATTCTAAAGATTTCATATCTTTTGCAAGTTGCATATCTTGGACAATATTGAGCCATTATTCAACATTACCAGCTTCTAAAATTATATATGTCACCACCATCTCTTATTTTTTGTTGAAATTTTTGACACAATTTATTTGATACTAGAAACACTTAACAAGAATTTCATAATTATAATTATTTATTATTTTAAATTTTCATCACTATCCGGAGATACTCCCTAGTAAATATAAGACTAATAGGAATGGGAGTAACTTACTCACCATTAGAAGCATCGCTCACGGAGTGACCCAAAACATATATCCTCATCGTGCATGAAAAAAAAAAAAAAAAAAAAAAAAAAAAAAAAAACTTATGTTGACCGGCTCACCTTTAAAATTGTGGGTCCCTCTTTTTGTTTTAGTGTTTTTTATTTGTTTTATTAGTGTGTGTGAGATATTTATTGAGTTATATTTTATAAAGTGGTTATTTTAATGAAACGTGAGATGAATGTGACCGAAACGGGTGAAAGGTGGTAGGGAGTGAGGGAAGTGAGAGGAGATAAAAAGCTGATGTGGCGCTGATATAGATGGTGAGGGTGTAGCCACCACTTCTAGGGGTGGCAATTTCTGACCCGACACGAAATTCTACCTGAAACCGACACAAAAATTAATATTCGGGTTAAGTCTAAATAGATTTCGAGTCGGGTTTGAGTTGACCCATCTAACCCGTTTATTAGACAGGTCAGGTTCAGGTTGGGAATAAATTAAGCGAATCTACCCGACAAACCGTTAAAGATTTTTTCTTTAAATTAAAAATAAATAATATTTTATTATACAGTTTAAATGAGTTAAACTGGTCGACCCGCAAACCCGTTTAACATGTTTAACTCGTGTAATGTGCCAACGTTTGTATATAAAACGGGTTAAATAGTTCAACCCGAAACCTGTTCAACCTATTCAACTCGTGTAACATATTTAACCCGCCAATCTAAGTAATTATACAAGTTAAATGAGTCAGGTTCGAATTATGTATAAACATGTTAGAATTGACATAGTTGACTCGATAATTTAAATGGACAAATTCAAATTAAAGTTTTTTGACCCGCTAACCTGTCAACCCAAACTCGTTAACTCAAACCCGACCTATTTGCCACCTCTACATGTCGTCCACTCCCTTTGGCCTAAAAGTTGCTTGTTTTTATCATTAATTCTTTATTATTATTGTACTTGGTTTACTTGAGAACATGTGATATTAATAAAAAATGAAAGCTTACAACAACCATGTTTGAAAAATCTTCAACTTCAGCAACCTTCCAATTCCCACCAAGGATTTCAAATTCAAGTTTTAAAAGTGAATAAAATTCATATAAACATCAAGTGATCGGTTACTCGTGTCGGCTGTAAACGAACCGGACGAACATGAACGGAGCCTTGTTCATGTTCGTTCATTTAATTTTAACCGGACAAATAAACGAACACGAATGCTTAAACGAACGAAATTTCTTGTTCATGTTCGTCTATTAAGAAAATGAGTTGTTCATGTTCGTTTATGTTCGTTCATTAAAACACTAAACGAACATAAACGATCGAACATAGACAAACAATCATAAACTTTATTAAATTATGTATCTAATATCATTTTATTAGTGTCGTTTTGTTTAAACAAACTAATTTAAAAGTTATACAATTAAAAGATTTGATATACGAACATAAATAAATAAATGAACCTAAACGAACGTTAACGAACGCATAATCGGACGTTCACGGACATAAATAAACGGATGTGACTTTTGTTCATGTTCGTTCATTTAACTAAACGATCGTAAAATATTGTTCATGTTCGTTTATTTAATAAATAAACGAACATAAACGAACTTTTTACCGACCGTTCATGAAATGTTCATTGAACGTTCAGTTCGTTTACAGCCCTACTCGTGTGTACCCCAAAATGATTGTAATATTCTCTTAATTGTTTTTATTTTTTTTGCTTTTATTATAAAACTTCGAAACAATATTTACGAAACAAAAAATATATAATTTGACAAGTTAAAAGTAATAAAACACAAATAATACAAAGCAAATCATAAGAAGCTAATGTTAATTTATGGACACATTTTATATGTGTATGACTGAATTCGAACACGAGACTATGAGATTGCACACTTTACGTATGAGACTCGATTTCTAAATAATTAATATAAAATGTTATGTTTAATTATTAATTTACAATAAACGACTAATGAGCGTTAAGTACTTAACGAAGTTGACTAACGGTCGATAAATGTCAAAGGAATACGAAGAAAATGATACAAGCTAAGAGAAGGTTCTAGAAACCCTCTCTTGGGCTTATATTTGGCTGAAACTAAGAGATCCCACATGGGAATCCATAGTAAATTTGATATCTACCATAAGGGTATAAATGCATCCTTATGTATTCATCTTTTGATGCATTTGATTTTAATAGAAGGTCAAACTTCTACTTTTCTCTTCTCTTATCTAGGTCGACGAGTGAAACCCCACGAAAGGGATTTGCGAGTGACCTTGAGCATAACAAAGGTGTTTGGTTAATCTATTGTGATCAAGAACTAGCATTCGCATCGAATCGCTAATAGTTAGTGTGTACAAGACCATAGATAAATCATATTTTGGATTTTTGGTGTTTTCCCAATCGACTTAGGTGTTACTCGATTATATAAACCTTAATTATTTAGGGTTTATGCTTCTTGATTGTTTGATTGCTTGAAGTTGCTTAAATGTACGCTTACTTTATGTTTCGGTTAATTAATTATAAATATTTGTTTAAGTCTTCCTTTGCGTGCTCTTATGATTACTTGTTTACATATTATGATTGTCATGTTTATATAATTCTAACAATAATTTGTCATTTAATAAAATGAGTAAAACTGTCAAAAAAATACGATAAAATATAAAATTTGACAAGTTAAAAATAGTAAAATACAAAATATGCAAAACAAAAAACCATACAAAATACTTTTTCCTTGTCAAAAAAAAAAAGAGTGAAAAAAAGAAGGTAAAAAAAAGATAAGAAGTACAATAGTACTACCCAATCATCAATTACTACTTTCCAACAACCAATTTTGCAGATATATGTACTACGAGAGAATCTCACATTAAACATTTGTCTTTAACTTGACTTTGAACTGAACCAACAATATGTTAGTTAAGACATGGCTTTTTTTACGGATGCCGCTAGGCTAGCTGAAATCCTTTGGTTATCATGTTATTATATTGGGATGGAAACACGGACCCTTCAAGTCACTGGAAAAAGTAAAAATCGTTAAAGATTCGATGTAGAAGATATCTAACAATCTTTGTGAATATAGGTCGTTGTTACATGCGGATTGTCGACATCTCTATATATATTTTTGACTGTTTGCTTTTAAAGCGTTAAATCTTAAGATTTTTCTAACATATATATGTCTTCAAGAACATGGTAATCTATATTTATTAAGAGGGGTGCTAGACCCACAAAAAATGTTTCACAAAACAAATCCACAAAATGAGGTGGAGGTATTTGATTGGTACATTTGGGTTTAGGGTTTCCTTTTTATTTCTATTGCACCAATCAAATAACTCCACCTTATTTTGTGAATTTGTTTTGTGGAACATTTTTTGTGGGTCTAGCACTCCTCATTTATTAAACATACATTTATTTTTTATATCATAAAATGCATTCAATTTTTATCAAATATACTCACAAATTATCATAAATAAATATAATTTTGAATTTAATAATATATGACTTTATTTCTATATAAGTTTAAATGTGTGCTCTTAGGGCATATTTTAGAAAATCCTTAATTTTATTATTATTTAAGCAAACAAGTTTAATTTTTTGGGTAAAGTTCTTTATCTTAAGAGCACTGGGTACAGTGGTGCCAAACTCTCGTGCCGTTCTCGTGCCAAACTGCCACGTCAGCAGTTTTTGAGTTTGGCACCAGAAAATGTTTGGCACCACATTTCTGGGGTATCCGTTGGCACCAGAATTTCTGGTGCCAAACTCAATTTTTTTTTTTTTTTTTTTTTTTTTTTTATAAAATGTAAAAAGAATATATTCTAAAATTACTTTATTCATTAAAAAAAACATTACAATAAAAAAAAACATAAAAACTTAAAAAGATAAAAATTACAAACTAGTTATAATTTCTCCAAACATGTTCCACAAGGTCATCTCGAAGATCGTTGTGTATTTTGCTATCTCTGGGTTCTTTGTGTTTTCGAACATGTAAATCACATCTTTCGGTCCATTCCCGTGTAATGTCTGGCGTTGGATCAACGAACACATCTCTTAAATTCACTACGTAATTTTCGTCTTCCAATATCATGTTATGCAACATTACACAGCAATTCATGATCCTTGTCAAAGCGTTGATTTCGAAAGCACGTGCGGGTTGTCGTATAATTCCCCAACGACCTTGTAGGACTCCGAAAGCTCTTTCGATATCCTTTCTAGAACTTTCCTGAATTATTTTAAACCTCAACGTTTTTTCAGACCTTGCAACAGAAAACGTTTTCACAAACACGGACCATGTTGGATAAATGCCATCGGCTAGATAGTAACCTTTGTTGTACACATGCCCATTTACTTCAAACGGGCATTCCGGAGCTGTACCGGCAAGTTCATCATCAAATAACGGAGAACCATATAAAACATTTAGATAATTATTTGCACCAGGAACCCCAAAATAAGCATGCCATATCCATAACCGTTGATCCGCAACCGCTTCTAACATAATAGTTGGGTATTTATGGCCACGCCTTTTGAATTGAGGGGCTAAGGCTTTTGGGCAATTTTTCCAATCCCAATGCATACAATCAATACTCCCGAGCATTCCCGGGAGTCCATGTTTTTGTTTATGCAATTCATATAACATTTCAATATCAGCTAAAGTGGGCTTCCTTAAATACTTCTCAACGTATAAAACATGTATGCATTTTGTAAAGTCGATTAAACATTGTCGTTGAGTTCGTTCGGCAATTTGCAAGTACTCATCAAACGCATCAGGCGCAGTGCCGTACGCTAATTGCCGTATAGCAGATGTGACCTTCAAAATAGGATCAATACTTTTACGACCGGTAGCATCATAACCATCTCTAAAAAATTGAAAGTATTTGGGAAGGGGCTGGGCATCATAACTTAGAATAGCATTAACTATTTTTTTAAAAAGTGTAGAGCTCATACGATACCTTCGTCGAAAATTCTCTTCTGGATATTTAGGACCAATCTTTGCGTCGCCGAAATAGTCGTTGATTAGACGTTCCGCCGCCGTTTCTCGTTGACGTGGTATATATGCCCTCCTTTTAGGACTCGATCTTGATCCACCGGCTTCTTGATTACACAAATTCATATATTGTTCATACTCTTGATACGAACGAATATATCTCTCTCGGTCGTCTTTAAAAAAATCTTCATAATTGTCTAAAGTGCTTCCGCCGAGGGGATGGTTTGGATCCATAATGAAAGAAAAATGAGTGTTTTTTGAGGTGTGAATTAGGTTTGAAGAGTGTGTGAAAATATGGAAGAATAAGGAGGGTTTTATAAAAAAATTTGGGTACAAATTCAAAAAAAACGGCTATATAACGGCTAGTTTTTCAAAAAAAAAAAAAAAAAAAAAAAAAAAGAAGTCTGGCTGTTAAGTTTGGCGCGAGGGAGTTTGGCGCGACAGGGGTAATGGTGCGCCAAGCTTGGCGTCGCGCCAAAGGGTTTGGCACGAGCCAACAGCTCACCGTACCCCCTGCTTTAAAAGTAATTAATTAATAAAAATAAGATTCTAAATAGAGTTGTATTTTGCATCTCTTTTGGTTAAGGCTTTCTAATCAAACTGCATATAACAAATGTTCGTATCACTACAACAAAAATGTCAATTCTGCACAATTTTTTCTCCACACTTTTAAAAAGTCTGTAATGTGTAAAAATCAATTACTTATATAAGCGTGAACAGCCTTTTAAGTTTGAAGATTTACAATTTATCTACACATAAAGTGTGGAAAAAAAATTGTAACACTTAGTTTCGCCGCACAATGGAAAGTGTGAAAATTTGGATGTTACAAATTGATGTACATACTTACGAGCACACTTTTAAATGTAAAGATTGAGATTTTTGTTTACATTTCTTCACACTTATTAATGTTTTAATTTTATACGCATTTATAAGTGTAATCACTTTAGGTAATTTTACACATTTTTTAAAAGTGTGTAGAAAAAGTTGTGAGGGAATGACTTATTTGTTGTAGTGTATGGTTTTCATTGATAAATACAACGACGATTATATTGCTATTTGACCCTCTACATGACCGTAATGTATAAAATACATGACATGCCTTCTGACCTTCTGTAGATCGAAGAACATGTTATATATTCTAACAATCTGATTAATCAGTTCATTGTAGCATAAATAAGCATAACATTATTTCCGTCCAACTTTGAGGTTATTAAATGAAACCCAACTTGTGTTCAGGCCAGAATATGGTCCACAAATATCATCTAGTTCATATGGAATTTAATTGTAACAAAAGGTATACGTAGAGCTTCCTTTTTTGTTATGCACTTTCTATATATCAAAAATCACACCACTGAGTGACAAAAGAATATTTTTTAGTCAATAAGGCATTATTCGCAAACGTCTTTTGTCAAGAATAGGCGAAAAAATAATGCACCTACACGTATAAGTTAGGCATGATATCGTTATAGATTCTGCAAAAAAAATTAAAAAAGCATCATATAGGGGCATGTCTAAACCATACGCCAAATGTTAACACCACTAATGAAAAGAGATGGGGGACCTCGTGATTGGCTCATGATTTGTCAAGCTCGGTTCATGTAGATCGTATGACCCGGACTCGAGTAAACTGGCAAAATAGAAGTTTGGTAATATGGGTATAGCAAGTTAATCGTAGGCAGGCGGGTACAGAGACTCAAACCACAATTCGAGTTATAGAACTGTTCCAAGGCACTCGAGCTGAGTGGCAAAATAGCGAAGTTTGCTAATATATAAGTGTATAGCAAGTAAAATGTAAGTGTAGCCACAAATGGAATTATAGCATTGATGTTCCAAGGCAAAATACGAAGGTTTGGGTGTCTAGGATTAGTGAAACATTCGATCAGAGCCGTTCTCGAGTTTTTGAGGGAGTGGTCGAATTTTGAAATGAGGCCCTAAAAAATTGGTGTTAAATAAAAGGATGTTACCGCTATAAAAGATAGGATTAATTTAATATACCATCATATTTTCATTATTAATTTTATATATACTCAAATTGCAAGTATTGAATACATTATATACAATATAAGTAGTCACGTAAAAATGTTATCTATCTAGCTATCTTTAACATTATCTTCATGATCAATTTTCTACAGATTTCATTTTTATTCCTCGGCCTTTATTCAAGAAAATATGCGTACATGTGTATATAACTAACATGGTATCCGTGCGTTGCAGTGACGAGTACTATGTAATTATACTCTTTTGCGAACTATGTTTTTCGATTATACATTTTCTGTAGCAATAATTTTACGGATGCCAAGAATTTTTTGTTGGAATAAATTAAACAGTGAATATTCAATATAAAAATAGTTGGGGTACTCGTTTAATGTTGTGACAAATAAGCATGTCAGTATCATTTATGATACAGGAGTTCATGGTAGTTGACTATTTCTTGTAATATCAAGTAGGTTTGAGGCAATATAATATGCTTCATGGAATTATGTAAGATCTAAAGCGTAATTGACTAATTGATCAGTACCCGAGCACACCAAACATGTGACTCGTCCGTTTCTCGGTTCATCTAGTCAAATTCTGTTTCTTACTTTTTGTCAAGAAAAATCCTATTGATAAAATGAATGGTTTCAGTTCCGTGCTACCCTTTTTGATAAGATTAGAAGATAAATTGCTCATTTTTGAGTCATTTAAAGTAGTTGACTAATTGAATGAATTTTGTAAGTGTCAGACTTTTTGTGTTATTGACGTTAGTACAAATGGCTTTAAAAGTTATATAGCTTAATTTTCTAAAGAGAAAATTACATGATGATCCTTGTGGTTTGTCTAAAGTTTCATCTGTCATCTTTAAAAGTTAAAATTTGCATGGATAATCCTTATTTTTGCAAAGAATAATACTCGTGGTTCTTTTTTAACTGATGTTAAATGGATTCCGTTATCATTTACACGTTAGTACTTTTGGTTAACGACCGTTGCATCGCCTATCATTTATAATAACGGCCGTTTATAATTTAAAGCTTTTCAACTGTAGGTATGTTTTTATATGTTTTCGTCCGTTTTTATACGTTTTCATCCGTTTATATACGTTTTCTTACGTTTTAATACGTTTTCTTACGTTCTGTCCGTTTTTATATGTTTACGCTGATCCCAGTTTACACTTGTAAATATAGATCTTGTTTATAGCTTCTGTTAAGAAACTGTTTGATTCACAAAGTATCACGCGGAATTTAACACTTGATGAATAAGAAGAACACAATTATTAACAAACGCTTCAATATTAGTAGAATAATACAAATACTCTTAATAGTATTAGGGTTTACAACCTTGAAGCCGCCTTAACTAATTGTACTCTAAACAATAACCAAGGTTCTCCTTTTATAGATTAAGGAGTCCTAGTCGGTTAAAATGACTTCCTATACAATGTATATCTCTATAGAATCTTTTCTATGTTTATCTAATACTAAATAATATGTTAATACAAATAAGCAGTAAAAACGTTTATTTATATTTTACGATTTTCTAATGTTTTATTGATAACAAACGTAAAATCATTTTAACGAAACAAATAAAATACGTGAATAGTTTGAGCCAATAGTTTTCTAACACACTTACGTTTTCACATAAAACACTAAAACAAGTATAAGTGATTTTATGATTTAGTAATACATATGTACAACTAGTGTTTACATATTGGGCAAAATATATACATAACTAGTATGTATTATAAAATGAGTAAAAACTATAACCCATGGAAAATATCCACAACCCATGATATTGACTCATACCCATTTGACTAGGTGCATTGCACTCATGAGATACATTGTATCTAATAAGAGACCCATGGATCAACCCATAACCCATGACCCATAACCAAAATACCCATGGGCAAAGAGGAGCGTCCCACGGATCCCTATCTTTACGCTAGACGGATCCCTTGTGGGAGGGATCCGTGGGATCTGAGGAACAGTAAGCATTTCTCCTCTATAAATAGTGAGCCATTTCTTCTTTTTGGCTGGCCACTCTTACACATACTTACCCCATGTATTGTAACTCTCTAACCACTGATCCTAATGGATCTTTCTATGTAGTTTGTCTTTTGTTTTTGTGTGATTCTCTAGGTTCCTCTTAAAGGCGAGATCACCACTTCTTGAAGTCGAGCAAGCTCAAGTCCATGAGTTGCCATGCTTCGTCATCATCAAGACTACTGAGGTTCTCTTGTTGATAGTTCTTTCTTTCTCCATAGAAGTGTTGTGTCAAAGGCATTAGTGAAGAATGCCGAAAGAGTCAAGATGAAAGCATTAGTGAAAGGTGCTTAACGTCCATGTCAAGAGCATTAGTGAAGAATGCTAAAGGTGTCAAGACGAAGGCATTAGTGAAAGGTGTCAAGCGTTGTGTCAAAGGCATTAGTAAAGGATGCCTAGGAATCAAATCAAGTGGCATTAGTGAAGAATGCCTAGGTCGTATAATCAATGAGGTGCATCGTTATACATATAGTGATTGTCTATTTCCAAGGATGGTGATATCCTTGATGGTGTTGTAATAAGGAGTGAATCTCCTTTGGGATTAGGTGTTGTGTAGTGTTGGGTAGTAGTTCCTCCATTGTAATGGAACTAGGTACTTAGCCTAGTACCTGATAAAGGGTAGGCGACGTTGTGGTAGGTGTGGTTCACCTTGGTGTGAAAGAACCCGGTGGTTAGCCTAGTACCGGAAAAAGAGTAGGCGCGTTGTGAAGGCTTCTCCGCCATAAGGAGTTGGTGTCGTGTAGTGATTACGAACTCTCGAGTAGGTGACTCGGGGAGTGGAGTAGGGCAAGGAAGGTGTGCTTGTAGCCGAACCACTATAAATACTCGTGTCGTGGTTATGTGCTTCTTACTCTTTATCTTTCATTATACTTATATATATCTATATATCAACGTCCAACATACACATCTAAATAGATTGACATAAGTTGATCTAAATGTTTTAAAACGAAGTTTTAATTGGTAAAACTATTCAACCCCCCTTCTAGTTTTCCACAATTGGCATCAGAGCTTCGTTACCAAGTTTCTTAGAGTATGTTGTACTTTAAAAACTGGATACGATCCGTGTATGTTTGAAAACTACAAAGAAGGAAATATTCCAAAACATTTTCTCTTTCTCTTTCATGTTGGACATTGATAGATCATTCTAACAGATTTGTTTCAAGAAATCTTCATGCTAGGATCTCTTCAAAACCTTCATTTCTATTCAAAGAATAATGAAGTCAACCTTCAAGAAAGGATCTAAAAGTAATCACAACCTACTTACTCTAAGTACAAAGGATAACGTTAAGACTCATGAAGTATTTTGGTATTATGTTTTCATAAGCCAAACCAAGAAACATAAAGGTATGTTTACTTTTTCATTAGCTAGCTTACATGATTATGTTGATATCATAGTTCTTGTTTGTTTAATAATTGCTAGTCTCTTAAAAGTCTATCTTTCGTCACTTTCCCGACTTACTCATCATTGGGAATATCATTCCTCTTGATTTCGTCAAACTAACGCCGTCGTCACAAATGGATCCTTGATAACTAACTTATCAAATCCCGTCGACCAAAACATTTTTATTTGAAACCTCTAAACTATTTTCTTTCGTAAGCTAGTTTATAGCCTACTACAAAAATAATGCCAAACAACCCTTTTTCTGTCCACAGTAGCCGGATCCCTCTAGTTGTACTAGCCGGATCCCAGATACAAGGGATCCGGGGGAACCATGGGACAGAACACAGCTATACGCATTTGAAAAACATCACTGATCAGTTTCCCTCTCCCCACATAACACAAAAACGACTCAAGAACTGATTTCATCCTCATAGGACTCCATACCCTCAAGTATTCTTCTCTAGAACACCATTGTAAGTAATTACACTAACTTGCTCTAATTTTCATCATCCTCATTCTAGGGTTTATGGTTTCACAATTTCTAACTAATTAATTCAATTAGGGTTTTCAAAATTAATCATTAAAAGGGGTTTTTAACACAATTAGGATTACATTGTGTTCACAACATTGTTAATACAAATCAAAACCATAAACCCATCTCAACTAATCTTACCTAATTGGAATATTTGTGTTTCTAAGACCAACCATGCCTAAAGCCACTCAACAAGACCATCATGATACCGTCCATTACCTCACCCATTACTATCGAAAAGATGGATTATCAAAAACCGACCAAAAAGTCTTCAAAAGACTTGAAAAACGAATTATTCACGAAGTTCGTGTAGTCAAGGAATGTTTCCTTGAAGATACCGACACTCGTCAAGCTTTCTCGGCAATCAACTTTGATTGTCTTCTTGACATAGATGAACAAATTTGTCCGGTTTTCATTTTTGAATTTTACAAAAGCATTAGGATCATTTGAAACACCGATGAAAGCATTTCAATCGCCTTCATCATCAACAAACAAAACTTCAAGCTACCTCTCAACACATTCGCTCAAATTCTTCGCATTCGTTGTGAAGGAATTTGTATGTACTCTCAATATTGGGCGATATCTTGTCAATCCTTTGCTCTTGATCCCAACCCAATATACCATACTCCTCTTGATGAACACGAAACCGTCCGAGACACCATTTTCAAAGTAAGAGCCGACCAATCCCGTCTCAACCGAAACAAAAAGCTCATTCACCGTGATCCCTTTCAAATAGAACTTTTCGAAATGCACCCCATATTTAGAAAATAGGAAGAAATTCTTAGGGAAAACGTCATTAGCCTAGTTGGTACCTCTTACCAAACAACCTCCTAAACGGTTCATGGTCAATGGAAGAAAACCTAAAGCTCTCTCGGATTCCTTGGATGGTGAAGTAGAAGAAGATGAAGAAGAAGAAGATGCCGACCCCATAACTAACATCGAATTGGAACCCTTTGATTACTATCAACAACTTCCAACTATTCCAAACGAGATCGCGGAATTCAAACAATTGAGGGGTATGATTCAAAACCTAGCGTATCACTTCACAAAGTCGGGAAAGAGGAAAAGAAAGGATTGACGAAATAGACTATAGGACTATGTTTAATTTGAGACATTTGATTAATATGGGAATAACTATGTTTTAGCACTCTTGTTTGTGTTAACTTGGATATTGTTATTTCTACCATTATCTATGAGATGTTTTATGTGATGTCATGTTTATATCGTTGTTTAGTTTAGTGGTTATTAGTGTATATTGCTAGGTGCAAAATCTGTAATTGATTCTGTGATGGTTCTGATCTGCAGATGCCGGATCCCTAGGATTAGCCTAGACGGATCCCTCCCTTGAGGGAACCGTGGGATCGGTGACAACAAATCAGTAATACAGTATCCCATACATCAAAATGGTCTACTAGATTACTTCACACTAGCTAAATATAAGACTTTAGAACCCAACTAAGTCTTCTTCAAAGCATAAGAAAGCTTCAAACTCACCCATGGCTTACATAAGATCTAACTCAAAGTACTTTTGATTTATCAATTCATCAAAACTCACCATATTTTGGTTTCAACACTCACACATTGCCTTTCACATCCCCAAACAACTAGGTGGATATATTAATCAATTTTAGGAAAGTGTTTCTACCCATCCTTATTTCAAAACGGGTCAAAAATTAGTTTTTCAATTCTTTTGATTTTTGAGGATTTTTCAAACTTCATCTCAAGCTTACATCTGATATCTAGGATCATTTATTATAACTTGACAACATCAAAATTTCTTAGTGTCATTCTTGAACATCCATTGGTGGTCACAAAGTCTCATTTTCATTCCATAAAAAGCAATCATTAGCTATATCACTCATTGCTATTGATCACTCAACTTCACCCTCATTTAAGATAATTAGGAGGACTGAAACACTTAAGATGATATAGGTTTTAGATCTTAGAAATTTCATTTCAAACCGTTCATAGGTTCTGAGAGCCGGATCCCTAGGATTAGCCTAGCCGGATCCCTCAAATGAGGGAACCGTGGGATCCGGGTGACAGATTATGTCAACTCTAGCCAAAACAATCATTTCAAGCTCATCTTACTTACTTGAACACTCCACCTCATCTTTATTAAGTCCCTAGATCAGTGAAATTCTGAACTTCAATCTTGTGCATGTTAATCATCACATTTCTAAGAATAACACAACACAGTTCTCAGCAATTACAAACATCTTCCTTAGTCATTCCATCATGAGAAAAGCTCCTAGTGCTAACTCATCCACCCAAGAACCACCCAAGAAACTTGCTAGGGTCATACACGAAGTTTTCTCAACCGAATCATCTCCGGTTAAGTCCACAAATGCTAGGATTTCCCCTACACCAAAGAAACCAATCAAACTAATTCCCAAGAGGATTTTCCCCACAAGGATATCATCACCAAATTCTACTAAACCAAACACACCCTTTTCAACCCAACCAACATCATTGGTGCCTAGAGCCACATCATTTAACACCTCACAATCATCTCCACATTCTCACAACTTAGAGGAATTACCCCCTTGGCCAACTCATCTTCCACCATTACCAACAAATTCACTAGAAAAGGTTGTACAACAAAACCAATGTTGTAAAAATCGTGAATCGGTAGTCGATCGGTCGACCACCCTGCAGCGAGTAATCGGTCAAGGCGGGATTAATCGGTGATTAATCGGATTGGCATTTCCTGCAAGTTTTGGGTATTTCTGGAGACCAAACTAAAGATCTTAACTGATTTCAAGCCTACTATGTTTCCAAATCTCAATAAAAGGCTCCAATTCTGATTATGAGGCTCATTGTGCGTTATAAGTGAAATAAACGATCCCCATTGTGCATCATAAGTGAAATTATTTTTTTTTTAAAGTTGACCGATTCGACCAAATTTTGACCGATTCGGCCGATTTTTAACCGATTCAGCCAATTTTTTACCGATTCGGCCGATTTTTGACCGATTTTTTTACCTGGCCGATTTTTTGACCGATTTTCAAAATTCTACAAGGTGTATGGCCGATTACCGATTAATCGGCCAATTTTTGCAACACTGAACAAAACCAAAATGTTGAATCAACACTAGCACCAATGTCAATTTCTCCATTTCCTCCCAATAGTCTATTTTGGATTATGAGAAGACATCAAAGTCAACCACCCAACCACATGGAAGTTGATACTTCTCTACCTCCACCTTCAAACATTGTTGAGCCACCACTTAATGAGCCTCCACCAATTCCTCCTTTATTTGAGGATCCTCAACCCACTTCACTTGAACCTCCGCTTCAAGAAGCTCAAAACCATGACAAGGATTGCTATCATTGTCAACATGTTGAAAGGTTGATACATGAACTACGTGAAGAGCAACGTTTCATGTTTTATCACCTCCTCGAACGTTTCGAAGAGGTCAACAAACCTAAACAACCATGAGCCAAAAACCATGTCCTAGTCTCAAGCTCAACTTAGAACGTTTAGGAATCCCATTTCATGATTGATCATCCTTAAGCACATTGTTGTTTCTTGATTTTAGGTCACTCATTAGTATTAAGTAGAACATATATGGCTAGATCATTCTCTTAGTTTTAGAGATTTGTTGATTATCTCGTTGTTTTATTGAATGATAACTTATTTGCCATATTTCTCTGAGTATATGTTTGTTGTTTGTATACATATCTCGCTCTTATATTTAGTATTGTTTGATATATTACTTATGCTGAATAATCTGTCACCAGACAGATGGATCCCTGCAAAATGCCTAGACGGATTCCTCCACAAAGGGAACCGTGGTACAGAAGAACTATTTTCTACTAACTTAAGTCTTATTTGCAGGAAATTATGCACTATACTCTTGTTTTCTAACCTCTATTTTGTAGATTTTCAAAATACACATGAAGAACTTGACACCCTAAGCTAGGGGGAGCTTTGTCTCAAACCATACATTGCAAAACCATTTGCAACTTAATCCTTATTTAGGATTACTCTTCATGACACCCCATTGCAAAGTTGCAATCTTCAAGGGGGAGCATTTATCGTCACAAGGACGAAACCACTTGCAAACAAAATTGCAATTCATTAGCTTATTAGTTTATATTTACTTGACGCCCTCACAAAGGGATGGACTCGTCAAGGGGGAGTTAAGACGAGAACCATTCCCGTCACTTGCTCTTTTTACATTTTTTCTCTTTTACATGTTTTTCTTAAAACAACGTGTTAGTTTATTTTCGACGCTCTTTTTGTTTCGACAAAAGGGGGAGAAGAGAGTAAAAACTCCAATTCGAACTTTTACGAATTTTTTAGTTTTTCTTTAAAATAATTTTATGTTTTTCATCAACAAAAAGGGGGAGATTGTTAAAACAAATAAGCAGTAAAAACGTTTATTTATATTTTACGATCTTCTAATGTTTTGTTGATAACAAACGTAAAATCATTTTAACGAAACTAATAAAATACGTAAATAGTTTGAGCCAATAGTTTTCTAACACACTTACGTTTTCACATAAAACACTAAAACAAGTATAAGTGATTTTATGATTTAGTAATACACATGTACAACTAGTGTTTACATATTGGGCAAAATATATACATAACTATTATGTATTATAAAATAGGTAAAAACTATAACCCATGGAAAATATCCATAACCCATGGTATTGACCCATACCCATTTGACTAGGTGCATTGCACTCATGAGATACATTGTATCTAATAAGAGACCCATGGATCAACCCATAACCCATGACCCATGACCCATGACCCATAACCAAAATACCCATGGGCAAAGAGGAGCGTCCCACGGATCCCTAGCTTTACGCTAGACGGATCCCTTGTGGGAGGGATCCGTGGGATTCGGGGAACAGTAAGCATTTCTCCTCTATAAATAGTGAGCCATTTCTTCCTTTTTGCTGGCCACTCTTACACATACTTACCCAAAATATTGTAACTCTCTAACCACTGATCCTAAGGGATCTTTCTATGTAGTTTGTCTTTTGTTTTTGTGTGATTCTCTAGGTTCCTCTTAAAGGCGAGATCACCACTTCTTGAAGTCGAGCAAGCTCAAGTCCATGAGTTGCCATGCTTCGTCATCATCAAGACTACTGAGGTTCTCTTGTTGATAGTTATTTCTTTCTCCATAGAAGTGTTGTGTCAAAGGAATTAGTGAAGAATGCCGAAAGAGTTAAGACGAAAGCATTAGTGAAAGGTGCTTAACGTTCATGTCAAGATCATTAGTGAAGAATGCTAAAGATGTCAAGACGAAGACATTAGTGAAAGGTGCCAAGCGTTGTGTCAAAGGCATTAGTGAAGGATGCCTAGGAATCAAATCAAGTGGCATTAGTGAAGAATCCCTAGGTCGTATAATCAATGAGGTACATCGTTATACCTATAGTGATTGTCTATTTCCAAGGATGGTGATATCCTTGATGGTGTTGTAATAAGGAGTGAATCTCCTTTGGGATTAGGTGTTGTGTAGTGTTGGGTAGTAGTTCCTCTATTGTAATGGAACTAGGTACTTAGCCTAGTACCTGATAAAGGGTAGGTGACGTTGTGGTAGGTGTTGTTCACCTTGGTGTGAAAGAACCCGGTGGTTAGCCTAGTACCGGAAAAAGAGTAGGCGACTTTGTGAAGGCTTCTCCGCCATAAGGAGTTGGTGTCGTGTAATGATTATGAACTCTCGAGTAGGTGACTCGGGGAGTGGATTAGGGCAAGGAAGGTGTCCTTGTAGCCGAACCACTATAAATACTCGTGTCGTGGTTATGTGCTTCTTACTCTTTATCTTTCATTATACTTATATATATATCTATCTATCAACGTCCAACATATACATCTAAATAGATTGACATAAGTTGATCTAAATGTTTTAAAACAAAGTTTTAATTGGTAAAACTATTCAACCCCCCCTTCTAGTTTTCCACATAATAGGTACACGTCATTTCATAAATACAACCTGACACTAATACGTCAGCAGTAGTTTTAAATACTTCAGCAGTAGATATCTTTACTCTGGCAGTACTTATTTTTCAGCAGCAGAAACTTTATACCAGCAGTAGTTTCATTTGGTCTAGCAGTAGTTACCACTTAGTGTATTTCTCTGATCATCTTTAGCAACACCCAATAGTAGGTTGAATACACTAGCAGCAGTTCACATCATACCAGCAGCAGTTATAACTTAGAGCATTCTTCAATGAAATTCATGAGCAATTGATTCTTCCAAGAGCACTAGTATCTCAAAAACCCAACAGTTTATATTTTTTTCATATGTTTTTATACGCTTTCGTTCGTTTTTGTACGTTTATATTTGTTTTCGTCCGTTTTTATACGTTTGCTTACGTTTTTATCTGTTTACGTCCGTTTTTATACGTTTTCGTCCATTTTCATACGTTTTCGTATGTTTCATATATTTTCGTCCATTTTTATACGTTTTCTTATGTTTTTCGTTCATTTTCGTCTGTTTTCATACGTTTGTATACGTTTTCGTCCGGTTTTATACACTTTCGCTCATTTTCTTACATATTCATATGTTTTTATCCATTATATATGTTTTTGTCCGTTTTTATACGTTTTCTTACATTTTCATATGATTTTATCCATTTTTATACATTTTCGTCCATTTTTATACGTTTTCATTTGATTTTATACGTTTTCAACCATTTTTATACGCTTTCGTCCATATTTATACGTTTTCATCTGTTTTTATACGTTTCATCTATTTTTATACGTTTTCATCCATTTTTATACAATTATATACGTTTTCGTCCGTTTTTATATGTTTTCGTCCATTTTTATATGTTTTTATCTTTTTTTGTCCGTTTTAACAAGATTTTGTCCATTTTTGTATATCTTTGTTTGTTTTTATACATTTTGTACATGTCTATATGTATTAAAACAGGTAAAAACGTATAAAATCAAATGAAAACGGATAAAAACGTAAAAAAAAGTATAAAATCATATGAAATCGTAAGAAAACGTACAAAAACGGTCGAAAACGTATGAAAATGTAAGAATACGTATAAAAACAGAGGAAAACGTATAAAAACGAACGAAAATGGATAAAAATGTATAAAAACGACGAAAACGTATAAAAACGGACGAAAACGTATGAAAATGTAAGAATATTTGTTTTTGACGATATTGTGTTTTACGCGTAAGTCTCGGTATACAATCTTTATACGTTCAAAAGCTTGCATTTTTACACTTTAAAATCCAAGATTCTGGTACTTTAAAGGTTATTTAGTGTTAAAGTTTAAGTTTTTGCAAAAAGTTTGCAACTTTACGTGTATTTCATAGTTTTTAAGCTTGGTTTTAATCGTGTGGTCTGTTCTACTCGTAAGGTGTATTAAAGTTTTGGATCATCAAATTTCACACTCTTGTGTTATTTTGGTGATATTGAAGCTGTTTCATCACAAAAATCAGGTTTCGAAACACTTTGGGCAAAAAATCAGTTTTGGTTAATTCTTACGCATAAGTAAACCCTAAGTTTACGCATAAGTTCTTCAAGGTTTGATCTTCAGTGTTCTTGGTTTACTCAGTGTTTTCTTGCTTGGATAAGCCTGAAAACACTTCGACTTTGGATATCTTTTACACTGGAATAAGTGTAAAGGATTTTTGGGTAAAACCCTAATTTTACGCATAAGCTAAAACTTACACGTAGAACTCTTTACGCCTAAGCATTTTCTTACGCCTAAGCCTTGTCTTACGCATAAGCTAATCTTACGCATAAGCATTCTACGTATAACTTTCAGTTTACGCCTAACCTTTGTGTTTCTCAATTCTTACGCGTAAGCTAATCCTACGAGTAAACATTAATTTTACGCGTAAGTTTGGTATTTTTTTGCCTAAGGTTTTCTTTGCCTAAACTTGGTTTCTACGCCTAAGGACTCTTCATCAACAAAGTTTCATTCGACTACAAAGATCTATTTTACAACACAAGTTATCAAGATGTCTCAACCACCATACTCTAACTACTTTCCTCATGTGTATCCTCAACAACAACAACAACAACTCAGTCCACAACAACAATAATTCAATCTACAACAACAAGTTTATCAACAATAATTTACTCCAGGAGCAATTCAACCACAAATGATTCAACCACCACCTAGTCTTCAAGTACAACCTTACACAAACTTTAACAATCAACATCCATCCAGGAATACTATGAAGTAACCATCTTGGTTTGGAAAGATGTGTGAAGCTCTAAGTAGCCAACAATCCATACATGAAGCTGGATCACTTGATCGACCTCCAATGCTCACTCCCGGAAACTATGATCAATGGGTGATAAGGTTCTTTAGGTTCTGTGATCTAAAGAAGCCACATGGAAAGTTCCTGAAGAAGGTCATCATGGAAGGTCCATTTCAGATGCCTACTGTCGTCACACCCGGAGATCCAAATGCCAATCCACCAAGAGGTGATGTCACCAACATTGGAGGTCTTAATGACCTCACTGTTGATGAACTTCTACACTTTGAAGCCGATGAACTAGCAATGCAATACATCCTTTTGGGATTACCCAATCCGATCCTTCGAAGTGTTGATGCTCAAAAGACTGCTAAAGCAATGTGGGAACATATTCATCTTCTCATGGAAGGCACTGAACTCAATCAAGAAGACATGGAATCCAAAATCTACTTGGCTTATGAACACTTCATGATTGAACCCGGAGAGACATTAGAGTCATATCATCATCGCTTCTCAGACATCATCAATGACTTGGACAAACACAACATCATCATGCCAAGAATTGCAGTCAACACTAAGTTCCTGAGTAGTCTTGGTCCTGATTGGGAAAAGTATGTCATTTTCATCCGTCAAGCTTAGAATCTTCATCATGCTACATACGGATTGTTGTACGACTATTTGAAGCCCCACCAAAAAGAAGTTGACAAAGAAAGGGTTATCTGTGGACAACCTGTTTCACCTTCACTTCCGGATAATCAACAATTAGCATTGTGGGCTCAAGCTTGTTATCCTCAATTCCCGACCTTACAAACTATATTCACAAATCCTCCACAACCCGCTGCTCAACCATCTGCTAAGATAACACCTTATGATCCGTCACAGCACCAATATCAAGAAAATCAATTGGTTCCATACAAAAACAACAATGATCAAGCACTTTATAGTGAATCTAATGAGGATACAGAAGCTTTCGATGCATTGCAGCAAGGGTTTGTCATGATTGCTAGAGCCTTCGGCCTATACTCAAACAAATCCAACAATCGCATTCGTACCTCATCCAACACAAGAAATAAGACTGTTGTTAACAATGGACGTGTTGAAGTTTAGAATCGAGGTAATGTTCGTCAGATGGGCGGTGGTCAAGGGTTTAATCAAATGGGAAGGAATAACATGGGTGCTCCACAACAACAAAGGGCTCAAGTGGTTGAACAGGGTAATGCTCAGAATGGGATTAATGGTCTTCATTGCTATAACTGTAATGAGAAGGGTCACCTGGCTAATGCATGCCCAAAGCCGAGGACTAGAGGCAGTGCTTATCACAAAGAGGCTCTACTTTTGGCTCTCAAGGATGAAGCTGGTGGAACCCTCACAAACAAAGAAAAGAGTTTTATGGCAGATGCAGACTCAGATGATGATATGGAGGACTTGCAGGCTAATGCAACAATTATGTTGATGGCAAACATGCACGAACTCCTCATGAGTGACACAGGCCCATTGTATGACACTGACGGCTTGTCTCAGGTACCGGATCAAACTATATTAATCACTGATCTGATATCTCGGCCAACATCTGAATCCGACGAGGCTCAATATGTTCAACATGAGCCATCCACATCTCATTCTGATGATACTCAACTAAATCCAGTAGTTACATTTGACGATCAAGATAACCTCCTGGTTACCATTGATAATCAAGTTGACTCCGTGGTTATACTTGAGGATCTGAATAATGATCATGTTGAGACTCACGTTGAACACACTAAACCTTTGCCTAATCCAAATATTGACCTCTTACTTAATGACCAACAATCCCGAATGGAACAATGTTGTGAACTCAATCAGCAATTAAAAAATAAAAATGCACTGTTAATCATGGATATTGAATGCTTAAAAAGGCAACTCAACGTTTTTAAAACTCAAGAAAAACGTGAACAAGGTTTTGAAGTCGCTTTTGCTAAATCTTACCAAAACGAAAAATCATTAGAACGACAGATACGTGATCTAGTCGCATCAAAGAATGCCTTGTTGTGTCAAATAGAACAACTGAAATATGATCATAAACAACAACTTAACACTCTTACTTTGGAAACTCAAAAAGCCAAGTCTGAACTGTTAACTTGTCAAAAACAGTTCTTTGAGTACAAAAAGCATTCCACGAAACGAATAGATGACTATCTTGAAGAAATTGTCGACTTACAAAACAAAATCAAGGAGTTTCGAAATGTTGTTTATAAACATGGTGAATCAATCACAACGATTCAAAAGTTTACTTTTAAACCAAATCCAAATGGATATGGTCCGAATCTTGCTGATTACAAACCAAAGTTTTCAAATAGAGCATTCAAACCAAATCCTGAAGTTTATAGTGCAGAACATAGAATTGATGATTCCATTATGAGTGTTGTTGAATATAATCGTCAAGAGGAATTTGATGCAGATGACGAGAGTCCGTCAAAAATGGAAAATGTTGTTTATAACAAACCATTTAACTATTCAAAAGCCGTTACTTTTGTCACACAACAGGATTTTTCTAACACACCTTGGGTTATCACACCTACTTCTGAGGGTCCCCTTTCCAATACTGTACAAATTAATGGTCCTTTACCTTCACTCAGTGAAATAAAGACATTAGCCGAAAAATGTAAAGTTATAAAATATTTTGAAACATTCATTTCGGACATCAAACTTTTGGAACGTGAAATTGAATTTCATTCTGAAATAAAAGTTGAACATTTTCAATCGCCTCTTGCACGTGCACAAAGAGATATTCTTCAGAAAAGAATTTTACCTCATGTCCGAAATTTGAAAATTGTGCTATCTATTGGGAAAGGGACTTTCACAAGGAGATTGGACTTATGAAAAGAGTTTTTGAACAAACTGAAACATCGATTTCAAATACAAAACGTAAAAAGAAAATGTTACGAAAAGATGTTGATCGACTCTTGGAAGATGTTATCTCTGCTGATATCCATAATGTTGTGTTATTACATTCTGTTGCATATGCATTTGATTTTATCACTGCAGATTCTGTTGAAAATGTTGAGAATACTGATACTGTGTCACAAATCAAGTCTTTAAAAGTTGAAAATGAATGATTGTTAAACGAACTTTCAAATGCAAAACGTCATCTTCAATGGTGTCAAAAAGATTGTCATAATCGTGAACTCGCTTTGCAAAACAAAATCAACCAGTTGCATACCAAAACTCTTAGTCCAAAACTTGAGCAACTGGATGATCAAAATGTGTCTTTGAAGTGTCAAATTTCAAAATATGAACAAGAAATTTCAAAAGTGAAAAAGGAATATAGTGTCATGTTTGATTTACTCAAAAAGACTCGTGCTAAAGGGTCAAAAGATGTTGATAATCATTTGGCATATACCAAAGATGTTTTACGACGAGACGGACTCACTCGTTCTGAAAATCTAGATTTGTTACACAAAATCCATGATCTAAAGGCAGAGTTGGTGATACTTAAGCAAGATAGGGATAGTAACACTGTAGTAACTACACCTAAACAGATTCAAACGGACTCTAGAACATCTCATGACAAACCACAAGAATCTAATGTGCTTCCCTATACTAAAACAGGAATAGTTGCCTCTTTTCCCAACGCCTGCACTTCACAGCCTAGGAGCAATACAAGGAAGAATAGGAAGTTGCGACGTAAGAAAAGAACAATAAAGAATGCTGAAGTAGAAGAACAACTTAGGACTTTGAATAAAACTTAAGTTGCACCAACTTTAGATATTGCGTCTGACAAATGTAATGGAAAAAGTGTTGTAACGAATGCTGAACCGTTAAGTAATTTAAATGTTAAGTTTGAAGCTTCTTGTGTTGGTTGTCGTAAAAGTATGTTTTCTGGTTGTCATGACAGATGTGTTGCTACGACTATCTTAACTCGTAAGTGGAACAATAGAAAACGGAATACCTCTAGGCCCACTACTGCTTCTAAGTCTGTGCTAGGTAAACCGCCTTCTAGTGCTCATGCTTTAATCATTGATGTACCCTTAGAACCCACGTCACCTCCTAGGAAGAACCTATCACCTAGTGCATTCACTAAGACCAAAGCTAAGACTAGTTGGAGATGGCAGAAATGGTTACATAATACACTTGGCTTTACACGGATACCTAAAATCATGAACATATGTGTTTCATCTATATCTGCATCGGAACCCTCTAACTCTTCGGGTTCCACATCTACTTCTATTCCATCTGTGTCGTCTGTGTGTAATGCAGGTGATACAGATCATCCTCTAGGTTATTGATAGCGGATGTTCCCGGCACATGACAGGCAATCTCAAACTGTTATCAAACTTTATTTCAAAGTTCATTGGCACTGTCAGGTTCAGGAATGATCACTTCGCAGCTATTATGGGCTACGGAGATTACATCAATGGTAAGATCGAAATTAGCAGAGTTTATTATGTGGAAGGTCTCGGTCACAATCTCTTTTCAGTCGGTCAATTCTGTGATGGAGATTTGGAAGTTGCTTTTAGGGAGAAAACTTATTTCATTCGTGATCTACAAGGAAATGATCTTATGTCTGGTCAACGCACATCAAGTCTCTACACAATCTTAATGCAAGACATGATTGCTTCATCTCCCATCTGTCTACTTTCTAAGGCTACATCTACAAAATCTTGGCTATGGCACCGTCGTCTCTCACACTTAAACTTTCAAACCATAACCAATCTTGCACGGTACAAACTTGTTGAAGGTCTCCCAAGATTTTGGTATTCTAAAGATCACCTATGCTCAGCTTGTGAACAAGGGAAAAGCACTCGTGCTCATTTTCCTTCAAAGGTGGAACACAGCTCACAGCATGTGCTTCATCTTCTTCACATGGATTTGTGTGGCCCGATGCACGTGTAGACGATTAATGGCAAACGCTACATCTTGGTATATGTAGATGACTATTCAAGATGGACTTGGGTTTATTTTCTTTGAAGTAAAGTGTTTGGATATAGAAAGTTAAAGTGCTGAAGAGTCAAAGTGCTGAAGAGTCAAAGTACTGAAGAAGTCAAAGTACTGCTAAAGAAGAAAGTCAAAGTACTGCTCGATCATCAAAGTACTGCATGTTTAAAAGGACTGTTATGCAAAACCGTTAAGGATTATATTGTAATTCTAGAATGTTCTAAGTCTATGTTTAGTATTACTTGACGTACAAAGAATAGAATTGTAAACTGACTAGGGTTATCCTTGAGCCTATAAAAGGACCCCTAGATTGGCATTAGAGGTATCAAGTCGTAAGTGCATTATTAGAGTTTATTAAGTTCGATATTAGAGCTGTTAGGGATTGTTAGTGAATCTGTGTATCAAGCAGGTTCAGAGATTTAATATAATCATTAATGTTAGCCTCGCTAAAGTGAAGTCATTACGGGAATTGCATTAGTTTCTTCTTTTACTCATTCACAAGGACTAGTTTAGTCAATAGTGCTAAGTTAGGCTTGTTGAAGTATAAATACCCCTCCTAGTCCCAACTAGGAGGGTAGGAAGTTCACATTTTGTAAAGAAGTGTGTGTGGTTTCTTCTTCTTCTCTCTAGAAACACACACATCTTCCCTTTTCTTCAATCTAAATAATACCATGTCTTTCTCATTCTTTGAGCTTCCCCGACCCCCCGAACCACATAAATCATTGTTTTTATCGGTCCTACAATTGGTATAACGAGCCATGGTTATGTTTTATTGATTTATGTTGGTTTTTATACATGTGTTTTACTGTTTTTATGCTTATTTTGTGGGTCAGAAATTTTTTTTCCGTCTATTACTGTGGGTAAAACAGTTTAATACATGTTTGGTATCCTTTTCTTTGGTCCAAAAAGTCCTGGTCTTTCATGTTAAATCTGTCTTGGTCTATCAATGGTCCAAACAGTATCAATCTTTAGATATTTTTGTTACCATATCGTGAATAATATTGTGGTCAAACTTTGGTCAACCGTCAGTTTCGTGGTCAAATGGGTCAAACAGAAGCAGTTTTTATGCTTTTCTGGGTTTTTATGAAGACTGAACGGAATAACATGGTCGGAATCTCGCCGGAACAAAAAGTCAAAGGGTCAAAACCCTAAACTTACGCATAAGGAGAATCTACAGAGTTGTTACGCGTAGCTGTGAAGTTACGCGTAAGAAATGGTTTACGCGTATGTTTACGCCTAAGACCAGGTTACGCGTAAGGTTCTTTACGCATAAGCCTTGGCTTACGCATAACCATGACCAGGTCTACGCTTAAGAAGCTACGCTTAAATGTTACGCATAAGGTTTTATTAACAAGATATTATGCGTACGCGTAGACTTGACTTAACAAAGACCTTGACCACAAACCAATACCATTTACCAAACCTTATCGGTCCATCAAAACTTTATCAGCTCCGAACAAAAACAACATCCAACAACATCCAATCTATCCTATCCTCCTTCTATATCATTCTACCATGACTCAAAACATAAATCCAAAACAAAAAAGTAAATGATCTCAGATTAGTTTCATTTCTTTTCAATCTTTTAAAGATTGTTTTTAATTGAAACAATCACCATCATAGATCCTGTTGAAACTCACCTTCATCAATATCCAAAACTTTAAAAAAGTTATCTAACAAGATTGTTAGATACTTTTGTTGTCTCGTTATTTGACTCTCACAACTGAAAACCTATCGAAATCAATACAACTACATAAGTCCTACCTGAGACCATTTATAATGATCTTGAAGCCTTTTTTGCTGGTTTCTTGATTCGGATTAATCAACTCACGAAGTCAGAGGTTGGGTTGGGATGCACTTGTGTTTGTATGATTCGACTATTAAACGTGCTTAATCAGCTTGTGTAGATTGTAATGGTGAAATGTGAGATGAGATTGAGTATGATTGATTGTTGATAGATCTGTGTTGGGTGTACTGTTTTGGTGAGAGAAATATTTTGAGTGGTAGGCGTTCAATATAAGAAGTATATTTAGGTTTAGAGATAAGAAGTGTGTTTTAGGTTTAAGTGAGGTGCTATTATACCCGGATGAGGATGTTGGATCGTGGGCTTTTTGGTTTTTGGATCGTGTTTTGGGCCTCAATAGAATAACCGGATATGGACAATTGATGACTTGGGCTTTCAATATGGTTACGCACCAAGAGGTGGACAGCAGAATGCACTAATAGAAAAATGACATTCGAATTTTTGCTAATGTCTTTTGCAAAAATTTGGATGACAATTCATATTTAGTAAATGCGCGGTACTTTGGTATGTTATATTTTTTATGAGGATACTACGTTCACGGCTAAAGTTTTCGATGAATTTTAATGTGACCACAGAGATGACTCTTTATTATTTATTTGGGTGTGAAGTGAATTTTGACGGGCGAGTTTACTTATTTCGTCTTCTTTCTTTCTTCCCTTCCGCGAAGATGACTTGTCTGGGCAAATATATTGAGTGTGATGAAGACTTGCTATCTAGTTACTTTTGTGATTCTTTCTCTCTTAACCCACAAAGTAGCTATCACTTTCGGTGTCTCACGTAGTTGAGGATACGTCAAGAGGTTTTGTACATTGGGTACACCGTTCTTTTTCACAAGGATAGTACAAGCTTAAGTAACTATTCCGAGAGATTTTACTTCTTTCTCAAGTTCGTCATATTGGGTTATCTTCATATGTGGTTACTACAGACAGCCGTTGAATTTTGATACAGGGGGTTGAAATGAGTTAGACAACTTTAAATGGTATTGTTCATCGACATCTTCTCACGGGCTGATTTGTTTTATGATAGAATGCTTCCAGTTAATGCTTCATGTACACAATTATATGCTGATTCCGATAAATCGTAACCTTCAGGGGAGAGAAATGTGTACATTATGGGCTGATTTGATATATGAAAGATAACTGGAATGCATTTGGTGAGATGAAGATGTTGATATCTTATTCCCTCGAATGGACAATCTTGAAGAAGGTCGAGTCGACAGTCTTTTCTACATTTTCCGCTGCGTGTTAGAAGACTAAAGACGGTTCTAATTTAATTATCAAAAGACTTCTTCGAATTCTGGAAATTCAACAGAAAGGTTGTCAGTTTGGGGGAGAGCACTAATTAGGGGAGAGCAAAAAGGTCAGATTTAATCCCTAATTAGATTTGCTCATATTGTTCTTCTGCAAGTAAAGAGATGGCAGCTGAGAAGATTCATGAAGTTTGAAGACTATGAAGACACTCTTGGAGCTGCTGCGCTTATGTTTTGTATTTGATTTTGCTTGTAGGGAACATTGTAAGCAACTCCCGTATGACATCACTTGGGGAGAGATTGTTAGCCTCGCTAAAGTGAAGTCATTACGGGAATTGCATTAGTTTCTTCTTTTACTCATTCACAAGGACTATTTTAGTCAATAGTGCTAAGTTAGGCTTGTTGAAGTATAAATACCCCTCCTAGTCCCAACTAGGAGGGTAGGAAGTTCACATTTTGTAAAGAAGTGTGTGTGGTTTCTTCTTCTTCTCTCTAGAAACACACACATCTTCCCTTTTCTTCAATCTAAATAATACCATGTCTTTCTCATTCTTTGAGCTTCCCCGACCCCCCGAACCACATAAATCATTGTTTTTATCGGTCCTACAATTAAAGTTAAAGTTAATTCTTCTTAGCTTTGTTAAGTAAATTCCGCATACTTAATAGAGTTAGTTCAGTGTTTCTTTGTTAGCAACTTAGGATTTATCCGAGGTTACTAAGTCCTTACAAGCTACATAAGTTAGTTTGGTTAGAATACATCGATCCAACAAGTGGTATCAGAGTTTGTGTGGAAACTCTGATTAAGAAGAAACCCTTAAAACCTAGTTAACAACAAACCCTAAAGATGTCGACTGAAGCTGCACCACCACCATCCATCACCTCACTCAAAATACCTATTATCAAGAAGGGAGAGTACGATCTATGGAGCATGAAGATGAGGCAGTACATTGCTATTACAGACCATGCACTATGGAATGTAATTGTCAATGGTAATGAAGTTGTTGCAGATCCTATTGAAGTTCCTGGACAACCTAAACCACCTAAGGCTGTCTTGCCAGCAGCTACAATAAGGAATCAAGAAAAGGCTCTCAACATCCTATTGTCTGCTATACCTGATGGTCACCTACTCAAGTTTCATGATGCTAAGGATGCTAAAAATCTATGGGCTGCTCTCAAGACAAGGTTTGGAGGTAATGATGCTTCCAAGAAGATGCACAGAAATCTGTTGAAGCAACAGTTTGAAACTTTCACTGTTGGTGAAAGAGAAGGTCTTGATGCTGCCTATGATAGATTCCAAAATCTCCTCAGCATGCTAGAGTTATACAAGGCAGAGGTATCTGTTGAAGATGCCAATCTGAAGTTCTTAAGGAGTTTGCCATCTGTATGGCATGTGATTGCAACTATGATCAGAGGACAACCTGGATTGGACACTATTGACTTTGATGATCTCTACAACCATCTGAAAGTGTATGAGCATGAGATGAATGGCCAAACAAGTTCAAAGTCTCACAGTATAGCTTTTGTGTCTTCTGAAAAGAGAGGCAGTACTTCCACTAAAAGTACTGCTTACCCTACTTAAAGTACTGTTTCTCAAAGTACTGCATATCCTGCTCATTCTATCACAATCATGACCAACCCCACCTCAGCACCTACAAACACCATCCATTCTGATGAAGTCGTATGCTCATTCTTTGCTCACCAAGCCACTTTACCTGTTACTTATGAAGAGGATTTGTCACAAATTGAAGAGGATGCTCTTGAAGAAATTGATATCAGGTGGCAAGTTGCTATGATCACTGCTAGGATCAAGAAGTTCATAAAGAAAACAGGAAGAGGCATCGAATTCAAACCCAAAAAGGGTATCACTTTTGACAAGTCCAAGATTGAATGCTTTAACTGTCAAAAGACTGGACACTTTGCAAGGGAGTGCAAATTTGCTAAATATCAGGCAAACAGGATGACTGAAAAACCTAAGCTTGAACTAAAGGAAATTCCTATTACTGAAACAAAAGCTTTGGTTGCTCAAGAAAATCTATCTGAGGTTGACTGGAGTGATGAATTTGATGATGAACCAGTAACCTATTGTATGGTTGCAGTGGAAGAATCAGTGGAAGAGTTTGATTGGAGCATAGCCTTTGATGAGGAACCTGGACATGCTGCTTTGGAATCCAGAGATAGTGTAGGAAGCTTTGATTGGATCATGGAGAGTGAAGATGAACCTGTTCTGCTTGCTATGGTAGCTACTTCACCAAGTTCACCCCTATCTCTGAGGCATGTTCTAAGTGTCATGACTTTTATCAAAAAGTACTTAATGACTATGTGACTGAAAGAGATAACTGTAGAAGGGCTATGTCTGAGGTAGCTGGTTATCAAATTACTTTAGAATCAATGGAAGCCCAAATAATAACACATGAAAATAATGAGATGGCTTGGGCAGAAAAATATGAGCAACAGGATTACCAATTAAAACTAAGTGAATGGAAGTTAAGATGTAAGATTTCTGAGATTGAAAAGCTGACTAAGGAAAGGGATGACTTGTTAGAAAAACTTGCTTCTTGGTGACAATCTGGTCTTTCTCATCTTAGTTATGTTGAAAAACAGAGAAGAGCTTACATTAGAACTGGACTAGGAGTTGGTATGGACTTTAGTAGCATAGAGGAAAACCCACCTAGTGATGAGAACCAACTTGATTTTGAGGATATAACAACTAGTGATGATGAACTCATTAATTATGTAGATAACACATCTAGTGACGAGGAATCAGTTAGTCAAACACCTCCAGAATTTAAGAAAGACAATGGTTATCATGCAGTCCCTCATCCCACTGGTAGTTTTCAACCACTAAGGGCAGATGTTTCTCGTTTTGGAGTAGACAACCTAGAGTTTAGGAAGAAGCTTACTGGTAAATCTAGTTCTGAAACCCCAAAAGAAACAGTTGAAAAACCTAAGGTTGATGAAGTTAAGAGTCAAGCAGTACCTTCAACTCAAAGTACTGCTGCACGATCAGCAGTACCTTTGAAAACCTTTTCAAAATACTGCTAAACCTTTTTGGGATAATTTTGGTCAAAACAGTTTTCATCATTCACCAAAAAGACAGGATACTTTTAATCATAAACCTAAAGGAAGAAATTTTGGGAGTATGGGTCAAAAATTGTGTTTTGATTGTTATAGTCCTGATCATCTGATCAAGGACTGTGACTTTCACTCAGATTACTTAAGCAAATTCCCAAAGACCAGATCTGCCAACCTAAAACCAAGGGAGAATAAACCAGTCTGGAATCATTCACATAGGGTTAACCACAACAATTTCTCACAAGACCATAGGTACCCTCACCAGAGAAGATCTTTTTCAAAATCACTAGTACCTTCTCAAAGTACTGCTAAATTTTCAAACAATCAAGGTACTGCTCACACTTTTTGGAATAAAAACCCTAGGAGATCTAATTACTATCAATCTAGAAGACGTTTCAACTCAAAGAAAGTAGCTAGATCAAGGGACTCTACACCAGAAGTTAAAACCAAATGGGTTAAGAAAGAAAGTACTGATGGGGAACAAACAGTACTTTCAGCAAGTGTGAGTGAAACAGAGACTTTTGTTGAAAATAATAAAGAGAACTTGGATGAAAAAGAGATTTTTATTGAAAAACCAACACAAGTTTTTGAACAACCAAAGATAATTGATCATGTGCTTAAAGATAGTGGGAATTACATACCTAAAGAATTTAAGTATGTAACTCCACAAGGGGAACACAAGTCAGTAATGGCTTGGGTTCCTAAAATTAACTAACTATTTTATCTTTGTACAGGGCAACCCAAAAGAGGAGCTTAAAGATCATCTAATTGTGGATAGTGGTTGCTCTGGAAGCATGACAGGAGACAAAGAGATTCTGTCAGATTTTAGATCTTATTGTGGAGGAAGAGTTGCATTTGGGAATGATGCTAGTGGAGGAAGAGTAACTGGCAAAGGAACTATCAAGGCAGGAAGAATAGATTTTGAGAATGTTCGTTATGTGAAGGAACTCAAATTCAACCTTTTGTCAGTATCTCAGATCTGTGACAAGAAGCACCCTGTGTTATTTACTGACACAGAATGTCTCATTCTTTCCCCTGAATTCAAGCTTGTTGATGATAACTTGGTAGTACTGAGAGTACTAAGAACCAATGATGTGTACAGTCTGAATATGTGAATTTCAAAAATATCAACAAGCTGGTTAAAGGAAATTTAGTTAGAGGTTTACCTTCCAAAACATACATGAATAATCACTCATGTTTGGCATGCAAGAAAGGTAAACAGCACAAAGCTTCATGCAAGAAGATTGAGGAAAGAACCATTAGAGAACCTTTGGAGCTGCTACACATGGATTTGTTTGGACCTGTTTCTGTTACAAGTCTAAACAAGAAGAAGTACTGTCTGGTTGTGACAGATGATTGCAGTAGATTTAGTTGGGTCTTTTTCTTGGGTTTTAAAGATGAAACGTTTGATGCTATTCATGATCTCATAATAGCCCTTGAAAATCAATTGAGACTCAAAGTAAGAGGTATTAGATGTGACAATGGGACTGAATTCAAGAACAAGCTTATGGATGAATTTTGTGCCAAGAAAAGGATCAAAAGGGAGTTTAGTATTGCTAGAACTCCACAGCAGAATGGTGTTGCAGAGAGAAAGAATAGAACTTTGATTAAAGCAGCCAGAACAATGCTTGCAGATTCTTTATTACCTATTCAATTTTGGGCTGAAGTTGTAAGTGCTGCTTGTTATGTGTTGAATAGAGTATCAATCACTAAACCTCAGATGAAGACACCTTATGAGTTGCTGATGGGAAACAAACCCAACATTCGATTTATGAAGCCTTTTGGATGCCCTCTAAATATTCTCAATACAATTGATAATCTGGGAAAATTTGATGGCAAGTCAGAAGAAGGATATTTATTGGGATACTGCACCAACAGCAAAGGATTTAGAGTGTACAACAGAGTCACCAAGAAGGTTCAGGATTGTCTTCATGTTGAATTTTTAGAAGATCAAGAAAATCAGAAGGGTAAAGGTCCTGATTGGATGTTTGATCTTGAAGAAGATCAAGAAAATCAGAAGGGTAAAGGTCCTGATTGGATGTTTGATCTTGAGGTTTTGACTCCTTCTATGAATTATGTTCCTGTTAGAGAAGAAAATCAAGCTGTTTACACAGAAGAAGATTTACAGTACATTGTTCATGGAATCAACATAAGACCTGCTGTTGTTCCTGATGAAGAACCTATAACTGTCGAGAAGGAGAAAAGTACTGATGCACCAAAATCTTCATTATCTGTTGAAGATCAAGCTATACAATATGAGCTTAACATGATGCTTTTTCAGGATGTAGTAGCCCAATCTTATGATGATGATCAACGAAGAGCTTATGAAGAAACAAAGAGAAAGGGTAAGTCTACAGAATACCCTCACAGTACTTTGATTCACAGTACTTTAGATCAAAGTACTGCTGCATCTATTGACAGTACTTTTGATGGTGATCCGACCATGCCTGGTTTAGAAGATACTGATGATGAATTTGAAGTTGAAGGAATTTTCTCAGATTCCAATGAAGATGCTGATTTCGCAAATTTGGGTGATAATCTTGAAGTTCCACAGACTCCTATCTTAAGAGTTCATAAGAATCATCCTACTGGTCAAATCATTGGACCTTCTAATTCTGGAGTGCTTACAAGGACCAAAGCTAAAGGTTTTTCTAAACCACATAATGCTTTACTTAGCTTTGTCTATAAACAGAACAGGCTGAATCACAGGGATCACCAAACATGCTTATTCACTTGCTTTATCTCTCAAGAAGAACCCAAGAATATAGCTCAAGCATTAACTAAAGAGAGTTGGGTTGAAGCCATGCAAGAAGAACTTCTTCAATTCAAGCTTCAAGAAGTTTGGGTATTATGTGCTCTACCAGATGGAAAGAAAGTTATTGGTACAAGATGGGTTTTCAGAGTAAAAAGAGATGAAAGAGGGAATGTTATCAAGAACAAAGCAAGGTTAGTTGCTCAAGGATATAGACAAGAAGAAGGAGTAGATTATGATGAAGTGTTTGCTCCTGTAGCAAGGATTGAAGCCATTCGAATATTTCTTGCTTTTGCATCATATATGGGATTTCAGGTTTATCAAATGGATGTCAAGAGTGCCTTTCTTTATGGTACTATTTCAGAGGAGGTCTATGTTAAACAGCCTCCTGGTTTTGAAGATCCTGCACATCCAAACAAAGTCTAAAAATTTGTTAAGGCTCTTTATGGTCTTCATCAAGCACCTAGAGCTTGGTATGAAAGGCTCTCTACTTTCTTATTTCAACATGGTTACAGGAGGGGAGCTATTGACAAGACTTTGTTTATCAAGAGAGATAAGAAGGATATCATGCTGGTTCAAGTTTATGTAGATGATATCATATTTGGAGCTACAAAACAGTCCATGGTGAAAGAGTTTGAGCAGCTGATGCAACATGAATTTCAAATGAGTTCAATGGGTGAATTAACTTTCTTTTTGGGGCTTCAAGTTAAACAGTCACAGGAGGGAATTTTCATAAGTCAAGATAAGTATGTTTCTGACATTCTTAAGAAGTTCAATTTTGATGCTATGAAGCCAGTCACTACACCTATCAAGTCTATCAACTCATTGGGCAAGGATGAAGATGGTCAACCTGTTGAAGTCAAGTTGTACAGATCTATGATTGGCTGTCTTATGTACTTAACTGCATCTAGGCCTGATATCATGTTTGCTGTCTGTTTATGTGCAAGATATCAAGTCTCACCTAAGGTCTCCCATATGAATGCAGTGAAGAGAATTTTTAGTTATTTGAAACAACAACCTAAGTTGGGGTTGTGGTATCCAAAGGATTCACCTTTTTCAGATAGTGATTATGCAGGTGATAACTATGATAGAAGATCAACCACTGGAGGATGCCAGTATCTTGGAAGAAGATTAGTCTCATGGCAATGTAAGAAGCAAACTATTGCAGCAACATCATCCACTAAAGCAGAATATGTGGCTGCTGCAAGCTGTTGTGGACAAGTCTTGTGGATGCAGAATCAACTTTTGGATTATGGATTCAACTTCAAGAATACTCCTATCAACATTGATAATGAGAGAACCATTTGCATTGTGAAGAATCCTGTTTATCATTCCAAGACCAAGCACATTCAGATTCGGCATCACTTTATCAGAGATTGTTATGAGCATAGGCTTATCAATGTTGTCAAGGTTCACACAGATGATAATGTAGCTGATCTACTCACAAAAGGCTTTGATGTTTCAAGATTTAATCACTTAGTGGTTAGTATTGGTATGATTAATTACTAAGCTATCTTTAAGGGGAGGACTGATTAGTAAGATAGACAGTCCTATGCATTGCTTGAGGGGAGGCAATCCAATGCCTATTTTGTGTTTTTGCAATTGTAAACAGGAGAATGGAAAAGTACTGCTTTTTGGTTTTATGAAAGTACTGCACTAAAAGTACTGCTTTGGAAAGTACTGCACACGTGGAAAGCACTGCTTGTCTTATCAACGTACTATTCCAATAGTCAAAAGATGGGGTAAAATTCAAATAACGGTAACTTTGTTATTATGGGCTGTGATTTTTCAAATCCTACCTATAAATAACTAACCTCTGATTTTCCCTCTCATCTTTATATTTATCAATCTTTTCCATATTTCTCTCTTTCACATTACCTATTCATCAAATCATTTACTTTTTTCACCACCAAACAATGGCGAATCGCAATACAGTTTCTGAACACAACATGGTAGCTAATTTGGATAAAACTGAAGCTAATGTCACATTCCATGACATTATTGATTTTCTCACTGGATCTCCAATCAGTTATGCGCTTTTGGTGGAACCAGATGTTATTGAGCCATGGATTCAACAGTTTTGGCCAACTGCTAGAACTCATATGGCGAATGATGAGTCTTATATACAGGCTAAGGTTGCTGGAAGGATTGTGAAAGTTAGTGAAGCTTCAATTTGTGAAGATCTATTATTTGATGATGAAGAAGGAGCTATTCATTTTGATAAACAACTTCTTTGGGATACTTTACGAGACATTGGATATGAAGGGTCTTTAACTGAAACAACATTCAAGAAACCCTTCTTTAGTCCGCACTGGAAGTACTTGGTACATGTATTGCTTCATTGTATTAGTTCTAAGAGTACTTCATGGGAGCAATTTGGTTCTAATATAGCATCTGCTTTAGTGGGTTTGGCTACAAATCGTATTTTCAATTTTTCAAGGTTAATTCTAGATGGTATGCTATCTCACATTTCTCATGGATCATGCTGGCTAATGTATCCAAGATTTATTCAAGTTTTCTTGAATAAACAACTTCATGATGTACCAAAGCCTTCAAGCTTATTACCTGTTGTGGTACAACCTGCAAACATTTTCACCTTCATGGCTAGGAAGAGTGATAAGTTTACGGGCATGGACACTCCTTTAACTACTTCAATGATGGAGATTGCTCAAGCGGTTAGAGATGAAGCTGCTACAAGTGAAGAATGAGAAGGTACTGCATCACCTCAAGGTACTGCTTCTCAACATACTGCTTCTTCACAAGGTACTGCTGCACAAGAAGATACTGCAGTTTCACCTACACCATCTCCACAACATATTGAACATGCTGACTCAGAACCAGAAGTCAATCCACCATCATCTAGAGGAGATGCAGGCGCAATACATCCTGAGGGGTTGGTTCTGGATAATTATATTTTAACAAGGGAGTTAGTGAGACTGAATAAAACTACTGAAGCTCAAGCTGCACAACTTATGAAGTTGAACACAAAATTTAAACGATTGAAGAAATTTATCTGGCCTTTAGTTCAACATCACAGGTTGTGGGTAAAGTCTCAAAAGCAGAAAGGAAAAAGTTTAAACAGTCTTCTACAGGCAAAAAGGTTCAACAACAATCTTCTATCCAATTGAGGAGGAATCTGGAGCAAGATAATTTGAAACAAGATGCTGAGTTTTATGAAGAAAAAGAAGATGAACCTCAAAGTACTGAAGCACAAGTAAACATTGAAAGTACTGAGCCTGAAAGAACTGGAGTTCAAAGTACTGGTGTACAAAGTACTGCTGATCAAGGTACTTCTCTTCAAGGAACACATAGACAAGAGTTGATCACACCAAGGACACTTAATTTTGATGAAGACGCTGGTCCATCAACAATTCTACAAGAGGAAGAAGCTGATACACCCAAAGTAGTTCATACTGCAAGTGAAGATGAGACAATTGCTGAGATATTGCATATTATGACAAGACCAAGAGGTGTTACCATTCCAGGAGTTTCTGAAGAACAACCTCAAGCTTCTCAACCAATGTTAGATCCTAAGGACAAAGGCAAAGGCAAACTGGTGGAAACAAAGAAGAAGAAAAAGCTTACTTTGGCATAAATAAGAGCAGTTGAAGTAGCCAAGAATGAAGAAGCTGCTAGGGAGCAACAAGCTAAACTTGATGCTGAAGTTGCTGTACCAGTAAAGGAACCTGAAGCTGTTATACCTAGAAGACCAATTAGTAAGGCTAAAGAAAGAAATGCTATGATGGCTTACTTAAAGAGTCAAGGATATACTGGAATACAAAAGCTGAATTATATAGAGATGAAAGATTTGTATGAAAATGTTAGAAAAGCCTATCAGAAGCAAGTTGAGAGTATTATTTCTTTTGAGGATGATAAGCAAAAGGAGGATGTTAGTAAAAGAAGCTTGAAAAGAAAAAGAAAAAACTGAAACAAAACAGTCATTAAAGAAGATTGAGTTAAGGTCTGATACAGTTGATGAGCTGAGAAATTACATAAGAGTTGTTGACTTTGAGAATCTTAAATCTAAAGATGTTGCAGAAAAGAAATCGAAGATAACTACTTTTGAAGTTGTAGAATCACAACAAGATGGAGATTATCTAATGTTCCATAGAGAGGATGAAAGTTTCAGATCATTTAATTTGGTATGGGACATATTGCACATTATTAGCAGAGAGGATTTGTGGCATTTATATCAACTAGTGCGAGACTATTTTGAACACATTCCATCAGAAGGAATTGGTCTAGTATTGCTTGGAGATCTCACAACTATCTGGGAAACAGAGGAAACAAGTACTGATGATATATGGAATAATCAAGAAGTATGGGAGATTAATATCTGGAGATACTTTGATGAATCTGGAGTGCATGTTTTGGAGCTAGAAGATGGAACCATGATCCATATGTTAGTAGAAAGAAGATATCCACTCACATCAGATCTTATGAGAAGAATGCTAGATCATGGAATGGAAGTGGAAGAGGAGAATGAAACAGCACTGATGGTCATTGAATTATTCATCAAATGGACCACTATGGCTGATGATGGTACATAAATACTGGTATGATTTTTAACTGTAAATTTTTGATAAATCAGTACTTTATTCAAAGTACTCCTGATCAAACAGTACTTTAATCAAAGTACTGCTTGCAGCACAAAACCAGTTAATGATTTTGAAAGAAATTTTTGTTAAAAATATTTTGAAACAGTGGATAAAAGCAACAAATGGTTTTTGAGATGGTTATAACAAAAGGTTATCAATCCACCATGTTTAACAAAAGGATTGGCTAATCCATGAGCAAACGGCTCTGGTAAAATATCTCAAATCCGTTATATAGTTGACAACTTGCTAATAAGTTGTATGGTAATCAACTCACCATATCAGCAAATGTAAAGAGTTGGCTAGCCCACAAGAAAAATGGTTTGTGGTAAAGGCTGTGGAAAAACCATTTATATGGAAATTAGTTCACCATGATTGCAAGAACTAACTAGTCCAAAAGGGTACGGCTTTTGGTAAAGAAAAAACAAATCCGTTGATAGCTGATGATTTGCAAAAAATCATATGGTTATCAATGTACCATGGTCTTACACACCTAAACATTTGGCTACTCCAGAGTTAATGGCTTTGGTAAAGAGACATCAAAACCATTAAAATTTCAATGATTCACCTCTCACAGGAGTTTACACACCTGGAAGTGATGAGAATAGACTGAAACTTTAAGATCTGATGTACATATTGTCATATGTTGCTGAAAAAGAAGGAGCTTGCTGATTGTTGCTGTAAAGGATTACATATAAAGACTACTTTGATGATGATTATACAAGCACAGAGATTACAAAGACAAAATCTGAAGATAAAGACACAATCCTTGAAGACAAAGATGTTAAAGATACAAATACAAAGGAACTTGAAATCAAACAAGTAGAATTCAAGTTAGGGGAGGATTGTTGGGATATAGAAAGTTAAAGTGCTGAAGAGTCAAAGTGTTGAAGATTCAAAGTACTGAAGAAGTCAAAGTACTGCTAAAGAAGAAAGTCAAAGTATTGCTCGATCATCAAAGTATTGCATGTTTAAAAGGACTGTTATGCAAAACTGTTAAGGATTATATTGTAATTCTAGAATGTTCTAAGTCTATGTTTAGTATTACTTGACGTACAAAGAATAGAATTGTAAACCGACTAGGGTTATCCTTGAGCCTATAAAAGGACCCCTAGATTGGCATTAGAGGTATCAAGTCGTAAGTGCATTATTAGAGTTTATTAAGTTCGATATTAGAGCTGTTAGGGATTGTTAGTGAATCTGTGTATCAAGCAGGTTCAAAGTTTTAATATAATCATTAAAGTTAAAGTTAATTCTTCTTAGCTTTGTTAAGTAAATTCCGCATACTTAATAGAGTTAGTTCAGTGTTTCTTTGTTAGCAACTTAGGATTTATCCGAGGTTACTAAGTCCTTACAAGCTACATAAGTTAGTTTGGATAGAATACATCGATCCAACATAAAGATCAAGCTCCACAGATGATCATTACCTTTCTCACGAAAATTCAAGTTCAGCTCCGGAACACAGTCAGACAAATCAGAACAGACAAAGGAACTGAATTTGTGAATCAAACTCTTCGTGCATTTTATGAGAAAGTGGGAATTGAGCATCAAACATCCATTGCATGTACACCAGAACAAAACGGAGTTGTTGAAATACGAAACCGTACGTTAGTGGAAGCTGCAAGAACAATGTTAATTAATGCTAAACTTCCAGATTACTTGTGGGCTAAAGCCGTGTCAACCGCATGCTACACTCAAAATCGCTCAATGATTACCAAACACCACAACAAAACACCTTATGAGCTTATCCATAACCAAAAACCGAATCTCAAACACTTTCATGTATTTGGATCTCTTTGTTATCCAAATAATGATCGTGATGACTTTGGTAAGCTCAAAGCCAAAGCTGACATTGGAGTCTTTGTAGGATATTGTGAAAACTCAAAGGGTTTCCGGATCTGGAATCGTCATACAAGGGAGATTATGGAAATGATTCATGCCAATTTTGATGAGCTTAAAGCAATGGCTTCTTAGCATAACAGCTTGGAACCCGGTCATAACCGTTTAAACTTCCCTCAAACCCCATCATCAGCTGAACCTAGTTTACAACTAACTCGACGTCAAATGGAACATCTATTTGCCCCTCTGTTTAGTGATGATATTGATGAACGTGCACCGGGTGTATCTAATGTTTCCGCTGTACAACCTGATCTAAATCCAATACCTGATACACCTGCTACAACAAATACTATTGAGGAAGCACCACCAATTGATTCTACAACAATAGCCGAACAAACCGCATCCAATGACGCTGAACCAGCTGATGATCTTCTGAACAATGAAGTACCTCCACCTGCAGTTTATGATCCAAATGCGTTCTTCAACCCTTTTGCAAATGATTCTGCTACTTCTGACGTTGCGGAATCATCCACAAGTTATTTGAATCCTTCTAATCTGCAGAATGTATATCAACATCAACCCTCCACACATCGTTGGACTAAAGACCATCCTCTTGTGAACATAATTGGCAAACCTAATCAACCAGTCGTAACTAGACAACGCCTTCAAACTGAAGGTGAACACTGCATTTATGCACTTACCGTTTGCCAATCTGAACCCAAAAATATTAAAGAAGCAATGACTTATGACAACTGGATTGAATCCATGCAAGAAGAACTTATTCAGTTTAAACTTCTTGAAGTATGGGAATTGGTTCAAAAACCAACAGGGGTCTATGTTATTGTTCTGAAATGGATTTGGAAAAACAAGTTAGATGCTGACGGTACGGTTATTAGAAATAAGTCACGTCTAGTGGCTAAGGGTTATAGACAAGAAGAGGGGATTGATTTCGAGGAATCCTTCGCTCCGATTGCTCGACTTGAGGCTGTACGGATTTCTCTGGCATTTGCGGCTCACATGAACATCACGGTCTTTCAGATGGATGTTAAAACCGCGTTTCTGAATGGTAAACTGAAGGAAACGGTCTATGTTAGTCAGCCAGAAGGATTTGTTGATCCAGAGTTCCCTAATCACGTCTACAAACTGAACAAGGCTCTCTACGGTCTCAAACAAGCTCCTCGGGCATGGTATGATGAGTTATCATCCTTTCTAATTGCCAATAATTTCACTAAAGGCTCGGTCGACCCAACACTTTTCATACAATATCACGGGGAACACATTTTAATCGTTAAAATTTATGTGGATGACATCATTTTTGGGTCAACACATTTAAAATACTCAAACGCTTTTTCAAAACTTATGAAAAAACATTTTGAAATGTCCATGATGGGTGAACTTACATTCTTTTTTGGATTGAAAGTTCATCAATCACCCCGTGGTATTTTCTTGAGTCAGTCCAAATATGCCCTTGAAATTTTAAACAAACATAGAATGCAAACCTGTGATACTTATGCAACACCAATGGCACATACCAAGAAACTGGATGCTGATTTGCATGGGAAAGTGGTTGACCCTACCAAATACCGAAGTATCATTGGGTCTCTCATATATCTAATAGCCAATAGGCCTGACATTGTATTTTCTGTATATCTTTGCTCCCGTTATCAGTCGAGACCAACTGAAACTCACCTCTCTGAGGCTAAAAGAATCCTCCGATACATCAAGGGAACCATTAATTTGGGCCTCTGGTATCCGAAGGATTCTGGTTTTGAACTAATAGCTTTTTCAGACGCTGATCACGCAGGTTGCTTAGATTCTCGGAAAAGTACTTCAGGAGCTCTACAATTTCTTGGTGATAAACTGGTGTCATGGCAATCGAAGAAGCAGGATTGTACATCGTTGTCCTCAACTGAAGCAGGATATGTAGCCATGTCCGCGTGTTGTGCTCAAGTCATTTGGATGAGAACACAACTCAAAGACTATGGTTACGTATTTGACAGAATCCCGATGTACTGCGACAATCGAAATCAAAATTAAAGCACATCGATCTTCGATATCATTTCCTCAAGGAGCACGTAGAAAAGGGTACCGTTGAATTATACTTTGTGGGTACTGAATACTAATTGGCAGATCTTCTCACCAAAGCCTTAGCTCCTGCTAGGTTTAATGAGTTGGTCTACCGGATTGGTATGCGGTGTTTGATTCCAGAGGAACTGGATGAACTTTTAAAACATTCTTAAAAACTAGTCAAACACCACAACCTCTCTTGTAAATATTTTTTCAAAAACAAAATACAAAAATATAAAATCTGATAAAATTCAAAAATATTATTCTATCCAAATTTCTTTCAACATGGCAAGTACAAATCTTTCGTCAACACTTTACTCTTTCAAAAGTCAGTATTTTTCTTGGTCAAGTGTTGAGGGGGAGAAAGTAAATATTTTTCGGTTTCATAAAACCTTGTACTTGTATGTTACCTCATCCTGGTTGTTTTTTTGATAGTGGTGGCCATATTTCTGGTTTACTGACACTCCCCGGACTTAAATTTATAAAATTTCATTATTTCTTAAGTCGAGGGGGAGTGTCGTCAAGTTTCTTTACAAATATCATTCTTTACGTAACCAAAATGGAAGTTATGGGCTTTGGATGAAAATGGGTAAGGTGGAGGGACTGAAGTTGTCAAAAGCTCAAACTAAATTTTAACAAAATACCTCACCTACCATTTCAAACACATTAACTTTCACATTTATAACTACAACTACCAAATCCTATGCCTATCCTTCTTTCTACAAATACTTGCTTTAATCTTCGAATTCGTAAGTGTTTAATCGTTCTAAATGATTATCTAAACAATGGTTTTGATTTGTTTCAAGATCCAACGGCTAGATTTTACTCTAGGCATGAATTTGTGTTCTACGCATAAGCGTATGAACACATAATCATGTTTGGGTGTTTACTGTTAAAATGGTTGTGTTAAAATGTTTAAATGATCACCCTTAAACCATTTCTATCATCAAAACTCACCCAGAAAATGATTGAATCTTGTTTTTAAGGGATTATGGTTTAAGCATAGAATTGGGTGTTTTCATATGTGAGTGTTTCTGGTTAAAAAAGATGGGTGTATTATGTTCTTAACATGTTTAATTGACCAAAACCGTGCTTGATACATACCCAGAAACATCAATTTTGTGAAAATTTAGATTTAGGGTTCATGTTCATATGAATTAGGTTTTCTTGATTCATGAAGGCTTTAATGTTAAAACTTGTTTAAGATAACTCATATGCCCTCTTAGATATCCCAGAAATGATTTGGTGCATTTCCAATGGCTAGATTCCTTACTCGTAATTCTTGAATGTTTAGGGTTTAAGTTTTACGCGTAAGCAGTTCCTACGCGTAAACCGTATTGATTAAGACTTTATATGTGACTGAAAGGGATTGAATATGGTGTTAATGAATTGTTATGATTCATTTATTTCAGGTTATTACGCGTGAAATATTCAATTTCAAGGTTAACTAAGCTTCTACGCATAAGGATCACCGTACGCGTAGAATGTTATGCGTAAGAGAAATCTTACGCGTAACCATTACGCGTAAGGTTCTACAAAGGGGACTACGCGTATCCTGTGAAGGATATGCGTAAACAGTAAGCTTTACGCATAAGGTTCACTCTTACGAGTAAACCTTGCGCGTAAACTCCCATATATGCTTACGCGTAAGATCTATGCTTAAGGACCTCTTCTCCTACGCGTAACATTTCTTACGCGTATGTGAAGATACTACGCATAAGCTTATAACTACGCGTATGGTTCACTGTTTACGCATAAGCTTGCAAAACCTACGCCCAAGCCTAATTTTAACCAAAATTTGTGAATTGTTACGCGTGCAAACTTGTAAATAAATAAATCATAATGTCACGAAACCAAAATGTCACTAATAAGCTTAAATGTTTAATAAGTTGTGAAAATAAGTGAAAACTTGGACTTTAAAACTCAAAATTAATCAACTCACGAAATTTATCACGACGTCTTTGGACTATTGGACGAACAAGTGACATTGGACACGTAACATTCGTTAACATATGATATTCAATAAATAGACAATAAAATCAACTTTTGGCTAAGTTTCTTTCAGATCACAATATGGACGTTCAAATGGAAAATGTGGATGCACCAAATGTTCTCACTATTGAAGACATCTTTCCCAATGGTTACCCAACGAAGATTGTGAAGAATAATCTCAGAGTCGACTTTGATAACTTCACATGTTCCGAGTCTTCCTGTTTGATTCCCGTGGATATTCTGAAGACTCACCCTTACCAGAATATGCTCACGAATTCTGCTACTGTGCCGGAAATCTACATTCATCAATTCTGGCACACAATTCAAAAGGTCAAAGGTCAAAGTGCTGTGACGGTGACATTGAACAACAAACAAGTCACAGTCACTCCTGCAGATTTGAGAGCTGTTCTTCTTCTACCAACTGTCGAGCCTACTGACTTCTCTGCTACTCCTACAGAAGAGGTCGTTCTCCAATTCATGGTCGACATCGGCTATGATGAAGCTGCTGGGGTTATCACTAAGCACTCCTCAGTAGATCTCAAGAACATCCCTCAACCATGGAGAACACTATACATCATGATTGCTAAATCAGTGTCCGGACGTGACAGTGGATATGAGCACCCAAAGCTCATGGAACTTCAAATCCTTTGGGGCATGGTCAACATGAAACACATTGAATATGCTGCTTTGATCTGGGATGACATGATGACGTACCTGAAAAGGCCTGGCACCAATATTCCCTATATCAGATATACAAATTGTTGATCAAAAGGATTATTGAAACCAATCCTGATATTCCCCAAAGACGTGAAGATCCCAACCATCACTCCGTGCTACTTGAACCCACACTCAACGTGGTAAGATTCAAAGAATCAACTACAAAGAAACAAGGTGTAGTGTTGCCATATATTCTTCTCACTGATGTTATCAAAGGACTTTATTCGTACAAACGATATCTGGTAGCAGTGGATGCAGGTAAAGTAGGTTTTATTGATGAAAAGTCTTCTGGGACAGCTGTCAGGAAGATAAGGAGAGGCATTACAGGAAGTATAGCAAGCACAGAGAGTACTAAAAGGTATCGTAAGAGGAGTCCTTCCCATAAAAGGTAAGTTCCATTGAAGGAGGCAATCCCTATTCCCAAACCTGAACCACAACTGAAGGACGAGGACTCAGAGGAGACTGACACCGATGAAGAGGTTACCTACTCAGAAACTCCCATTGATGACCCACTAACTATTGCAAAACCTCTAAGTCCTAAGGCTGATAAAGGTAAAACCCCAGTTGCGGAGCCAGAGGAAGAGGAGAGCTCGGATGAAGAACCGCTGGACTAAGACTATAGGAAAAAGCTGAAGAATCTAAGACTCCAACACATTGCCAAAGAGTTCGTACAACAACAAACTCGTGGCCCCGGAGGGTCAAGTGGTGGTGCACTATCTACACCAGTTTCTGATGCGGTTAATCAACCCGATAAGGGAACTGGCACCACCACCCACGAGCAACAACAAAGGCAACTTGAGGATTCTATCAAATATGACTTTGAGGAACCAGAAATGGAGAAGTCTGAGAAAATTTCTGATGAAGATGCTGAGGTTGCAGCTAAAGAAAATGTAGAAAAAGAAGCTCAAGCTCAAGCAGACGAAGAAGCCAGGATTAAGGCTGAAGAAATGGCTAAATCTGGAAAAGATAACGATATTGATTATGATGATTTTCTTCTAGATAGTCCCGCACGCTCCAAGGAACTAACTTCTGAGCCTCCTCATGTCTCATCATCATCAGACTCGTCTTCTCACTCTTCACCTCCATCATCCAAAGGCACAACCAGATCCGAATCCAAGTCAGTAAAGAAACCAACCGACTCTTGGATATCCCGAGCTAAGACAAAGATTGTCAAAGCTGTCAGACAAGTCAGGAAGAAAGACGCGACCAAAAAAAAGCTGAATCAACTCGCTGACAAGATCAATCTTCTACAAGACAGGATAAACGAGATGTTGAGTGAAAGGGAGCATATCCAGAAGCTTCTCAAAGGAGATTTCCAAAGGGAAATGGAGAAGACGGCTAGAGAATATACTCACAAGTTTCTTCTTGACGTCGTCCCAGGAGTGACAAAAGAGATGTTCACTAGAAAACTCTATTCGAATCTCATGCAGTTGGCCAAACAAACAATCAGATCAACGCCCTTAACTGTTACCATCAACCCAACTGACCCTACAACTTTCTCTGATGCATAATTGATTTCCAAGCTTGTACTCTAAATGTCAAAACGATCTGGAATGTTTACTTCTGACGAAGGTAAACTGTTTGAAGCATTGCTGGATTACCAACTTAAAACAGGATGCAGAGTGGTAGCTGAAACAGCTAAGCGTCCTAGAGACGATGATGATGCGGATAAAGACAAAGAATCGAAACGTAAAAAGAAGTCTGGTGAATCCCTCTCTATGCCACCACCAACCCAAAGGACTGCAACCAAGAGACGATCTCCTCTACGTTATGCTGCTGATAAACCTCAGGACTCTGAGTTACCACCATCCACAGAGAAAACCGGTGATCATTTCGAATACACTGGTGGTGACGATGAAGAGATCCCAGAGCCCCAACAACAACCCATCTCTCCCGCCACAACAAAGAAACCAGAGTCCTCATCAAAGCCAAAGAAGAAGAAGACGAATACCGATGTTCTCTCATGGCTAGATGACGATAAAACTGAAGAATATGACTGGTTTTCTATACTTGTTGATGCTACTCCCTCATTACCTGAAGGTCAAGAAATGGTAGATGGCCGTACCATGGAGCATGTGAAGCTGATTCAGGAACAGTTTAAAGTGAAGAAGATGACTAAGGCTGAGCTAAGGCGAATTAAGAATGATGCCTTCCAACTGCTTAAAGACAACTCAGAAAGTGCAATTGAAGTCGAATACCATCTCGACAACATTGCCCGAGCCATGTCAAACAATATCGATTGGCTCAATCCCGAAGCTAACATCGACTTCACAAGACAAGACAAAGCTCCCTACTACACAGACTAGACCAGACCTCTACCAACAATTGGCCGACCGGAGCAACCTCAAATTCCATACCGTTACTTCTTCAACAATGACCTCGAATTTCTTCTACACGGTAGCGATGTTACAAGGAAGTATGCTACGTCACTCACATTTCATTTTCCAGCAGAAATCTATTCTAACAATCCAGCCATCGAGGAAGAAGCCTCACATATGTTTGCTGCCAAAGTGGAAAAGTATGACCTTGATACGATGTATGGGATTCATCATTGGCCTGAACACCGAAGAATCTTCTACAGAAGCTGCCAGGTTCTTACGTCTCAAAAGGAAGTGCTTAGTGACAAACGGATCATTGCAATTAAGCATGTTACCCTGTCGTCAAAGTGGGACTACACATTCCTCAAAAACATTGTGGTCAAATGACAAGACGAAGAGGAATATGACTTCTGGGAAGCAGATTTTCCAAGATTGTCACTAAATGACATTGAAGATAGGTATCTCGCTAAGGTTCAAGGACGAATGAGACATTTCTCTACAACCATCCAACGCGAGTACATCAAGTCATTATTAATCTTCATCAGAAGCATTGTAATCTAAGAACGAGTAGAAGACATTCAGCTTGCCGTGGAATCTTATAAAAAACGTGTCAATCTCACAAAACCTCAGCTCGACCTTCCCGACATAAACCAACTTGCTCAGTACACCCTCATCAAGAAGCCATTTGGGGTAGTCTACCGAAGTAAACTACATCACAACTGCTTTATGACGTGCAAAGAGCTTCACAAGTTTGGGGATCATACATTGAAGAAAGTCAGGGACGGATTAGCTTATCGGTTAAAGGAGATTCATGAAGGAATAGGGTCGAAGAAGAGATGGAATTCAAGGGATAAAAAGGACGTTAAGAAGATCATCACGCGGATTGATGAAAGGTTGTTCAGAAAGGACCAGATCAGAACTTTGGAGAGTTTTGTAGGCGGTCGTCCAAGCATATCTCTCACAGGCTACCAACGCCCAGAACGCATTCCTGGAGTTATTGCTGGATTACCTGAGACTCCTGGTACCCCTTAATCTGTTTCTCTTATCATATTTTGGATGTGTGATTCTAATCTGACAATGGCTTGTGCACACATAACAGTGCACAACCTGTACTTGTAATGAAAGGACCCTGTGGTACGCTTCAGTGCCACAATCCTTATAAAAGGAGCAAAAGCTTCTTACTTTTGAGTAAAACTTAACAAAACTTTCATTTTTCAAAGTTTTGCTCAAAAGAACAATTACTTCCCCTTATGATTTTCAAAACCTCAAAAGTTTATATCACTTGTTGAGGGGGAGTATTTGCTTAAAAATTTTGTTCACAAAATTGTTCTTCGTGGTAATCTTCCCACAAAACTCGAAATGGACATATTCGATATCCAATTTCGTTAAAAATAACATTTATATGCCATTTTTGAAGGGGAGAAAAATTATGTGATAAGAAATATGTTGTGAATTGCAAATGAATCATTGTGCTACAGACTTAACCAATGAATTGACGAGATCTTAAATGTTAGTAACTCGAAAATACTTGTCCGGGACGGGTAATAATTTCAAGCTAGTTCGCTAGTAATGTAAACGTGTCTCGCAAAGGACTTGTCCGAGTAGAATGTACCATTCGAGAAACTCTTGGTAGACATGAACTTTGACGGGTTTGACAATCTTTCGAGGTTTGTCCACACCTTCAAGGTAGTTATTAGAGCTAATTGTCACCTAAAAGCTGACAATGTAACTCTTTAACTATGCAACGTAACCGTGTCTCACGGGGGATTTTCTATCTTGAGTTGATCAATTCAAAAGTGCGAGCTCTTCTCTCACCGTGCAGATTTCTGTCAAAATACTTAAGCACGTGTGGAGGGGGTGTATTTCTGCAAAGTCTTAAACTCTCAACAGTGGTATTAAATGGTTTTACTCATAACCACTTTGAGAGATTTTCATGAAAATGGTTTTATGGCAACATAGGTTAGTCATAGAGTTATAAGGTGACTAAGGTTAGGAATAACCGTCCTATGATCCGTCAGAGCCAGAGGGATCTACCCAAGGACACCACCAATAGTGAGAATTGGAAGTCCTTAAGTTTGATTATAAAAAGGAGAAAATGAGAATCGGAGAAAGAAGGAATTGAAGAATGAAAAATAAAAGTAAAGAAAAGGGTGAAAAGAAATAGCCCTCCAGATTATTCAACTTAGGGTAGACACCGGGTTCAATTCATATGTTACTGGTTGTCACTTGATGACGCCGGTATTGAAGATCAAAGTCGTCATGGACCCAGTGACGCATGCACTAAACCTTCTTAACCACTCAAGTTTCTCTCAACAGAAGCTTGTTTCATTCTCACAGGGAACCCTACGTAAACTATCAACTTTCTCCTAGAGATTGCTGGTATTGAAGAAGGAGACCCTCTCCCTAGTCTTCGCTCAGGAAAACCAAAGTGCACTATTGAGTCTAGAGCCACGAGATTCATCAAAAGATCTCTTAGGTACACTTGACAATTTATCGCTTGTCATTCAACAATAAGAACACAAGTGATACATTATCGTGTCCTTCACAGATCTTAGCAATTTGTCGAGAACATTTATGAGGGGTTCACAACTGTGATCCTCAGTGATTGAATGGAAACTCCTGCCATGATCAACTTCAAACAGCCCTGACAGCAGGTCACTTCGGTAACTCCTTGTGGGTTACGCTTAGTGTGTCTCAAACGGTCTACAGTCGTGGGGTGATGCTTTGGTGTACCTCAGCGACTCACCTAAACTGTAGATGTACTTCAGTATATCGCGTTATCTCACTTGTGGGAATCCAGTTCAGGAACAGCCCTTGTGAGAATTAGAGCTGTGTTTTCACACTATGTTGTTAACACTCTCGAAGTTCAAACTTGTAAGCTCTGGATTATTTCTAACCTATGTTTTATGTTTTCTTCTTATGGATGCTTGCGGGTGGAAAAGATCGTGCAGATTCTCCACATGTTCATACCCACAACAACACTAATTGAAGTTCTCTCAAAAGGCAACACAAAGTCATAATGATTCTTCATCAAAGTCAAAGAATCTACAAAGTTTAAAGACTAAGAGAACTACATCAGTATTGAAATCCAACGTTAAAGAGTGTGTGAGCATGTTGGAGAAATGCGTGGAGACACTGGAGCAACGAAGCGGACCTGATGCAGATAACCACAACATACTATCACTACCACCACAAAGAACAAAGATCAAAGAACAAAGATAATGAAGACGTCAAAGCTGAAAAACTTCAAAGAAAATGATTTCCCTACACTGGGGAGATTGTTCGAATCAAGGCACTTCTTCTCACAAGAAATAAGAATGTCAGAAGACGTCAATGCTACTATTACATCAGCACCTACAATGTTTAAAGATCACATCATCAATCACTAACACTTAGGGGGAGATTGTTGGAATCACTCCTAAACTAGAATTCAAGTGTTAGTAATTAATATGTAATAGTTAGCTTACTTATGGCTTTTATGTTAGTAATCAAGGCTAGGCTCATGTAGAAAGCCCATGAGCCTATGCAAAGCCCAATAAGGAAAGGATGGGAACTTGGTGTGTTGCCCTAGTTCCCTCCTACAAATACCTCATGTAAACCATCCTTAGAGGGTTGGTTGTTCACATTTACATTTCACTTATGCTTAACTTTTCTCTCATATCCTACGCTTAGAGTGTGTGTGTGTTCATCCAATCCTTCCTTCATCTCCTTTCTTATATTGATGCTTGTGTTACATAAATGGGAACCTAATAGTATCTTTGACGAGTAGTTGGGTCATTGGTCAGGAAACTTTTGAGAAGTATTTAATGAACCTCCTATAAAACCCGCATGACCTAGGATGCTCCAAATAACTTTAAACGGTTGTAGGATATGATAATTTAGATATTGCTTCTATTTTAGCTCTATCAACCTCAATTCCATTCCCGAAAACCTTGTGTCCCAAGACAATCCCTTCTCTTACCACGAAATGGCACTTTTCCTAATTTAGGACCAAGTTAGTTTCTTCACACCGCCTTAGCATCTTCCTAAGATTGGATAAACAAAGATAAAAGGAATTTCCAAACACCTAGAAATCATCCATGAAAACTTTCATGCTATCCTCAATTTGCTCATGGAATATAGCCATCATACATAGTTAAAAGGAAGTGGAAGCATTTCATAGCCCAAAAGGCATTCATTTGTAAGCAAAAGTTCCATAGGGGCACGTGAAGGTGGTTTTTTCTTGATCTTCCGAGGCAATAGGGATCTGGTAGTACCCTGAGAATCCATCAAGAAAACAGTAATACTCGTGCCCAGCTAACCTTTCAAGCATTTGATCGATGAATGGTAATGGAAGTGATCCTTTCGGGAGGCATCGTTCAATTTCCTATAATCAATACACACGCGCCAACCCGTAACTGTTCTCTAGGGAACCAACTCACCCTTATCATTTTTCACAACAATCATTCCTCCTTTCTTCGGGACCACTTGGACTGGGCTAATCTAGGTATTGTTGAAAGTTAGGTAAATTAAACCAGCATCAAGGAGCTTGATGACCTCTTTCTTTACCACTTCTTTGATGTTTGGATTTACTCTTCTTTGAGGTTGAAAGGTGGGCTTATATTCCTCCTCCATAAGGATTTCATAAGTATAAAAAGTGGAGTCAATTCCCTTGATGTTAGCAATACTCCATGCGATCACCCCTTTGTATTCTTTTAGAACTTCTAAGAGCTTCCCTTTTTGTTCAGGAGTTAGGGATGAGCTTATGATTACTGGAAGCTGGTCTGCCTCATGAAGGAAAGCATATTCCAGGTGATTCGGAATTTCTTTTAACTCCAACGTAGAGGGTTCCTCAATTGAGGGTTTAAGATTATTCTCTGGCTTTTGAAGTTCAAGGGGTTCAACCTCTTCCTTGCGTGGGTAGAAAGAAACAGCTTCAACCATTTCAGTTTCTTCCTCTTCCTCATTGTACCGTACACCATCGTTGTTATTCACAAATTCGTTTGCTAAATACTCTTCTACACAGCCATCAACCTCATCAAAAACTCATCAACTTCTTCAACAAGATATATAGGGTGGTCATGCGAAGGAGAGAAGCTCATAGTGTCTTTGATATCAAAGGTCAAGCTTTCAGATCCCACCCGCAAAGTGAGTTTGCCATCATGAACATCAATAATGGCACGAGCAGTGGCCAAGAATGGCCTTACAAGGATTATCAGAAAGGTGTCATCCTCCTCCATTTCCAAAATCATAAAATCTACCGGGAACCAAAATTTTCTTATCCTAACCAGCACATTCTCGTATACTCCTATGGGGTACTTAACAGACCGGTCATCAAGTTGGATACTCATCCTGCTGGGTTTCAGCTCAGAGTACCCAATTTTAAGGAATAGAGAGTGAGCCATCAAATTAATGCTTGCCCCTAGATCTGCCAAGGCATTTTTGATAGAAAGTGTCCCTATAGAGCAAGGAAGGGTAAAGCTCCTAGGATCCTCTTTCTTCTTTGGTAGGCTTTTTTGGATAATAGCTGAACATTCCTCTCCTAAGGTTACTAACCCTTCAAGTTTATTCCTATTGGAGAGAAGTTTCTTGAAGTATGTGCTATGTTTGGGTAGATGATAGAATGCATCGAGAAAGGGGATGGTAACAACAGCATCTTTGAAATATCACAACAATCTCTTGTTGTCTTCTTCGGCTTTTTGGTTTTTCAGACGTGAAAGGTACGGTACTTTTGTGAGAGTTGCACGTTGGATGGGTGTAGGTGATTTCGGATTAGGGTTGCGAGAGGTTGGAGGAGGCTCGGGCGCTCTTTAATCGTCTGTCTTGGGTTCATTGGTCGTAGGAGATTGGATTGGGTAGGGTGAAATCCTTAGTAGTGGTTCTAGACCGAGTGGTGATAGAAAAGGTTGGATCTTGCCATATTGGGTTGGGCTTGTTCATTCTTTCAAGATTAGCATGTAGTTCAGTGAATTGAGTCTCTAAATCAGTCTATTTTTCTTGACTAGACTCTCTAAGACCCTTCAGAAGCAATCCCTTTTCCATGGAGAAATCCCTAGCTCCTTTTCAAAGGCATCTCGGTTGGTGTACTCGGGACCCTCTTCTCCATTTGTGTTTCTTTCTAGGTTACTTCAAGGGGTAAAATCATTGTTTTGATAGAACGTTAGAAGGGAAGGGTCATCATAAATGTCACGGCTGGAAAGGAAAACTTGCTCACGTGTTGTATTATCTTCACACTCATCAGCTTCGGGTGGCCCTCCACAAATGTCGCATATAAGATATGGACTAACCAATCCTTTAGGATCTCGTGAATTTGTGAGGTATTCAAGTTTCTCTTGCGCTCTCTTCATTTGATCATCTAGGAAGAGTGAGTTTTCACATGAGGTAGCAGAAATACTCATCACGGTTGTTGGCTCATACCAAGTATTGTCTTGGTCTTGAACATATTCCTTATTGCGATCCCATATCTCTTCCGCACTAAGATTAGAGATTTTTCTTCTGGCCGGGAAGTCAATTCCTTTTTGATCCTCACGGGAGACATTATCGTAGAAGATTTGAACAAGCAACCAAAGGTTGATACCATGGTGTGGAGCTTGTTGTATGAGATCTTTGAAACGAGTCCAGGAGTTGAAAATGGATTGTCCTTCTCCTTGACGAAAGTGAATGATCTCGCTTCTAATGGTTGCAGTCCTCCCAGGTGGAAAGAGCTTTTTGGTAAATTTGGAATTGAGTTGTTCCCACGTGAAAATAGACCTTGGAGGTAGCTTGTCAAGCCATTCCTTAGCCTTTCCTTGAAGGGAAAATGGGAAAAAAGAGAGTCTATATGTCTCAAGAGAAGCTCCGACGGTGTAGATGGTATCGAAGATTTTCAAAAAATGCTTGATGTGGTGAATTGGTTTCTCGACGCGGGATCCATGAAACAGGCATGCATTTTGGATAAGCCAAATTTCAGTTGCCTGTAATACCTCATTGATTTATTCAGAGTGATACACTATGACACTGGCAAATCTAGAAGAGGTAGGAGAAGAGTATAATTTGAGACTCTTGGCTTTGGTTTCATTAGTGACATGTTTGGCATGTTTATTTCTAGGAGTGGTGGGAACTTCCTCACCATGTGGGTTGAGGTCAATATTGACGAAGGTGTCGTGTGGGTTGGGATAAGTCATGGGTTCTTCATCAGTCATGGTTTCATCTAAATTGATGGTGGTGCCACGTGGCTTATGTTCACGGAGGGCTTTCCTCTACTTATATATTTTTCTATCGGGTTCGGCAAAGGGTTAAAAGATGGTTTTGGTGGAACTACAAGTTTTAAGCTGTCGATGGTTATTGGTGGGTGGAATATCACCTTCCATGATGAAAAGTGACAAGGTTACGAACAAAAACACGAAAAAGGGTGATAGACTAAGAGAAAGCTAAATAAAAAGAAAAAAAAAGCTCACTTGATAGGAATCAAGCGAATGAACCAAATCGAGATAGAAACCTAACTAGCTATTCTATTCCCCGGCAGCGGTGCCAAAAACTTGATGCGTGGTTCGGAATCGAAAGACTTCCTTTTCCAAGAGCAAGATTTGCAACCCACTAGGCAGTGTACCTAATCGTTGCAGGGTAGTATGGGTAAGCCTAGGGGGTTGATCGTTCTCTAGGGGAATAGAGATGCTAGTCAAGATGTATGACGAAAAGGCAAGGGTGAAGGTGATTCTTTTTAGTCTTTTTGTATTTTTTTTAAAGCAAATTAAATCTTGGGTTTGAAGGATTGTGGGTTTTTGTATTTTGCCAATTAAACTAATTAACAAATTAAATTAAAACTAATTAAACTAAATAATTAAACTAAAGTTATGGATTGTAGGAAAAGTTCTTATGATAACTAAAAGCGTGTTTACTTAGATTTACTTACTCCTTAGTTATCATTTATTGTTCGGTTGAATTATCACATCTTTATTTAATTGATGCGTTGTATTCCATGTTTTAGTCATAGGGCGGTACCAAATTCACTAATTCTATGAGTGTATAAGTCTCCACTAGAACACCTGGGATCGCAAAGTACCGAGGTATCTCCCCCGAATATCCTAGTATCTAGCAACTCACACAATAAATACAATGGGAGCCTACTAGTGCACTCTAGGGCTAATAATCTCTATTTAGGACGTTCACCTCACAAAAATTGTGACAACTCGTAATTTCCTCGATGCGTCATAAATGGAAAAACAACAATTAGAGCGATCGTTCCATCTAAGTTGAGATACGATACGTATTTATAGTTGTTTTTATCAGATATATTATTATTCTGAGAACGTTGGCGAAATTCCCGAGTCACGAATCTTTCGTTTGCTAGTCCAAACGAGTCCCGAACCTACTATATGAAAAGATTAAGAAAGTTACATGTATAGTCCCTTTGACAGTTTCATTGTCGCCCCTATAGTTTCTTTAGTACAAGTTTAGTCCCTCATGAGAGTATATATACCTCCACTTGCTCTCACTCTCTCATTTTACTCTTCTTCTTTCTCTCTCTATAAACACACACAAACACAAACCCTCCTCTCTCTCTCTAATATTCCGGTCAACCCCTTAGGGTTCCGGCGCCGTCGCCGCTGTCCAGCCAAATTCCGGCCACCTCCCCTAACTACACCACCCCTCCTAGATGATAGATCAGACCATGGTGGTTCCGTTTATGCAACACACGCTCTTTAAAACCTTATAACGCGCCCTAGATCTACATTTTTAATTTCAGACTTTAGGGTTTCCTTGTGATAACGATTTCAAGGGTTCAAGTGGTCACGAGTCGTACTCGTGAAAGACACCACCAACTCCTCTCATCTCTCTTTCTCTCTCAGTAAAACAACCCGTTCCATATTCTTATTATTTTATTATTTTACGATTGTATATGTGTATATATATATATATTATCGTGTTATTGTTTTCGTGGGTTAACAAATTTGTTAATACAAATAAATCGTAAAAACGTTTATTCATATTTAGCGATCTCTTTGTGTTTTGTTGATAACAAATATAAAGTTATCATAAGTAAAACTATAAGAATACATGTTCTTTTTGTAAATCATTTACATATATAATCATTTAACATAAATTGTTGTAATAATTCATTTGTTGTAATAATTTATTATGATGGGTAAAATCCATAACCCATGATCCACACCCATGGAGCAAATCCATAACCCATGGAGCTAACCCATGACCCATTGACTAGATGCATTGCATCATCTAGATACATTGTATCTATTTGGATATCCATGACCCATGATCCATGACCCATAACCCAAATAGGAGGAGCGCCCTACGGATCCCCCAGATTACACTGGACGGATCCCTCATGTAAGGGGTCCGTGGGATCCGGGACAGCAGTGATTTTTTGCCTATAAATAGTGAGCCATTTCTTCATTGTAACTCACCCCTCTTCTTACAAACTCTCTCATATACTATTTCTCTCTTGTTGGAATCACTCCTAAACCTAAATCAAGTGTTAGTGATTCATATGTAATAGTTAGCTTAATTATGGCCTTTATGTTTGTTATTAGCCTTAAGCTTATGTAGAAGGCCCATGAGCTTAGGCCCAAGCCCATAGGAGAAAGGAAGGGACTAGGAAGTGTTGCCCTAGCTTCCCTCCTATAAATACTCTTGTATAACCGTCACTTGAGGGTTGGTTGTTCAATTTACTCTCTTTCATTCTCCTACGCATAACCCTTCATAATCATACGAGTGTGTTTGTTTGTTTATTGTTCATCCGCCTCTCTATCTCTTCTCTTGATGCTTGTGTTGTAAAACTAGTGACCTAACAGTGGTATCAATTTCCAGGTTAGTTGGGTGAATCGTTATTGCTTTTGAAGTAGGTTTATTGGTCCTACGCGTAGAGCTAACGAGATACTTTGGTTCGCTTAAAAAAACGTTTTTTTACACTTTTTAATCCAAGATTCTTGTACTTTCAATGTTTTAAGGTGTTAAAATAACTGTTTTTGGCAAAAAGTTTCAAACTTTATGCGTGGATCATCGTTTTTAAGCTAGTTTTTTGTTCGAGGGTTTCATCTTACGCGTAAATGTTTTAGAAGTTTTGGATCATCAAGTTTCACACTTTTGTGTTATTTTGGTGATATTGAAGCTATCTCATCACAAAAATCTGGTTTAGAAACATCTTTGGGCAAAATCATTTTTACGAGTAAAGCTACGCGTATCAAAACCCTAGTTTTACGCGTAACTTTATCCGTGGTTTGATCTTCAGTTTCGTGGTTTACTCCGTGTTTTCTTGCTTTGATAAGCCTGAAAATACGTCGACTTGGGATATCTTTTGCACTGTGAAAGTGTAAAAGATCACTTGGGCAAAAACCCTAAAATTACGCATAAGCATAAAGCTTACGCGTAGAAAATCCAACGCATAAGATTCATCTTACGCCTAAGCCTAATCTTACGCATAAGGTAATCCTACGACTAAGTGTCTACGCCTAACTTTGTGTCTACGCATAACTTTAGTGTCTTTTCCCTACTTACGCGTAAGCTAAACCTACGCGTAACTCTTGATTGTTACGCGTAACTTTGGTGTTTTTACGCATAAGTGCTACTTGGTTTATTGTGATTTCTACGCCTAAGGATACTTCATCAACAAAGGTTCATTCGACTACAAAGATCCATTTAACAACACAAGTTTTCAAAAAAAAAAAAAAAAAAAAAAAAATTCAAATTTTGAGTAAAATTTATTTTTTAGGGGAGACTAAACGTTCAATTTTTACGCGAGATTCAAATTTTGGTTTAACTGTGAAAATTTTGGTCAAAAAGTCATTTTTGGGCCCAAATTCAAATTTTTCGGGTAACATTTGGCGTCAAAATTGTCATAACTCAAAATTTTCTTACGACCTTAGTATTGGATTTTATAGTGAATTTCAAAATTTGAGAGTCAAAATTTTTCAAAATTATTTTTGGAGGGAAACTGAGATTCACTATATCGGCCTTCTGTGTGCTATATCGACTTCGCACCTTTTCTCTTTGATTATTCTGCAGGGGTTTAAATCAATGGATTATGATGCTGAAAAGGTGTACGTAAGATGGAAACCAATCAAATTCCCCTTCCCAATGATTTACAATTCCAAGCGTCAGACATCATCAAATTCCCGATATCCCGCAGTCGTGCCAGGTGAAAGCGTTGATGTACATGAAAGGAATGCTCAAATGGACGTTGAGAATGTTGTGATTACTGCAACTGTCGGTAATGCGGACAATGAGGTTGTAGCATTGGAAAAGCAGGATGACAGCAGCAGATCTGGAGAAGATATCATACTTAACTACGACACCGAGCCCAACTGTGACGAAGAACAAATGGTTAAGGAAGATATCTTACCCACCTATGACACTGACACAGAACAGATGGTCGAGGTACAATCTACTGTTGATCATATTCTGACTGCAAATGCGACACAACATACTGAGCAACCTGAATTTAGTAATGAAGGAGAGGTTGACCAGTGTGTTGCACAATGTCCAAACAACTATCTCATGTCTGAGCCCTTACTTGTTAACAATTCAACTGAAACGTCAAATCAAACTCTTGAATCTGAAATCATTCTACTCAAAAAGACCATTGCTCAATTTCATAAAGATTTTTCAAAACTAGAGGCACATTGCATCTCTCTTGAACTTAAACTACAAAACAAATCTTTTTCTTCAGAACTCAATGGTCAGTATTCAAATGAACAAAGTAATCGTGTGGATACATTACTAAAAGAAAATGAGCATTTAAAGGCTCAAATTCAAACAAAGGGGCTTGCACATGTTGCTTTACAAAACAAATTGAGAAGATTAACTGACAAGATTGTGGATACTAACTTTGCTAAACCAACAATCTTGGGGAAATCGTCTCTACAACCTTTCAGAAAACAATCTGTAGTTAGACAACCAACTGCATTTAAATCTGAACGTTTAAAATCATCAAAACCACGGTTTCCCTCCCAAGTTGTTGAGAATAATCATTTGATAAAACCAGTCACTCCACATTCCTGGCCTAAGAATAATGCTTCTGTTTCTGTTAAACATGTTTCTGTTATACCTATTTCTGTTAAACCTCAACATGTGGCTGCTCCTGGCAAATCTAGGATTAGTTCGAACACTGTGTCTAAACCGAGCATTAAAATTAAAAATTCATATGATTCAAATGACGCATACAAGAACTATGATCTAGAAAAGGCTAGGAAAAGGGCACTTCTTCAAAAGGATGGAATCTTAGGTTCACGACCTAGTGTATCACCTTCAAGTGTATTACTGAACACTACCTGTAGTAGCAAACCAAAACCTAAGTTAACTCAACAAACAGTTAGAAATAAACCCGTTGATCTAAATGTAAACTGTTAGAAACCTAATAGGTGGATCCATATAGGACGCAAACTCTTCCCAAAAGAAGTTTCAACATCCCCTAGATCTAACCTTAGATGGATACCAACGCGTAGGATTTTCAAAACTGTTAGTCTTAGGTGGATTCCTACAGGCAAGATACTAAGTAGTTGCACCAAAACAAGTGGGATACCAACAACATTCATCCCTGAGGCAGGAAAGGAAATCATCAAAATAGCATGTTCAGGTGTCAAGAAGATCATTGACACTACATCTTTATGCTTCTAACATCTGGAACCCGTTACACTTGGGGATCCATGTTTATCTCTTCCTTTCCCCCCTTCTATTTTTCTATGCAGGTACAACAACTATGGCTCCTACTGCAAAACATCGTAGGACCCGTTTCTCACCGTCAAAAATATCATGATCCATCAGCTGTTCCACCATTGTACTTAATCGTCATGAATTGGAAACATTGCTTGCTCCTATGATTAAAGATTCTGCCAAAAGTTGTGCTTCAGATGTATCGAATGTTTCCTGCACAACCGATAATACTCTAATTTTTGATACACCTGAATCTACAACAACAACCGAATCTTCTATAATAGAAGATCAAACTGCTTCCAACAACAATGACACAGCTGATGATAAACATTATGAACAGAGAAGTTTTATCAGTAGTTGACTCTCTCGAAATATTTTTGGTACTTCACACTTGTTCGATCAATTGGACATACATGGTTTCGCTGTCTCGTTATACATGGTTTCGCTGTCTTCAATTCATCATCAACATACGTGGTGTATGATTCTGAATCATTGAAAACATCGAGGGGGAGAGAGTGTGTAGGTGGTCATTGCTTCCTTGTTCTTCTACATGCTTCTTTGCGAAAACCCAATGCCTTCTTGAATTTCTTCAATTAGGGGGAAGAAATAAGACGATATGTGGCTCAAACGTCTCACTTTGGTGTTATCGTCTCAATTTCACGGGTGATCTTGTGTGAAGTTACCCAAATATGATGTTAAGATGCCTCACACACGGTCTTGGCATCGAGTTATTGCATATTCACAGGTGATTAGTATTCCGAAAGACCACAACATTCAGGGGAAAGTCGTATCATTTCGTCTTTCGTGGTTTGTTTGGTGTGATGCGTCTACATACATGAGAAGATCTTGTTGATTTCTGGCATTTTACCCTCGAACGGATCTTCCGCAATTAGTCAGATTTTCTTTGTGTGGTTTACTGCTCATCTACAAATTCCGCTGCATACTGAAACCTTCAATAGTTAGAGGAAATGTAGACTTCATCAAAGTTTCAAATCTGCTAAAGACAGTTGTCAGTTTGGGGGGAAGCTGATTCTGAAACTTCTTCACTATGGCTTCTGAGTATAACAACTTGGAACCCGGTCACAACCGCTTAAACTTCCCCCAACCCCCATCATCAGCTGAACAAAGTCCCCCAGCTCACTCGTCAACAAATGGAAAGGTTATTTGCTCCTCTTTTCAGTGACGATATTGATTAACGTGCTCCAGGTGTATCCGCTGCTCAACCTGATACTACTCTTATACCTGATACACCTGCTACAACAACTACTGTTGAAGAAGCACCACCAGTTGACTCCACCACAACAGTTGAACAAACCGCTTCCAACAATGATGAACCAGCTGATGATATTCTTAATGAAGTACCCCCACCTGCAGATTTTGATCCAAATGCGTTCTTTAACCCGTTTGCTAATGAGACTGCTGCACCTGATGTCGCGGAATCATCAACAAACCACTTGAATCCTTAGAATCTACACAATGTATACCAACATCAACCCTCTACACATCGATGGACAAAAGACCATCCTCTGGCTAATATTATTGGCAACCTGAATCAACCAGTCGTTATGAGACAACGTCTTCACACAGATGGTGAACATTTCATTTATGCACTCACTGTCTGCCAATCTGAGCCTAAAAACATTAAAGACGCAATGAAAAAAGACAACTGGATTGAATCCATGCAAGAAGAACTCAACCAATTCAAACGTCTTGAAGTATGGGAACTGGTTGAAAGACCAACAAGGGTCTACGTCATTGGTCTCAAATGGATTTGGAAAAACAAATTGGACGCTGAAGGGAACGTAATCCGAAACAAGTCACGTCTAGTTGCTAAGGGTTATCGTCAGGAAGAGGGAATAGACTTTGAAGAATCTTTTGCTCCGGTTGCTCGTCTTGAGGCTGTTCGGATATTTCTCGCGTTCGCAGCTCATATGAATATGACGGTCTTTCAGATGGATGTCAAAACTGCGTTTCTCAACGGGCAACTGAAAGAAACGGTTTATGTCAGTCAACCAGAAGGATTCGTTGATCCCGAGTTCCCGAACCATGTCTACAAACTGAACAAAGCTCTTTATGGTCTCAAACAAGCTCCTCGGGCATGGTACGATAAGCTATCATCTTTCCTCATCGCTAACAATTTCACCAAAGGTTCGGTCGACCCTACTCTTTTTATACAATATCACGGGGCACATATCTTAATTGTTCAAATTTACGTGGATGACATCATTTTTGTGTCTACACATAAAAAGTACTCAATCGCTTTTGCAAAACTAAAGAAGAAAAAATTTGAAATGTCCATGATGGGTGAACTTACGTTCTTTCTAGGACTGCAAGTTCATCAATCACCCCGTGGTAATTTCTTGAGTCAGTCCAAATATGCCCTTGAATTGTTAAACAAATTTGGAATGAAAACCTGTGACACTTATGCCACACCAATGACTCATACCAAGAAGCTAGACGCTGATTTACATGGGAAATTAGTGGACCCTACCAAATACCGAAGTATTATTAGGTCCCTCATGTATCTAACAGCTAGCCGACCTGACATTGTCTTTGCCATTTATCTCTGCTCCCGTTATCAGTCAAGACCAACTGAAACCCACCTTTCTGAGGCTAAAAGAATCCTCTGATACATCAAGGGAACCATTAACTTGGGGATCTGGTATCCAAAGGATTCTGGTTTTGAACTAATCGCTTTTTCTGACGCTGACCACGCATGATGCTTAGATTCACTGATCTGTGCCAAACCCAAACCTAAGCTAACCTAGTCCATTTTAACCTCTGCAACACCCCTGCATCATCCTTTTCCTCACCATTTCCATTTTTGAGTCAAGGTTGACTTTTGTTGACCACCATCCAAAATTGTTTGAAACTGATATAAAAGCTTATAGAAAACTATCATAAGCTCATATAAGCCTATTGGAGCTTAAAAATAAGCCAATAAAACCTTGTAAGTAAGACTTTGAAATGGAATTATTCAACAGTAAGTTTTAGACATGGAACTTTATCATAACCTGAATTAATACTTGGAAATAAGTTTTAGTGATACAAACACTTTGGTTTGATACAGAGAAACAAAATATTACAAGATTTATATTAAATTAAAGACTTTAAATTTAAAACGACATTAAGGATAAAACTAAAAACTACTAGACTCCCTTCTTTGCTCCATTTTCTTTCTTTTTATATCCAAAGACCTTTTCTCTCACTTCTGATTAATTCCCACTTCTCCTAGCCATTGGATAGCTTCAAAATGATCATGGCCGTTCAAACATGATTTTGGCGCCAATATTTCTTCAAGCAGGTTTTTATCATTTAATGAATTAGGTTGAAGTAATTAAGGGATTTGGAATGTAGGGGAGTTGGAGGGGACATGGAATGGGTGTGGGTTGAAAATGGAGTGAAACCAGGACTGGTTTTGAGGTTTCTGTGTTGGGAGAGATACTGCTACAGTAACTCTGGTATTAAGGGCGCGTTTTTTTTTCTTTTGACTTTGGTTGACCGTAGAGTATAACACATGGGGGGTCAAATGGGGTTTGTGGCAGGGGGTCAAGACCAAAGGGTCAAGAGCAGATGGGCTAAGGGCTTGTGTTTGGGTTGGATATTGGGCCTAGATAGTTATAAATGTCCGTTTGGTATAAGTAATAAACAAGGACCATTTTTGCAATTTTGCCAAACATGAGGGACTGAAAGTGAACGTTTCCAAACTTCTCACAAGGACCAATTTTGACAAACATTGATAAAACAAGAACCCTTTTTGCATTAAATCCATTTTTTTTTAAGGTCCAAGGACTATTTTTGCAATTTTTCAAAGTTTAGGGACTTTTCTTGCCAATTGACCAAAGAATCATTCAAGGATCATTTTAAACAACTTGGAATACTTCAGGGACCTTGAATGATAAATTTCCACATTTTTGAATTTCCAGGGACTAGATTTGACAACTTTTAAAACTTGGGGGACTAAAACTGCCAATTTTGCAAACTTGATACATTTTTCATCTGATTTTGATATTTTTGCAATTAAAACACATAAAACACTGATTTGTGATAATTTGATCATTTTGATGTGTTTTTGAGCGTTTTCAGATGATTTTGCAGTCTAGATTATGTAAAAACGATGAGTATTTGGAAACTCATCAATCCCCCATACTGAGATATTGCTAGTCCCTAGCAATGATTTGAGAAAACCATGATGGATTTGAAAAACTCTTTACCAAAAGCCATCACTTCTGGAGTAGCCAATTGTTTTGATTCAAGTAAGAATCTTGGTACAACGATAACCAGATGATTTATTGGCAAATCATAAACCATATAACGGATTTGATGCGTCTTTACCAGAAGCCGTACCCTTCTGGACTAGCCAACTCTTAGATAAATTATCAAGATTATCTTTGGTGAGCTGAATACCAATTATGGATTTTCCACTGCCTTTACCACAAGCCATAACCTTGCGGGCTAGCCAACTCATTATCTTTTGAGGATGATGGGGAGCTGAAGAACCATACAATTTTGGGCAAATTGCAAGCCATATAAACGGATTTGAGAAATCTTTACCAAGAGCCGTTTGCTCCTGGATTAGCCAATCCTTTTGTCTTACAGACATGGCGGACTGATAACCAAATGAGAAAGTGTAAAACACTTACTCCAAAAAAAATTTTGGCCAAAAACGGGGGAATTGGGTAGATAATATATATGAAATTCGTGAGAATTCCCCCCCACACTTAGAAATGAATATCGCCCTCGATATTCAAAGTACCGGCGGTTATGCCGAAACAAAGAACGTTAAAGGGAAATATTACGGCCATTTATTAAGAAAGAAGTTTTTTTTTTTTTTTTTTTTTTTTTTTTTTTTTTTTTTTTAGAAAGAATGAGAATATACAACAGTGTGGGGAAAACTCCCCCACACTTGGGTGGTAGAAAGGGGGTAAGAAGACAGAATTATGGGTGAAAACCCATATGGTGCGTGCTAATGTTTTTGATTACCGAGTCACTAGCTTGACTCGATCCCCGCATTCATTGGTTCATGGGGAATGTTTGTAAATCCGGGACAACCACAGGGGGAATGTCCTCTCCAAAGTAATGCTTCACTCGATGACCATTCACTTTAAAATTAGGACCATCGGGTTGAGATAACTCAACGGTACCATAAGGATAAACCTTAGCGATAGTGAATGGACCAGACCAGCGGGACTTGAGCTTTCCCGAGAAAATCTTCAATCTTGAATTGAAAAGAAGGACTCGATCACCAACGTTGAAAACGCGGTTCTTGATCTTGGAGTCATGAATCTTCTTTGTCTTTTGCTTGTAGATCAAAGAGTTCTCATAAGCTTGATCACGAAGTTCATTTAGTTCATTCATTTGAACTTTTCTGTGATCACCGGCTGTCTGTATATCAAAGTTTGCATGCTTTAAGGCCCAGTAAGCCTTGTGCTCTAACTCAATCGGAAGATGACATGCCTTTCCGTACACTAGCTTGTATGGAGTACACCCAATTGGTGTTTTGTAAGCTGTACGGAAGGCCCAGAGTGCGTCATCAAGCTTATCCGACCAGGATGCACGATTTTCGCCTACTGTCCTTTCAAGGATCCTTTTAAGACCACGGTTTGAAACTTCCACCTGCCCACTTGTTTGGGGGTGGTATGCAGTAGAGAGACGGTGGGTAACACCATATTTTTGCATGACTCTTTCAAATTGGTCATTACAGAAATGTGTACCACGATCACTGATTATCGCTCTCGGAGTTCCAAACCTGGCAAACAGAGATTTCAAAAACTTCACAACTACTCGGGCATCATTGGTGGGTAGAGCTTTTGCTTCAACCCATTTTGACAGATAGTCAACAGCCACGAGTATGTACTTATTACCACGAGACGAAGGAAATGGCCCCATAAAATCAATACCCCATATGTCAAATATCTCACAAACTTGAATGGCATTTTGCGGCATTTCATTCCTTTGAGATATATTACCATGACGCTGACAAGCGTCACAGGTTTTGACATAATCGTGGGCATCCTTATAGATTGTGGGCCAATAGAACCCGGAATCAAACACCTTTTTCGCGGTGTAGTTTGGACTATGATGGCCCCCGGTGGGTCCAGCATGGCAAGCTTTGAGAATGTCAAGAGCTTCCTGTCCATAAACACACCGTCGGATGACTTGATCCGCACAGATTTTGAACAAGAAAGGGTCGTCCCAGAAATAATGTTTAACATCTTTGAAGAATTTGTTCTTCTGCTGGGTCGACATCCCTTTCACAATGAAGTTACCCGCATGGTAATTTGCGAAGTCAGCAAACCATGGGGTGGTAGAATTTCCACGAAAAGAAACCGCATTGAGTGTCTCGAGAGGAAATGTTTCATTTATATCCTTTTTCTCGAAAACATCTTGGTGAGGGTTTTCTAATCTGGACAGATGATCAGCAGCTAGATTCTCAGCTCCTTTTTTATCACGTATAATGATATCAAATTCTTGGAGGAGGAGAATCCAACGAAGCAATCTCGGCTTTGCATCTTGTTTTGCAAAGAGATATTTAAGAGCCGAGTGATCCGTATACACTACGCATTTGGTCAAGATAAGATAAGGCCGAAACTTCTCAAAAGCATACACCACGGCTAATAGCTCTTTTTCTGTGGTGGTGTAATGAGTTTGAGCCTCAGTCATAGTTTTGCTTGCGTAGTGAATAGGCTGAAAATGTTTATTTCTTCGTTGCCCTAGGACTGCACCGATAGCAAAATCACTTGCATCGCACATGAGCTCAAAAGGCAAGTCCCAGTCGGGAGCAACGAGAATGGGTGCTTCAGTTAGCTTTTTCTTCAATGTTTCAAAAGCTACGATGCACTCGGGTGAGAAGATAAAAGGAGCATCCTTTTCAAGAAGATGGGTCATTGGCCGGGCGATTTTGGAAAAATCTTGAATGAATCTACGATAGAAACCGGCATGACCTAAAAAACTCCTAATACCCTTGACGGTAGTAGGATGAGGTAACTTAGCAATGACATCAACCTTTGCTCTATCTACCTCAATCCCGTTCTTTGAAATCTTATGGCCAAGGACAATGCCTTCTTTGACCATAAAGTGGCTTTTCTCCCAGTTTAGACAAAGATTGGTGTCTTCACACCTTTGAAGCATTTTATCTAAATGGGAGAGACATGATTGAAAAGAATCCCCAATGACCGAGAAGTCATCCATAAACACTTCCATTGTTTCCCCGATCATGTCGTGGAATATGGCCATCATACATCGTTGGAACGTGCCAGGAGCATTACATAAGCCAAAAGGCATACGTTTGTAGGCAAAAGTTCCGTATGGGCAAGTGAATGTGGTCTTCTCTTGATCCTGTGGATCAATAGGGATCTGAAAGTAACCCGAGAAACCATCAAGGAAGCAATAGTACTCATTCCCTGCTAATCTCTCAAGCATCTGGTCCATGAAGGGTAGAGGAAAATGGTCTTTTCGGGTGGCGTCATTCAACTTACGATAGTCGATGCAAACACGCCATCCCGTAACCAATCGAGTTGGAATTAACTCGTTATCTTCATTTGTGATAACAGTAATGCCACCCTTTTTCGGGACACAATGAATTGGGCTGACCCAAGGACTGTCTGAGATCGGGTAAATCAATCCAGCATCAAGAAGTTTGATAACCTCTTGTTTGATAACATCATGGATTTTTGGATTCACTCGCCTCTGATGTTGAACTGCGGGTTTAAAGTCATCCTCCATCAAGATTTTATGAGTACAGAACTCAGGGTTTATACCTTTGATGTCGGAGAGTTTCCAAGCAATTGCTTGCTTGTGTGACTTCAAGATTTTAATGAGAGCAGCTTTTTCATCTTTACTCAAATCTCGAGCAATAATGACGGGTAACTTATCATCACCCTCAAGGAATGCATACTCGAGATGAGGAGGTAAGTCCTTAAGCTCAACCTCAGGAAATTCTTCAGTTTTCTCAACTGAATTGACTTCCTCGTTATGAAGTTTGACGGGAGGGAGAGGAAGAGAAGTATCCAGATTTGACATTTTCTCAAGAAGAATACCTCCCTCCAGATTAATCTCATTTTGATTAATCTCAACTGGGATAGAATCACTGGGATGAGGGGTTGATGATGGATCATCATCGAGCAACTTCTCAATAAGAAGTATATCCCCCTCAATATCAATTGGAGCGTGATCAATTTCCCAAGGTACAGAATCACTAGCCAAATATGCTTCAATCTCATCTAAGATGAAGTCGCTTCCCTCAAACGGAGTGATAGAAGGAGTAGAATTGGCTAAGATAGGCTGAGAAGATGTGGTGGAATCCCCACTCACAGAATTATGAGAATAACCAAGAACTTCTTGAGAGTACTCGTCAGAAGCAACATCAATGATATCTATTCGGTTGAGCGATTCAGAATCATAATTTGCGGAGTATCTCGAAGTTTGGTCAAGATTGAAGGTGACAGCTTCATTACCAACACGCAATGTGATTTCCTGCTCAAATACATCTATGAGAGCACGGCCCGTTCTCAGGAATCCTCGACCAACAATGAGAGGAACCCGATGATCGGCATCAAAATCAACAACCACGAAGTCAGCTGGAAAATGGAACTTTCCTACTTTCACAAACACGTCCTCAGCAATGCCAAGAGGACGGGATATGGATCGATCAGCAAGCTCGAGAGTCATGCATGTAGGAGTGAGTTCCGGAAGAGAGAGTTTCTTCCATACTGAATATGGCATAAGGTTTATGCTTGCACCAAGATCTGCTAGGGCAAAGCATTCAACCATTCCTGGGAATACACAAGGTAAGAGAAATTTCCCAGGATCTCCAAGCTTTTCAGGAAGCTTCTTTAGAATAACTGCTGAGCAGTTCTCGTTAAGAGGAGTCTTAGCCATTTCAAACAGCTTTTCCTTATTGCTTAACATGTGCTTGAGAGTAGATGCGAACTTGGGCATCAGCATGATAGCATCCGCAAAGCTTATGTCAAAATGTAACTCTTGGAAAATTTGGAAAAATTTATCCATTTGATGACTAGCTTTCTCGCGGAGCTTTTGCTCATTCAAGCGCGATGGGTAAGGAATAGAAGATTTGGATTTCTGATTCTCAACAGGAGCTATAGGAGGTTCAAAAACAACTCCTTGATTAGACTGGGATTTCTGGACCACTTGAGGATGGACTACCGAAGGTAGGACGTGTGCGGTACTTCGTGGGCTTGAATAATGCACTTTGTCCGTAGTATCCTTGGTAACTTGACTCATTGGCACTGGTGGAGGTGGCATTGGAGTCGTAGGTCCATTATGTTTTGGAGGTTCACTGTCCACTACCTTAGGAAGAGAAGAGGAAGAAGAGGTAGTAGGAACAGCAGGTCCAGGGTATGAAACACCACTTCGGGTTGTGATCGCCTTGGCATCGCCCCTCGGGTTAGCGATCGTGTTGCTCGGTAACGTACCTGAGCCCGAGGGTCGATCATTTAAAGACTTCTTCAGATCAGCAATCTGACTGACCAACAACCGGTTCATTTCATCTTGGGATTTCATAAACTGCTTCAGTAACTCATCAGATGATGGTCCTGGAGGAGTAATGACGGGAGGAGCTGGAGGGACAATTTGAGGTCGTATGTTTTGATTATGACCAAAATTCCCTTGATTAGGATTCATATTCCCATGAAATTGATTCCCTCGATTGAAATTGTTTTGATGAAGGTTCCCCTGATGTTGGAAACCTTGATTGGGTGCAGGATAGAAATTACCTTGGTTTTGATAACCTTGGTTCATTCTTGGTTGGTTTTGACTCCGGTTGTGCATGTTATGATTCTGGTTGAAACCGGGTGGTGCCTGATTAGTGTTAGCACGGTAGTGTGGTTCAGCATGTGGTCGGTATTGATTATGGTTTACCGAAGCTACAGGGGCTTGGTAAAAGGAAGCATCGGTTGCTTGACAATCATAGTACGCGTGTGGACCACTACAAGTTTCACACACCTTGTTTATGGCTTTGACTGGTTCAGGCTTATGAATTTCGCTTTTGATTTCCTTAACATCCTTAATCATACAACGGATGGCATCCGTTAGAGCAGCTATCGGAGCTGCTAACTCAGAAGAGTTACTGGATGAAGGAGCAGGAGTGTTAGGAGTATTGACTTTGTTGCGAGAAATAGGAACTTTTGATTTTTGCTCGCAAATCTCAATCACATCTTTAGGTCTACGGTTCAAGATATTGCCGCCTGCGGCTGCATTCAAGGAATCTTGATCATTACCGTTCAACCCATTGTAAAAGATATTGACTTGTTGAAGCTCTGTGAATTCATGATGGGGGCATTTCCTAAGGAGATCTTTGAATCTCTCCCATGCCTCTCCAAAATTTTCATCGAAATTTTGACGAAATCCAGAAATTTCATTTTTGAGATTAGTCGTCTTTGATGGAGGAAAGAAGTAGTTCACAAACTTTTGAACAAGATCCTCCCAAGTTTCGATAGACCGAGGGGGTTCTTTTTCCAGCCAAATCCGGGCTGTCCCCTCAAGAGAGAATGGAAAAAGCATCAACTTGATGACTTTTTGTGGCACATCCTTGTAATTGATAGTGGAAGTCAGTTTGTTAAACCAACGGATGTGTGCATACGGGTCTTCACGATCAAACCCGTGGAATTGATTTGTAGACACAAGTTGGATCAAATGTGTCTTCAATTCGAAGTGATCAGAATTGATTACGGGTAAAACGATGGCATCTCCATAACCCTCGGTGGGTGCTTGGAGCATTTCCGCCATAGTACGTTCGTCTGCCATTTCGACAGGAGGTGGTGGTGGTAGACGTTCCTCAGTCACGGCTGAAGGAGCTGAACGTCCTCTACGTCTACGAGGAATCTTGCCAAGTTCTAAAAGTGGACTTGTAGAACTGGAAGAACGAGTGCGCATGCACTATGTATAAAAACCAATTTTCAAAACAAATGAGGCAAAACACAAGTGAACTTAACCAATAATCACAAATGAAATGGCTTCTTTGAAAAAGGTACACCAAATCACAAGTGACACAAAGGCAAGTTTTAAATCTGATGTTCGGGAACTTATTAATGGTCGCACCCCCAGTTAGGTAGTGCACTGCCTTGATTTGCGGTGGTTGATTTTTATGTATTCAATTAAGTACCACTGAAAAGACGTAGGTTAGATCTGTGCTGATGGGTTTAAAAACTTTTGGACAATATTTTTGTTATCGTCCCGTTTAACCAAATCGTATCTCTTCAAGAATCACCTTAAAAGAGAATACAAAATAGAAAACGTTCCGATTGTTTTGTTGTTTTTATATTTTTTTGGTGTTTTAACACTTTAGGAAAAGTGTTAATGACTTTTTTGATTTTCTTATAACTTTACAAAAACTTTTTACAAATGGTGGGTATGTGCAACAATGGATCTGAAAATGGCTAGACACACGCTAAAGCCTCCCCGGCAGCGGCGCCAAAATTTTGATCTGTGCCAAACCCAAACCTAAGCTAACCTAGTCCATTTTAACCTCTGCAACACCCCTGCATCATCCTTTTCCTCACCATTTCCATTTTTGAGTCAAGGTTGACTTTTGTTGACCACCATCCAAAATTGTTTGAAACTGATATAAAAGCTTATAGAAAACTATCATAAGCTCATATAAGCCTATTGGAGCTTAAAAATAAGCCAATAAAACCTTGTAAGTAAGACTTTGAAATGGAATTATTCAACAGTAAGTTTTAGACATGGAACTTTATCATAACCTGAATTAATACTTGGAAATAAGTTTTAGTGATACAAACACTTTGGTTTGATACAGAGAAACAAAATATTACAAGATTTATATTAAATTAAAGACTTTAAATTTAAAACGACATTAAGGATAAAACTAAAAACTACTAGACTCCCTTCTTTGCTCCATTTTCTTTCTTTTTATATCCAAAGACCTTTTCTCTCACTTCTGATTAATTCCCACTTCTCCTAGCCATTGGATAGCTTCAAAATGATCATGGCCGTTCAAACATGATTTTGGCGCCAATATTTCTTCAAGCAGGTTTTTATCATTTAATGAATTAGGTTGAAGTAATTAAGGGATTTGGAATGTAGGGGAGTTGGAGGGGACATGGAATGGGTGTGGGTTGAAAATGGAGTGAAACCAGGACTGGTTTTGAGGTTTCTGTGTTGGGAGAGATACTGCTACAGTAACTCTGGTATTAAGGGCGCGTTTTTTTTTCTTTTGACTTTGGTTGACCGTAGAGTATAACACATGGGGGGTCAAATGGGGTTTGTGGCAGGGGGTCAAGACCAAAGGGTCAAGAGCAGATGGGCTAAGGGCTTGTGTTTGGGTTGGATATTGGGCCTAGATAGTTATAAATGTCCGTTTGGTATAAGTAATAAACAAGGACCATTTTTGCAATTTTGCCAAACATGAGGGACTGAAAGTGAACGTTTCCAAACTTCTCACAAGGACCAATTTTGACAAACATTGATAAAACAAGAACCCTTTTTGCATTAAATCCATTTTTTTTAAGGTCCAAGGACTATTTTTGCAATTTTTCAAAGTTTAGGGACTTTTCTTGCCAATTGACCAAAGAATCATTCAAGGATCATTTTAAACAACTTGGAATACTTCAGGGACCTTGAATGATAAATTTCCACATTTTTGAATTTCCAGGGACTAGATTTGACAACTTTTAAAACTTGGGGGACTAAAACTGCCAATTTTGCAAACTTGATACATTTTTCATCTGATTTTGATATTTTTGCAATTAAAACACATAAAACACTGATTTGTGATAATTTGATCATTTTGATGTGTTTTTGAGCGTTTTCAGATGATTTTGCAGTCTAGATTATGTAAAAACGATGAGTATTTGGAAACTCATCATTCACGGAAAAGTACTTCAGGAGCACTACAATTTCTTGGTGATAAACTGGTGTCCTGGCAATCAAAGAAGCAGGATTGTACATCACTGTCATCAACCGAAGCAGAATATGTAGCCATGTCGGCGTGTTGTGCTCAAGTCATCTGGATGAGAACACAACTCAAAGACTATGGTTACGTATTTGACAGAATCCCAATGTACTGCGACTATCGGAGTGCCATTGCGATCTCGTGCAACTCAGTTCAGCACTCGAAATCAAAGCACATCGATCTTCGCTATCATTTCATCAAGGACCACGTGGAACAAGGTACAGTTGAATTATACTTCGTGGGTACAGAATACCAATTGGCATATCTACTCACCAAAGCCTTGCCTCCCGCTAGGTTTATTGAGTTGGTCCACCGGATTGGTATGAGGTGTTTGACTCAAGATGTTGGATCTAGGACACTCTCCTTGTGTCAATGATATTTTGTATAATATTATCAAGCAAGCGGAATTTACTTAAGTAATACTTAGAAGATGAATTATATGATGTATGAAAGTAAACACAAGTTAACACAAAACTCAAGCTCCAATATTATTAATGAAATAATACGAGTGATCTTGGTATCACTAGGGTTACACCTTGAAGCTTTCGTAGGTAATATTGTAAAGTAATACGTACCTAAGACTATGACCTAGGATCTCCTTTTATACAAGAAGGAGTCCTTTACAAGATAAGTATATAGCTAACATAATAGAATATACACAAGATCTATTTTATACTTATCAAGACGCATTTAACCTTATCATTAACTGATAGCAGTGGTAATGAAGAACTTGCAGTGGGAATATGTTTCCACTGCTAGTGTTAAACCAAGCAGTATAAACCATAACTATCCGTGGTAACGGATTATTCCCAACAATCCTCCCCTAAACTTATGATTTCTCTGCAAATCAATAAGTTTCTTCAATATGTATTAACTTCAAGGATTTGGGGAATTCAATCAAACACTTCACTTCTTTTCTCTTAACTTTTGTATAGCTCTTGAACACTGATCTTGAAGCCTTTGTAATAATGCTCTGACATTCTCACTGTCTTCATTAACTCGTATGTGTAAACTTAACATTACTGTAAGAGCTCCAGCTCTAAGTGGATATTCTTTCTCAGCAAGCATGAAAAAGTCTTCTCCATTAGCTGTAGAGACATGATGAACATCACATGAATCATAATAAAACCATTTTGTACCAAGACATGTGAATAAGGTTTTCCAGTAGTCATCATCAGCATTTGGTTCAAAAAGCCTTCTAAGATTTACCCATAACTGCATCTCCTTTGTATCTTTGAGATCTTGACCATTAAACCTGTCTTGAACTAATTTCCATAATGTATTAAGTTCATCTCTGTCAAAAGCTTTAATAAGATCTTCAAATGTTATGAAAGATGAAGTTTCTCCTCCCAGCCTTGTAATCTTCCATGTTGAAGCAAGATTGCTAGCAGTGTAAACTTTCCAATCAATGATAGGATGTCAAATTTGCAGTGGTTCTGGATAAAAATCTCTGTCTTCGATCACAATCATTTCAGTCATTTGATCTTTAGTGAACTTCTCAGTAGGAATCTCCTTCTTAGTAGACTTTGTATGATCTTCATCAACCTTAGTCTTCTTAATAGTTTGAGAATCACTGACTTTGGCCTTTCTCTTCAATCTAGGAAATATTCTTTCTTCTTCTTCTTCAGAACCCATTGGAATAAAAGATTTATCTTGTTTCACAGTTCTGTAGTAAGCCCTTTCAACTTGATCATCAGACATTCCTATGAATTGATGCCTTTTCCAGTTACCAACATGACAACAATAAGTCTTCATATATGCAAGTATTTGTGCCTTGGTTGGTTGTCTTTGTTTCTTCTGATTCTTCTTGACTGAACTGATTACATTATCAAGTGCTTGATTGTTCTTCATCATAATGAAATATTTCAACTGAGCAGTTCTTTGTTCCTCAGTTAAAGATACATCAGCAACAAGGTCAATTGCCTTTTTCTTGATTTCTGGATTATTATCTACCAGAAACTGAATATCTTCTTCAGTAGGAACATAACTAAACTCTGAAGCTTTCTCTTTCTTAACAGTAGGTTGGACAGTGGAAATTGAATCAGCATCTTCCATTCTATCCAATCTTTGAGCTTCCAAAAAGCTAGCAACTTCTATTTCTTTCAACCTTTTCTTTTCAGCAACTCTTTCAACAATTTGATCTTCTGAAATCTTCATAGCAAGTTCTCTATCATGATCAATCTGAACATGTCTTTTCTTTGAAACCTTCCCTTTAGGTTGCTGTACATCTTCCATAACTGCTTTACCCTTATTATCATTCAAAGTATCAAATTCTTCACTTGCAGTGGCAAGAATTGGCTCTGCAGTGGAAATATCATCAGTGGTAAAATCAGTTGCAGTTTGGAAAATGTCTTGATCTTCAAGTTGCTCTCCATGAGTTTCAGCTTCTTTTGCTCCTTCACTTGTATCACCTTCATCTTCAAAATCAATTTTCCTCCCCTCAGTGTCAGAACCTGTTTTCCTCCCTTGTTTGGAGGAATTTCCCAAATCTTGATCAGCTGAATCACCATTAGAAGGTGAGGATGAAGATGAAATCACCAGCTTTGCAGTCTTCTTGTGCTTTTGCAACCTCTGCACCTCTTCTTTGAAGGTCTGAATCTCTGTCTTTAACAGTTGAACATCCTTGGCATGTTGCTTCTTGAAAGTAGCCAATGTCTTTTGTAGAGAATCAACCTGTTTTGCTAATTTGGTACACATAACCATCAATTCCAATTGGTTTCCACTGCCCTCAGCACTTCCAACTGTGTTACCTGTTGGGAGAGGTGAATCATGGGGCATTGGTCCAGACTCCTCCATAGTAGGACTAGGTGGAAGTCTAGAACCACCACTGCTTGTTCCTAGACCAAAAGGTTCAGAAACGTGCTGTGTTGTCATGAGAGGAGATGATTGTTTTGACCTTCTCTTATAGGTTCTTGAAACTGGTGGTGTATAATCAATGTTGGGTACATTAATTATAGGTGTAGTTTGTTCAGTTGAAATTTTAGCAAGCATTTGGGGTAGGAGAGGTGTAAAAATCATATTGCCATCTTTATTCAAATTTTAAAAAACTTTAGGCTTTAGGTAACTGATTTTAAAAAACTTTCATACTGGTAAAAATATAGTTGGACCAGTTGAAAATCTTATCAGTGACTAGACAAACCAAAGGATAAGCCATGGTTGAACTAAATTGCTCATAATATGTTTTCTTAGGACTAAGGCAATGTAACAAGGTATGAATCAAAAATCTCCAGTGGGGATAAAAACCACTCTTTTTGAAAGTAGCCTTTTTATCAGTGGTATCATACACCATGGATGATAAAGTATCATGAATGTCAGACATAGGTAATGTGATGTGACCATGGAGATCATCCAAGTGAAGTACTCTCCTTAGGGATGCCTCAGTAACATCAATAGTTACCCCATCTACAGTGGCTCTGAGAGCATCCACTGTTTCATGTGTATCTCTATTCTCAAGTGTTATGGACTGAGCAGAAGTCCAAAACTGATTGATTTGAGAGATATAGATTGTGGGTTTGAAAAGCAAAGCATACCTTATATGAGTGGTATGAAGAAAATCCACAATCTGATGAAAAACAGGCCACTCTTCTCGGTATTCTTTTGTAAGTAGGCCATTAGGTTGTGCTCATCTGCAAATTTCAAAGAAGCCATAGAAACTTTTGATGAAAAATATTATTATGTCAGTAAGAATTGAAAGAATGACTAGCCAATTAAGAGAAAAAGATATATAGGGTTAGGGTTTAGAATTGATGCGCAAGTAAAATTATCTTTAGAAGGCAATTATAATATAGAAAGAAGATATTTTACTTAAAATATTAACCCTATATATATGAATAGCAGTGGTTACTTTCAACGGCTAGTAAAAATTTAATTACTGACATAATCAGTTGTAACGGCTAGAACAACAGTGGTAAAATAACACTGTCAGTGGAAACTGTGAACTAGCAGTGGTAATTTTTCACAAAAATTTCAAAGAGCAGTGGAAGATAAAATCATTAGAAAACAATACTGCTCCCATTATAGTTTTAGCAAACTATCAACTATCAACGGATTTGATATGTCTTTACCATGAGCCGTTTGCTATGGACTAGCCAACTCTTAATCATAAAGAATATGGTGAGTTGATAACCATATAGTTTTTGGTAAACTATCAACCATAAACGGATTTGTCAAGTCTTTACCAGTAGCCGTTTGCTCTGGACTAGTTGATTCTTATGTGTATTAGACATGGTGAATCAATAACCATTTGATGTGTATCTCAGATATACACCTTTTAACTCCAACTTCTCATCAAAACATGATATGCAAACTTAAAAGATGAGAATAACCAATTTTGTGATCAACCAAAATTACCTTTAACCAAACTTTTACTCAAGCAAAATATCTTCCAAAGTCAACTCAATAATATCTATATTTACTCCTTGACCTACCAAAATAAGAAAAAGGTAAATATCTTCATTAAATAATCCTTCAACCGACTTTGTCTATATAAGAAGACTTGGCTTAAGATAAATTTAATCAGCTTTCATTCAAACACAATAACCCCAAAACCATAAGCATGAGCAATCCCTCCAACACTATCAACATCTCTTCTGACTCCGAAGAAGAGTATGTAATTGAATCAGAATCATCTTCAGAAGCATCAAGATGGTTTGGATACTTCCCACCAGGGGCTGGCTCTTCATCCAAAAGATATACTAAAGAAACTGCTAAGCGAATGCCTGTAGCTAAGCATGCAAAATCCCTTGAGTTCTACTCCGATTCATCAGATGATGATGATGCAAATGATGAAACCTATTCTCTTGCTAAAGAGTTGCCAAAAGCTCTTTCAATAGCACTGCAAACAGCGATCTCCAATATGAAGCAAATATCCAATCCAACAAGGTTTGTAATGCTACCAAAAGCTCCTCCACAGATTCTTGGGCTTCCATGTCCAAGGATGCAATCCACTTTTGAGAACAAGAGAAAGAGAACTCAGAAGAATAAACATGACTATGTGGGCAAGGGCAAGAGACCAATGGAATAGCTGAAGATAGGTATAGGATGTGCGAGGTGTCAGTTTTTGTGTTTTGACTAGGAGAACTTTTGGTTGTAATGTATGATGTGTTAGTAATGAATTTCCTTTGTTTTTCCTTTTTCCACTGAAAGTATGTTACCACTGGTTTCAATATAGTTCCCACTGTAAAACAGAGTCATCAGTGAACAACTTAGATAAGGTCTAATAAACCTAGAGCATCGATTCACCAGAGAGTAACTAACAAAAATCCTTCAGACTGCAATTTACTAACATAAACCAAACACTGGAATCATAATTTCATTGGCAATGGTTAATATATTGAAAGAATTAAGCACAGCAGTGGCTATACTCAATAAAGTCAACACTTAAGCATTGATACATTTTCCAAGAATATAGGACTCCAATTTACTCCTCAACTACCTGCACCTTCCCCTCATTAACTTTTTGAATCCAACTTAATATATATTAAACAGATCATTTAACACAAACCACTCAAATCACATACTCCAAAACTTGTACTCTCAAAGATCATCACTTCAGCAACACCATGAGTCAATCAAGTCCAATCAATCTCTCTTCTAGCAGTTCATCTGATAGTTCCTGGGATGATTTTGTTTTGAAAAACCATGGGAGAGTTGAAAAAGAGGAGTATGAGAAGGTTGTATCCAAGAAGAGAAAGCAGTCACTTGCTCTTTCAAATCCTTTTTCAGTTGGACCTTCATCACTACAACCAGAGCCTCAGGATGCAACAATCAAAGAAGATAGCTCAGAGATCAGCTCCTATGTGTCTCCATATGTTACAGATGATGAAGCCTCTGGAAGAGTCCTGAGTGTTCCTTCTCTTGCAGCAGTAGCTCCTCCTGAAGAGTTGCAATCATCACATTCACTACCATTTCTACCAGCACCACCAACAACAGTTCCTTCATCATCCTCACCACCTACTGGTATAGTGGTGATGGGTTTAGCAAGCCCTAGGGTGTATGACTGGATTAACATGCGTGGAGCTCCCAAGGTGATGCCAAGCTGGGGCTTTTCCAAGAAGCCGTAAAGGATGAATGATGGGCAAGAAGGGGATGGGATGTTTGTGGTTGTTATATCAGTTGAGGTAGTAATGTTTGTACTTTGTACCTCATGGATGTAATTTTACTGCACTTTCAGTGCAGTTTTGTAATAACAATAATAATCCATGTTTTCTTTTAGCATTAGTGTTCCTGCATCACACATCTCAATCCACTAACTTCATTAACAAAAACTGACAGACAGTCTATTAGTATGCACAAAATCAAAAGAAAAGACTTGTTGCCAATCATGTGCATTTGAACACCCATAACAAGTTCAAATCATTTAGTCCTTGGATGTTCCTGCACATAAGAGTAAAGAGTTAGTTTCTTTTGGGGACCCAAGCCATGATTGCCTTGGATCTGCCTCATGTATCAATATAGTTAAATCTATCAAAGGTTATTGATACACCATTGGGATTGGTTGTAGAGTGTTTCCTTTAGGTTTCCATTCCCAACGTACTGAGGCCTTCACAGCATTTCCCATGTCCCCCATTTTCTTGTTCAAAACCCTTGCAGTGGTAACTTTTGAATGAGCAGTGGTAACTGCTGGTTTCTTTTTAGGTACCCACTGTTGGTTATTATTAACCTTTTTAGCTTGAAAGGTCCTTTTTCCTGTTTTTGCAGATTTTACAAAGCTTGTTTTGGTATTTGCACTTTTAACAGGTGACTTAGGGTGAGCAGTGTTAACAGATTTTGTAGTGGCAAGTGTTTTGAGGCCACTTCTAAGTTGAACTGCTCTTGGGATCATATTGCAATTAGAACTAGGATGTACATTATGTTGATATTTGTTAGACTCCACCCTTTTGTTCCCATAGACTACCCTTCTCCCAACATGATAGTCACAATAAGCATGTAAATGATCAAAACTAACACAGATAGGGGTGTCAAAAATCCCGACCCGACCCGGACCCGAACCCGACTAAGCATAATCGGGTCGGGTTACTTGGGTCCAAATTTCAACTCGGGTCAATCGGGTCAACCCGATTAAGCCGAGTATGAACTAGGGTCGGGTATCGGGTTCAAAATACTTTGCATAGTTGGGTTTGGGTCAACCCGACTTTTTTTTCTTATGTATTCCAGTATGTTTATGTATATGATTTAATCTAATCAACATCTAAATGAAAGCCCAAGTTAAATGGCTAAACTTAGCCCATTTTTGCTATCTACAAGTCTACAACACAAACAACCTGATCATATGATTTAATCTATTCTAATACAATGAGATACTCGGATGATACACCTAACACGTAACACCACATACAACTTGTTCCATCTTCATCTGTAATCTAAATAGTGTTCCACGCTTCCACAATTCCACTTTATGATCAAAAAGATCTTTTTTCTTCAAGAATAGGCATTTTTATACTAAAGGTACTACTCTTCTTGTAACTCAAAGTTACTTTAAATTGAGCATCTTGATTATTTAACGAGACTTAATTTGTTCAGTTAATGACATAGTAACATTTCTTGATATTTGTTCAGTTTAATGGAAGAATATTTTTTGTGTAGTATGGTATTGAGTTGAATGCAAGTTATGGGTAAGTAGTAATTTGGCTACTGATATTTGTTTGGGTTTAAGTCTGCAATTGTTATTTTGGTCTACAAGTGAAGCTATTTTGGTATAGTAGGCTTATAGATATTTTTTTTGGTATCTAATGGTCTCTGGTGGCCTTTTACTCATATGAGTATTTTATATTCTCATGCGAATATAGTTTAGCAATGATCTGTTTTGTTGCATGTTATCGGTCAGTGGTGGTTTGTCGCATTTTTTCTTGTATTAGTTCTCATTATTAACCAAACCATCTTCTATAAGCAATGTGCAGTAAGTATATAAGTATGTAACAAACTAATGCAACAAACAAATTGTGTGTTTTATACATTTGCTTTTTAGTTGTGTAAGAAACGACCAAGTTTAAAAAGTTAAATTTTGTGATCTTGTAAATGGCACAAACCCGGACCCGACTTGACCCGACCCGATTTGACCCGAACCCGGCTAACCCGAGTTCAAATAGGGTCGGGTTCGGGTATATTATTTTTGGTCTTGACCCGACTTGGACCTGACCCGTTTGACCTGAACCCGACCAACCCGACCCGATTAACACCCCTAACCACAGATATAGCATGCTTTATTGTTCATCACAAAATCACTACCTAGTTGTTGAGATTTAACATGATTCCAACTCCTCTTGTTACCCCTAGGAGCTATAGGCTTGTTCCTATACATCTCAGCATACTTTACAGTTGTTCTAGGTTTATTAACTGGTTTCCTAGGTTCCTCTGTAACAGTATTAGCAACTTTTAGGATAGTAGTCTCTACATTCTTTTTAACACTCTCATCTACAACAGATGAGTCACTAGCACTCTCAAAAACATCATTATCTAGCTTACTCTCTTCCTCACTCTTCTCAACTGTGTCTTTTAAAGGACCATATTCTCTTTCAAGATCCTTAAAATCCTCTATACCTGTATGAGCTAAATCTATACCTGGAGGTGAATGAACACCCCTTAGTGGTGGAGGCGCAGTATTATAACCCATACCAGACTTAGCTTTATTATATACTTGAGCATTCCATATTTTATCAATTGACTCAGACTGATGATAACATGTGTCTATAGTTAAATTGACATTTTCAAGTTTCTTTTGGAGTTTTTCAAGCTCCTTTTGGTATGCTTCATTCACAGCAGTTGTATGTTCTACCTCTCTCCTAAGAAGAATCATATCATCATTATAATTTGACTCATTTGCCTGATAGTGCTCTATTTGTTTTTCTAAAACTGCCATGGCTCTCCTAAGATTAGCTACAATATAATTAGCAGTGTATAACTCTTCTCTTTCATTAGAATATAAATTATTAAGTCTTTCAACTTCTCTACCAGCCCTACATGTTTTAGAGCAACATTCAGAGTTCTGTACCTCAGAGTCAGAGAAGGCCATGAGAGCAAATTCAGTAGCAACAAGAGCAGCATCTGAATGTTCTTCTTCTTGTTCATCATCCATGAAACTCCAATCATAACTCACACCATCAATAGCCAACATTGGCTTTGGTTCTTCCACAGTTGGTCCCTTCTTTTGCTTGTACCATGTAGACCTGTTGTCCTTGGTCTTTGGTCTTCTACATTCTCTAGCAAAATGTCCAAACTTGTGGCAGTTAAAGCACTCCACTTTCTTCTTATCAAAACCTGCAGTATCATCACCATTAATGTGAATAGGCTTGCCAGTATTCTTGTAGAACTTCTTAGCCCTCATGCTAAGAAGAGCTATCTGCCATTTTATATCCATCTCTTCCAAGTCATCTTCATCAATTTGCTCTATGTCTTCATGAGTTAAGACAGAGCCATCAACTTGTGTGGAGATAAAAGCATAAAAGGTAGGATCTCCAATACTAGCAACCTTCTTTTTGGAACCTGCAGTGGTAACATTAACATTAGCAGTGGAAACTTTAGAACCTACAGTGGCAATATCATCATAACTTTCATCTTCAGAATCATCACTGTCAACAGAATTTGACAACAATGCCAAGCTACTAGAGCTTGTACCAAGTTTCCCTGCCTTCTTCAACCTTTGCTCAATAAGTTTGAAGTTGTTGTAAAGATCATTGAGCTTCATTGTTTCAATGTCTGTTTTGTTTTCCCATACAGTAACATTGGTTTGAAACTCTGAAGGCAAACTTCTTAGAAACTTCAAATTGAGGTCTTCCTTTTCTACCTCAATGCCAAACACAGTTAGTTGTGTAACAATCTTCTGAAGTTTGGTAAAAATGCTATCAAGTGAGTCATTGCTTGAAGCAGAGAAGTTTTCATAACTTTGCTTTAACAATGTCTTCTGAGTCTTCTTTGTTGCATCATTACCACCAAACACTGAGCAAATCTCTTCAAACAGTTCTTTAGCAGTCTTGTATTTGCTGAATGCAATAATCTGGTCTCTAGGAAGAGCCATCAGAAAAAGACTTCTAGCTTTAAGATCATTCTTCTTTTGAGCTTTTTCAGAATTTGATTCAGGCACAGAAACTTTCACAACATCTGTGTCACCAACTTTTGAAGTAGTGGTCACAGATTTGAAAGAATCACCAAGTTGAATGATCTCCCATAGAGCATAGTCCTGTATGAGGAAGTATTGCTCAATCAGTATCCTCCGCATCTCAAACTCATTAAGCTTAAGCTTAGGGAGTCTGGGTGTAGAAGAAGAGTTTGATTGATTGTTTTCCATCTCCATTGTCTTGAGAGAGTAAGTCAAGCTAATTCTTTGGATCTTCTAAAACAAAATATCAGAACCTTGCTCTGATACCACTTGTTGGATCTAAGACACTCTCCTTGTGTCAATGATATTTTGTATAATATTATCAAGCAAGCGGAATTTACTTAAGTAATACTTAGAAGACGAATTATATGATGTATGAAAGTAAACACAAGTTAACACAAAACTCAAGCTCCAATATTATTAATGAAATAATACGAGTGATCGTGGTATCACTAGGGTTACACCTTGAAGCTTTCGTAGGTAATATTGTAAAGTAATACGTACCTAAGACTATGACCTAGGATCTCCTTTTATACAAGAAGGAGTCCTTTACAAGATAAGTATATAGCTAACATAATATAATATACACAAGATCTATTCTATACTTATCAAGACGCGTTTAACCTTATCATTAACTGATAGCAGTGGTAATGAAGAACTTGCAGTGGGAATATGTTTCCACTACTAGTGTTAAACCAAGCAGTATAAACCATAACTATCCATGGTAACGGATTATTCCCAACACAAGAGGAATTGGATGACATCCTAAAACAGTCTTAAAAACTTGTCAAACACCAAAATCTCTTTTGTAAATATTTTTCAAAAACAAAATACAAAAATATAAAACCTGATAAAACGACAAAAATACTCTTCTATCTATTTTTTCTTTCAGCATGGCAAGTACATTTCTTCCGTCAACACTTTAATCTTTCAAAATTCAATATTTTTCCGATAAAGTGTTGAGGGGGAGAAAATAAATACTTAACTGTTTCAAAACATCCGTGTACTTGCATGTAATCCTATCCTGGTTGTTTCTTTAAAATGGTGGTCACATTTTATGGTTCAATGACACTCCTTGGACTAAAAATTATAACCTTTCATTATTTCTTAAGTCGAGGGGGAGTGTCGTCAAGTTTCTTTCTTAAAATCTATCATTTGGTAACCAAAATGGAAGTTACAAGGCTTTGGATGAAAATGGAAAAGATGGAGGGACCAAAACTGCCAAAAGCTTAAATTTATTTTTTAATAAAACTCCTCCACCTAACTATTTCATCTCACATTTATTACACAACCCTAACTAATCCTACGCATACAAATCGTTCAAGAAATTTGTGTTTTTGATCATCAAAGTGTAAGTGTTTTCATAATCTTAACATAATTACAAGCAAGTGTTTTGATTTTTATGCAAATCCAACGGCTAAAACGTGAGATATGTGTGATTATGTGTTCTACGCATAAGCGTATGAACACACAATCATTGGTGTGTGTTTGTGGTTAAAACAATTGTGTCAAAACGTTTCAATAACATCAATGATACTATGTTTATCCTCAAAACTTACCCAGAAACACGAATTGATTGATTTTGAAAAACTAGGGTTTATGCGTAAAATTGGGTGTTTTCATGTGTGAACGTCTCTGGCTATTTGGTTGCTTATAATGTGTTGTTTAAGTGATGAATTAACTATATCCATGCTTAGAACTTGCCCAGAAACAACAAAAGTGAAAGAATTGTAATTTAGGGTTCTAGTTCATACGAATTGGGTATTTTTTATTCACATGGTGTTTGATGTTAAAACTTGAACAAAACAACTCAATAGGCTTCTAAGACTTCCCAGAAATGATTTGGTGAAATTTCCATGGCTAGATTTCTTAAGCGTAATTCTTGAAATTAGGGTTTAAGTTCTACGCGTAAGATTTTCTACGCTTAAACTGTTTAACAAGTTTTCATGACATGATCTGTTATAAGATGAATGTATGGGTTAATATTGATGATATGATGAATTTATTTCAGGTCTTTTACAAGTGAGAATTCAGAATCAAGGTTCTAAGCAAACTACACATAAGGATCACCTTACGCGTAGCATGTTATGCGTAAGAGTAATCTTACGCGTAGCGTCTATGCATAAGGTTGTACAATGGGACTACGCGTATCCTGTGAAGGATATGCGTAAACAGTGACCTCTACGCATAAGGCCTACTCTTACGAGTAAGCCCTACGCATAAAGTTTTTATACGCCTACGCGTAAGCTCTACGCATAAGGTTCCCTGTACCTATGCGTAATATTTCTTACGCGTAAGTCAGGATCCTACGCATAAGCTTTCATACGGAAGTAAAAGCTAAATCTGGACAAGATAACGAAGGGAATTATGATGATTATCTTCTCAACAGTCCAATTCGTTCCAAGGAGGATACTTCTGCACCTCCAAAGGACCCTGAGCCTCCTCATGTCTCCTCATCATCAGATTCATCATCTCATTCTTCACCACCACCATCTAAAAGATCAACCAAATCAACATCTAAATTAGTGAAGAAGCCAACTCGATCTTGGATTTCTCATACTCATAATAGAATTGTGAATGTTGTCAAACAAGTCAGAAAGAAAGACATGCTATACAGGAAGATGAATTTCTACGCTGATCAGATACAGTATCTTCATGACGAGAATGATGAGATGAAAGTTGAAAGGGAGTATGTTCAGAAGCTCATGAAAGATGATCTTCAAGGGAAAATGGACGAAATGATCAAAGGTTACACTCACAATTACCTTCTTGACTTTGTTCCTAAAGTTACAAAAGAGTTATTCACCAAACAACTCTATCCGAATCTACTTCATCTGGCCAAGCAGACTATGAAATCAACACCAATGCACGTGAGCATCAATCCAGTTGATCCCATAATCTTCTCCGATGCTGAGTTAGTTGACCGGCTGGTAGCTCAAATGTCCAAACGATCTGCAACACTGGCCTCTCACGAAGGAAAATTGCTTGAAGCATTGCTGGAATATCAACTCAAATCAGCATGCCGAGAAGAAGCTGAAAGGCCGAAACGTCCACGCGACGATGAAGATAAGGATCAGGATAAGAATGACGAGCATAAACGCTCAAAGAAGTCTGGTGAATCATCTTCTATGCAACCTCCACCCAAACGGACTCCAGCACAACAAAGGTCTCCTCCTCGTTCTTCTGCTGAAAAACCTCAGGATTCTTCTGAGTTACCACCCGAGGCTCAGAAAACCGGTGATCACTTTGAGTATACGGGTGGTGACGATGAGGAATTCCATGAGCCCCAACAACAACCCGCCTCACCCGACAAAGTAAAGAAAACAGAATCCTCATCTAGGCATAAGAAAAAGAAGAAGAAGGCACCCAAGGCTGACGTCGTATCATGGCTAGATGAAGATAACACTGAAGAATTTGAATGGTTTTCTACACTTGTTAACTCCACCACCTATCCAGCTGAAGGTCAAGATCTGGTAGACGGTAATACATTGGAGCATGCTAAGATACTGCAAGAAAAATTCCGAGTAAAGAAGATGACGAAATCTGAGTTGAGGCGAATCAAGAATGAAGCTTTTCAACTGTTAAAAGATAGCTCAGAAAGTGCCATCGAGGTCGAATATCACCTTGAAAACATTGCTCGAGCTATGTCTAACAACATGGATTGGCTCAACCCAGAAGCAAACATCGACTTCACCAAACGGGACAACCCTCCATATTACACCGACTGGTTGAAACCTCTACCAACAATTGGCCAACCAGATGAGCCAAGGATTCCATTCTGATATTTCTTCAACAAAGACTTGGAATTTCTTCTACACGGTGGCGATGGTTCAAGGAAATACGCTACATCCTTGACACTTCCATTCCCATCAGCCATATACTCTAATTGCATAGCCATAGAGGAAAGAGCTAACCACATGTTTTCCAACAATGTGGTAGAGTATGACCGTGATGCAATGTATGGGATTCACCATTGGCCAGAACGCCGAAGAATCTACTATAGAAGCTTCCAGGTTCAGAAGTCTCAACATGCAGTGTTCAGTACTAAGAGTATCGTTGCCAAGGAAGATTGGAAAGAACAACCTCAGGGTTGACTTTGAAACCCTCACCTGCTCAAAATCTTCATGTTTGATTGCTATGGATATTCTCAAGAATCATCCCTACCAGAACATGCTCTCACATTCTGCTACAGTACCGGAGATCTACATGCAACAGTTCTGGAATTCAATGCAGAGGATCAAAGGTCAAAGTGCAGTGACTGTGATGCTCAATCACAAACAAGTCACCATCACACATGCAGACTTACGGGCTGTTCTTCTCATCCCTGACATCGAGCCAACCGACTTCTATGCCACACCTGCTGAAGAGACAGTTTTGCAATTCTTGATTGATATTGGCTATGATGAAGCTTCAGGAATTATCACTAAGCATTCTCATGTGGAGCTTAAGAACATTCCTCAACCATGGAGAACTCTCTACATCATCATTACCAAATCTGTCTCTGGTCGTGATAGAGGCTATGAGCATCCCAAGCTCATAGAACTGCAAATTTGTTGGTCATTAATCAACATGAAGCACATCGAGCTTGAAGCTCTGATATGGGATGACATGATGTCATTTCTCAAAAAGCTTGGCTCAAAGATTCCCTATGTCAGATACACTAAACTGTTGATCCAGAGAGCACTTGGACTTCATCCTGATATTCCCAAGAGGCTCAATGACCCCGACAATCACGACATGTTGACTGAGCCTATTTTAACTGTCAGAATCAAGGAATCGTCAACAAAGAAACAAGGTGCTGTGTTGCCTGATCTCCTTCTCTCAGATGAACTCAAACAGCTCTACTCTTACAAAAGATATATGGTAGCTGTGAAAGAGAACAAAGTTGGCTTTCTTGATGAAAAATCTTCTGGTACGCCTACTAGAAAAACCAGAAGAGGAAGTGCAGGGAGTGCTGCAAGCACTGAGATTCAGAGGAAGTTCCCCAAGAGGAATCCTCCTCGGAAAAAGACTGTTCCTTCTAAGGAAGCTGGTCCTATTCCCATTCCAAAGCTTGAACCACAAAGAAAGCTAGTGGACGAAAGCTATGAAGATACACAATCAGACGAAGAGGTCTTCTACTCTGAATCTGCAACCGAAGCACCTCCTTCAGTAGCAAAACCTCCCAGTCCACCAGCAGTTATAAGCAAAGGGTAGACTCCAGTACTTGTGCCTTATGAAGAGGATAGCTCCGAAGAAGAGCAACTGGATACATCCTACAGGAAGAAGTTTAAAATCGTTAGACACCTACAAAAAGCTAAAGAATTTGAACAAGATCAAATGCATGGCCCTGGAGGGTCGAGTGGTGGTGTCCACTCTTCACCAGATCCTGATGCGGTTAATCGACCCGATAAGGGAACTGGTGCCACCACTCTTGTCCAATAGCAAAAGCTTGTGGAGGACTCTACTGATTATAACATTGCGGAACCAGAAAAGGATAAGTCTGAGAAAGAAAAGACTGATGAAGAAGCCCAGGCTCATACGGAAGTAAAAGCTAAATCTGGACAAGATAACGAAGGGAATTATGATGATTATCTTCTCAACAGTCCAATTCGTTCCAAGGAGGATACTTCTGCACCTCCAAAGGACCCTGAGCCTCCTCATGTCTCCTCATCATCAGATTCATCATCTCATTCTTCACCACCACCATCTAAAAGATCAACCAAATCAACATCTAAATTAGTGAAGAAGCCAACTCGATCTTGGATTTCTCATACTCATAATAGAATTGTGAATGTTGTCAAACAAGTCAGAAAGAAAGACATGCTATACAGGAAGATGAATTTCTACGCTGATCAGATACAGTATCTTCATGACGAGAATGATGAGATGAAAGTTGAAAGGGAGTATGTTCAGAAGCTCATGAAAGATGATCTTCAAGGGAAAATGGACGAAATGATCAAAGGTTACACTCACAATTACCTTCTTGACTTTGTTCCTAAAGTTACAAAAGAGTTATTCACCAAACAACTCTATCCGAATCTACTTCATCTGGCCAAGCAGACTATGAAATCAACACCAATGCACGTGAGCATCAATCCAGTTGATCCCATAATCTTCTCCGATGCTGAGTTAGTTGACCGGCTGGTAGCTCAAATGTCCAAACGATCTGCAACACTGGCCTCTCACGAAGGAAAATTGCTTGAAGCATTGCTGGAATATCAACTCAAATCAGCATGCCGAGAAGAAGCTGAAAGGCCGAAACGTCCACGCGACGATGAAGATAAGGATCAGGATAAGAATGACGAGCATAAACTGCTCAAAGAAGTCTGGTGAATCATCTTCTATGCAACCTCCACCCAAACGGACTCCAGCACAACAAAGGTCTCCTCCTCGTTCTTCTGCTGAAAAACCTCAGGATTCTTCTGAGTTACCACCCGAGGCTCAGAAAACCGGTGATCACTTTGAGTATACGGGTGGTGACGATGAGGAATTCCATGAGCCCCAACAACAACCCGCCTCACCCGACAAAGTACAGAAAACAGAATCCTCATCTAGGCATAAGAAAAAGAAGAAGAAGGCGCCCAAGGCTGACGTCGTATCATGGCTAGATGAAGATAACACTGAAGAATTTGAATGGTTTTCTACACTTGTTAACTCCACCACCTATCCAGCTGAAGGTCAAGATCTGGTAGACGGTAATACATTGGAGCATGCTAAGATACTGCAAGAAAAATTCCGAGTAAAGAAGATGACGAAATCTGAGTTGAGGCGAATCAAGAATGAAGCTTTTCAACTGTTAAAAGATAGCTCAGAAAGTGCCATCGAGGTCGAATATCACCTTGAAAACATTGCTCGAGCTATGTCTAACAACATGGATTGGCTCAACCCAGAAGCAAACATCGACTTCACCAAACGGGACAACCCTCCATATTACACCGACTGGTTGAAACCTCTACCAACAATTGGCCAACCAGATGAGCCAAGGATTCCATTCTGATATTTCTTCAACAAAGACTTGGAATTTCTTCTACACGGTGGCGATGGTTCAAGGAAATACGCTACATCCTTGACACTTCCATTCCCATCAGCCATATACTCTAATTGCATAGCCATAGAGGAAAGAGCTAACCACATGTTTTCCAACAATATGGTAGAGTATGACCGTGATGCAATGTATGGGATTCACCATTGGCCAGAACGCCGAAGAATCTACTATAGAAGCTTCCAGGTTCAGAAGTCTCAACATGCAGTGTTCAGTACTAAGAGTATCGTTGCCAAGGAAGATTGGAAAGAACAACCTCAGGGTTGACTTTGAAACCCTCACCTGCTCAAAATCTTCATGTTTGATTGCTATGGATATTCTCAAGAATCATCCCTACCAGAACATGCTCTCACATTCTGCTACAGTACCGGAGATCTACATGCAACAGTTCTGGAATTCAATGCAGAGGATCAAAGGTCAAAGTGCAGTGACTGTGATGCTCAATCACAAACAAGTCACCATCACACATGCAGACTTACGGGCTGTTCTTCTCATCCCTGACATCGAGCCAACCGACTTCTATGCCACACCTGCTGAAGAGACAGTTTTGCAATTCTTGATTGATATTGGCTATGATGAAGCTTCAGGAATTATCACTAAGCATTCTCATGTGGAGCTTAAGAACATTCCTCAACCATGGAGAACTCTCTACATCATCATTACCAAATCTGTCTCTGGTCGTGATAGAGGCTATGAGCATCCCAAGCTCATAGAACTGCAAATTTGCTGGTCATTAATCAACATGAAGCACATCGAGCTTGAAGCTCTGATATGGGATGACATGATGTCATTTCTCAAAAAGCTTGGCTCAAAGATTCCCTATGTCAGATACACTAAACTGTTGATCCAGAGAGCACTTGGACTTCATCCTGATATTCCCAAGAGGCTCAATGACCCCGACAATCACGACATGTTGACTGAGCCTATTTTAACTGTCAGAATCAAGGAATCGTCAACAAAGAAACAAGGTGCTGTGTTGCCTGATCTCCTTCTCTCAGATGAACTCAAACAGCTCTACTCTTACAAAAGATATATGGTAGCTGTGAAAGAGAACAAAGTTGGCTTTCTTGATGAAAAATCTTCTGGTACGCCTACTAGAAAAACCAGAAGAGGAAGTGCAGGGAGTGCTGCAAGCACTGAGATTCAGAGGAAGTTCCCCAAGAGGAATCCTCCTCGGAAAAAGACTGTTCCTTCTAAGGAAGCTGGTCCTATTCCCATTCCAAAGCTTGAACCACAAAGAAAGCTAGTGGACGAAAGCTATGAAGATACACAATCAGACGAAGAGGTCTTCTACTCTGAATCTGCAACCGAAGCACCTCCTTCAGTAGCAAAACCTCCCAGTCCACCAGCAGTTATAAGCAAAGGGTAGACTCCAGTACTTGTGCCTTATGAAGAGGATAGCTCCGAAGAAGAGCAACTGGATACATCCTACAGGAAGAAGTTTAAAATCGTTAGACACCTACAAAAAGCTAAAGAATTTGAACAAGATCAAATGCATGGCCCTGGAGGGTCGAGTGGTGGTGTCCACTCTTCACCAGATCCTGATGCGGTTAATCGACCCGATAAGGGAACTGGTGCCACCACTCTTGTCCAATAGCAAAAGCTTGTGGAGGACTCTACTGATTATAACATTGCGGAACCAGAAAAGGATAAGTCTGAGAAAGAAAAGACTGATGAAGAAGCCCAGGCTCATACGGAAGTAAAAGCTAAATCTGGACAAGATAACGAAGGGAATTATGATGATTATCTTCTCAACAGTCCAATTCGTTCCAAGGAGGATACTTCTGCACCTCCAAAGGACCCTGAGCCTCCTCATGTCTCCTCATCATCAGATTCATCATCTCATTCTTCACCACCACCATCTAAAAGATCAACCAAATCAACATCTAAATTAGTGAAGAAGCCAACTCGATCTTGGATTTCTCATACTCATAATAGAATTGTGAATGTTGTCAAACAAGTCAGAAAGAAAGACATGCTATACAGGAAGATGAATTTCTACGCTGATCAGATACAGTATCTTCATGACGAGAATGATGAGATGAAAGTTGAAAGGGAGTATGTTCAGAAGCTCATGAAAGATGATCTTCAAGGGAAAATGGACGAAATGATCAAAGGTTACACTCACAATTACCTTCTTGACTTTGTTCCTAAAGTTACAAAAGAGTTATTCACCAAACAACTCTATCCGAATCTACTTCATCTGGCCAAGCAGACTATGAAATCAACACCAATGCACGTGAGCATCAATCCAGTTGATCCCATAATCTTCTCCGATGCTGAGTTAGTTGACCGGCTGGTAGCTCAAATGTCCAAACGATCTGCAACACTGGCCTCTCACGAAGGAAAATTGCTTGAAGCATTGCTGGAATATCAACTCAAATCAGCATGCCGAGAAGAAGCTGAAAGGCCGAAACGTCCACGCGACGATGAAGATAAGGATCAGGATAAGAATGACGAGCATAAATGCTCAAAGAAGTCTGGTGAATCATCTTCTATGCAACCTCCACCCAAACGGACTCCAGCACAACAAAGGTCTCCTCCTCGTTCTTCTGCTGAAAAACCTCAGGATTCTTCTGAGTTACCACCCGAGGCTCAGAAAACCGGTGATCACTTTGAGTATACGGGTGGTGACGATGAGGAATTCCATGAGCCCCAACAACAACCCGCCTCACCCGACAAAGTACAGAAAACAGAATCCTCATCTAGGCATAAGAAAAAGAAGAAGAAGGCGCCCAAGGCTGACGTCGTATCATGGCTAGATGAAGATAACACTGAAGAATTTGAATGGTTTTCTACACTTGTTAACTCCACCACCTATCCAGCTGAAGGTCAAGATCTGGTAGACGGTAATACATTGGAGCATGCTAAGATACTGCAAGAAAAATTCCGAGTAAAGAAGATGACGAAATCTGAGTTGAGGCGAATCAAGAATGAAGCTTTTCAACTGTTAAAAGATAGCTCAGAAAGTGCCATCGAGGTCGAATATCACCTTGAAAACATTGCTCGAGCTATGTCTAACAACATGGATTGGCTCAACCCAGAAGCAAACATCGACTTCACCAAACGGGACAACCCTCCATATTACACCGACTGGTTGAAACCTCTACCAACAATTGGCCAACCAGATGAGCCAAGGATTCCATTCTGATATTTCTTCAACAAAGACTTGGAATTTCTTCTACACGGTGGCGATGGTTCAAGGAAATACGCTACATCCTTGACACTTCCATTCCCATCAGCCATATACTCTAATTGCATAGCCATAGAGGAAAGAGCTAACCACATGTTTTCCAACAATGTGGTAGAGTATGACCGTGATGCAATGTATGGGATTCACCATTGGCCGGAACGCCGAAGAATCTACTATAGAAGCTTCCAGGTTCAGAAGTCTCAACATGCAGTGTTCAGTACTAAGAGTATCGTTGCCAAGGAAGATTGGAAAGAACAACCTCAGGGTTGACTTTGAAACCCTCACCTGCTCAAAATCTTCCTGTTTGATTGCTATGGATATTCTCAAGAATCATCCCTACCAGAACATGCTCTCACATTCTGCTATAGTACCGGAGATCTACATGCAACAGTTCTGGAATTCAATGCAGAGGATCAAAGGTCAAAGTGCAGTGACTGTGATGCTCAATCACAAACAAGTCACCATCACACATGCAGACTTACGGGCTGTTCTTCTCATCCCTGACATCGAGCCAACCGACTTCTATGCCACACCTGCTGAAGAGACAGTTTTGCAATTCTTGATTGATATTGGCTATGATGAAGCTTCAGGAATTATCACTAAGCATTCTCATGTGGAGCTTAAGAACATTCCTCAACCATGGAGAACTCTCTACATCATCATTACCAAATCTGTCTCTGGTCGTGATAGAGGCTATGAGCATCCCAAGCTCATAGAACTGCAAATTTGCTGGTCATTAATCAACATGAAGCACATCGAGCTTGAAGCTCTGATATGGGATGACATGATGTCATTTCTCAAAAAGCTTGGCTCAAAGATTCCCTATGTCAGATACACTAAACTGTTGATCCAGAGAGCACTTGGACTTCATCCTGATATTCCCAAGAGGCTCAATGACCCCGACAATCACGACATGTTGACTGAGCCTATTTTAACTGTCAGAATCAAGGAATCGTCAACAAAGAAACAAGGTGCTGTGTTGCCTGATCTCCTTCTCTCAGATGAACTCAAACAGCTCTACTCTTACAAAAGATATATGGTAGCTGTGAAAGAGAACAAAGTTGGCTTTCTTGATGAAAAATCTTCTGGTACGCCTACTAGAAAAACCAGAAGAGGAAGTGCAGGGAGTGCTGGAAGCACTGAGATTCAGAGGAAGTTCCCCAAGAGGAATCCTCCTCGGAAAAAGACTGTTCCTTCTAAGGAAGCTGGTCCTATTCCCATTCCAAAGCTTGAACCACAAAGAAAGCTAGTGGACGAAAGCTATGAAGATACACAATCAGACGAAGAGGTCTTCTACTCTGAATCTGCAACCGAAGCACCTCCTTCAGTAGCAAAACCTCCCAGTCCACCAGCAGTTATAAGCAAAGGGTAGACTCCAGTACTTGTGCCTTATGAAGAGGATAGCTCCGAAGAAGAGCAACTGGATACATCCTACAGGAAGAAGTTTAAAATCGTTAGACACCTACAAAAAGCTAAAGAATTTGAACAAGATCAAATGCATGGCCCTGGAGGGTCGAGTGGTGGTGTCCACTCTTCACCAGATCCTGATGCGGTTAATCGACCCGATAAGGGAACTGGTGCCACCACTCTTGTCCAATAGCAAAAGCTTGTGGAGGACTCTACTGATTATAACATTGCGGAACCAGAAAAGGATAAGTCTGAGAAAGAAAAGACTGATGAAGAAGCCCAGGCTCATACGGAAGTAAAAGCTAAATCTGGACAAGATAACGAAGGGAATTATGATGATTATCTTCTCAACAGTCCAATTCGTTCCAAGGAGGATACTTCTGCACCTCCAAAGGACCCTGAGCCTCCTCATGTCTCCTCATCATCAGATTCATCATCTCATTCTTCACCACCACCATCTAAAAGATCAACCAAATCAACATCTAAATTAGTGAAGAAGCCAACTCGATCTTGGATTTCTCATACTCATAATAGAATTGTGAATGTTGTCAAACAAGTCAGAAAGAAAGACATGCTATACAGGAAGATGAATTTCTACGCTGATCAGATACAGTATCTTCATGACGAGAATGATGAGATGAAAGTTGAAAGGGAGTATGTTCAGAAGCTCATGAAAGATGATCTTCAAGGGAAAATGGACGAAATGATCAAAGGTTACACTCACAATTACCTTCTTGACTTTGTTCCTAAAGTTACAAAAGAGTTATTCACCAAACAACTCTATCCGAATCTACTTCATCTGGCCAAGCAGACTATGAAATCAACACCAATGCACGTGAGCATCAATCCAGTTGATCCCATAATCTTCTCCGATGCTGAGTTAGTTGACCGGCTGGTAGCTCAAATGTCCAAACGATCTGCAACACTGGCCTCTCACGAAGGAAAATTGCTTGAAGCATTGCTGGAATATCAACTCAAATCAGCATGCCGAGAAGAAGCTGAAAGGCCGAAACGTCCACGCGACGATGAAGATAAGGATCAGGATAAGAATGACGAGCATAAACGCTCAAAGAAGTCTGGTGAATCATCTTCTATGCAACCTCCACCCAAACGGACTCCAGCACAACAAAGGTCTCCTCCTCGTTCTTCTGCTGAAAAACCTCAGGATTCTTCTGAGTTACCACCCGAGGCTCAGAAAACCGGTGATCACTTTGAGTATACGGGTGGTGACGATGAGGAATTCCATGAGCCCCAACAACAACCCGCCTCACCCGACAAAGTACAGAAAACAGAATCCTCATCTAGGCATAAGAAAAAGAAGAAGAAGGCGCCCAAGGCTGACGTCGTATCATGGCTAGATGAAGATAACACTGAAGAATTTGAATGGTTTTCTACACTTGTTAACTCCACCACCTATCCAGCTGAAGGTCAAGATCTGGTAGACGGTAATACATTGGAGCATGCTAAGATACTGCAAGAAAAATTCCGAGTAAAGAAGATGACGAAATCTGAGTTGAGGCGAATCAAGAATGAAGCTTTTCAACTGTTAAAAGATAGCTCAGAAAGTGCCATCGAGGTCGAATATCACCTTGAAAACATTGCTCGAGCTATGTCTAACAACATGGATTGGCTCAACCCAGAAGCAAACATCGACTTCACCAAACGGGACAACCCTCCATATTACACCGACTGGTTGAAACCTCTACCAACAATTGGCCAACCAGATGAGCCAAGGATTCCATTCTGATATTTCTTCAACAAAGACTTGGAATTTCTTCTACACGGTGGCGATGGTTCAAGGAAATACGCTACATCCTTGACACTTCCATTCCCATCAGCCATATACTCTAATTGCATAGCCATAGAGGAAAGAGCTAACCACATGTTTTCCAACAATGTGGTAGAGTATGACCGTGATGCAATGTATGGGATTCACCATTGGCCGGAACGCCGAAGAATCTACTATAGAAGCTTCCAGGTTCAGAAGTCTCAACATGCAGTGTTCAGTACTAAGAGTATCGTTGCCAAGGAAGATTGGAAAGAACAACCTCAGGGTTGACTTTGAAACCCTCACCTGCTCAAAATCTTCCTGTTTGATTGCTATGGATATTCTCAAGAATCATCCCTACCAGAACATGCTCTCACATTCTGCTACAGTACCGGAGATCTACATGCAACAGTTCTGGAATTCAATGCAGAGGATCAAAGGTCAAAGTGCAGTGACTGTGATGCTCAATCACAAACAAGTCACCATCACACATGCAGACTTACGGGCTGTTCTTCTCATCCCTGACATCGAGCCAACCGACTTCTATGCCACACCTGCTGAAGAGACAGTTTTGCAATTCTTGATTGATATTGGCTATGATGAAGCTTCAGGAATTATCACTAAGCATTCTCATGTGGAGCTTAAGAACATTCCTCAACCATGGAGAACTCTCTACATCATCATTACCAAATCTGTCTCTGGTCGTGATAGAGGCTATGAGCATCCCAAGCTCATAGAACTGCAAATTTGTTGGTCATTAATCAACATGAAGCACATCGAGCTTGAAGCTCTGATATGGGATGACATGATGTCATTTCTCAAAAAGCTTGGCTCAAAGATTCCCTATGTCAGATACACTAAACTGTTGATCCAGAGAGCACTTGGACTTCATCCTGATATTCCCAAGAGGCTCAATGACCCCGACAATCACGACATGTTGACTGAGCCTATTTTAACTGTCAGAATCAAGGAATCGTCAACAAAGAAACAAGGTGCTGTGTTGCCTGATCTCCTTCTCTCAGATGAACTCAAACAGCTCTACTTTTACAAAAGATATATGGTAGCTGTGAAAGAGAACAAAGTTGGCTTTCTTGATGAAAAATCTTCTGGTACGCCTACTAGAAAAACCAGAAGAGGAAGTGCAGGGAGTGCTGCAAGCACTGAGATTCAGAGGAAGTTCCCCAAGAGGAATCCTCCTCGGAAAAAGACTGTTCCTTCTAAGGAAGCTGGTCCTATTCCCATTCCAAAGCTTGAACCACAAAGAAAGCTAGTGGACGAAAGCTATGAAGATACACAATCAGACGAAGAGGTCTTCTACTCTGAATCTGCAACCGAAGCACCTCCTTCAGTAGCAAAACCTCCCAGTCCACCAGCAGTTATAAGCAAAGGGTAGACTCCAGTACTTGTGCCTTATGAAGAGGATAGCTCCGAAGAAGAGCAACTGGATACATCCTACAGGAAGAAGTTTAAAATCGTTAGACACCTACAAAAAGCTAAAGAATTTGAACAAGATCAAATGCATGGCCCTGGAGGGTCGAGTGGTGGTGTCCACTCTTCACCAGATCCTGATGCGGTTAATCGACCCGATAAGGGAACTGGTGCCACCACTCTTGTCCAATAGCAAAAGCTTGTGGAGGACTCTACTGATTATAACATTGCGGAACCAGAAAAGGATAAGTCTGAGAAAGAAAAGACTGATGAAGAAGCCCAGGCTCATACGGAAGTAAAAGCTAAATCTGGACAAGATAACGAAGGGAATTATGATGATTATCTTCTCAACAGTCCAATTCGTTCCAAGGAGGATACTTCTGCACCTCCAAAGGACCCTGAGCCTCCTCATGTCTCCTCATCATCAGATTCATCATCTCATTCTTCACCACCACCATCTAAAAGATCAACCAAATCAACATCTAAATTAGTGAAGAAGCCAACTCGATCTTGGATTTCTCATACTCATAATAGAATTGTGAATGTTGTCAAACAAGTCAGAAAGAAAGACATGCTATACAGGAAGATGAATTTCTACGCTGATCAGATACAGTATCTTCATGACGAGAATGATGAGATGAAAGTTGAAAGGGAGTATGTTCAGAAGCTCATGAAAGATGATCTTCAAGGGAAAATGGACGAAATGATCAAAGGTTACACTCACAATTACCTTCTTGACTTTGTTCCTAAAGTTACAAAAGAGTTATTCACCAAACAACTCTATCCGAATCTACTTCATCTGGCCAAGCAGACTATGAAATCAACACCAATGCACGTGAGCATCAATCCAGTTGATCCCATAATCTTCTCCGATGCTGAGTTAGTTGACCGGCTGGTAGCTCAAATGTCCAAACGATCTGCAACACTGGCCTCTCACGAAGGAAAATTGCTTGAAGCATTGCTGGAATATCAACTCAAATCAGCATGCCGAGAAGAAGCTGAAAGGCCGAAACGTCCACGCGACGATGAAGATAAGGATCAGGATAAGAATGACGAGCATAAATGCTCAAAGAAGTCTGGTGAATCATCTTCTATGCAACCTCCACCCAAACGGACTCCAGCACAACAAAGGTCTCCTCCTCGTTCTTCTGCTGAAAAACCTCAGGATTCTTCTGAGTTACCACCCGAGGCTCAGAAAACCGGTGATCACTTTGAGTATACGGGTGGTGACGATGAGGAATTCCATGAGCCCCAACAACAACCCGCCTCACCCGACAAAGTACAGAAAACAGAATCCTCATCTAGGCATAAGAAAAAGAAGAAGAAGGCGCCCAAGGCTGACGTCGTATCATGGCTAGATGAAGATAACACTGAAGAATTTGAATGGTTTTCTACACTTGTTAACTCCACCACCTATCCAGCTGAAGGTCAAGATCTGGTAGACGGTAATACATTGGAGCATGCTAAGATACTGCAAGAAAAATTCCGAGTAAAGAAGATGACGAAATCTGAGTTGAGGCGAATCAAGAATGAAGCTTTTCAACTGTTAAAAGATAGCTCAGAAAGTGCCATCGAGGTCGAATATCACCTTGAAAACATTGCTCGAGCTATGTCTAACAACATGGATTGGCTCAACCCAGAAGCAAACATCGACTTCACCAAACGGGACAACCCTCCATATTACACCGACTGGTTGAAACCTCTACCAACAATTGGCCAACCAGATGAGCCAAGGATTCCATTCTGATATTTCTTCAACAAAGACTTGGAATTTCTTCTACACGGTGGCGATGGTTCAAGGAAATACGCTACATCCTTGACACTTCCATTCCCATCAGCCATATACTCTAATTGCATAGCCATAGAGGAAAGAGCTAACCACATGTTTTCCAACAATGTGGTAGAGTATGACCGTGATGCAATGTATGGGATTCACCATTGGCCGGAACGCCGAAGAATCTACTATAGAAGCTTCCAGGTTCAGAAGTCTCAACATGCAGTGTTCAGTACTAAGAGTATCGTTGCCAAGGAAGATTGGAAAGAACAACCTCAGGGTTGACTTTGAAACCCTCACCTGCTCAAAATCTTCCTGTTTGATTGCTATGGATATTCTCAAGAATCATCCCTACCAGAACATGCTCTCACATTCTGCTACAGTACCGGAGATCTACATGCAACAGTTCTGGAATTCAATGCAGAGGATCAAAGGTCAAAGTGCAGTGACTGTGATGCTCAATCACAAACAAGTCACCATCACACATGCAGACTTACGGGCTGTTCTTCTCATCCCTGACATCGAGCCAACCGACTTCTATGCCACACCTGCTGAAGAGACAGTTTTGCAATTCTTGATTGATATTGGCTATGATGAAGCTTCAGGAATTATCACTAAGCATTCTCATGTGGAGCTTAAGAACATTCCTCAACCATGGAGAACTCTCTACATCATCATTACCAAATCTGTCTCTGGTCGTGATAGAGGCTATGAGCATCCCAAGCTCATAGAACTGCAAATTTGCTGGTCATTAATCAACATGAAGCACATCGAGCTTGAAGCTCTGATATGGGATGACATGATGTCATTTCTCAAAAAGCTTGGCTCAAAGATTCCCTATGTCAGATACACTAAACTGTTGATCCAGAGAGCACTTGGACTTCATCCTGATATTCCCAAGAGGCTCAATGACCCCGACAATCACGACATGTTGACTGAGCCTATTTTAACTGTCAGAATCAAGGAATCGTCAACAAAGAAACAAGGTGCTGTGTTGCCTGATCTCCTTCTCTCAGATGAACTCAAACAGCTCTACTCTTACAAAAGATATATGGTAGCTGTGAAAGAGAACAAAGTTGGCTTTCTTGATGAAAAATCTTCTGGTACGCCTACTAGAAAAACCAGAAGAGGAAGTGCAGGGAGTGCTGCAAGCACTGAGATTCAGAGGAAGTTCCCCAAGAGGAATCCTCCTCGGAAAAAGACTGTTCCTTCTAAGGAAGCTGGTCCTATTCCCATTCCAAAGCTTGAACCACAAAGAAAGCTAGTGGACGAAAGCTATGAAGATACACAATCAGACGAAGAGGTCTTCTACTCTGAATCTGCAACCGAAGCACCTCCTTCAGTAGCAAAACCTCCCAGTCCACCAGCAGTTATAAGCAAAGGGTAGACTCCAGTACTTGTGCCTTATGAAGAGGATAGCTCCGAAGAAGAGCAACTGGATACATCCTACAGGAAGAAGTTTAAAATCGTTAGACACCTACAAAAAGCTAAAGAATTTGAACAAGATCAAATGCATGGCCCTGGAGGGTCGAGTGGTGGTGTCCACTCTTCACCAGATCCTGATGCGGTTAATCGACCCGATAAGGGAACTGGTGCCACCACTCTTGTCCAATAGCAAAAGCTTGTGGAGGACTCTACTGATTATAACATTGCGGAACCAGAAAAGGATAAGTCTGAGAAAGAAAAGACTGATGAAGAAGCCCAGGCTCATACGGAAGTAAAAGCTAAATCTGGACAAGATAACGAAGGGAATTATGATGATTATCTTCTCAACAGTCCAATTCGTTCCAAGGAGGATACTTCTGCACCTCCAAAGGACCCTGAGCCTCCTCATGTCTCCTCATCATCAGATTCATCATCTCATTCTTCACCACCACCATCTAAAAGATCAACCAAATCAACATCTAAATTAGTGAAGAAGCCAACTCGATCTTGGATTTCTCATACTCATAATAGAATTGTGAATGTTGTCAAACAAGTCAGAAAGAAAGACATGCTATACAGGAAGATGAATTTCTACGCTGATCAGATACAGTATCTTCATGACGAGAATGATGAGATGAAAGTTGAAAGGGAGTATGTTCAGAAGCTCAGGAAAGATGATCTTCAAGGGAAAATGGACGAAATGATCAAAGGTTACACTCACAATTACCTTCTTGACTTTGTTCCTAAAGTTACAAAAGAGTTATTCACCAAACAACTCTATCCGAATCTACTTCATCTGGCCAAGCAGACTATGAAATCAACACCAATGCACGTGAGCATCAATCCAGTTGATCCCATAATCTTCTCCGATGCTGAGTTAGTTGACCGGCTGGTAGCTCAAATGTCCAAACGATCTGCAACACTGGCCTCTCACGAAGGAAAATTGCTTGAAGCATTGCTGGAATATCAACTCAAATCAGCATGCCGAGAAGAAGCTGAAAGGCCGAAACGTCCACGCGACGATGAAGATAAGGATCAGGATAAGAATGACGAGCATAAACGCTCAAAGAAGTCTGGTGAATCATCTTCTATGCAACCTCCACCCAAACGGACTCCAGCACAACAAAGGTCTCCTCCTCGTTCTTCTGCTGAAAAACCTCAGGATTCTTCTGAGTTACCACCCGAGGCTCAGAAAACCGGTGATCACTTTGAGTATACGGGTGGTGACGATGAGGAATTCCATGAGCCCCAACAACAACCCGCCTCACCCGACAAAGTACAGAAAACAGAATCCTCATCTAGGCATAAGAAAAAGAAGAAGAAGGCGCCCAAGGCTGACGTCGTATCATGGCTAGATGAAGATAACACTAAAGAATTTGAATGGTTTTCTACACTTGTTATCTCCACCACCTATCCAGCTGAAGGTCAAGATCTGGTAGACGGTAATACATTGGAGCATGCTAAGATACTGCAAGAAAAATTCCGAGTAAAGAAGATGACGAAATCTGAGTTGAGGCGAATCAAGAATGAAGCTTTTCAACTGTTAAAAGATAGCTCAGAAAGTGCCATCGAGGTCGAATATCACCTTGAAAACATTGCTCGAGCTATGTCTAACAACATGGATTGGCTCAACCCAGAAGCAAACATCGACTTCACCAAACGGGACAACCCTTCATATTACACCGACTGGTTGAAACCTCTACCAACAATTGGCCAACCAGATGAGCCAAGGATTCCATTCTGATATTTCTTCAACAAAGACTTGGAATTTCTTCTACACGGTGGCGATGGTTCAAGGAAATACGCTACATCCTTGACACTTCCATTCCCATCAGCCATATACTCTAATTGCATAGCCATAGAGGAAAGAGCTAACCACATGTTTTCCAACAATGTGGTAGAGTATGACCGTGATGCAATGTATGGGATTCACCATTGGCCGGAACGCCGAAGAATCTACTATAGAAGCTTCCAGGTTCAGAAGTCTCAACATGCAGTGTTCAGTACTAAGAGTATCGTTGCCATCAAACACGTTGATCTTTCGTCCAAATGGGACTACACTTTTCTCAAGAATATTGTGGTCAAAAGGCAAGACGAAAGGGATTATGCATTCTCTGCAGCTGACTTTGAGAATTTGTCTATCAACGGCATTGAAGACATGTACCTTGCCAAAGTACTGGGTCGCATGAGACAATTTTCAACTGAAGTACAACGTGAATTCATCAAGTCATTGCTCATCTTCATCAGACGCATAGTCATCAAAGAACGTGTAGAAGATCTACAGCTTGCAGTTGAATCATATCAGACCCGTGTCAACTTCACTCCACCTCAGCTTGATCTTCCCGACATCAACCAGCTATCACAATATACACTCATCAGCAAACCATTCGGCGTCGTTTACCGCAGTAAAACTTCAACGAAATTGCTTAATGGCGTGTAGCGATCTTCACAAGTTTGGGGATCACACTTTGAAGATGGTTAGGGACGGATTGGCTTATAGGTTGAAGGATATACATCAAAAGATTGGGTCTCCTAAGCGATGGAATTCTCAGGATCGAAGGGATGTGAGGAGGATCATCAGAATGATTGATGAAAGGTTGTATCGAAGGGATCAGTTCAGAACATTGGAAAGCTTTGTTGGTGGTCGACCCAGGATTAACATCACCGGCTATCAACGCCCTGTTCGCACTCCTGGCAACATCACTAGACTTCCTGGTACCCCTTGAAATGCTTCTATCTCATATTATTTTGGATGTGTGATTATATATGTTTATGGCTTGTGCACACATATCAGTGTACAACCCGTTCTTGTCAAGAAAGGACCCTGTGGTACGCTTCAGTGCCACAATCCTTATAAAAGGAGCGAAAGCTTTTTACTTTTGAGTAAAACCTATCAAACCTTTCATTTTTCAAGGTTTTGCTCAAACGAACAAGTACTTCCCCGTAAGTTTTTCAAAACCTCAACCGTTTATATCACTTGTTGAGGGGGAGTATTTGAATTAAAACTTTGTTCACAAATTATTCTCAGTGGTCATCTTCCCGCAACACTCGAAATGGTTATATTTATTCTCAAACTTTTCAAAAATAACATTTTATATGCCATTTTTGAGGGGGAGAAAATTATGTGATAAGAAATATGTTGTGTAAATGCAAATGAATCTTTGTGCTATAGACTTAACCAACGAATTGACGGTACTTAACTGTTAGTAACTCGAAAAGACTTGTCCTGGACGGGTAATAATTTCAAGCTAGTTCACTAGTAATGTAAACGTGTCTCGCAAAGGACTTGTCCAAGTAGAAAGTACCATTCGAGAAACTCTTGGTAGACATGAACTCTGACGGGTTTGACAACCTTTCGAGGTTTGTCTACACCTTCAAGGTAGTTATTAGAGCTAGTTGTCACCTAAAAGCTGACAATGTAACTCTTTAACTATGTAACGTAACCGTGTCTCGCGGGGGATTGTCTATCTTGAGTTGATCAATTCATAAAGTGCGCGCTCTTTCCTCACTGTGCAGATTTCTGTAAAAACTCCTTAGCACATGTGGAGGGGGAGTATTTCTGAAATCTAAAACTCTTGAAGTATTCAAACATGTTTTTCATTCACAAATACTTTGAGAGATTTTCATGAAAAATGGTTTTATGGCAATGGAGTTATAAGGAGATTAAGGTTAGAAATAACCGTCCTATGATCTGCCAGAGCCGGAGGGATCTACCTAAGGACATCACAAATAGTTAGTACTTAGAAGTCCTTAGGTATGATTATAAAAAGGAGAAAATGAGAATCGGAGAAAGAAGGAGTTGAAGAATTAAAAAGAAATGCAAAGAAAAGGGTGAAAAGAAATAGCCCTCCAAATTATTCAACTTAGGGCAGACACCGGGTTCAATTCATATGCTACTGGTTGTCACTTAGTGACGCCGGTATTGAAGATTAAAAGTCGTCATGGACCCAGTGACGCATGCACTAAACCTTCTTAGCCACTCAAGTTTCTCTCAAAAGAAGCTTATTTCATTCTCACAGGGAACCCTACGTAAACTATTGGCTTTCTCTTAGAGATCGCTGGTATTGAAGAAGGAGACCCTCTCCCTAGTCTCCGCTCAGGAAAACCAAAATGCACTATTGAGTCTAGAGCCACGAGATTCATCAAAAGATCTCTTAGGTACACTTGACATTTCATCACTTGATGTTCAACAATAAGAACATCAGTGGTACATTATCGAGTCCTTCACAGATCTTAGCAATCTGTCAAGAACATTTATGAGAGGTTCACAACTGTGATCCTCAGTGATTGAATGGAAACTCCTGCCAGGGTCAACATCAAACAGCCCTGACAGCAGGTGACTTCGGTAACTCCCCGTGGATTACGCTTAGTGTGTCTCAAACGGTCTACAGTCGTGAGGCGATGCTTCGTTGTACCTCAACGACTCATCTGAACTGTAGATGTACTTCGGTACATCGTGTTATCTCACTTGTGGGACTCTAGTTCAGGAACGACCTTTGTAAGAATTAGAGTTGTGTTTTCACACTATGCTGTTAACACTCTCGTAGTTCAAACTTGTAAGTGTCGGAATCCGCTTATTACTAACCGTTTGAATGTTTTCTTCTTATGGAAGCTCTGGAGCGGAATGATCGTGCAGATTCTTCACATGCTCATGCCAACATTTTCACTAATGGAAGTTATATCCAAAAGCAACACAAAAGTCAGAATGATTCTTCGTCAATCCAAAGAATCTACAAAGTTAAAGACTTAAAGAACTTCATCAATACTATTATCCAACGTTAAAGAGCGTGTGAGCATGTTGAAGAATGACGTGGAGACACTGTAGTAGCGAAGCAGACCTGAGGCAGACTTGATGCAGACAACAACAACATACTATCACTACCATCACAAAGAACAATGATCAAAGAACAAAGTTAAAGATGACGTCAAAGCAAAACTGTTTAAAGAAAACAATTTCTCTACACTAGGGAGATTGTTCAAATCAAGGCAATTCTTCTCACAAGAAAGAAAAATGTCAGAAGACGTCAAAGCTACTATTACATCAACGCCTTCACAGTTCATATTCATTCATCACCAACACTTAGGGGGAGATTTTTGGAATCACTCCTAAACCTAAATCAAGGGTTAGTGATTCATATGTAATAGTTAGCTTAATTATGGCCTTTATGTTTGTTATTAGCCTTAAGCTTATGTAGAAGGCCCATGAGCTTAGGCCCAAGCCCATAGGAGAAAGGAAGGGACTAGGAAGTGTTGCCCTAGCTTCCCTCCTATAAATACTCTTGTATAACCCTTACTTGAGGGTTGGTTGTTCAATTTATTTCTTTCACATATACTCTACGCATAACCGTTTACTTGTATCGTGTGTGTGTGTTTGATTTATTGTTCAATCGCCTTTATCTCTGTCTATTAAGCTTGTGTTGTAAAACTAGTGACCTAACATCTCTTCTAATCTCAGATCTCATGATCTATATAGTAGTTCTTCTTTCTTTTGTTGTGATTCTCATATAGGTCCTTCTCTAAGGTGAGATCACGAGATACTACAAGTCATCCAAGCAAGGGGTCCTTGACTGATTTATTCCTCCACAAGATTTTTATAGCAAGATCTTGTATTTCATATTTCACATAGTTGTTGTGTTATAGTCGTGTTGGTTTAGTCCTCCGTGTTAAGGACTCGGTATTTAGCTTTGTACCGGAAAAAGGGTAAGCGACGTTGTGAAGGCTTCTCCGCCGAGTTGAAGGAGTTTGTTGACATAGTGCTAGACTCTCGAGTAGGTGACTCGGGGAGTGGAGTAGGGCAAGGAAGGTGTCATTGTAGCCGAACCACTATAAATCGGTTGTGTCATTTCTATCCTTTACTTTACTTGCTTTCATTGCTTACATTACTTATTGCTTTATACTTTCTATCCATCCATACGAATTCACATAAGATCGAATCTAAAGTTTTTGAAACTAACTTAAAATCGGTAAAACTATTCAACCCCCCCCTCCTAGTTTTCCACAATTGGCATCAAGAGCAAGGTTTACAACAGTTTTAAAGTAAATCATATTTTAAAAACTTTTCGATCACAATGGGTTCTGAAAATTATAAAGAAGGGCAATCTATGCAATGATCTTCACTACTTGAAACTAATGGTTTTATTTATTGGAAAAATAGATTCGAAACTTATGTGAAGTCAAAAGATATTGATCTTTGGTACATCATTGTTGAAGGTGACTTTGAAGACACAACAAAAGATGATAAAACCGGAAATCTAATAAACACACCTCATGATCAACTCTCCGATGATCAAAAGAAAAAGCTTTCCAAAAATAGTGAAGCTAAAATGGTTTTATACAATGATTTACCCAAAAAGGAATTCGAAAGAATTTCTATGCTTAAAACCTCTAAAGAAATTTGGAATTCTTTAGTTGTAATTCATCAAGGAAATCAACATGTTAAAAACAATAAAATAGATTTGTTTGTTCAACAATATGAACAATTTTCAATATCGGATGAGGATACGATAGATAATTCTTTTGCTAACTTTAATACTATAATTACATCATTACAAGAACTTGATGAGTCTTTCTCTAGTCGTAATCATGTCAGGAGATATCTAAGGGCACTTCCATCCAAGTGGAGATCAAAGGTGACGGCCATCAAAGAATCAAAAGACTTATCAATCCTCACCATCGACGAGCTCATAGGCAATCTAAAGGTCTATGAGCTTGTCCTCGCTAAAGATTCTGAAGCCTCAAAAGAAAAGAAAGAGAAGTACAAATCTCTTGCCTTAAAAGACAAGAAGGTCTCAAGCGATGAAGAAAATTCTTCTTCGGATAGTGATGACGAAGAATATGCCATGGCGGTAAGGTATTTCAAGAAGTTCTTTAAAAGAAAGGGAAGATATGTCAAGCAACCATATGACGACAAGAAGGGGTTCCAGAAAGGCAAAGACGACAAGAAAGCAAGGGATAAATGCGCGTGTTTTAAATGTGGGGACCTTAATCACTTCATTACTGAGTGTCCCAAACGTGACGAAAAAAAGGCGTCCGTGAGTGGTTCGTGGGGAATGAGTGAGGAGGAGAATGAAGAGATTTGTCTCATGACAAATGACTAAAATGAGGTATGTACCGAATCTCTCTATTATAGTAGCTCATCATTAGATGATGATTCATTGCATCGTGAATAAGATAAACTTTGCAAAATTAGTCTAAATGTAATTAACAAAAATAAGATTTTGAAAAACAAAAATGAACGTTTAGAAAAGGAAGTCATTGAGTTAAAAGGCAAATTTAAATGTTTAGAAAAAGGGAAGATAGCAAGTGGGGAATGTGAGCTTTGTGTTCAACTTCAAACACTAGTTGATAATCTTGATTCCAAGATTGCTAGAAGGAATACTAATACTCTAAATACAATACTAGATAGTGTTAAAACAGGAAACAATCAAAAGGGTTTAGGTTTTCAAGAACATAATGCATCAACTAGCGAGAATAAAGAAAAATAATTCGTCAAAGCAACTGAAAAACAAGCTACTGTAGTCACGGATCCCTTGAAAAGGGAACCGTCTAGTGTAAAATCTGGGATCCGTGGGTCTGTAGATGTAAACAGTAGAAATAATGTAGCTACTTCATCTAGAACCGACTTTTTTATCGTTAATAAGAAGAAACCAACCCATGTACTGTTAGACAACCACCTCAACTAAAACAAAATCAAAGTTTTATGAGAAACAAAGTTCCATCATTTTCAAAACCAAACACATTTATAAGGAGATCTAATAATGTTTATCCGAGAAGTAACCACCATCAGATGGGATGGAATCCTAATGTACAAAACGGCTTTCTATTTCAAAACTTTACACCATGGAATGCCTTCTCACCTTTCCAATATATGCCTAACATGAATGAAATGTATAACACTAATGGACCCATGAACAAATGGGGACCAAACTTTTGAGTTAATTGTTTTCTTAGGTGTGCTTAAAGGTCGACCTAGATCCGGATGAATGGATCAAGGATAGCGGGTGCACGAGGCACATGACTGGTAATAAAGACTTGTTTTCCACATACGAATCCTTCAATGGAGGGAATGTGGTATTTGGTAATAGCAAGAGCAAAATCATCGGTAAAGGTACAATTTCTCACAAATCTTTAACCATTAACGATGTGTGTCATGTAGAAAATCTAAACTTCAACCTTATAAGTATAGGACAATATGTGATAAAAAGTGTAACATACTTTTTAGTGAAAACGGTAGTAAAATATTGAAAAACGGGTATCACTATAGGAAGAGGCATTAGAAAACATGGAGTATATGTCATTAAAATCGGTAATGAACTTAAAGACAAACTTTGTCTTACTTCTATGGATGATACTTCGACCTTATGGCATCGAAGATTGGGTCATGCCAATATGCGACTTCTTCAATCGCTATCATCTAAAGAACTAGTAAGAGATCTACCAAAATTAAAATACGATCATCACTTTTGTGATGCTTGTAATGTAGGAAAGCAAGTCCATGCTAGTCACAAAGCTAAAAATATGGTCTCTACTACTAAGTGTCTAGAACTACTTCACATGGATTTATTTGGTCCATCCGCTATTCAAAGTTATAGAGGTAACTACTATACTTTGGTAATAGTGGATGATTACTCTAGGTTCACATGGATTAAATTTTTAAAGAATAAAACTGAAATATTTGATTACTTTGAAATATTGAGTAAGAAAATCCAAAGATAATTAGGAAGTCCTATAGTGTCTATTAGAATGGATCATGGTAGGGAATTTGATAATGAAGTGCAATTTGGAGCTTTTTGTGATGCTAATGGTATTACTCACAATTTCTTGGCACCTCGCACTCCACAATCAAATGGGGTAGTTGAAAGGAAAAATAGAACCCTACAAGAAATGAGTCGCACCATGATCAATGAGCAATCTATTCCTCAGTAATTTTGGTGCAATGCCGTTGATACATCAACCTACATACTTAACCGAGTCCTAATCAGGCCATTCTTAGGTAAAACTCCATACGAGTTACTTCGAGGCAAAAAGCCTACGTTGGAACACTTTAGAGTCTTTGGTAGAAAATGTTTCTTACTTATCACTAAAGATTACCTACTAAGTTTGATCCTAAATCAACCGAAGGTATCTTCTTAGGTTACTCTCCTAATAGTAAAGCTTATGTTATATTAAATAAGGAAACAATGAAGGTTGAAGAGTCATTAAATGTAAAATTTGATGAAAGTCCACTTAAACCTACCCAACCTCTTGTCGATGATGAGATAATCGAAAGTGAATCCATAGAAATAAAGAAAAATATAAACAAAGAAGATGAACCATTAAACAATGAAATCATCAATATTAAAGAGTCTAAAGATCATCCCGTAGATAAGGTCATAGGAAAGTTAAATGAAAGAACCTTAAGATCTCAAGTCCAAAAACAAAGTAGTTTATTTTGTTTTGTCTCAACCATAGAACCTAAAAATACACTAGAAGCCATAAAAGATGAAAGTTGGGTAATGGCTATGCAAGAAGAGTTTAATCAATTTGTTTCTAACGATGTTTGGACACGTGTCCCTCCACCTAATAACCAAACCATAATAGGAACTAAATGGGTATATAAAAACAAGTTAGATGCAAACGGTGTAGTATCTAGAAACAAAGCTAGACTCATTGCCCAATGGTATAATCAACAAGAAGGCATAGACTTTGATGAGACCTATGCTCCAGTGGCTAGATTAGAGTCTATAAGAATACTTCTTGCTTATACTTGTGCTAATGATCTTAAGATTTTTCAAATGGATGTTAAAAGTGCTTTTCTAAATGGCTTTATTAATGAAGAAGTCTATGTAGCTCAACCTCCGGGCTTTATAGATTTCGAAAAACCTAAAAACGTATATAAACTAAAGAAAGCTCTTTACAGTCTTAAACAAGCCCCAAAAGCTTGGTATGATAGACTGTTAGATCGTTTATAAGCTCGGCTAGGGATCAATAACAAAGACTAATAACATGCACAGCGGAATAATCAAAACAATACTTTGTTATTGAACAAGGTTTTTCAATCACTAACACTAACTAATCTTAGACGTTTATAGGAACACGTCTACTAACTAAACTAATAACCTAGGCGTTTACATGAACATACGCCTAGGAACTAACTAATAAACCATCACCCTAGGCGTCCCCTAAACGCCTACACACACACACACTTTTGCTAATGGTGTTCACATCTTGACACCCTTAAAATCTAATTCCCTGCCTCTCTTTATATACTAGAGAGTCTAGGGTTACAAATACTACTAAGGACTATATAATAAATATTATTTTAACAAATAAGTCCCTTGTCTTCAATAGTCTTCATAAGTCTTTCATCTTTCATATTTTGTCATAATCAACTCAAATATAATTCCTAACAATCTTCCCCTAGTTGATAATGACAAAACCAAATAAGCACAAACTTCCCCTGAAGTTAAGATGTCATGAAAGATAAGAACTTCCCCTTAAACATGCAATCACCAAGAATCTTCAAGTTGCAAAACCGTCTTTGTCGCCTTTCTTCCCCTTTTTGTCATAATCCACTAGGAGAAACTAAGTAGAAGCAACTTTGATTTCAACAACCACGAACCAATATCTAAATAGCGTGTGTAATCTAAATAAACTCCATACCAAGCTGAGAATCAAATCCATGTATGACTTCCCCTTAATTCCAAAACAAACCTATTAGCAACACTTTTTCTGTCACTAATCTGTCGCTAATCTGTCACTATGTTGCATTCTCCTTCCTCCCAAATCTGTTAGTGACACTTTTTCTGTGACTAAACTGTTGCAAATCTGTTGCAAAACTACGAGCAGTACTTTCATCATCACAAGCAGTACTTTCGTCATCAAAAGCAGTGGAAACTCGTATTAACCAACCATTATCAGAATCATAAACTCATATCACTAAAATATACGAACAGCAAGTACAAACTGTTAACATATTCGGAATATATGTAGCAGTACTAATCTTCTTCGACCAATTAGAAGTATATTAATGCATGTCCAAAAACCTCTCGCTTGACTTCTCAATATCACAATCTAATAGAGTGTATCAACAATAGTAACATTAGGAGAACAGTATTATCCCAAAGCCTATGCAATATAAAATAATCAAAACACCACCGTCCCATGTGCTTGATGTATAATAAGATGATACCTCACTGACCTCATTCAATCAAAATCAGTTCTTGAATATTAAGAGATTCACTCATGCAATTCACAATATCACGTCATCCACCAATACTCGTCCATGCACACTCATTATAAATCTTTGCTTTATCTCATGTTACCGACCCATTATGTTCTTGGAACCAATCAAAATTCAAGCCCATCGTAAAAACCATGTACCTCTTAACACTAAATTCGAGCTATCCAAATACGAAACCAGTCATATACCCAATCATGATAAAGTCCACACATGACCAGAATAAATGACGAAACATAGGACCCATCAAGTGAACACCACATGACCAGCAACCTCGTTTGACTATTAAACACAAACCGACCCCACGTCTGATCAAACCTGGTGTACCCTACGAGTACCAATCTCTCACAAATAGAATTGATTTATCTTGGAGCAGTACCTTGAAAAACACAGCAATACTTCAATTTGCAACAGGAATATTCAATGCTAGCAGCAGTTACAAATAAGTAGCAACACTTAAAGATACTAGCAGCAGTTTCAGAAAGATAGTAGCAGTTCACGACACAAACATGCAGCAGATTCCTATCGAGCAGTAGTTAACAAGTTTCATTGTAGCAGTAATTGAAACCCTAAAACTTTATCGTATAATATCCAAGCTGCTTTCATAAAACTAAACATTATATAATCAACTTCTATTATGAACTATACGAATAAAACATGAATCCATGAAGTTGAATCAAGAAAACCCTAAAAAACGAATTTCTGAAAAACCTTTATGCAGCAGATTTCGACAATCAATAACTTTCAAACGAAAGCTCCAATCAAAGATCCCTCCGGTGAGATATTAGCTAGGTATACCAAGAATCTTCATGTCAAATTTTAGCCCAATCCGACGGTTAACGAAGGAGATATCGCTGTTGGAAAACTGCACTGCAGAAGGGTGACGAAAATAGCACAAAATCGATTTTTCTTCGTTTTCTTCGACTAAAAAACCTTGTAGATCCCTATATCAAGCGCTCCCCGCTCTGATACCAATTGTTAGATCGTTTATAAGCTCGGCTAGGGATCAATAACAAAGACTAATAACATGCACAGCGGAATAATCAAAACAATACTTTGTTATTGAACAAGGTTTTTCAATCACTAACACTAACTAATCTTAGACGTTTATAGGAACACGTCTACTAACTAAACTAATAACCTAGGCGTTTACATGAACATACGCCTAGGAACTAACTAATAAACCATCACCCTAGGCGTCCCCTAAACGCCTACACACACACACACTTTTGCTAATGGTGTTCACATCTTGACACCCTTAAAATCTAATTCCCTGCCTCTCTTTATATACTAGAGAGTCTAGGGTTACAAATACTACTAAGGACTATATAATAAATATTATTTTAACAAATAAGTCCCTTGTCTTCAATAGTCTTCATAAGTCTTTCATCTTTCATATTTTGTCATAATCAACTCAAATATAATTCCTAACATAGACTCAAACCATTTTTAATCAAAAACAACTACACCATGGGGTTAGTTGATAATACACTATTCACTAAGAAAAAAGATTCACATATAATTATTGTTCAAATATACATGGACGATATTATATTCGGATCGACTTGTCAAGACATGTGTGATGATTTCTCAAAAATCAAGAATGATGATTTTGAAATGAGTATGATGGGAGAACTAAGTTTCTTTCTTGGTCTACAAATCAAACAAGTAGAAGATGATATCTTTTTATTAATCAATCCAAATACATAAAAGAAATGTTAAAGAAATTTGGTTTAGAAGAGTCAAAAGCCATAACAACACCAATGTCATTCGATACTAAACTAACAAAAGATGAAGACGGTGAATCCGTTGATAACACAAAATACCGTGGCATGATTGGTAATCTTCTCTATCTTACGGCTAGTCGGCCGGATATCATGTTTAGTGTTTGTCTATGTGCTAGGTTTCAAGAAGACCCTAAAACATCACATCTAGAAGCGGTCAAAAGAATTTTAGATACATTAAGGGTATCACTCAATTAGGATTATGGTATCCTAAAGGAACGAGGGTAGAAACTATTGTATATGCGGATTCTGACCATGCAAGTGATTATGTTGACCGAAAGAGTACAAGTGGTGTATGTAATTTTATAGGATGTTGTTTAACATCTTGGTTCTCTAAGAAGCAAACAGATTGGCCATATCAACAACCGAAGCCGAATATGTCTCCGTGGGGAAAGCATGCCAACAAGCACTATGGATAAAACAAGCGTTAGTTAACTACGACATTCATCTAAGTGACATAGCCATTTTATGCGACAACAAAGGTGCTATTGACTTAAGCAAGAATGTTAGGTCACCATAATGTAACACAAGCATCAATATGTAAGAAATAGATAGAGAAGTGATCGGATGAAAACTAAACAACACACACGTATGAATACTAAAGAAAGTTATGCGTAGGATATATTGTGAAGTGAACAACCAACCTTCAAATGAAGGTTTACAAGACTATTTATAGGAGAAGGGACTAGGGCAACACAACAAGTCCCTTTCCTTCCTTATTGGATTTGGGCCAAGGCTTATGGGCTTTCTACATAAGCCTTGCCATTAAAACTAACATAAAAGCCTAATTAAGCAACCTATTACATATTAATTACAAACACTTGAAATATAGTTTAGGAGTGATTCCAACAATGTCCCCCTAAGTGTTGGTAATTAATGACTTAAGTAATATTGAAACATTGTTGGTGCTGATGTAATAGTTGCTTTGACGTCTTCTGACATTCTTCTTTCTTGTGAGAAGAAGTGCCTTGATTCTGACAATCTCCCCAGTGTGATGATCTTGTTTTTCTTTGAAGTTTTCAGCTTTGACATCTTCATTTATCTTTGTTCTTTGTTCTGGTGTGGATATGGTGATGTTATGTTGTTGTAATCTACATCAGGTCCGCTTCATTGCTCAGGTGTCTCCACGTCCTTCTCCAACATGCTCACACGCTCTTTGATGTTGGATTTCAAGATTGATGTAGTTCTCTATAGTCTTTAAACTTTGTAGATTCTTTGGCTTTGATGAAGAATCATTCTAACTTTTGTGTTGCCTTTCGAGAGAACTTCAAATTGTGTTGTTGTTGGTTTGAGCATGTGGAGAATCAACACGATCATCTCCCAGGAGCATCCATAAGAAGAAAACATAAGAATGGGTTAGTGATAAACACCAATCGATCACTGTGGTCGTTTCTTAGAGAATTGACCACTACGATTGTTCTTCTGATGAATGTCTTGATTCCATTCACCTTGGTCGGGCGCATCAGTCGTCCGAATCCCATAAGGGACAGTTGGAATTACATTGAAAAAGTTCAAGTAATGACCCACATCTTCAGGACTCGATTCTTGAAAGGAATCTCCTTAGCGGGATTTCCAGCACTTACAAGTTTGAACTTCGAGCGTGTTAACAACATAGTGTGAAAACACATCTCTAATTTTAGCAAAGGCTGTTCCTGAACTAGAGTCTCGCAAGTAGGATAACACGATGTACCGAAGTACACCTACAGTTCAGGTGACTCACTGAGGTACACCGAAGCATCACCCCACGACTGTAGACCGTTTGAGACAACACTAAGCGTAACCCACAAGGAGTTACTGAAGCGACCTGCTGTCAAAATACATGTTTGCCATAGTTAGAGAGTTGGTAGAGTGAGAGGGTGTTCTTGCTAGAGGTTTACACAAAGGGAATATTAGATTGAATGAGAAGCACCACCCCTTCCATGCATGGAAGGGGTATTTATAGTTACAGACAATAACGACCTCCTATCGGCCTGTGGATCAGGGATACAGTGGGTAAAGACCCGTCCTTCCTCCACGGTGTTGCACTAAACTAAACTGCGCTACTAAATAACTAATAAACTACTAAACAACGAAAATAACGACACGTCTACGAGCTAACTTATGCTAGATCATAATTGGGGTGACCGACACTTTAACATGGAATTTTCTAATTCCTAACAATCTCCCCCTAAGGGAGGTCACCCCATGTTTTACATTTCGAATCCTAGCATTCTATTCTTTACTTCGTTCTTGAGCTCGTAGACTTGAATTCTTCACTTTCTCAATCTTTGTGCTTTAGTAGCTATTCTTCAAAGTCCGCACTGATTTGTACTTTTAGTGGAGGCCTTTAACTGATCCACATCTTTGATGATCTTCGAGCTTTCTTTGAGATCATCAGCCACAGTAAATCTCTGGATCACCCTTTATTGTGTTGCCAACATGTGAAGTTGTGACTTTCGGACCGACATGCTCACACTTTCTGGATCATGACATCTTTCATCAGAGTAGCGGAAGCTTTACTGACTCATGATATTTGCAGCAGCGTAGCAGAAGCATAGTATAGAAATATCAGAGCCAGGTTCTATAGATATGCACCAGTCATGATTTCTTCAATTAAGTGTGGATGCTGTGAGCATGCGGCTTTGGATTGACTCCTCAATTCTGATCAGCTGCAACCGTCCAAGTGTACCTGCAAACAACAGTTAGCAATAAAACACACGAAAGTGTCTTTGACCACTTTCGTCGAATTGAGGTACACGGCCCACGGTTCCCCGTTGATCAGTACAAGTATTGCCTGTGATCAGGTAGGATTCCTAAGAAAATCCTTGACAGGGTTTCGCAGCTGTTCTAGCTGTTCTCAAACCGGAACGTCTCAAAGAAGACAACACAAAGTGAGTGAACCAGCGAATTGAGATTCACTGATTGATGAAAAATGATTTGAAAAACAATCGCGTATTGCTTTTGAAGAAAGAGTTTTGCAATACGACGAAGGTTTTATGAGAAAGATCAATTTTCAATCAAAAATACTTTTTGTATTTGAAAAGAGTACACATTCGACGTGCTAGAGAAAAGAAGAGATTCGCACATCGAACGGTTTTTCTAAAAGCATTTTTTTCAATCAGAGATACTTTTTGAGTTTGAAATATGAATACACATTCGATGTGCTAGAGAAAAGAAGATTTGCACATCGAACGGTTTTTCCAAAAGTATTCGTCAATTCCATTCCTGGACCAAGGTTGATTCCAGATTGAATCTACCCATCGTTTCTATCCAGTTGTCACAAGCTTGATCTTTTGCAAGATTTCACATGTCACCCACAAAGAGCTTGTTTGATGTTGGCTCTAGAAGGATTTCCATCTTCATCGTGAATACTTATACATATCACTCAGATATTCTGGCAATACCACAAGGATAATGCGTAGGACTCTTAATATATACTTACTTTCCACATTATGTGAAACAGCAAGTCTTCAAGAATAGTGTCCTAATGAGATATTGTGGATGATCTCTTGGCTCTAGACTCAATTAGTGCACTTTTGGTTCCTATGCCGGAGACTAGGGAGAGGGTCTCCTACTTCAATATCAACAATCTCTAAGAGAAAGTCGATAGATTATGTAGGTTCCCTGTGAGAATGAAACAAGCCCTTTTAAGAGGAACTTGAGTAGCTTGGGAAGTTTAGTGCAGTGCGTCACTGGGTCCATGACGTCTTGTCTTCAATACCGGCGTTACCTTGGTAACCACCAGTAGAATATGTATTGAACCCGGTTACTGCCCTAAGGTTGAATTATTGGAGGGCTATTTCTTTTCACCCTTTTCTCATTTCATTTATTTTTCATTCTTCAACCCCTTCAGTGCATACCGAGACTTCATAGAACCTTGTTGGGTTTATTCCAGTACTAGCTCTGTCTCAGTCTGCACTCTTCCTATATCTCATTTTTCTCCTTTTTTTCATCATACCTAAAGACTCTACACTATCTAGTGGATCGTCCCTGGGTAGATCCCTCCGGTTCTGGCGGATCGTGGGAACTAATACCTAACCTCACCATCCTTATAACTCCATAAATAAAGTAAAATGGTCGGTCTTTTGGTACAGTTCATTCTTCCTTGAAACCAATTGAAAAATCATTTGGAAAAACAATCAAGGTACTTGTGATACGAGATCAAAGCATTTTGTACCTTAATAGTTTTGATCATTTAGAAAACCTCCCCCTCAACATGTGCATATGATTTAGAAATTGTTTAGCGCATGGAGGCAAGAGGACTTTGAAATATTTTCTTTGATCACAATTTTCTTAGAAAAAAGCCATTTGATTTTCTTGGTAAATTCTCTCCCTCAATATGTGCATAGGATATTTGAAATCATTTTATCACATAGAGGAAAGAGTTCTTTTGAAGCGCAACCACGATAATACAAGCCATTAAGAAACCATTCGCTCCCCCTCAATATGTGCTTCGAGATTCGAAAGCGTTTAGCACATATGAGAGAGCAGCCTGCACATTTTCATCAAATCGATCATCATTTATCAAATTTCATTATTAAATCACAAATTCTCCCCCGATCAAAAATATCAAACCCTTTAAGATTTTGGATCTCAAGTGATTTAATCAGGTTTAAAGAACATGGGAGAATATGTGGCCTGGTTTAAATACTCATCATGTTTTTGGATAAATCCTCCTCCTCAACATGTGCATTGTGTATTTCAAATCGTTTGGCGCATGGAGGCAGGAGTGCCTTTGAAGGACTAAAACCAATTCCATTTAAACAGATAAGAGATTTAAATCACGATCTCTCCCCCGAGCAAAAATATCAAACCATTTGAGATTTGTGATCCCATCTGATTTAAATCATTTAGAAAAGTTTGGGGAAAGACGTGGCAATATTTAATTTTGAAAAATGACTGATAGAGGACCAATTATAGACATTAAAGATTGTTAGTGTCAGGTATGATAGTTTTTAAGAGATCTTTTAAGTAAAACAAAACAATTTCGCAATCAAACAAGAACAGAAAAAATTTCATTTTGAAAGACCTTGATTCTAAAGAAAAAATCATACCATGACATAACATTAAATCTTTAGATCACCACATTTTGACGTACAAACGAAACTTTTATGAAGAAATATCGTTTGAAAATATTTTATTTAAAATCACTCTCCCCCTCAATCAATGACCGAAGTCGATAATTGAGTGACTTAGGTTTTGATAAAAAGAAGTCCGGTGATTTTCAAAATTTAGCCCAGTTTATTTTCAAAACCAATATTTTTCCATTTTTCAAAACAATTCAAATTAGTTCAAAATTGTTTAAAAATGGTATCCTGCACAAAGATACGTTCGTGGTTGAGCTGCTTCTGTTGATGCTGTAGGGCTTGGAAGAAAAACCGTCTGCCGATGCAGTGAGACTTCATACGTTGCATTTTAATGCCAACTTAGGTCAAATTAAGCTCCGTTTCTTCATTTGCTGATGAAGAAAACCATTTGCTGAAGCAGTGAGACCTCTTACGTTGCATTTATGCCAACTTTCCATTGAAGTCCAATTAAGCTTCGTTTCTTCATTTGTCAACCCAAGAAATAGTTACCCTTACCTTTCGGCATCCAATCATCTTCATTAGTGGGATCCAGATCGGGAACATTCTTATATCCATGATATCTGCATACGTTGGTGAACATACATACAGATATATGGTGGTCGACATCACCCAAAGAACAATCGACTAATAAAAGTCAATGCAATATAACAATCAGATCATATAAGGCATGGGGTTTATGTGTTAATCAAACTCTAATCATCTAAACCTAACAATCACATCCTAGAAACCTAGTCCTTCAACATAGGCAATTGTATTTTACAGATAAGCACGTAGGATGATTAAGATAATCTCGTTAGATGATACAGATTTGAAAACATTCTCCCCCTCAATCAATGACTCATTTTCTAAAAGGTTTAAACGCGCTGAAGTCATTAATTGAGTTTTCAATTTTTATGAAAACTCTGAATCTGATTGATTTACAAGCAACTCATTTACCACCATTTTTGAAATCAACAAATATTTTTCTGAAGAATTTATAGACGGAAAAACATTTGTGTGGGAACAGCAGTCCTTCGACATACTTTCCTCATTTTGATTTAGGATAAGTGCACGAAATTTTTGAAAATAGGTTTAGCGCAGCACTTTCCTTCTTTGAAGAATGGGTTGCTATCAGAAATAATAGCAAGCCACGGTTTAAGCACGGGTTACAGTCTGAAATAACTGCAAGCCATAATTTTTGAGACATGTTTAGAAAGAAATATTTACACCTCCTGCTCGAACTTCATCTATGGTCCCGTGCCATTATTGAATGACATTTCTAAGACCGCAGATGTTATCGATACCAGAAGACATGTCTTGAGAAAACAATATTTTTGGTATTTTTTAAATTTTCTAATTTTTATGGGTTTTTGTTGGTTTTATAATTTTCTATTTTGATTTTGTTGGTTTTATATTTTTGTATTTTGTTTTCTGATAAATATTTACAAAGATAGAATAGATGATATAGTTAAAGAAGATGATGATACGAGTACCGAGATAAGGATATCGAGCAGCCCCGTTGTAGAAGATAGAAGTCATCATCCCTTAAACATTCACCACCAAAGCTTCCAGGGCTCTTGAATCGAATAAAGAAATTGAACCAACTGAAAGTGAGACTTTGGCAGCTTCCCCCCAAACCGAAAATCCTTTAGCTGAGCAGATTCGAAGCTCTATTTCAAGCTTTCCTTAGCCAGGTGCACAAAGAAGCACACCATTATCATAAATCCCGCTGCTCCTTTCAAGAATAATCACCGTGATTCTTCGTTCGAGGTTATATCATCAACAAGAACAACAACGTATCATCCCACACATAAATAACTCTTCTCAAATTTCATTACCACTGAAGTATGAAGCAATGCATCCCGAACGAGTTGTCAAGAGAACACTTCCCCAAGTAGATGAATTGATGCAGTCAGTCTCTTAGACTAGAGCTCACGAACCCGAATACACATACCCGAAGACAAAGAAACTTATACCATCGAAGTAGCAGATTAAGTCCAATAGCCAAAGAATAACCCCGATGTATACTTTTCTCTCCCCCTGAAGAAAGTGTATGAAGCTCAAGAACCCGAAGTACCCGAATGCCCAAAGAGAGAATAACAGATAACATTGAAGAGGCAGGCCGAATCACTGATTATCTCTGCGGAGGACTATCTCTGCGGATCTTCAACTCCGGAATAAGTGATTATATCTCTGAATCACGGATTAAGCCCTCAAGTAAAATAGCTGAGCATCCCCAGTGTACACAATCTCTCTCCCCTGATGATTTTGATAGCATCAAAATCATCACACACTTGTGTACCTCTTTCATCTTCAGAAACTAACTCTTCCATCTCTTCTCCCACATAGTTGGAATAAGAACACTAAACGCCTTGATGAGTAAAACCTTGAGTTTCTCTGCGGTCATGACAATTGTTTTCCCGGGATAACTTCAATCACTTAGAAGTATTAAGTCCATCAAGTTTACTCGCCATGAGTCAAACCTTGAGTTTCTCTGCGGTAATAACATTTGTCTTCCCGGGATATCTTGAATTACTTAGAAGTATTAAGTTCATCAAGTTTACGCGCGTTTAGATACGTGTCTCCTTCCCCCTTGCTGGTTTTGATACTTCAGAATCAACAACACTTTGAAAGCCCAAATACAAGAAATCTGTTGAGAAGAACCTTAGAAGTCTTTGTGAGAATCAACTTGCTGAAGAATATGAGCAAGTCTAATTGGGGATTAAATTCGACATATCACTCTCCCCCAATTAGTGCTCTCCCCTAAACCACAATCTGTTTGATAAATTCCATGAATTAAGAAGAAGTCTTTAGATCGTTAAATGCAACTCGTCTTTAGTCTTCTAACATGTAGCAGAATATGTAGAACCGACTGTAGACTCAACCTTCTTCAAGATTGTCCAGTTGGGGAATATAAAGTTAACATCTTCAACTCACCAAAAACAAGAACATCACCAAAAAGCATCCCAATCAACTTACATCTTGCAAATCCCCTTAACTAAAATCCCTCCCAATCAAACAAGAACAGAAAGATGTTCATCAAGGAAATCAGCAATCAGGCCGCAACGAACACACGAAATGGTAACACCAAGCAAAGAATCACATCAAACAAGAACAGAAGGTTGTTCGGAATCATCATGTTGATGTGTACGTGAAGCATTAACTGGAAGCACTTTGTTAATAAACTCATATCAGCTTGTGAAGATGTCAACTAACGGCTCATAGAAGAAACTCCATGTAACGATGACCCGATAAGAAGAAGATCGGTTCTTACATGAGTTTGGAGCCGTTTGACCATTTATTCTCAGAAATCAATCAACCATGCAGTAATTTCACACTTCTTCTCCCCCTCAAGAATTGCATACGGAGTTGCCATTCTTGATTAAATAAGTGAAAGTCATCCGAATGTTCTATTCACACTTCTCTCCCGCAAAATCAGCACATGATGTCGCCATCATCATTATAATCGAGCAAGTGGAATGAGAAAACAATCAGTGATAGCCCGGTTCACTTGATGACTGAAGCGCATGGAAAAAGTATGAAGCATGTTGATGAGAATGGTCATAAATGAGAAGATTTCTCTTCTTTCGAAGATAATGCGCACTGAAACGTACACATTTCTTTTCTTTGGAGTACGAGGCCTGAACTGATGTGAACAGACGTCATAAGAAGATTTCTCTTCTTCAGAAGATAAAGCGCACTGAAACGTACACTTTTCTTTTCTTTAGAGTACGAGGCATGAACTGATGTGTTCATACGTCATAAGAAGATTTCTCTTCTTTCAAAGATAATGCGCACTGAAACGTACACATTTCTTTTCTTTAGAGTACGAGGCATGAACTGTTGTGTTCATACATCATAATCTCTCTCTTTTCATCATCTCTAGGCAAAACTTGTAATCACCCAATTATCATTCAGTAGGCTCTTTGTTGTGACAGCTGATGGAGAAAACCTAATATGATGAATTTGACCCTGAAGTAAAACAACCCGAACTCGTGACTTAAACTTGCACATGTGTAACAAAGAGCGGTGCCGAGACTTCATCCTCCATTGAATCTCTAAGTACTCTATACTCTTCATCCACCCAACCATCAAGTATAAGACGTACATCACCTCTTGAAAATCCACAATTGAATGTGACACTGAGCACTACAACGTAACTCCTTAAAGTGATAGTTATTTTGTGGTGGTAAGAGCCCAATTCCCTCAAGTGGTAATAGAAAAGGTAAAAGACACCCAACAATAACTAGATTTCCAAGTCTTCATTTTTGATAATAAGCTTAAACAAGGATCTTGAAGAATCATCATCCAACCATCCCCGATACCTTCAGATACTAAGTACACTCGCCCGTGATATTTCACTTCAACCTCAAATAAATAATACTGAATTAACGCCGTTGTCACATCTTCTTGTGAAAAGCTCAAATCTAGCCTTCTTTGACGTTTTAAGTGAACTCTGATAATGGTTTCATCCCGACCATGGTTAAAAGCACATAACCCCATAAAACCATGTAATAACCAAACTGCCATGACGATATCCAATCATACATCCAATTCATGAAGTACACCCTTTTATCCCTTCTTCGAAACAGAACCCGTAACACCAGCATCAGAAGACCCCAAAATACGCTTTCCTTTCTCCAAGATAGTTCCATCATCACGGGATTTTACAATTCTATAGTTTAAACCGAGAAATAGTTTCTTTCGCGGGATTTTACAAAACTAAGAATAAACCGTAAGATAGATCCGGAAATGCACTTTACTATTACCAAGATGTTTTCATTGTCACGAGATTTTACAAGTCTATGATTTAAACCGAGAAATAGGTTCTTTAGCGGGATTTTACAAAATCAAGACAAAACCGTAAACAATGTCATCTTGAATGTGTTATGACAACTTTGGTTTCAGTGAATATCTGTTTTAGGGGAACATGCAGCGGTTCATCAACAGTTCATTATCCAACATCAACAAAAACATCAACCATCCAATAAAAACTTTGGTAAACACATCATTCACGCATTCTGTCGGCTATTGCAGTGACCACATGGAGAAGTAAACCCGATATACCAAGCTTGAACATGAAGTAGAATTCCCCATATTTGTTACTTAAACTTGTACTAATCCTTGTGAAGAAGAAATGGTGTACCCAATGTACAAAACCTCTTGACATTCTCAATAGAGTGAGACACCGAAGTGATAGCTACGTTGTGGGTTAAGTAAGAAAGAATCACAGACGCAACTAAATAGCCAAGTCTTTATCACACTCTATAAAAGCCCAAACAAGTCATCTTCACGGAAGGGTAGAAAGAAAGAAGACAAAACTAAGTAAACGCGCCCGAAAAACTTCACTTCACGTCCAAATAAGAAATACCGAACAAACAACCCCGTAGTCAGCATTGTTCAATAAACACTTCAAGCTGTGACAAAATATTCTTCGTGAAGATGAGTAAGCCAAAGTATGACAACGAATCTCAACAAATCATCAACTCGCATCAAATCCCATCACCAACTCTTTACATCAAAAACTCATGATCAAATTTCATAACCCGACAAATCTCATCCACAAATCTCATCATCATTAAATCATTGCCGAACAAATCTCTTGAGAATCCCATCAGTCATAATCATTGATTCGTTGGAACAACTCATTTATGTCAACTATTCGTTCAAGCCGTGAATTTATGTATCCTCCGTAAAAAAATGTTTATGACAAAAAATACCAACTCTTAGTCCAATATCACAAGGTTTAGCTAAAATAAACATGAAACAAAATATTCGGAATCCATGTTTGTAAATAGTTGGCCAAACTCGCAATCTGAAAACTACTACATATAAGGTCCAGTTCCAATGATCATATATGTGCACATCCCAAATTAGCAAATCCCAACATCTGATCCACGCAGGAGTAAAGCCCAAATCCAATAACTCTACACGGCCCACCACTAAATCAGATCAAAGCACAAGCATACCCTAAAATTTCGGGTATTTAAGAGTAATACTTCATAACCTTAATCCCTTTAAACGCATAATATGTCCGCCCCCATCACACAAAAACACTCTCATCAAGAAAATGGATCTGACATATTCGTTTCATTAAAATCTCATCCTTCACCCCTAATCTCTTCTCCATCTCTTGCAATATTACGAATCACATATCAAAACAAGTCTTTAACAAGCCTTGTATGTGATATTCAGGGACATCTAGCCACAGAGATAGTTCGAGATGTCAAAACCACAGGAATGCTTTGACCCACTGCCACAGGGATGGTAAGTGCACGAATCTTGGCTTCGAGATCTCATAACGATGTCATAAGCAGGTATTTGTTAAACAAATAATCCATTTAGCAATATGAGAACAAATGACAAACGTTTTGTTTTTTTTTAACATCAGATGTATGATTTCTTACACCGAACCAAAAAGAAAGAAAGTAACATAATTATTAGATTTCTATTCTTTATGTTCGAATATAATATTTGAAGTTAAGACTTCACTGATAATTGATCGATGATGCAATATTTTATCGTGTATCATGATCTTAAAGGTCTTGCTTTAGCAATGATACCACGAAAAATGGCTGAGATCTTAGTGTTGATGATTTGACTTATGTAGTCAAGTCCATTGAGCACGAAAGCAATTTAGAAACCTTGTAATTATTGTGTCCTTTTGAGATCAATGATGAGGTCTTATTTCAAATGTGATTCTTGATTGATGAGCTTGAATATCACACGAAACAAGATGTACAGAGGTCTCGTACAACTGTTAGTGAAGTATTCATTGGTAGTGTCTTTGAATGAACCAAAGTTTAAGAGAATACCACAATTGTTATTCGTCTTACTTTATGTTCGAAAAGTGATTGAGGCCATGCTTCATAAAATGATCGGTGATGCTGAGGTTTAACGAGAAAAGATGTCTAGTAATGATGTGAGAACTCGTTGACTGAATCTGAGATCATATACGTTTTACAGTTTTCGAATGGATGTAGTATTTGTTTGACTGATGATGGGTTGAGGATACCTGAATTCGTTTTGAGTCTTGTTGGTATTTGGTTTGTGGTCGAGGGGTTAATTCATCTCAATCTTCATTTCTGTCCAAGTCGCTAGCATAAGTTGAGTCAAGTCGCTAGCCATCTTTAAGTAAAGTCGCTAGCATAAGTAGCTAGCATAAGTCGCTACACCAAGTCTCTAGCCCAAGTCGCTAGCACAAGTTGCTACGACTTGTAAAGACAAGTCGCTAGGATTAGTACCAAGTTGCTACTCATTTTATTTTCAAACACAAGTCGCTAGCTTCTTTTTCCCAAGCAAGTCGCTACGACTTGTTAAATAACAAGTCGCTAGGTCTTTTTCTGAATCAAGTCGCTACTTAGCTGTATACATAACTCGCTAAGACTATATTCAACGAATCTGGACGACTTGTCAAGACAAGTCGCCATGATGAATGACCCATAAAACCAAGTCGCTATGAAGAGTAACCCCAGAAAAACCGAAGACTGCAACTGTTTTGACTCATTTGTTCACGTTTAGACCATAATAATATCCATGGTATTGGTACCAAAAAGTTACAAACATGATGTTACCCAGAAAAACATCCCAAAGATGATACTTTTTGACTATGTTAGACCATTAGAAACTAACAGAATTTTTGACCAAGTTGCAAACTACAGAAAAAAAACATGACAGGACATAACAATGACCCATTTTGACCTACACAATGAATCTGGATAGTTTTTGACAAGTCTCTATGAAGAACATTAACACCAGCAGATTTGACCATAAAAATAGTTCTTGAATATGACAAGTGAACACCAATAACCAACTTAAACCAACATATGAACCAGTATCAAACATCACACCCAAAAACTCATACGAACCAAGCAAAAACAAAACCAAGACAACCACATAAAGACCATAAGAATCATCAAAAACAACACAACCTGGCTCTGATGCCAATTGAAGGATCGTAATATTTATTGTGTTGATGATTCAGGTGGTCTTGTATGATCAAAATACATGTTTGCCATAGTTAAAGAGTTAGTAGAGTGAGAGGGTGTTCTTGCTAGAGGTTTACACAAAGGGAATATTAGATTGAATGAGAAGCACCACCCCTTCCATGCATGGAAGGGGTATTTATAGTTACAGACAATAACGACCTCCTATCGGCCTGTGGATCAGGGATACAGTGGGTAAAGACCCGTCCTTCCTCCACGGTGTTGCACTAAACTAAACTGCGCTACTAAATAACTAATAAACTACTAAACAACGAAAATAACGACACGTCTACGAGCTAACTTATGCTAGATCATAATTGGGGTGACCGACACTTTAACATGGAATTTTCTAATTCCTAACATCAGGGCTGTTTGATGTTGACCCTGGCAGGAGTTTCCATTCAATCACTGAGGATCACAGTTATGAACCCCTCATAAATGTTCTCGACAGATTGCTAAGATCTGTGTAGGACTCTAGAATAGTATCACTTTTGTCCTTAATGTTGAACGACAAGTGATGAAATATCAAGTGTTCCTAAGAGATCTTTTGATGAATCTCGTGGCTCTAGACTCAATAGTGCGCTTTGGTTTTCCTGAGCGGATACTAGGGAGAGTGTCCCCACCTTCAATACCAGCAATCTCTAAGAGAAAGGAGATAGTTTACGTAGGGTTCCCTGTGAGAATGAAACAAGCTTTTGTTGAGAGAAACTTGAGTGGCTAAGAAGGTTTAGTGCATGCGTCACTGGGTCCATGATGACTTTAATCTTCAATACCGGTGTCATCTAGTGACAACCAGTAGCATATGTATTGAACCCGGTGTCTGCCCTAAGTTGAATAATTTGGAGGGCTATTTCTTTTCACCTTTTTCTTTACTTTTCTTTTTAATTCTTCAACTCCTTCTTTCTCCGATTCTTATTTTGTCCTTTTTATAATCATACCTAAGGACTTCTAAATTCTAACTATTGGTGGTGTCCTTGGGTAGATCCCTCCAGCTCTGGCGGATCATAGGACGGTTATTCCTAACCTTAGTCACCTTATAACTCTATGACTATCTTAAGTTGCCATAAAACCATTTTCTCGAAAATCTCTCAAAGTGTTTATGATTGAAAACATTTTGTAACACTTCGAGAGTTTTGTATTTTCATAAATACTCCCTCTCCACACGTGCTTAAGTGTTTTGATAGAAATCTGCACGGTGAGAGGAGAGCGCGCACTTTTGAATTGATCAAATGAAGATAGACAATTCCCCGTGAGACACGGTTACGTTGCATAGTTAAAGAGTTACATTGTCAATTTTTAGGTGACAACTAGCTCTAATAACTACCTTGAAGGTGTGGACAAACCTCAAAAGGTTGTCAAACCCGTCACAGTTCATGTCTATCAAGAGCTTCTCGAATAGGTACAATCTACTTGGATAAGTCTAGAAAGACAAATCTTTTCGATGTATGACAGTTCAGATCTCGTCAATTCATTGGTTAAGTCTTAGCACGAAGATTCAAGCACAAGTTTCACAACATATTTGTATCACACAATTTTTTCTCCCCCTCAAAAATGGCATATAAATGTTATTTTTAACGAAATTTTGATATCGAATATGTCTATTTCGAGTTTTGTGGGAAGAGTTCCACAAAGAACAGTTTGTGAACAAAGATTTTAGCAAGTACTCCCCCTCAACAAGTAATACTGACTTTTGAGGTTTTGAAAACATAAGGAGAAGTACTTGTTCTTTTGAGCAAAAATTTAAAAATTGAAAGTTTTGACAAGTTTTACTCAAAAGTAATAAGCTTTTGCTCCTTTTATAGGATTGTGGCACTGAAGCGTACCACAGGGTCCTTTCATTACAAGTACGGGTTGTACACTGTTATGTGTGCACAAGCCATTGTCAATTATACATATGATAATATCCAAAAGAATCAATCAATGAAAGAGTTTAAGGAGTACCAAGCAATTCGTCAATGAGACCGGGAGTTCTCTCTTGACGCTGATAGCCCGTAATAGGGAAACTCTCTCTTCCACCGACAAAGCTCTCTAGCCTCCGCATCTGATCCTGGTGAAATACCTTGCTTTATATCTTTCAACCGATATGCTAACCCATCACGAACCGACTTCAGCGTGTGATCGCAAAATTTGTGAACCTCGGTGTACGGCATTAAACAATTGTGGTGAAGTTCACTGCGGTAAACAACTCCAAATTTTGGTTTCTTGACAATGGTGTACTGAGATAGTTGGTTTATGTCAGGAAAGTGTAGTAATGGTTTAGTGAGGTTGACTTGTTTCTGATATGATTCCACAACAAGTTGAAGGTCTTCAACACGTTCTTGGATCACTTTGCTTCTAATGAATATTAACAAGGAAGTGATGTACTGGAGCTGAATATGTGTGTAAAATTGTCTCATCCGACCTTGTACCTTAGCAAGGTACATGTATTTAATGTCGTTCAGCGACAACCTAGGAAAATCAGCTTCAGTAAAATCATATTCTTGTTCGTCTTGGCGTTTGACGGTGATTTTCTTCAGGAAGGAATAATCCCACTTAGTAGCCAGATCGACATTCATGATAGCAACGATCCGTTTGTCACTAAACACTTCTTTGCTTGATTTCTGAACTTGGAAGCTGCGGTAGTAAATTCTTCTTCGTTTAGGCCATGATGAATGCCATATTGTGCATCAAGATCATAAGTCACCACATTTTCAACAAACATTCTTGTGGCTTCTTCTTCGATGGCAACATTGTTGGAGAAGACCGCAGCTGGGATGTTGAAAGTGAGTGACGTAGCATACTTCTTGATGACTTTGCTACCATATTGTAGAAATTCCAGGTCATTGTTGAAGAAGTATTGGTAAGGGATTCTATGTTGATCTGGTCGACCAATGGTTAGTAATGGTTTGGTCCAGTTTGTGTAATATGGAGTCTTATCCGGTCTTGTGAAGTCAATGTTGGATTCCGGGTTGAGCCAGTCAATGTTGTTAGACATCGCTCGTGCAATGTTGTTGAGGTGATATTCAACTTCAACAGCACTGCCGGATCTGTCTTTTAACAATTGGAAAGCATCGTTTTTGATCCTGCGTAATTCGCTCTTCGTCATCTTTTTGACCCTGAATTCATCCTCGATAAGCTTAACCTGCTCCATAGTACGGCCATCTACCGGTTCTTGGCCTTCCGGTAATCGCGGAGTAGCATCAAGGAGCTTGCTGAACCAGTCGTATTTAGCAGTGTCATCTTCATCTAACCAAGAAACGACAGAGTTGGATCTCTTCTTCTTCTTAGGTGTGGATGATGGTCCTGATTGTTGCTCAGTTGATGTTTTAAGTGAGGGCTATGGTTGGGGCTCAGGAATCTCTTCATCGGCACCACCAGTGTATTGGAAATGGTCACCGATTTTCTTTGATGGTGGTGAAGACTCAGAGTCCCGAAGTTTATCAGAAGCAGGAGGACGTTGAGCAGTTCTTGTGGTGGTGGTGGTCTTTTGGGGTGGTGGAGGCATGGAAGAGGATTCGCCTGTTTTCTTTTGACGTTTAGGCTCAGAATCCTTGTCAGCATCGTCATCATCTCTTGGTCGCTTAACCTGACCAGCCGACTCTTTACATGATGTCTTGAGTTGATATTATAGTAATGCCTCAAAAAGTTTTGCTTCGTCAAAAGTGAAAGTCGCAGATCGTTGAGACATTTAGATAACCAGCTTAGATATCAATTCTGCATCACTGACAGTAGGAGACGGAACTGGTTTGATTTCCATGGCCACAGGGGTTTTAGACAGTGTCTGCTTGACCAATGACATGAGATAAGGATAGAGTTGTCTGGCGAACATCTCTCTTGTGACTCCAGAGACGGTGTCGAGAAGGAACTTTTGAGGGTAGTCCCTAATCGTCTTGTCCATCTCACCTTGTATGTCTTGGTTGAGAAATTGATGGATCTGGTCTCTTTCGTCCGAGAACTCGTTCAACACATTTTGAAGTAAATTTATTCTGTCGGCAAGCTGATTCTATTTCTTGTTGACCACGTTGCATTTCCTTGCTTGCCTGACAGCTTTGACAATCTTGGTCTTGGCACGTGATGCCCAAGTGTCGGTCGGTTTCTTGACTGATTTGGATGTGGATCTGGTGGTAGCGTCTTTGGATGGTGGTGGTGATGAATGAGATGATGAATCAGATGAAGATGAGTCATGAGAAGGCTCTGGATCTTTAGGTGGCTCAGAAGTTTGTTCAGGGTTGCGTTCAGGATTATCTTGAAGATAATCATCAGATTCTTTCTCTTTTTCGGCCTTTATCCTAGCCTCTTCTTTAGCTCTCTCCCTAGCTGCTTCCTCTATGTCTTCATCGGTAATCTTCATAGTCTTCTCCTTTTCTTATTCTTCCAAATCGAAAATGATTTCATCCTCTTGCTGCTGTTGCTCTGTTGATTCCTGAGTGGTGGTACCAGTTCCCTTATCGGGTTGATTAACCGCATCGAGAGCTGGTATGGTTAGTGCACCACCACTGGAACCTCCAGGGCCTCTGGTTTGTTGAAGGTTAAATTCTTTAGCAGCATGTTGAATCCTCAGATCTTTGAGAGTTTTGTGGTACTCTATTTCTTCATCCTTTGGCTCATCATCAGAGCTTTCTTCATCTGTTTCAGCAACGGGTGTCTTCCCTTTGTCTGATTTTTGACTTAGTGGTTTATCTTCTAACCTTGTTGAGGTAATATCATCAGTAATTGATTCGGAGTGATCAACCACTTCTTCAGACTCAGTATCTTCAGAATCAATGTCCTCGTCCTCAAGTTTGAGTGCCGGTTTTGGGTTAGGGATGGCACCCTTAGTTGGGACTTTTCTTTTGCGGGGAGGGCTCCTCTTAGGATACTTAAGGGCACTACCAGTGCTTTCTACACTTCCAGCACTGCCTTATCTTCTGGTCTTCTTTACTGGAATAGCTAAAGACTTTTCATCCATAAACCGACTTTTCCTTTCTTCACTGCTTCTAGGTATCGTGAATATGACGGAAGACTTTTGATATCAGCAGTGAGAAGGCAGTCAATAAGTACTGCACCTTGTTTCTTTGTTGATGAGTCCTTGAATCTGACAATGTTTAGTGTGGGCTCATACAACACAGAATGATTTTTGGGTTCGTTAAGTCTCAAGGGAATGTCCCGATTTTTCCCGAGAATGTTCTGGATCAATAACTTCGTGTATCTGATGAAAGGAACCCTTGTGCCAGGCTTCTTGAGGTAAGACATCATGTCTTCCCAGATCAGACTTGCATAGTCGATGTGCATTTTGTTGACCATGCCCCAGAATATTTGTAGGTGCATGAGTTTAGGATGCTCATGACCGCTGTCTCTTTCGGAAACAGACTTGGCGATCATGATGTACAAAGTTCTCCAAGGCTGAGGAATGTTCTTTAAATCTACTGAAGAATGCTTGGTAATAATTCCTGCAGCTTCATCATAGCCAATATCGACCATGAATTGTAGTGTAGCGTCTTCAGTTGGAATTGGTACATACTCAGTAGGCTGGATAGCAGGAAGCAGAAGAATAGCTCGTAAATCAGCAACAGTGACGGTGATCTGCTTATCATTTAAAGTAACCGTGACAACATCTTGACCATCCACCTTTTTCATTGTATGCCAAAATTGGTGAATGTAGATCTCCGGCACAGTTGCAGAGTTCGTAAGCATGTTGTTGTAGGGATGAGACTTGAGAATATCCACAGCAATTCGACATGAAGACTCAGAGCAGGTGAAGTTCTCAAAGTCGACTTTGAGGTTGTTCATTCCAATCTTCATGCTGTAATCAGATGGGAAGATATCTTCCATTGTGAGCTCATTTGGTGCGTTAACATTTTCCATGGTGATGTCCATATCTTGATCTGAAAGATATTGAGACAAAAGTACCAACATATCGAAAGACATTATGTTAGTCAAAAGTTGATTTTATTGTCCAATTATTGAATTTGTTATGTTAATGAATGTTACGTGTCCACGGTCACTTGTTTGTCCAATTGTCCAAAGTTGAAGTGATAAGTTACGTGAGTATTAATTTTGAATCTTAAAGTCCAAATTTTCACTCATTCACACAACGTTTTAACAATTATAGCTTATTAGTAACATTTTGGTCTTGTGACGTTATGAGTAACTTATTACAAGTTTGTACGCGTAACATTTCATAAGTAAAGTTAAAGTTTTGGCTTAAGCGTAGGATTGCAAACTTATGCGTAAGCAGTGTAACCTTACGCGTAGGCATGAGCTTATGCGTAAGTGTCATCCATAGGCGTAAGATAGCTTACGCGTAGGAGTGAGCACTTAGCATAGAGCTTACGCGTAAGCGTAGGTTAGGAGTTACGCGTAAGGTTTACTCGTAAGAGTAAGCCTTAGGCGTAAGATTCCAAGTTTACGCATATCCTTCACAGGATACGCGTAGTCCCAATGTAGAACCTTATGCTTATAGGTTACGCGTAAGATTACTCTTATGCGTAACTGCTACGCATAAGGTGATCCTTTAAGCGTAAGACCATTTTTTTTACCCTTGATTCTGATTTTGCACGCGTAAAACCTGAAATAAATCATTCATAACATTTCAGTGAACACTTTATTCAACCACTTTCAAAAAAACACATGTCATCACAAATTGAATATGGTTACGCGTAGGATTAGCTTAAGCGTAAGGTTAAACCCTAAAGATTCAAAATCTACGCCTAAACAATCTAACCATGCAAACACAACCAAATGATTTCTGGGATGTCTTAGAGGCATTATAAGTTGCTTACAATAGGTTTTAACAACAAACTCCTTGTGAATTAAAAATACCCAACTTTACGAATGCATAAACCCTAAAATTTAATTCCACCATTTTGTTGTTTCTGGGTGTGATTCAAAGGTTTCTTTGGTTAATTACACACATATTAAGCATATTTCAAGCCTCTAATTGTCCTTAAACACTTACAATAGAAAACCCCCAATTTCACGCAAAAACCCTAAATCTTGAAAAGTGATTAAAAACGTTTTCTGGGTTAAATTATATGTTGGAAACAGGTTTAGGAATGATATTAGAAACATTTTAACACACCCATTTCACAAAAACAACCCAACATGACTTCAAGTTTATACGCGTACGCGTAAACCTTAAATCATGCCTAAATAAAAATCAAACCGCTGGATTTACAAACTATTAAAAACCTATGTTTGAATTTACTCAATGAAACTTTTATCACTTACAGATTTGAAGTTTATAACACGGATTAGAAGATGAATTATAGGCGTCGGATGAAGGTGGTTGAAGAATTTAATGTTTGAAATAAATGTAAGTAAAATTAGGTAAAGAGGTTTTGTTAAATTAAGTTTGAACTTTTGACAAGTATGGCCCCTTCACCTCAACCATTTTCATCCATAGCCCATAACTTCCAATTTGGTTAAGAAAGAAGGGAAAGTTTGGAAAGAAACTTAACGACACTCCCCCTCGACTTAGAAAATAGAGAAATTTTACAAATTTGAGTCCGAGGAGTGTTTAGAAACAAGAAACGTATCCACCATTATCAAAGATGTTGGAATCACTCCTAAACTAGATTACAAGTGTTAGTGATTAATATGTATAGTTAGCTTAATTAGGCCTTTATGTTTGTTATTAAGCTAAGGCTTGTGTAGAAGGCCCATGAGCCTTGGCCCAAGCCCATAAGAAGGGAAGGATGCTAGTAGTGTTGCCCTAGATCCTTGCCCTATAAATAATCCTTGTAAACCCTCACTTGAAGGTTGGTTGTTCAATTCACTCATTCACTCTACGCATAACTCTTCATATATTATCATACGTGTGTGTGTGTTTGTTCATCCGATCTCTTCTTCTCTATTTCTTCTATTGATGCTTGTGTTATGAATATGGGAACCTAACAGTGGTATCATTCGCCAAATAGTTGGGTGAAACGATTTTGTTTTGAAGGTTGTTTTCGTACGCGTAAGGTTTCACGTTTTTATCCTTTCATACGCAAAAAGCTTTCATTTTTACAATTCAAAATTCAAGATTCTTGTACTTTAAAGGTTATTTGGTGTTAAAGTTTAAGTTTTTGCCAAAAAGTTTGAAACTTTTCGTGTATTTCACTGTTTTTAAGCTTGTTTTAATTTGTGTACTACTTTCTACGCGTAAGGTGAAAAAGTGTTTTGGATCATCAAGTTTCATACTTTTGTGTTATTTTGGTGATATTGAAGCTATTTCATTATAAAAATCAGGTTTCTAAACACTTTTGGGCATAAAATCAGTTTTTGGCTATTGTTGGTACTTTCTACTCGTAAGGAAACCCTAATCTTACGCATAAGCAATTCATCACTTGATCTTCAGTGTTCTTGGTTACTCAGTGTTTTTCTTGCTTGGATAAGCCTGAAAACACTTCGACTTTGGATATCCCTTACACTGGAATAAGTGTAAAGGATTTTTGGGTTAAAACCCTAGTTTTACGCATAAGCATAAAAGCATACGAGTAAACATCTTACGCCTAAGCATTTTCTACGCATAAGCTTGTCTTACGCCTAAGAAAATATTACGCATAAGGTTCCTACTTCTAAGTCTTTAGTTTACGCATAAGCTAAGGTGTCACCAAGTCTACGCGTAAGCAGTTCTTATGCGTAAGCTCTTGTATACGCGTAAGTTGGGTATTACGCGTAAGGTCCTTTGCTACGCATAAGCTTCTTGTCTACGCGTAAGCTACTTGTCTACGCATAAGTTGGTTTTCTACGCCTAAGCACTTCTTGTCTACGCGTAAGCTACTTGAGTAAAATTTAATTTCTACAGGAGACTAAAAGTTCATTTTTTACGCGAGATTCAAATTCTGGTTTAACTATGAAAATTTTGGTCAAAAATTCAAATTTTTGGGCCCAAATTCAAATTTTTCGGGTCAAATTTAGCGTCAAAATTGTCATAACTCAAATTTTTCTTACAACCTTAGAATTGAATTTTATAGTGAATTTGAAATTTTGAGAGTCAAAATTTTTTCAAAATTGTTTTTGGAGGGAAATTGAAATTTACTATATCGGCCTTCTGTGTGCTATATCGACTTCGCACCTTTGCTCTTTAATTCTTCTGCAGGGGATAGAGAGTGTTTAACTCAATGGATTCTGAAGAAGAAGCTGCATTTGTGGCATTGAAAGAAGGATACATGGGTCTGGCTAAGATGTGTTCAAAAATTAACAATTCCAAGCGTCAGACATCATCAAATTCGCGATATCCTACAGTCGTGCAAGGTCAAAGAGTTGATGTACATGGAAGGAATGCTAAAAGGGATGTTGAGAATGTTGTGATTACTGCATCTGTCGGTAATGCGGACAATGAGGTTGTAGCATTGGAAAAGCAGGATGACAGCAGCAGATCTGGAGAAGATATCATACTTAACTATGACACCGAGCCCGAATTTGACAAAGAACAAATGGTTGAGGAAGATATCTTACCCACCTATGACACTGACACATAACAGATGGTCAAAGTACAATCTACTGTTGATCATATTCTGCCTGCAAATGCAACACAACATACTGAGCAACCTGAATTCAGTAATAAAGGAGAGGTTGACCAGTGTGTTGCACAATGTCCTGACAACTATCTTATGTCTGAGCCCTTACTTGCAAACAGTTCAACTGAAACGTCAAATCAAACTCCTGAATCTGAAATCATTCTTCTCAAAAAGACCATTGCTCAGTTTGAAAAAGATTTTTCAAAAAGATTTTTCAAAACTAGAGGCTCATTGCATCTATCTTGAACTTAAAATGCAAAACAAAATTTTAAACTCTGAGCCAAATAGTAAATCTTTGAATGAACAAAGTAATCGTGTGGGTACATTAGTAAAAGAAAATGAGCATTTAAAGGCTCAAATTCAAGCAAATGGGCTTGCACATGTTGCTTTACAAAACAAATTGAGAAGATTAACTGACAAGAGTGTGGATACTAATTTTGCAAAACCAACAATCTTGGGGAAATCGTCTCTAAAACCAATCAGAAACCAATCAGTAGTTAGACAAACAACTGCTTTTAAATCAGAATGTTCAAAATCTTCAAAACCACGGTTTGCCTCCCAAGTTGTTGAGAATAATCATTTGTCAAATCCAGTCACTCCACATTCCTGGCCTAAGAATAATGCTTCTGTTTCTGTTAAACCTCAACAAGTGACTGCTTCTAGCCAATCTAGGAATAGTTCGAACACTGTGTCTAAACCGAGCATTAAAATTAAATATTCTGTTAGGAATTAGAAAATTCCAGTATTGAAGAGTCGGTCACCCCAACTATTATCTAGCATAAGTTAGCTCGTAGACTAATCGTTAGTTACTTATTTATGTAGTTATGTAGTTAGTCAGTAGCGTAAAATAGTTTAGTGCAACACCGTGGAGGAAGGACGGGTCTTTACCCAATGTATCCCTGATCCACAGGCCGTCAGGAGGTCGTTTTTGTTTGTAACCTATAAATACCCTCTACCTTGCAAGGTAGAGGGTTGGATGTTCTTTGGTAATCTAATATTCAACAAGTTTCTCTTACTAGAATATCCCACTCTTTCTCTCTCTAAAACCATCTATGTGCTCATTGGGTTATTGACGTGATGTGTATGTGAAATCCAATATCCTACAATTGGTATCAAGAGCCATGGTTAGATCATATCTTGTACATCTTTGGATTTCTAGTGGTTTTTAGGTGGTTTTTGAGTTTGAAAAAGTTTAGTGGTTTTTGCATCATTTGGTTGATTTCTTGTGTTAAAGTTTGAATTTTGTTAGTACTTTTATGTTTAGAATCATCACAAGTGTTTAGGTTTTCATTTGGTAAGCTTGAATCATCTTGGTTGGGTTGTTTTTGGATTGAAAAGTAATGTTTATATGGTTTTTCTTGCTAGCGACTTAGCTCACGGACTACTTTCTTCGTAGTGACTTGCTTTACAAATTTGTAGCGAGTTACAGTTTTAGACCTAGCGAGTTAGATCTAGCGATTTACAGTACAAGTAGTGGACTCTCCACTACGGGTAGCGACTTGGTAGTAGCGACTTGGTCTGTAGCGAGTTGCTCTTTAGCGACTTGCATCTTTAGCGACTTGAGTAGCGAATTGCTGCCAAAATTTTGCTAGCGACTTGAGTCTTAGCGAGTTACTACTTAGCGACTTACATCTGGCTAGCGACTTGGTACTCTAGCGACTTAGTGGTGTGGCGAATTAAGTGTTGGCGACTTGGTGTTGTATCTTCTAGCGACTTGGGATTATTGCTATTTAGTTGGTAGCGAGTTAGTTCTAAATCCCTAGAGACTTGGGGAGTAATTCATAATAAAACAATGTCAGTCATCACGGATCCTTTAATCACCAAAGTACTTGCTCTCTATGACACAACACAGAATAGTGAAGCAGAATGCTTATCTGAATGCCATACACTTAATGATTCAGTATCGATTAATCAGAACAACTCAAATAAGTCACTCTTAATGTCTGCACATGATGCTAAGAATATGGAATGCACCAGTGAGCCGTTTCAACATCTCAGTCAGCTTCTCAAATTACTCTTATCTACAACCATGGATCGAACAAGTTGTGCCATCCTTCGTCAGGATTTTCCCACTTTAACAAGAACTGTTTTGCTTAACTTAGAACGACTGAGGTTTCAAATTACCAAAGAAAAGCTCTCAACTGATGATTCTCGTGCTGCTCTCCAAACCATCTTCAACCAATTTCAGCCACTTACCCGGGAAGAATACTCCTCAGATTTTGATAATATCATGACTGGAATGTCTTTCAAGAAGCACACGGGAATGGAAATTCATGAGTTCAGAAACTCATTTATTCAACTTATGAGTAATATGGAAACATACATCGAGGAAGCTGCTAAAGAGAATAACAAGCTGAAGGAATTGAATGAGTGTCAAGAGTGTCCATGGAACAATGATGACGTGTCATGCCTCATTCCAGTTGAACCAGCAGAAGACACTGATTGCAGAATCTCAGTTGTGATGGAAAAGGATGAAGAGAACAGCACTGATCTCAAATTCTCAGAGTCAGAAAAGGTATCAATCAATAAGGTACACTTATCTGATCACACAAATTCTCACAAAAAGGTACATGACTCTTACCCTGAACATAACAATGTGGAATCAATCTTTGTTTTGTCTGAATCTAATGCAAGTAACATGATTGAAAAAAGGGTATATGATGAGCTTTCAAACAAATTTTCAATTCTTGAAAAACACTGTATCTCTTTGCAAATTGAAATACAACATAAGAATGAAATGTTTTATGCAAAAAAACAGTGTAGTAATCTGGAACTTCCAGAATTTAGAGAATTTTTTGAAATTAATCAGTTAAAATCCCAGATTCAGGACAAAGATTCGACCATAAGAAATCTGAAATCACTTCTGTCAGAAGCCCAGAAATATGACTGTCATGAGATGAGTGATACACTAGAATCTAGAAATTCTGAACTAGCTCTATGTGTGTCCAACCTTCTAAGAGAAAATGAGCATTTAAGAAAGAACCTTGAGGAAACAAACTCTAAGTTAGTCAATCAATCTAACCTCTTGATGAAAGATATTGATGATCTCAAAGCACAAATTCAGGATAAGAGCTTCAATATTGTTGCCCTAAAAAATGAGCTCAGGAAGTATGTTGGAAATAGGATGAACACTAAGTTTGCAAAACCTTCAACTTTGGGAAAGTCAAATGTTCAGAACCACTTGAAACGAACAGTTATTAAACAACCTAATGCCTTTAGGTCTGAAAGAGCTAAACCATTGAAATCTAAGCTTACATCCCAAGTTGATAATAAGTCTGATTTGTCAAAACCAGTCACATCATTGCCTAGTTCAGATATGATGAATCCCAAGCATAGGACTAATGGTCATCACCCACAGATCAGAAATGCAATAAGCTTAACTAGGTCTCATGCAAAACATCGTCTGACAGATCAATCCCCTAAGAAATTCTCTGATCACAAAAGGACAAATAGTCAAAACAAGGTTGTGCACTCATTTAGTTCAACTAACTGTGGCTTCAAATGGATTCCCACTGGCAGATTATTTAAGTTTACAGGACTTAAACGAACTTACATCCCTAGATCATGCCTCAAATGGATTCCCACAGGTAAACTTTTCAAGAATGTAGAACCTAATAGGATCTCAATTAATGATAAGTCTGTATTATACTGTGATGCATCCAAATGTGAGACTAATCATGTGACTAACTCTTCTATGTACAAATCTACATGTGCTTCCAGTACAATGTGCTCTCAGTCTTTTTCAGGTACAATGCTCAACTCAATCAGGAACTTCATGACTTGGTTCCCATCAGAAATGAACATAGCTCATTCAGGAGCTATAGCGTGCAACAGTTGATGCACTACTTACTTTGACTCCTATTCATCTTGAATCAGGACACGTTCATCCATATCTTTGTATAAATCAAGTTTCTTTAAAAAAAAATGTATATTTTTTTAAATTTACAATTTTATCATGTTTTTCCTATCTAATAAAGAATATTTTCACTGTTATCGATAACATCTACGGTCCTAGAAATGTCATTCAATAATGGCATGGGATCATAGATGAAGTTCGAACAATTGAAATATTCTTGTTTCTTTATATCGGGCTAAACTTATGTCAATCAATGTTCTTTGATGACCTTGATTGAGGGGGAGATTGTGTATATGTTTTTCTTGTCTACCTATGCCATTGGCTTCTGTGCTGGTTATAATGCTTGCTCGTTTGTAAGTTGAGGTCGTGTTTTGCCTTTGTAACTATCTGGTTATGGTTTTTGTAGGTTGTGGTCGTATCTTGCTCATGTGATTATCATTGTGTACCTACGTATTAAGTGCCTAGCTTAGATTTAAATGCTTATGTGTCTAAATGTTTAATTGATTCATGGTGATCAGTGTGATAATCTATGCTAGAGGCTTAGTCTATAATCCGTGTTAGCAACTTACCACTCGTTCATCAATACCATAGGGACCAAACTTGCCATATAGTGAAAGTTATGTTGCAGTAGCGACTTACCTCACCTCATGTTAAAACCACAAGGACCAATTGTGTCATACTGTCAAAGATAGTTGGTATACCCCTAGCGAATTACCACTTAGCGAGTTACCATTTCTTTTTCTCAAAAAGTTTTTCTTCTCTCTCGTTTTTCTCTTCCTCGTCATAGTGCTCATCTTAGCGACTTAGCAAGAGGTTTGCATCTAATCCCTCTCATCTTTGTTCTCTTAATCGTTTGGGTTAAGTTACTAACTTGTCTTTATATCCAGATCCTTTCGAGCTCGTGATTTGTGATTATTTGTCTCTCGCTTAGGTTCGATTTTTCATGTAATCGTGTGTTTGTTGCTAGTATAATGATTGAACGGGTTCAAAGTGTTTGGAATATATTGATTGTTTGGAATATATTGTTTGGAATACATTGATGTATGGTTAAGAGGATTGGACTGTTGGGTTTATGTTAGGAGTGTTCTTGCTGGCGATTTAACTTGTTCTTGGTAGCGACTTAGTTTGAATGTTCTTCATAGCGAGTTAGCGTTCAACTTAGCGACTACGTTTCTGTAGCGAATTAGTTCACCATATTCATGGCGACTTGATTAGCGAGTTAGTAGTTAGCGACTTGTATTTACAAGTTAGCGAATTAGTAACATTAGCGACTTAGTTAACGAATTTGTAGCGACTTGGGTGTGTTACTGCTCATGGCGAATTGTCTTCACAAGCTAGCGAATTAGTAACCTAGCGACTTAGTTAACTGTTTTGTAGCGACTTAGTTTAGTTACTGTTCATGGCGACTTGACTTTACAAGCTAGCGAATTAGCATAGCGACTTAGAGTGCTAAACTATTAGCGACTTGTCTGTGGCTCTAGATGACGACTTGTCTTTACAAGTTTGCAACATTGTTTACTTTCATGTTGCGAATTAGTCTTAGGGTCAAGGGTTATTAAAATGTTCAAAGGTTTAGTGCTAAAGATGATCTCACTCTCACAACACTTAGGATCTCCTAATTCGACTTGTTGAATCAACATACTCTATGTAATCTGTTATGACATCTGTGTTTAGGCAAAAGGTACTTGGTTTCTCTCACGACTGCCAAATGTTACTTTTTGCCTCATACATATTTGTTATATCACTTCTACATGTGTATCTTGGCTCATGTCATGATCACTTTGAAATGCACTCTTTTGCCCATTAATCCCTTATAAGCTCGTCATGTAATTATTTATCTATATGACTATACTTCATTGAAATATCTAAATTATGAATGTTATCATATATTTGAAAGTTTTCATATATTTGTAATCTATGCCACTCTATCTTTCTCTGTATGTGTTTTGGGGACTCCTTCTGAGTTACTACTTCTATGTCATAAGGGTGCTCTCAATGTTGTCTCACTTACCATTTATCATCTAACCTGTTCCCATTCATTACTGTTGATTGTATGATTACTCAGAACATCAATGGCAAGTTTAATCCCAGAAAAGAGCGTTACCCCTTCGGCATCATCCAAAGTTCTCTCAGACGAAGAAATCCTTCCCAGGAGTCAATGGGCTGTTATTGGAAAAAGCAACTGTTATGTGGACCTACAAAGGCTTCAACAAAATCCGATACTCAAAGTTTCTATTGACATCCTCAAAAACACAAACTTCTTCGGAGCAATTACCAAGCAATGCTCAATTCCAACCATTTACATTCAACAATTCTGGAACACCGTTCAATGGAACAAAATCACAGCACAATACTCCTGCAAACTGGATGATATGGAGTTCACAATTGATTCTGATATTCTGAGCAAGGCTCTTGGAATCACACCATGTAACCCTGACTTTCGTTCTGAATCTCCACCTGGTGCTGACGATTTGATTGTCTTTCTAATTGGATTGGGTTATCAGAACAGTATTTCAAGAGCATCTGACATCATCACTGGACACATGTATCAACCCTGGAGAGCCATTACAACAATTCTTAACTTGTGCTTATCTGGCAAAACATCAGGGTTCGATAAAGTGAGAATCCCTATCTTGCAAATCCTATGGGGAATCGTTAATAGGGTTGATGTGAATGTATCAGATCGTATTTGGGAAGAATTTTCGTTATCAATGAACACATTCATATCTGACAGAATCAATTTCCAGAACAAAGCTCAAGGCCGAAAGAAACAGAACAAGCTTGTAATTCCCAGCATCAGATTCTCTAAGCTTGTTATCCAGTACTTACAACAAACTCACAAATTCAATCCTAGGAGTGAATCAACTCTACATAATGCAGAAGATGAATATGTCTTGGGAAACCTGAAATATGTTCCTAGAGGTGTAGTCAATGAAATATTTGGTTTGCCAATTCCTGACTGTCTTCTCACCGAAGATATCAAGAAGAAGGACTACTTCAAGCAATACAAGAAAAGAGCAACCAAACTCTCTGCTGATGTCACACCCTCTCCTCTACAACCAAATGCTCCCATGACCAAGTCAGCCTCACAAGCATCCTATGCCTCTCTTCCTAAAAAGAGACTTGAAAGGTCACAACAGTCAGACACCGCATCCAAGAAGCAGAAAGTTAAAAGGAAGAAAGTGGAAAAGGAAATTGGTGAGAACACTGAGACACCAAGGGATGTTACCAGGTTAACTGATAAAGATGATGCTGATCTGCAACTTGGAATTCAGCGAAGCCTAGAAAGTCAGAATGTAAAAGCCCCAGTAGGTGGAATTGTGTTAAGAGAACCCGATCAACTACCTCGACAAACAACCCCAATTACACATGACAAGGGTAAAGGGGTTGCAAGTGTTGAAACTGAACAAGCTGCTCACATGCTTTTAACTATCTCATCATCTCCATCAAGCACCACAAATCAATATGAGCTGAAGAGAAGAACAGAATCATCTCATGCAAAAGAACAATCTGGAGTGGTCAAAGTGCCTGAAACGTTTAAGGAAACTCCTACACTTAGTGAGACTCAATCTGGCTTGAATGTTGACGCTCTGTTGCAAAAAGGCTCGCAGGAGAACCGTGAGACTAGATCTGATGAGACCTTGAAGATGGATGAACCAAATCTGTCTACTAACTCTCTATCCTCACTTAAGAATCTTGATGCAGATTTCTCTTTTGGTGATCAATTCATTAATGACAAATCCTTAGATACTGCACAATCCATGTATACTGTCAGCATTCAGCAAGATACGTCAACTATTCCTCCAATGTCGGCATCCTCACTATCAACTGCACTTCCACCTCCCTTACCTACTCAATCAACTGTACAAACACCACCAACATCGTCACCAACCCCTGAACCTGTCATTACAATTGCAGATGAGGTGGATCCACCAGCTTCCCCTCCACAGATTCTTACCTCTGATCAACTACTGGATAAAGCCATAAAAAGGATAGAAGCTCTGGAAAGGCAACTTCCTAAATCTGTTGATTCTCTGGTGGATCGTGTCTATAGATTGGAGCACCTCAACTTCAATGAAGGGGTTACTGCCGCTATCGAAGGAGAAGTCAAGGATGCTGTGGAATGGGCGATGGAGGCTCCACTTCTTAGACGTTTCAAGGACCTCCCTATCACCGATATGAGAGAAGCTCTGTTTGAAAGGATGTATGAGGCTGAAGAGGACAAGCATGAGGTTCACAAGAAACTCTATGAGGCACTTGAAGAATCCATTATGTTCGACAATCATGAGCAGTTTAAGATGGACGTCGGGGAAACAGAAGCTAGAAAGAAAAGGAGAACAATTGTGATGGAAGCATTGATGAAGGATCGCAAAGATCCTCCTCCACCACCAACGGGGGGCGCTGGAACTTCTGGAGCTGGTAATCCCTCTACAACAACCAACACACCTCCATCACAACCACCATCGTCACCGCCAAAACCTTCTAATCAATCAGGTCCTACAAAAGAACAGAGTACTACGAAGAAATCTGCTGCATGGACGACGGTTGATTCAAGGTTCATGTCCATATCCACCTCAATTCCTGAAGATCAAATGGTTCACGAAGAGTCTCAAGTCATGGCTGACTCAGAACCAGATGAAGATGATGCATCGACGAAGCATATTCCTAAGCCATCAGAAGATTGGTTTGATACTTACATGGCTGGGAATCGCACTAGCACATCCAGGGTAGCACCTTCAAGAGACACAATTCAAAGCTGCATTGTGGAAGATAGACCTCCTTCTCCAGAACCCACATGGACCATCCCAGAGTCTGACTCTATGATTCCTGAAAACAATTGGGCATCAGTTATCACCAATAATTATGAAGTTCCAGCTGAAGACTCTCTTCTGCACTACACTGGTGATATGGGAAGTTTTATTAGATGGTTTTGTGAGCGGAAGAGTATCTCATCCATAACTCCAAGAGATCTAGAAGGACAAGCTTACGAAATTGTCAAAGTCTTCCATTCTGATGCAAATCATCTTCAATATCAGATGGAATAATGTCATAAGATGCTGAATGACCAAGTCAGTGAGCAAATCAGTCGCTTCAATGTCAACAAATCTCTTCCTCTTGGTGGTGAACCTGGTCAGATAACCATTCAGGCTGAATTCTTCTTCAATCACGACTTGGACTATCTGTGTGCTCGCTCTGCTGAAAGAAGGCCTGCTCTATCAATATCAAAGATGAAAGCTGCAACCTACTCTGATCAGGGGCTTGAACAGATGGTTCCTGATCAATTCTGGGCTGCTGAAGAACAAAAATATGATATTGCCGCTTCTTATGGTATTTCTCACTGGTGGTTCAAAAAGAAGAAGTTCTACATCGAAAGACATGGTGCTGATAAAAGACGCAATGATGTCAGATCAAAGATGCAAATCTTAAGTGTTGTTAGTGTAGAGATCTTCCCTATCTATGGATATGAGTACTTGAAGAAGATTGTCCTTAAAAGAGCTGACTTCAAAGTGTATACTATTGAAGAGAACGACTTCAAACATCTTCTGCCAAATGATTTCGAAGATCTCTATCTCTTAAATCTTCAAGGACACCTTGAGCATTTACCTGTCCGTGAGAAAAAGGCCCTCTCTGCAGCTGTCACTCTTTGGATCAGGGGCTTAGTCATTCGAAAACGAGTTGAGGACTTTCAGCTTGGCATTGAAAGCTACCAAACCAGGATCAACCTTACAAGTCCTCAATGGAATGCAACTGGGCATGAATTTCATCGAGAATACAAAGTCCTTGACACCCCTAGAGCCGTCATCTTCACCGACAGATATGGATCTCGTATGCTTATGCGTCTATGTGAACTCTACAAGTTTAGTGATGGTACGCTCAAATTGGTCGAAGAAGAACTTGACACCAGAGTGAAAGAAGCCAAACTTGATATGAAATCTTGGGTTAAAACTATTTTTTGGACTGATGATGACGTGAAGAGATGTGAACATTTCATTGCTGCAATCAGACGAAGACTCAAGACACGAAGGATCTTCCGCAGCCTTGAAAGTTTTGTTGGTGGAAGGCTTCGTGATGGTCACTACAAACTTCCTCAGAGGACTGAATGAAGACTTCTTCGGGATACTGTTTATGGTGTGTTGTTAACTATGTGTAATATGTGGTGTAATAAATATGAACAACTGTAATACATGTAATAGTGCTAGGATCTGTACTGTGGTTTCCCCTTGTAAAAAGGGAAACATCTGTGTTGTCCATTTTTGATCATATAAAATCGGACACACTTTTCTCCTACAAATATTTTACCTCATACATATTTAAATCACTTGAGATCCAAAATCTCAAAGGATTTAAGATTTTTGATCGGGGGAGAAAATGTGATATAAATATGAAAGATGTTAAAAGATAAGATGTCCAATTTGTGTGCAAACTTCTCTCTTATATGTGCTAAACAATTTTTCGAATCTCGAAGCATATATTAAGGGGGAGAACTCTCTTTGCTAAATTCAAGTCATCAGGGTACACAACACTTAAATCTTTGCAAATTCAACTTTAAATGTTTTTAAGGTACCTTGATCATATGGCTTCTAATCCTTTGATGATAAAGGGTTCCCTCTAGTATGTGCAAAACTCTTTTCAAACCTCGAGGCACATATTGAGGGGGAGCGAATTTATGGAAACCTCATCCTTCCCAGAAATGCTATATCTACTTGATTTGATGTGGGAAGTGATGTTGATATCTTTTAGAAAATGGTAATCAAAGAAGTTAATTCTTTCTCTTGCCTCCGTGTGCAAAACATTTTCAAATACTTGATGCACATGTTGAGGGGGAGTTCTCGTTCTAAAAATATCAAAAACAATTCAGGTACAAAATGCTTTGATAATATATCACAAGTATCTGAATTGATTTTCAAATGGTTTTCAATTGGTTCCAATGGCAGATGAACAATACCAAATAGACCGACCAACTCTCATTTATGTACGGTGATATAAGGATGATAAGGTTAGGTATGTGTTCCCATGATCCGCCAGAACCGGAGGGATCTACCCAGGGACAATCCACTAGTTAGTGTAGATGTCCTTAGGTATGATGATAAAAGGAGAAAAATGAGATATGGGAAGAGTGCGGACTAAGACTGAGCTAGTACTGGAATAAACCCAACAAGGTTCTAGCTATGAAGTCTCGGTAAGCACTGAAGGGGTTGAAGAATTAAAAAGAATTGAATGAGGAAAGGGTGAAAACAAATAGCCCTCTATTTTTTCAACCTTAGGGCAGAAACCGGGTTCAATTCATATGCTACTGATGGTAACATCGGTATTGAAGACAAGACGTCATGGACCCAGTGACGCACTGCACTTCAACTTTCCAAACCACTCAAGTTCCTCTTAAAAGGACTTGTTTCATTCTCACGGGGAACCGACATTATCTATCGACTTTCTCTTAGAGATGGTTGATATTGAAGAAGGAGACCCTCTCCCTAGTCTCCGGTACAGGATCCAAATATGCACATATTGAGTCTAGAGCCACGAGATCATCAATAAATCTCATTAGGACACTTTCAATGAAGACTCTCTGTTTCACACAATGTGGAAAGAGAGATTATATCTTGAGTCCTACGCATTATCCTTGTGGTATTGCCAGAACATCTGAGTGATGTGTATACATATTCACTATGAAGATGGAAAGCCTTCTGGAGCCAACATCAAACAAGCTCCTGGTAGGTGGCATGTGAGATCTATTATATAGATCAACCATGTGACAACTGAACAGAAACAATGGAGCGATTCAATCTCTTGAATCAATCTTGGTTCAGGTTATGGATTGACGGATACCTTTGAAAAACCGGTCTTTGTGCATTAAAACTCTTTTCCTTAGCACATCGACCGTGTACTCATTTTTCAAACCAAAAGGTGTTTTTATGATTGATAATTGATTTTCAACAAAACCTTCGTTGTATTGCAAAAACAATTTCTATTGAACAATACACGATTGTTTTTCAAATCTCTTTTCATCAATCAGTGGACTTAAAATTCGCTGGTTCACTCACTCCGTGTTGTCTTCTTTGAGATGTTTCGGTTTGAGAACAGCTAGAACAGCTGCGAAACCCTGTCAAGGAAATTCTTCGGAATTATACCTGATCACAGGCAGTACATGTACTGATCAACGGGGAACCGTGGGCCGTGTACCTCAATTCAACGAAAGTGATCAAAGACACTTTCGTGCGATTTATTGCTAACTGTTGTATGCAGGTACGCCCGACGTTTGCAGCTGATCAGAATGAAGCGGTCGATCCATAGCCGCATGCTCACTTAACACATTCAACTCAAAGAAATCATGATTAGTGCATCAATGACTCTGATATTTTCACTCCAAGCTTCTGCTACGCTGCTGCCAATATCATGATTCAAGAAATACTTCCGCTACTCTGATGAGAAGATATCATGATCCAAAATGTGAGCATGTCGGTTCTAAAGTCACAACATCACATAATACCAACACCACAAAGGATGTCTCAGAGATTGATGATAGCTGATGATCTCAAAAGATGGCTCCTAATTATTATCTCATGGATCATTAATGACCTCCACTTAAAGTACAAATCTGTGCAGACTTTGAAGTTGCACTACTTATGCACAAAGATTGCGATGTTGAAGTTGTCTTGTCTACGAGCTCAAGAACAATGTCAAGAATAGAATGCTAGGATTTGAAATATAAAACATGGGGTGACCTCCCTTAGGGGGAGATTGTTAGGAATTAGAAAATTCCAGTATTGAAGAGTCGGTCACCCCAACTATTATCTAGCATAAGTTAGCTCGTAGACTAATCGTTAGTTACTTATTTATGTAGTTATGTAGTTAGTCAGTAGCGTAAAATAGTTTAGTGCAACACCGTGGAGGAAGGACGGGTCTTTACCCACTGTATCCCTGATCCACAGGCCGTCAGGAGGTCGTTTTTGTTTGTAACCTATAAATACCCTCTACCTTGCAAGGTAGAGGGTTGGATGTTCTTCGGTAATCTAATATTCAACAAGTTTCTCTTACTAGAATATCCCACTCTTTCTCTCTCTAAAACCATCTATGTGCTCATTGGGTTATTGACGTGATGTGTATGTGAAATCCAATATCCTACATATTCATATGATTCAAATGACGCATACAAGAACAGTGATCTAGAAAAGGCTAGGAAAAGGGCACTACTCCAAAAGGATGGTGTTGGAATCACTCCTAAACCATAATCAAGTGTTAGTAATTAATATGTAATAGTTAGCTTTATTATGGCCTTTATGTTTGTTATTAGCCTTAAGCTTATGTAGAAGGCCCATGAGCTTAGGCCCAAGCCCATAAAAGAAAGGATGGAAACTAGGAGTGTTGCCCTAGCTTTCCTCCTATAAATACTCTTGTAAACCCTTATTTGAGGGTTGGTTGTTCAAGTTATTTCCTCTCATCACATCTACGCCTAAACCGTGCATAATATCATGTGTGTGTGTTTGGATCTTGTTCAATCGCCTTTATCTCTTTCTATATTACTTGTGTTTGTAAAACTAGTGACCTAACAGTGGTATCAATCGCCAACTAGTTGGGTGAATCGTGTTTGTTTTTGAAGTGGGTTTCGGTCCTACGCCTAAAACGCACATTTGATACTTTGGTTCGCTTAAAAACTTGTTTTTTACACTTTTTACTCCAAGATTCTTGTACTTTCAACGTTTTGAGGTGTTAAAATACTTGTTTTTGGCAAAAAGTTTCAAACTTTATGCGTGGATAGTTGTCTTTGATCGAGTTTTTGAACGTGGGTTCTATCCTACTCGTAACTGTTTTAGAGGCTTTGGTTCATCAAGTTTCACACTTTTGTGTATTTTGGTGTTATTGAAGCTATTTTATCACACAAAAACTGGTTTAGAAACACTTTTGGACAGAATCAAAATTTTGAGCATTCCTACGCGTAGTAAAACCCTAAAACTACGCGTAAGTGCTTCCTCGGTTTGATCTTCATTTTCGTGGTTTATTCCGTGTTTTCTTACTTGGATAAGTCTGAAAATACGTCGACTTTGGATATCTTTTGCACTGTGATAGTGTAAAAGATCATTTGGGCAAAAACCCTAAAATTACGCATAAGCATAAGCTTACGCGTAGAAATCCTACGCCTAAGATTTTTCCTACGCCTAAGCCTAGTCTTACGCATAAGAAAATCCTACGCATAACTTTCTACGCCTAAATTTTGGCTACGCCTAACTTTAGTGCTTTTCCTACTTACGCGTAAGCTAAATCCTACGCGTAACTTCTCATTGTTACGCGTAACTTTGGTGTTTTTTACGCATAAGTGCTACTTGGTTCTTGTCTTTTCTACGCCTAAGGACACTTCATCAACAAAGGTTCATTCGACTACAAAGATCCATTTTTACTACACAAGTTTATCAACATGTCTCAACCACCATACTCTAACTATTTCCCTCACACTTATAATCATCAACAACAACAACAATTAACTCCACAACATCAACAATGGAATCAACAACAAGCTATTTATCAACAACCTCAACAAAATCAATTGGTTCCATACAACAACAACAATGCTCAAGCATATGTCAGTGAAGCGACTGAGGAAATCGATCCGTTCGAAGCATTGCAACAAGGATTTGTTATGATTGCTAATGCTTTTGGCCGTTACACCAACAAATCCAACAATCGTATTCGTTCATCATCTAACACACGGACTCAAGCTGTTGTGAACAATGGACGTGTTGAAGTTCAGAATCGTAATTATGGTCGTAAGATGGGCGGTGGTCAAGGGTTTAATGCTGTGGGTAGGAATAACAACAGAGCTCAAGTGGTGGAACAGGGAAATGCTCAAAATCGGTTAAATGGTATTAGATGCTACAACTGCAATGAGAAGGGACACCTGGCTAATGCATGCCCAAAGTCGAGGACTAGGGGCAGTGCTTATTTCGAAGAGGCTTTACTTTTGGCTCTTAAGGATGAAGCTGGTGGATCTCTCACAGACAAAGAACAGAGCTTTATGGCAGATGCAGACTCAGATGATGATATGGAGGACTTGCAGGCCAATACTGCTGTTATGTTGATGGCTAATATGCAAGAGTTACACATGAGTGAAACAGGCCCAGTGTATGACACTGATGGCTTGTCTCAGGTACCCGAACAAACCATCATCATATCTGAACTAATATCTCCGTTAATATCTGAATCCGGCACGGCTCAGAATGTTCAAAATGAGTCATCTACATCTCATTATGACGATTTTCAAATAAACCCCGTAGTTACATTTGACGATCCAGATGACCTTATGGTTTCTCTTGATAATCAAATTGACTCCGTGGTTATACTTGAGGATCTCAATAATGATCATGGTGTGACTCACGTTGAACACGCTGAACCTTTGCCTCATCCAGATCTTGTTCTGTTACTTAAAGACCAACAATCCCAAATTGCTGAATGTGTTGCATTAAATCAGATCTTAAAAAGTAAAAATGCACTGCTAACCAAGGATTTTGAATGCTTACAAATGCAACTCAACTTTTTCAAAACTCAAGAAAACTGTGAAAAAGGTTTTGAAGCCGCTTTTGCAAAATCTCATCAAAACGAAAAATATTTAGAGAAACAGATGCGTGATCTAGCCGCCTCGAAGAATGCTTTGTTGTCTGAATTAGAACAACTGAAACATGAACATAAAAAGCAACTTAACGCTCTCACCTTGGAAAATCAAAAAGCTAAGGCTGAGTTGTTAACTTGTCAAAAACAGTTCTCCGCATACAAAAAGCATTCAACGAATTGGGTAGATGACCTTCTTGAAGAAATTATCGGCTTGCAAAACAAACTTAAAGAGTTTAAAACTGTTGTTTACAAACATGGTGAATCAGTAACAGCTATTGAAAAGATTACCTTAAAACCCAATCCAAAAGGATATGGAAAAAATCTAGCTGATTACAAACCAAAGCTTTCACTAAAAACATTCAAACCAACTCCTGAAGTTTCCAGTGCAGAATACAAAATTGATAATACTGTTATGAGTGTTGTTGAATATCATCGTCAAGAGGAATTAGATGCAGAAGAAGAGAGTCGATCAAAATTAAAAAACGTTGTTTACAACAAACCTTTTAATTATAAAAACGCGGTCACTTTCGTCACACCAACGGATTCTTCTAACACACCAAGGGTTATCATCAAAACACCTGAGTCTTCTAATGTTAATCCCAAAACAGATTATGCACAAACTTATGGTCCTTTACCTTCAATTAGTGAAGTAAACTCAAAACCTGAAAATCGAAATATTCTTAGATATTTCGACATTTTTATGGCTGACCTCAAAATTTTACAACATGAGATAGAATATCGTTCTGAAATCAAAATTGAACATTTTTAATCGCCTCTGGCGCGAGAACAAAGAGACATTTTTTAGAAATATCTTTTACCTAATGTTAAAAACTTGAAAAGTTGTGCATTAGCCTGGGAACGGGATTTTCATAAGGAACTTGGAACTATGAAGGTCGTTTTCGAGAAAACAGAAACATCTATTTCTAATACTAAACGTAAAAAGAAACTTTTGAGAAAAGATGTTGATCGACTCTTGGAAGACCTTATATGTGCTGATGTCCATAATGCTGTGTTGTTTCATTCCTTGCCATATGCATCTGATTATATCTCTGCTGATATTGTTGAAAATGTTGTAACTGTTGAGAACACCGATAATGTGCTTCAGATCGAGTCTTTAAAAGCTGAAAATAAACAATTACTCAACGAAATTTACAATGCAAAACGTCGTCTTCATTGGTGTGAAAAAGATATTCACAATCATTAACTTAGTTTTCAAAAGAAAATCGCTCAGTTGAGTGCAAAATCTTCTGATCCTAAATTTGAGCAACTGGATGATCAAAACGTGTCTTTGAAAAGTCAAATTTCTAAATATGAACAAGAACTTGTAAAAGTTAAAAAGGAATATGGTGTCATATTTGATTTACTCAATAAGACTCGTCATGAAGCATCAAACGAACTTGATCACTATCTTGCTCACACTAGAGAAGTCATGAATTTTGCTGGTAACATTCGTTCTGAAAATCAAGATTTGATTCACACTATCTCTAAGTTAAGAGAAATGTTAGGAAAGTATGAACAACTTCCGCCTACCGTGATTAAGAGATTAGCACCAGTCACACTTAGTAATCGTGAACCTAGAATCCCTACTGCCAAATCACAAGTTGCTAACGTGTTTCCCTCTGCTGAAACAGGAATAGTTGCGTCTTTTCCAAACATCCGCACTTCACAGCCTAGGAGCACTCAATCGAAGAATAGGAAGTTGCGACCTAAGAAAAGATCAATAAGGAATGCTAAAGTAGAAGAACACCCTAGGACTCTGAATAAGACTCATGTTGCTTCCACTATAGATGTTGCGTCTGGCAAATGTAATAGAAATAGTGATGTAACGAATGCTAAACCGTTAAGTACTTTTGATATTTAGTCTGATGCACCTTGTGTTATTTGTCGGAAGAGTATGACTTCTGATTGTCATGACAAATGTGTTGCTAAAGCTATAATCTCTCGTTTACGGAATCCTAAGAATCGGAATACCTCTAGGCCCACTAATCATTCTAAGTCTGTGCTTGGTAGACCGCCTTCTTTAGATTATAAGGCAAACATTGCTGTCACTGTAGCTCCAGTTTCACCTCCTAAGAATGTAGTACCACCTAGTGCATTCACTAAGACTAAAGCAAAGAGTAGTTACAGATGGCAGAAATGGATATATAACACACTAGGATTTAAATGGATGCCTAAAACTATTAATGTGTGTATGTCTAATAAACCTTCTTCAGAACCCTCTAACATTTCGGGTTCCACATCTACTTCTATTCCATCTGTGTCGTCTGTGTGTAATGCAGGTGATACAGATCATTCTCTGGATTGTTGATAGCGAATGTTCCCGACACATGACAGGCAACCTTAAACTGTTATCAAACTTTATTGCAAAGTTCATTGGCACTGTCAGGTTCGGGAATGATCACTTCGCAGCTATCATGGTCTACGGAGATTATGTCAATGGGAACATCGAAATCAGCAGGGTTTACTATGTGGAAGGCCTCGGTCACAATCTGTTTTCAGTAGGTCAATTTTGTGATGGAGATTTGGAGGTTGCTTTCAGGGAGAAAACTTGTTTCATTCGTGATCTACAAGGAAATGACCTTATGTCTGGCTCGCGTAATTCTAGTCTCTACACTATCTCTATGCAAGACATGGTTGCTTCCTCTCCCATCTGCTTACTTTCAAAGGCAACATCTACAAAATCCTGGCTATGGCACCGTCGTCTCTCACATCTAAACTTTCAAACCATCACCAACCTTGCTCGACACAAACTAGTTGAAGGACTCCCACGATTCTGGTATTCAAAAGATCACCTTTGCTCAGCCTGTGAACAAGGGAAAAGCACTCGTGCTCATTTTCCTTCAAAGGTGGAACACAGCTCTCAGCATGTGCTTCACCTTCTTCACATGGATTTGTGTGGCCCAATGCGCGTGCAAACGATCAATGGCAAACGCTACATCTTAGTAATTGTTGATGACTACTCACGATGGACTTGGGTCTACTTTCTTCGAAGCAACGACCAAGCTCCACAAATGATCATCACCTTTCTCAAAAAAATACAGGTTCAGCTCCGCAACACCGTCAGGATCATCAGAACAGACAAAGGAACTGAATTTGTTATCAAAACCCTTCGTGAATTCTATGAGAAAGTGGGAATTCAGCATCAAACATCTATTGCACGTACACCTGAACAAAACGGAGTTGTTGAAAGACGAAACCGAACGTTAGTGGAAGCTGCAAGAACAATGTTAATCAATGCTAAACTTCCAGATTACTTATGGGCAGAAGCTGTATCTACTGCATGCTATACTCAAAACCGTTCTATGATCACAAAACGCCACAACAAAACACCTTTCGAGCTTGTCCACAACTATAAACCGAACCTCAAACACTTTCATGTATTTGGATCCCTTTGCTATCCGAATAATGATCGTGATGATTTTGGAAAGTTGAAAGCCAAAGCTGATATTGGAGTCTTTATTGGATACTGTGATAATTCTAAAGGTTTCCGAATCTGGAATCGTCGAATTAAGGAGGTAATGGAAACGATTCATGCTCATTTTGATGAACTCACGGAAATGGCTTCTGAGTATAACAGCTTAGAACCCGGACACAACCGTTTAAACTTCCCTCAACCCCCATCATCAGCTGAACAAAGCCCCAAGCTAACTCGTCAACAAATGGAAAGGTTATTTGCTCCTCTGTTCAGTGACGATATTGATGAACGTGCTCCAGGTGTATCCGCTGTTTCCGCTGCACAACCTGATAATATTTCTATACCTGATACACCTGCTACAACAACTACTGTTGAAGATGCACCTACACCAGTTGACTCCAACACAACAGTTAAACACACCCCTTCCAACAATGATGAACCAGCTGATGATATTCTGAATGAAGTACCCCCACCTGTAGATTTTGATCCAAATGCGTTCTTCAACCCGTTTGCTAATGAGACTGCTGCACCAGATGTCGCGGAATCTTCAACAAACCATTTGAATCCTCAGAATCTGCACAATGTATACCAACATCAACCCTCTACACACCGATGGACAAAAGACCATCCTCTGGCTAACATTATTGGCAACCCGAATCAACCAGTCGTTACGAGACAACGTCTTCACACAGATGGTGAACATTGCATTTATGCACTCACTGTCTGCCAATCTGAGCCTAAAAACATTAAAGACGCAATGACAAAAGACAACTGGATTGAATACATGCAGGAAGAACTCAACCAATTCAAACGTCTTGAAGTATGGGAACTGGTTGAAAGACCAACAGGGGTCTACGTCATTGGTCTAAAATGGATTTGGAAAAACAAATTGGATGCTGAAGGGAACGTCATCCGCAACAAGTCACGTCTAGTTGCTAAGGGTTATCGTCAGGAAGAGGGAATAGACTTTGAAGAATCTTTTGCTCCGGTTGCTCGTCTTGAGGCTGTTCGGATATTTCTCGCGTTCGCGGCTCATATGAATATGACGGTCTTTCAAACGGATGTCAAAACTGCGTTTCTCAACGGACAACTGAAAGAAACGGTTTATGTCAGCCAACCCGAAGGATTCGTTGATCCAGAGTGCCCGAACCATGTCTACAAACTGAACAAAGCTCTTTATGGTCTCAAACAAGCCCCTCGGGCATGGTACGATAAGCTATCATCTTTCCTCATTGCTAATAATTTCACCAAAGGTTCGGTTGACCCAACTCTTTTTATACAATATCACGGGGCACATATCTTAATTGTTCAAATTTACGTGGATGACATCATTTTTGGGTCTACACATAAAAAGTTTTCAATCGCTTTTGCAAAACTAATGAAGAAAAATTTTGAAATGTCCATGATGGGTGAACTCACATTCTTTCTAGGATTACAAGTTCATCAATCACCCTGTGGTATTATCTTGAGTCAGTCCGAATATGCCCTTGAACTGTTAAACAAATTTGGAATGACAACCTGTGACACTTATGCCACACCAATGGCTCATACCAAGAAGCTAGATGCTGATTTACATGGGAAATTAGTTGACCCTACCAAATACCGAAGTATTAATGGGTCCCTCATGTATCTAACAGCTAGCAGACCTGATATTGTCTTTGCCGTTTATCTATGCTCCCGTTATCAGTCGCGACCAACTGAAACCCACCTCTCCGAGGCTAAAAGAATCCTCCGATACATCAAGGGAACCATTAATTTGGGGATCTGGTATCCAAAGGATTCTGGTTTTGAACTAATCGCTTTTTCAGACGCTGACCACGCAGGATGCTTAGACTCAAGGAAAAGTACTTCAGGAGCTCTACAATTTCTTGGTGATAAACTGGTGTCTTGGAAATCAAAGAAGCAGGATTGTACATCGCTATCATCAACCGAAGCAGAATATGTAGCCATGTCCGCGTGTTGTGCTCAAGTCATCTGGATGAGAACACAACTCAAAGACTATGGTTACGTATTCGACAGAATCCCGATGTACTGCGATAATCGGAGTGCCATTGCTATCTCGTGCAACTCAGTTCAGCACTCGAAATCAAAGCACATCGATCTTCGCTATCATTTCATCAAGGACCACGTGGAACATGGTACCTTTGAATTATACTTTGTGGGTACTGAATATCAATTGGCAAATCTGCTCACCAAAGCCTTGCCTCGCGCTAGGTTTAATGAGTTGGTCCACCGGATTGGTATGAGGTGTTTGACTCAAGAGGAATTGGAAGACCTCCTCAAACAGTCTTAAAAACCTGTCAAACACCAACACTCTCTTTTGTAAATAAATTTCTCAAAAACAAAATACAAAAATATAAAATCTGATAAAACAACAAAAATATTCTCCTAATCTATTTTTCTTTCAACATGGCAAGTACATTTCTTCCGTCAACACTTTAATCTTTTAAAATTCAGTATTTTTTCCGATCAAGTGTTGAGGGGGAGAAAATAATTTCTTAACTGTTTCAAAACATCTGTGTACTTGCTTGTTATCTTATCTCGGTTGTTTCTCTTATCAATGGTGGTAAATGTTTCTGGTTCAATAACACTCCTCGGACTAAAATTAATAACCTTTCATCATTTTTCTTAAGTCGAGGGGGAGTGTCGTCAAATCTCTTTCTAAAAACTTTATTTGGTAACCAAAATGGAAGTTAAATGGCTTTGTTTGAAAAAAGAAAAGGTGGAGGGACTAAAACTGTCAAAATGTTAAAGTCAGTTTTAATAAAAACACCTCCCACCTACTTTTCACTTCACATTTAATACAAATACTTTCATCCTACGCTTCAAATTGATTCAAGAAAACCGTGTTTTTGATCTTCATTTTGTAAGTGTTTTCGTGTTCACAACATGTTTTTAAGATAAGGTTTTGAATTTCATGTAAATCCTACGGCTAAAACATTGTCTACGCGTGATTATGTGTTCTACGCTTAAGCGTATGAACACACAATCAATGTGTGTGTGTTTGTGGTGAAAAAGGAGGTGTCAAAACGTTTTAAATACATCAATGATACCATTTTAACCATCAAAACCCACCCAGAAACACGAACTGGTGATTTTTGAAAAATTAAGGTTTATAAGTCGATTTGGGTTTTTTCTAAATGAGAAGTGTTTTGGTCAAATAGATTGTTGGGTTATGGTCATAAGGTGTTGAATTGATCATTTCCATAGTTGGTAACCACCCAGAAACACAAATTGGTAGACAATTTGAAACTAGGGTTTAAAGTTCATAATTTTTGGGTATTTTTGATTCACAACGATTTTGATGTTATAACTTACCAGAATTAAAATGGTGCATATCCTATGGCTAGAAGTGATACGCGTAATTCTCAACCCTTAGGGTTTTGACCTACGCGTATGACATTCTACGCACAACGGAATCATAAATGTTCTTGCCATAAATTGTTGTTAAAATGATGTTTTGTGATAATGTTAATGATTTGATGAACTTATTTCAGGATTTGTTACACTTAAAATTCAGAATCAAGGTCATTTGCATTTCTACGCATAAGGATTACCCTACACGTAGTCAGTTATGCCTACGCGTAAGGTTCTACAGTGGGACTACGCGTATCCTGTGAAGGATATGCGTAAACAGTGCCTCTACGCATAAGGTCTACTCTTACGAGTAAGCCTTACGCGTAAGGTTTTTTATACGCCTACGCGTAAGCTCTACGCTTAAGGTCCCCTTTTCCTACGCGTAACATTTTCTACGCGTAAGATAGGATCCTACGCGTAAGCTTATAACTACGCGTATAAAACACTTGCTTACGCATAACTTTGTCATTGCTACGCATAAGCCTGGATGGACCTTCATAATGAATTGTTACGTATACAATCTTGTTAATAAGCTAATCATATCATCACGAATTCAATAATGTCACTAATAAACTTAAACGTTTAATATGTTATGAAATATAAGTGATAACATAAACTTTAAAACCTTAAAGTTAACTAACTCACGAAATGTTTCTGATCATCATTAGACTATTGGACAAACAAGTGACTTAGGACTCGTAACAATCATTAACACTACTCATTCAATAACTAGACAATAAAACCTTCTGTTGACTAACATTATGTCTTTCGATATGTTGGTTCTTTTGGCTAATGTTATTTCAGATAAAGATATGGCTGAACAAATGAACGTGGATGCACAAGAAGTTCTTACAATTGCTGATATCTTTCCAGAAGGTTACCCGAGAAAACTTGGAAAGAATAACCTTAGGGTTGACTTTGCCACCCTAACTTGCACATAATCTTCTTGTCTCATAGCGGTGGATATTCTCAAGACTCATCCTTATCAGAATATGCTCTCACACTCTGCCACAGTTCCAGAAGTCTACATTCAACAATTCTGGGATTCCATGCAGAGGATCCCTGGTCAAAATGCTGTGAAAGTGACTCTTAATCACAAGCAAGTCACTATCACTCCTGATGACTTACGGGCTGTTCTCATAATTCCAGACATCGCCCCAACCGACTTCTTTGCCACCCCTACTGAACAGACTGTCCTGCAATTCTTGATAGATATTGGTTATGATGAAGCTGCAGGAATCATTACTAAGCACTCTCTCGTGGAGCTGGAGAATATTCCTCAACCATGGAGGACACTCTATATTATCATCACCAAATCAGTCTCGGGTCGTGACAGTGGATATGAGCATCCCAAGCTCATGGAACTGCAGATTTTCTGGTCTCTGATCAACAAGAAGGACATCATAATTGAAGCACTGCTTTGGGAAGACATGATGTTGTTTCAGAAGAAGCTTGGCAACAAAATTCCCTATGTCAGATACACCAAGCTGTTGATTCAGAGAGCTCTTGGACTTCATCCTGATATCCCCAGGAGAATCAATGACCCAGATAATCATGACATCCAGACTGAGCACATTCTATCTGTCAGAATCAAAGAAACGTCTACGAAGAAACAGGGAGCTGAATTACCCGATCACCTTCTTACAGAGGAAATCAAAAAGCTGGAAACGTACAAAAGGTATCGGGTAGCCGTTAAAGAAGGTAAAGTTGGACACCTTGATGAAAAGGCTTCTGGGACACCTACTCGAAGGACCAGAAGAGGCAGTGCTGGTAGTGCCACAAGTACAGACAGTCAGAGGAATGTTCCAAAGAGGAAACCTATTCCAACGAGGAAACCTACTCCTAAGAAGAAAGTTCCCTCTCAGGAAGCTACTCCTATCCCATCCTCTACACCTGAACTTCCAAGAAAGCTTTTGGACGAAAGTTCTGAAGGAACACAATCAGACGAGGAGATTCATTATTCTGAAACTGCACAAGATGTCTAAGACATTCCAAAACCTCCAAGTCCTCAAGCTGACAAAAGTAAAGTGAAGACTCCTGTACTTGAGACATTTGATGAAAGCTCTGAAAGTGAAAATGTTGAAGAGCCACCGGAAATTGAGTACAAGAAGAAAGTCAAACGACTTAGACATCAACACAAGGCTGAAGTGTTTGCAAAAGATCAAATGGGTGGTCCCGGAGGATCAAGTGGTGCTGCCCACTCCGAACCAACTCCTGATGCGGTTAATCGACCCGATAAGGGAGCTGGTACCACCACTATTATGCAACAACAACCGCCTGTGGAAGATACTATAGTGTATGACTTTGAGAATCCAGAAACTGACAAGAAGAAGAAAGATAAAGATACTGATTATGACATGTTTCTTCTGGATAGTCCGACACGTACACAGAAGGAAACTTATGAACCGCCAAAGGACCCAGAGTCTCCTCACATCTCATCATCATCAGATTCTTCTTCTCACTCCTCACCACCACCATCAAAGAAGTCAACCAAAGCAACATCCAAATCTGTGAAGAAACCACCTCGCTCTTGGATTTCTCAAACACATGAAAGAATTGTGAAAGCTGTCAAACAAGTCAGAATGAAAGACATGTTATACAGGAATCTTAACTTTCTCAATCAACAAATACAATATCTACATGACGAGAATGACAAGATGCAAGAAGAAAGGAAGTTTATTCAGGAATTCATGAAAAGTCATCGTCAAGAGGAACTGAACGAAATGATCGAAGGTTACACTAACAACTACCTTCAGAATATCGTTCCTAAAGTCACAAAGGAGTTGTTTACCAGACAACTATATCCAACTCTGATGCAAATCGCCAAGCAAACTATCCGATCAACGCCCCTAACCGTAACAATCAATCCAACCGATCTGGTAGTTTTCTCTAACAATGAATTGGTGGCCAAGCTTGTTACACAAATGTCGCCACGACCTGCAATGTTCAACTCTGAAGAAGCAAAACTGTATCAAGCATTGCTAGAGTACCAACTTCAAGAAGATTGTAGATTTGAGGCAGAAAAGTTGAAACGTCCTAGAGACGATGAAGATAAGCATAAAGACAAGGACTCTGCACCTAAACGTCAGAAGCAGTCTGGTGAATCTTCTTCGATGCCACCTCCTCTACAACGGACTTCTTCTCAACAAAAGTCTCCTCCACCTCGGTCTTCTACTGATAAACCTCGGGACGATTCCGAGTTACCACCCATGACTCAGAAAACCGGTGATCATTTTGAGTATACGGGTGGTGACGATGAAGAGGTCCTTGAGCCCCTACAACAACCCACCTCACCCAAACAAGTGCAGAAATCGGAACCATCATCAAAGCCCTCGAAAAAGAAGAAGAAGAAGACGCTTCAATCTGACGTCGTATCTTGGCTAGATGACGATAAAACCGAAGAATTTGAATGGTTCTCTACACTTGTCGATCAAACTCCCTACCCTGAAGAAGGTCAAGAGCTGGTAGATGGTTCCACATTGGAGCATGCTAAACTGTTGCAAGAAAAGTTCCATGTGAAGAAAATGACGAAATCTGAATTGAAGCGAATCAAGAACGAAGCTTTTCAAATTCTAAAGGACAGCTCTGAAAGCGCCCTCGAGGTCGAATATCATCTTGAGAACATCGCTCGAGCTATGTCTAACAACATGGATTGGCTCAATCCAGAAGCAAACATTGACTTCACACAAAGGGACAACCCTCCATACTACACCGATTGGACAAAACCCCTACCGACCATTGGCCAAGCAGATGAACCACGGATTCCCTTTCGATACTTCTTTAACAGAGACCTGGATTTTCTCTTACACGGTAGCGATGGTTCGCAAAAATACGCTACATCGTTGACTCTTCCATTCCCAGCGGCTATTTACTCAAACTGCATAGCTATCGAGGAACGTGCAAATCGCTTGTTTTCTGACAACGTGCAAGCATACGACCGAGATGCATTGTATGGGATTCATCATTGGCCTGAACGCCGAAGAATCTACTACAGAAGCTCCCTGGTTCAGAAGTCTCAACACGCAGTGTACAGTTCTAAGGACATCGTGGCCATCAAACACGTTGATCTCAAGTCTAAGTGGGACTACACCTTCTTGAAAAATATCATAGTCAAACGACAAGATGAACAGGACTATGCATTCTCCGAAGCTGACTTTGAGAATTTGTCCCTCAACGACATCGAAGACATGTACCTTGCCAAAGTACAGGGTCGTATGAGACAATTCTCGACTGAAGTTCAACGCGAATTTATCAAGTCACTTCTCATCTTCATTAGACGCATCGTGATCAAATAACGTGTAGAAGATATCCAGCTGGCTGTTGAATCTTATCAGACGCGTGTCAACCTCACTCCTCCAACGCTTGATCTTCCCGACATCAATCAGCTATCTCAATATACGCTCATCAGCAAACCTTTCGGAGTTGTTTACCGCAGTGAACTTCAAAGAAACTGCTTAATGGCGTGTAGTGATCCTCAGAAATTCGGGGATCATACTTTGAAGCTGGTTAGGGACGGATTGGCGTACAGGTTGAAGGATATACGCCAGAAAATTGGGTCTCCTAAGCGCTGGAATTCTCAGGAAAGGAGGGATGTGAGACGAATCATCACAATGATTGATGAAAGGTTTTTCAGAAGGGATCAGTTCAGACGATTGGAGAGCTATGTTGGTGGTCGACCCAGGATTAACATAACCGGCTTTCAACGCCCTTTGCGCACTCCTGGGAACATCATTGCACTTCATGGTACCCCTTGAATTGTTTCTTTCATATAATTTTGGATGAATGATTATATATGTCAATGGCTTGTGCACACATAACAGTGTACAACCCGTAATTGTCATGAAAGGACCCTGTGGTACGCATCAGTGCCACAATCCTTATAAAAGGAGCGAAAGCTTCTTACTTTTGAGTAAAACCTATCAAACCTTTCATTATTTAAGGTTTTGCTCAAAAGAACAAGTACTTCCCCGTATGATTTTCAAAACCTCAACCGTTTATATCACTTGTTGAGGGGGAGTATTTGAATTAAAACTTTGTTCATAAATTGTTCACTGTGGTCACTCTTCCCGCAACACTCGAAATGGTCATATTTATTCTCAAACGTTTCAAAAATAACATTTTCATATGCCATTTTTGAGGAGGAGAAAATTGTGTGATAAGAAATATGTGGTGCAAAATGCAAATGAATCTGTGTACCTTAGACTTAACCAACGAATTGACGGTACTAAACTGTTTGTAACTCGAAAAGACTTGTCCTGGACGGGTAATAATTTCAAGCTAGTTCGCTAGTAATGTAAACGTGTCTCGCAAAGGACTTGTCCAAGTAGAAAGTACCATTCGAGACACTCTTGGTAGACATGAACTCTGATGGGTATGACAACCTTTCGAGGTTTGTCTACACCTTCAAGTTAGTTATTAGAGCTAGTTGTCACCTAAAAACTGACAATGTAACTCTTTAACTACGCAACGTAACCGTGTCTCGCGGGGGATTGTCTATCTCGAGTGGATCAATTCAAAATGTGCGCGCTCTTTCCTCACTGTGCATTTAAACCATTAAAACTCTTAAGCACATGTGGAGGGGGAGTATTTATGCAAAATCCTATCTCTCACAGTGGTTCAAACATGTTTTTCATTTACAAACCCTTTGAGAGATGTTTCACAAACAGTGGTTTTAATGGCAACATAGGTTAGTCATGGAGTTATAAGGTGACTAAGGTTAGGAATAACCGTCCTATGATCCGCCAGAGCCAGAGGGATCTACCCAAGGACATCACAAATAGTTAGTACTTAGAAGTCCTTAGGTACGATTATAAAAAGAAGAAAATGAGAATCGGAGAAAGAAGGAGTTGAAGAATTAAAAAGAAATGCAAAGAAAAGGGTGAAAAGAAATAGCCCTCCAAATTATTCAACTTAGGGCAGACACCGGGTTCAATTCATATGCTACTGGTTGTCACTTAGTGACATCGGTATTGAAGATTAAAAATCGTCATGGACCCAGTGACGCATGCACTAAACCTTCTTAGCCACTCAAGTTTCTCTCACCAGAAGCTTGTTTCATTCTCACAGGGAACCCTACGTAAACTATTGGCTTTCTCTTAGAGATCGCTGGTATTGAAGAAGGAGATCCTCTCCCTAGTCTTCGCTCAGGAAAACCAAAGCGCACTATTGAGTCTAGAGCCACGAGATTCATCAAAAGATCTCTTAGGAACACTTGACATTTATCACTTGACGATCACCAAATAAGATTATCAGTGATTCATATCGAGTCCTTCACAGATCTTAGCAATCTGTCGAGAACATTTATGAGAGGTTCACATCTGTGATCCTCAGTGATTGAATGGAAACTCCTGCCAGGGTCAACATCAAACAACCCTGACAGCAGGTCACTTCGGTAACTCCCCGTGGATTACGCGGAGTGTGTCTCAAACGGTCTACAGTCGTGAGGTGATGCTACGGTGTACCTCAGCGACTCATCTGAACTGTAGATGTACTTCGGTACATCGTGTTATCTCACTTGTGGGACTCCAGTTCAGGAACGGCCTTTGTAAGAATTAGAGTTGTGTTTTCACACTATGTTGTTAACACTCTCGAAGTTCAAACTTGTAAGTGCCGGAACCTGCTTATTACTAACCGTTTGAAATGTTTTCTTCTTATGGAAGCTCCGGAGCAGGATGATCGTGCTGATTCTTCTCATGCTCACGCCAACATCATCACTAATGGAAGTTCTATTCAAAAGCAACACAATCGTCAGAATGATTCTTCGTCAAACCAAAGAATCTACAAAGTTAAAGACTTAGAGAACTTCATCAGTATTGAATTCCAACGTCATAGAGCGTGTGAGCATGTTGAAGAATGACGTGGAGACACTGGAGCAGCGAAGCAGACCTGAGACAGACTGATGCAAACAACAACATACTATCACTTTCACCACAAAGAACAATGATCAAAGAACAAAGTTAATGATGACGTCAAAGCATAACTGTTCAAAGATAACTATCTCTCTACACTGAGGAGATTGTTCGAATCAAGGCAATTCCTCTCACAAGAAAGAAGAATGTCAGAAGACGTCAGAGCTACTATTACATCAACGCCTTCACCATTCATCACCAACACTTGAGGGGGAGATTGTTGGAATCACTCCTAAACCATAATCAAGTGTTAGTAATTAATATGTAATAGTTAGCTTTATTATGGCCTTTATGTTTGTTATTAGCCTTAAGCTTATGTAGAACGCCCATGAGCTTAGGCCCAAGCCCATAAAAGAAAGGATGGAAACTAGGAGTGTTGCCCTAGCTTTCCTCCTATAAATACTCTTGTAAACCCTCATTTGAGGGTTGGTTGTTCAAGTTATTTCCTCTCATCACATCTACGCCTAAACCGTGCATAATATCGTGTGTGTGTGTTTGGATCTTGTTCAATCGCCTTTATCTCTTTCTATATTACTTGTGTTTGTAAAACTAGTGACCTAACAGATGGAAACTTAGGTTCTCGACCTAGTGCATCACCTTCTAGTGTACTACTGAACACTGCTTGTAGTAGCAAACCAAAACCTAAGTTTAATCCACAAACAGTTAGAAATAAACCCGTTGATCTAAACGTAAAATTTCAGAAACCTAATAGGTGGATCAATATAGGACGCAGACTCTTCCCAAAAGAAGTTTCAACATACCCTAGATCTAACCACATATGGATACCAACGGGTAGAGTTTTCAAAACTATTGGTCTTAGGTGGATTCCTACAGGTAAAATATTAAGTAGTTGCACCATAACATCCATCCTTGAGGTAGGAAAGGAACTTATCAAAATAGCATGTTCAGGTGTCAAGAAGATAATTGACACTACATCTTTATGCCTCTAACATCTGGAACCCAGTTACACTTGGGGCTCCATCTTTCTTTCTATCTTGCCCCCTCCTATTTTCTATACAGGTACAACAGCGATGGCTTCTAAGTACAACAGCTTAGGACCCGTTTCTCATCGTCTAAAATTTTATGATCCATCAGCTGCTCCACCATTGTACTTAATCGTCAAAAATTGGGAACATTGCTTGCTCCTATGGTTAAAGATTCTGTCAAAAGTCTTGCTTCAGATGTATCGAATGTTTCCGCTGCACAACCTGATAATACTCTAATTTCTGATACACATGCATCTACAACAACAACCGTTGCTGTAACTGCACCTCCAATCGAATCTTCGATAACAGAAGATCAAATTGTTTCCAACAACAATGACACAGCTGATGATCAACATAATGATTAAACAAAGCAGTTTTATCAGTAGTTGATTCTCACGAGATATTTATGGTACATCACACTTGTTCGATTAATTGAACATACATGGTTTTGCTGTCTCCTTATACATGGTTTCGCTGTCTTCAATTCATCATCAACATACGTGGTGTATGATTCTGAATCATTGAAAACATCGTGGGGGAGAGAGTGTGTAGGTGGTCATTGCTTCATTGTTCTTCCACATGCTTCTTTGCAAAAACCCAATGCCTTCTTGAATTTCTTCAATTAGGGGGAAGAAATAAGATGATTTGTGGCTCAAACGTCTCACTTTGGTGTTATCGTCTCAATTTTACGGGTGATCTTGTGTGAAGTTACCCAAATATGATGTTATGATGCCTCACACACGGTCTTGTTATCGAGTTATTGCATATTCACAGGTGATTAGTATTCCGAACGATCACAACATTCTGGGGAAAGTCATTTCATTTCGTCTTTCGTGGTTTGTTTGGTGTGATGCGTCTATATACGTGAGAAGATCTTGTTGATTTCTGGCATGTTACCCTCGAACTGATTTTCCGCAATAAGTCAGATTTACATTGTGTGGTTTACTGCTCATCTACAAATTCCGCTGCATACTGAAACCTTCAAAAGTTAGAGGAAATGTAGACTTCATGAAAGTTTTAAATCTGCTAAAGACAGTTGTCAGTTTGGGGGGAAGCTGATTCTGAAACTTCTTCATAATGGCTTCTGAGCATAACAGCTTGGAACCCGGTCACAACCGTTTAAACTTCCCCCAAACCCCATCATCAGCTGAACTAAGCTCCCAGCTTACTCGTCAACAAATGGAAAAGCTATTTTCTCCTCTGTTTAGTGATGATATTGATGAACGTGCTCCAGGTGTATCCAATGTTTCCGCTGCTCAACCTGATCATATTCCAATACCTGATACACCTGCTACAACAACCACTGTTGCAGAAGCACCACCAGTTGACTCTACAACAACAGTTGAACAAACTGCATCCAATGACGCAGAACCAGTTGATGATGTTCTAAACAATGAAGTACCCCCACCTGCAGATTTTGATCCAAATGCGTTTTTCAACCCGTTTGCTAATGACTCTGCTGCACCAGATGTTGCGGAATCATCTACAAACCATTTGAATCCTCCAAATCTGCACAATGTTTATCAACATCAACCTTCCACACATCGTTGGACGAAAGACCATCCTCTTGAGAACATTATTGGTAACCCGAATCAACTAGTCGTAACAAGACAACGTCTCCACACAGATGATGAACATTGCATTTATGCACTCATTGTCTGCCAATCTGAACCTAAAAACATTAAAGACGCAATGACTAAAGACAACTGGATTGAATCCATGCAAGAAGTACTCAATCAGTTTAAACGTCTTGAAGTATGGGAATTGGTTGAAAGACCAACAGGGGTCTTCGTCATTGGTCTAAAATGGATTTAGAAAAACAAATTGGATGCTGAAGGAACAGTAATCAGAAACAAGTCACGTCTGGTGGCTAAGGGTTATAGACAGGAATAGGGAATTGACTTTGAAGAATCATTCGCTCCGGTTGCTCGTCTTGTGGCTGTTCGGATATTTCTAGTGTTCGCGGCACACATGAACATCACGGTCTTTCAGATGGACGTCAAAACTGCTTTTCTGAATGGTAAACTGAAAGAAACGGTCTATGTCAGCCAACCAGAAGGATTCGTTGATCCAGAGTTCCCGAACCATGTTTACAAACTAAACAAGGCTCTCTACGGTCTCAAACAAGCTCCTCGGGCGTGACGCTGATCACGCAGGATGCTTAGATCCACGGAAAAGTACCTCAGGAGCATTACAATTTCTTGGTGATAAACTGGTGTCATGGCAGTCGAAGAAGCAGGATTGTACATCGCTATCATCAACCGAAGCAGAATATGTAGCCATGTTGGCGTGTTGTGCTCAAGTCATTTAGATGAGAACACAACTCAAAGACTATGGTTACGTATTTGACAGAATCCCGATGTACTGAGACAATCGGAGTGCTATTGCGATCTCGTGCAACTCTGTTCAACATTCGAAATCAAAGCACATCGATCTTCTATATCATTTCATCAAGGAGCACGTGGAAAAGGGTACTGTTAAATTATACTTTGTGGGTACTGAATACCAACTGGCAGATCTCCTCACCAAAGCCTTAGCTCCTGCTAGGTTTAATGAGTTGGTCCACCGGATTGGTATGCGGTGTTTGACTCCAGAGGAACTGGATGAACTTTTAAATCATTCTTAAAACCAGTCAAACACCAAAACCTCTTTTGTAAATATTTTTCAAAACAAAATAGAAAAATACAAAATTCATAAAATACAAAAATATTCTTCTATCTAAATTTCTATCAAAACCAAACATCGCAAGTACAAATCTTCAGTCAACACTGTGTTTCATCAAATCTTTCAGCAATTTTCCCGAACAAGTGTTGAGGGGGAGAAAGTAAATATTTTTCAGTTTCATAAAACCTTTTACTTGCATGTTTCCAAAAATATGTTGTTTCTTCTAAAAAAGGTGGATACGTTTCTTGTCAAATACTCTCCTCGGACTCAAATGTTTTCAAAATTCATTATTTCAAAAGTCGAGGGGGAGTATCGTTAAGTTTCTTGCCTTACAAATGTTTTGTCTAACCTAAACAGAAGTTAAAGGATCTTGGTTGAAACCTCGTTGAGGTTGAGGGACTGAATGTGATTACTTGGAAAATTAATTTTTACCAAATCATTCACCCAACACATTCAATGCACCACTTCATGTGCATTTACTCTCAAACCAACAAGATCAAAACGACCCAAATCAAATCTTCAAAATCCGTTCAAGCTGTTCATAATCTGTAAGTTCTAAATTGTTTTGATCAAGATTCTAAACAAGGATTTCTAAAATCTTTCAAATCCAACAGTTAAAACTCTTTAAACTGATTTTGGAAAACTGTTCACTAGAACGAACTGGGTGTTTATGCATAAAAGTGTTTGGATTGAAATGAGTTATGTTAAAACCTTTCTTTGTGTCTATTAAACTTGTTTCAATCGTCCAAAACCATCCAGAATCTTAAATTTCATTATTTTGAATTCTAAGGTTCTTGCGCTCATTTAGGATTTTTCTATTCTGTGATGTTTTTTGTGGTCAAGAAAGTGTTAGAATAAGTATATATGCATGTTTGAACCTTTAAATTAGCCCAGAAACATCTAAACTGTAAGAATTTAAGTTTTAGGTTTTTTAGGGTTCATATCCCATGAATCTTCTGATTCTGTGGTGGAAATGTGTTATATCTTGTTCCATTGCACTCATATGACATCTAGGACACTCCAAAAACATTCTTGTTTGATTTGTGTAGCTATATCTCTTACGCGTAGATTAAGGGTTTAGGGTTTAAGTAATTTTACGCCTAAGTCTTTCTGTGTGTATCTGATATGTTCTTATGCTTGCTTTGTGATCTAAAAAGATGTTTGGAATTAACTGCAATCAATTTTTCATGTTTATATTTAATAGGTTAATTATTCGTAATGTCAGAATTTTAGGTGTTCAAACCGTTACGCTTAAGGAATACTTTATGCGTAAAGGTTACGCCTAAGAGAAATATTACGCGTAACTCTTACGCATAAGAGGTCTACAGTGGATTACACGTATCTTGGAAAGATATTCGTAAACAAGGCTTGTTACGCATAATCTTTTCTCTTACGAGTAAACTTTACGCGTAACATCTAGCTTATTCCTACGCGTAAGCCTAAAGCCTTTGAACTTGTCTTACGCGTAAGAAACTCTTACGCATAAGCTTGGTCTTACGCTTTAGCTTAATCCTACGCATAAGCTCCTTTCTTACGCATAAGGATCCTTGTTACTCGTAACCCACTGTTCACTATATTTTGGCCCGTTACGCATATGTTACTTGTTATACGTTACGCATAAGTCCCAAATACCTGATGTTTCATATGAGCTTTCAAATGTTAATATGTTGTGTGTTAAGTGAATAATTGAACTTTGAAATTTCAAAATTAACATGTTCATGTAACTTTTCACATCAACTTCATACAATTGGACAAATGTGACTTAGGACTTGTAACTAACATAAACATGGTACCATCAAACAAGTAATTAGATAATAAATCAGACTAAAAAAAACACATTGTGTTTCCATATGTCTGTCTCTTTTACTAAGAACTTTCAGATCACAAAAAGGCTGCAAATCAAGCAAACATCAATGCCCCTGTTGAGATCTCGATGGCAAACACATTCCCTGCTGGATACGACAAAACAATTGGCAAGAACAATCTCCGTTGCATCTTCAACAACTTCATATGCTCAGAATCATCTTGCAGAATTGCTGTGGTCATCCTTCTGCAATATCCATTCAATCACATGCTCACAAAGTCATCCTCAATATCTGACTTCTCTCTGATGATGAGTATGATTCAATGGATGAAGAATGAAAATTTTGTAAGACATTAAAGCAGAAAAGGGTGGAATATCATGCTTCAACCTTTCCGGTTAATCAACCCGGTGGGGCAGGAGGGTCAAGCAGTAGTCCTCCACTTATGGAAGATCCATTGCAAAACAACTCTTACCCCATCCGATCCGGTTAATCAACCCGGTAAGGATCAGGGTGTCACTGTCACTACAACTGTTGAAATGAAGCAACCACAACAACAACTAAAACAACCGCAAAAAGAAAATCATGGTGAAGATGTGGAAATACATGACGAAGGAGATTACGATCATGATAAGGATGAAAGAGTCACTGATGATGATAATTTGGTGGCTGAAGAGGAAATGATGCGAAAAGAGGCTGAAGAAGCTGTTAGAGCTGAAGAGGAAAAGTTAAAGAAGGAATCAGACAACTACATAGTTGACAATCCAATAGACATACCTCAACAGTCTTCTGAATCACCTTTTGATACTTCCACCAAACCCAAATCATCATCCCAATCATCACCTCCATCAACAAAAGAAACAACTAAGTCTACAACAAAATATGTTAAGAAGGCAACTCCATCCAATGATTCGACAAATGGTTAAGCAGGTTTTCACCACTACACACCAAGCTACACAGCTACCACCATCTGATCAACCAAGGGTTTCAGAAACCACACCACCAATGGATAAAACCAGTAATCACTTACCAAAAACAACTCAATCTCATCGCCCCACTCCTACACTTCAAACGGAATCAATCAAGAACCTTAGTACAAAATCGTTTATAAAACAAAGTTTGTGTTTGTCTACCAAAGTGAAAATCATCATAATTGCTTCATGGCTTTCGATGAAATTCACAAGTTCTATGACGCCACCCTGAAGATGGTTCGAGATAGATTGGCTTATCGATTGAAGGTCATTGAGTTGGGTACAATTCAGACGGAGAGTTGGAATTCAAAGGATCACAAGGATGTTCTTCGGTTTATCTCAAGGATTGATGAAAGGTTGATTCATCGGGATCAGATGCGACGGTTGGAAAGCTATGTGGGAGGAAGACCAAGCTTCCCGATTCATACATACAACGTCCTCAGAAAGTAGCTGGTCATGTGTAATCATTGGGTACTCTCTTAACATTCTTGATTGTGATTTTGTTTGTTTGATATATTCATTATGGCTTGTGCACACATAACAGTGTACAACCCGTTCTCGTAATGAAAGGACCCTGTGGTACGCTTTAGTGCCACAATACTTACAAAAGGAGCGAAAGCTTCTTACTTTTGAGTAAAACTTATCAAACCTTTCAGTTTTAAAAGGTTTTGCTCAAAAGAACAAGTACTTCCCCTTATGATTTTCAAAACCTCAAAAGTTACTATCACTTGTTGAGGGGGAGTATTTGCTTATAAATTTTGTTCACAAAATTGTTCTTCGTGGTAATCTTCCCATAAAACTCGAAATGGACATATTCAATATCAAAACTTCGTCAAAAATAACATTTATATGCCATTTTTTAGGGGGAGAAAAATTATGTGATAAGAAATATGTTGTGAATTGCTATTGAATCTTCGTGTGAAAAGACTTCAACCCATGAATTGACAAAAACTGAACAGTCATACATCGAAAATATTTGTTCTCCAAGACTTATCCGAGTAGATCGTACCTTTCGACCTAACCGTGTCTCGCGGGGAATTGTATCTCTGTAACTATACAACGTAACCGTGTCTCGCGGGGAATTGTCTATCTTGAGTTGATCAATTCAAAAGTGCGCGCTCTTCTCTCACCGTGCAAATTTCTGTCAAAACACTTAAGCATGTGTGGAGGGGGAGTATTTCTACAAAATACAAAACTCTCGAAGTATTACAAAATGTTTCTTACTTATAAATACTTTGAGAGATTCTCATGCTAATTGGTTTTGTGGCAATGGAGTTATAAGGTGATTAAGGTTAGGAATAACCGTCCTATGATCCGCCAGAGCCGGAGGGATCTACCCAAGGACTCCACCAATAGTTAGAATCTAGAAGTCCTTAGGTACGATTATAAAAAGGAGAAAATGAGAATCGGAGAAAGAAGGAGTTGAAGAATTAAAAAGAAAAGTAAAGAAAATGGTGAAAAGAAATAGCCCTCCAGATTATTCAACTTAGGGCAGACACCGGGTTCAATTCATACGCTACTGGTTGTCACTTAGTGACACCGGTATTGAAGATTAAAAGTCGTCATGGACCCAGTGACGCATGCACTAAACCTTCTTAGCCACTCAAGTTTCTCTCAACAGAAGCTTGTTTCATTCTCACAGGGAACCCTACGTAAACTATTGGCTTTCTCTTAGAGATCGCTGGTATTGAAGAAGGAGACCCTCTCCCTAGTCTCCACTCAGGAAAACCAAAGTGCACTATTGAGTCTAGAGCCACGAGATTCATCAAAAGATCTCTTAGGTACACTTGACAATTCATCGCTTGTCATTCAACAATAAGAACGCAAGTGATATATTATCGTGTCCTTCATAGATCTTTGCAATATGTCGAGAACATTTATGAGAGGTTCACACATGTTATCCTCAGTGATTGAATGGAAACTATAACAACCCATAAAATTTCTGGATTATTATAATAATATTTATCACGTCTGAAAATTCAAAACAAATTTTTTTCCGACAAAATGCCAATATCTAAAATTTAAAAACGAGAGGTCATTTCGTTTCTTTAGAAATAAGACACCGCACATACAATACTTGCCCACAAAGTATCTGTGAAATTTTTATTGTCCAAGTTAATATGTAAGCATACATAAGCTTAATCCATTGTTCCGAAAAGTTATTCCGTATACTGCAGTGCAGTAGCATACAAGACTAAAAATAAATAATGAGATAAGAGAAAAATACACATTTCATCAATCACTAATAATTTACGAAAGAAAACGAGAAGTTATCTCGTGAATTCAGAAAGTCATGGCACCGCACGCATACCGACACCAAATTAATAACGGCAAACAATTATAATCAAATTTCAATGAAATAAGAATGACATAATATTACGTTTAAGAAATCGTCTCCGAAAACATAATTTCTATATTTTTCGGGTACCAGAGAGGTACGTTTACTTGAGGATTCGACAAAACACGGGGTACCGATTATACTATTTGTATAATAAAACAAAAGTAATACAATTATCCCTCACCCTCTCTCTCCCACGCTCATTATCTGATTCTTTTCTCTTTCTCTTGTCGACACCAACAGAGAAGACAAACATAAAAATGGATCTTTTCTTCTCCTTTGATAGTCAACACTGGAAAAACCATCACTAGCACACCCATTTATAACCTCCTATCCTACTCTAGCAATCACAAAGATAGGTTCCTGCCTCCCTTCTTTCTCCAGCGCCGCCCCATTTCCTCTCTATTTGCAGTAAGATTTGATCCATCAACATCAATTTTCACTTCCTCCCATATTCAATATCACAAAGACATGTTGAAGAAAGGTATTGGGGGTGATGTTTGCCAAAAAGGTCCCATCTCGAATTCAAGGTCCAGAAAAGCTAAGTCAAATCTACTACTAATTTTCCTTTATCTAACATCATGATTCCCAGAGTCTCACCCAAATTCTCCATTCAAAAACCACTCACAAGGATCTCCTCAATTCGAGGGATAAATAAAGGATTGGTCTTGCTAGGAATCGGACTTGGGTCGATTGTCTGAAGTGATTGTTATTCAGGGTGTTGGTCACTCTCCTCTCTCAATTCATGCTTAAACTCTTGTAAGAAATCTCAAATTATCCTCTTTGATTTGTCAAATTTATGTCAATGTAAAGATATTGGGATGTTATAATTTTTAATATCGATTCATTTTTTTCTCTCGCCTATCGCATATAATGTTATGTGATGAAAATGTTGAGTGTTGTTGGTAAACTTGTGTGGCAAAAAGAAAATGTAATGAATCTAAAACGGAAATCTTAGACTTGATTTAGGGATGCTCATGTCGTGAAGTTCTATTGATTTGTCGACTGTTGCTAGGCGCAATCGAGACTCACTCTTGGTCTAGTTGTTGCTAGTTTTGAAACCCTTGCTCCCATGATTCAAAAGTAGTTAGTCAAAGATATTAAGACAAGTTGATTTGTGTTCTGGTTATGCGTCAATACTCAACCCAGGTCATAGAGAAAGTGGCGTGTCCAATGAGTCTAGTGTCGACACCTACTGATTCGAAAAAAAAAAAAAAACCAGCAGCGTGGTGCACCTCATTGCCATGGCAGTTCCCATAGGAACATTAGAAGTTAGCTTGCACGGTCCACTCATGTGTCTCGATTTAAGATTCAACCTACGTTCAATCTAGTTAAACAACCATCACCTACACAGAAAGAAATGTAGTGCTTGCAAGTAGGGTATGGTGTCGTCTTAGTGTCAATCTCCTCTAGTCACACCAAGGCCCACAACGGGTGTTGTTAGGAACTGTAAACACAGAACCACAAGGTGTGGTTGTGTAATCCTAGCACTCACGTGTTTTGACCTATCTACGAGTCTAAAACCACTTTCGAATGTCATGTTGGTTAAGTGTTTAGTGTCAAAACAACTTCACAAAAATCAGTTTGGCCAGCTCAAGGATCAAAAACAGATATGAAAAGGAACCCATTATAGTGTCAGCCGGGCCAAGGGACCTAAAAGGATAAGAGTGTATGGTTGAATTTTGGGGCCTAAGCCCATTTGTGACTCCATGCCATCGGGCCACAACCCATTAGAGGAAGGTGAAGGAAACCGTTAGGTTCAAAGCAAAACTGGGGTGAGCAAAAATTGTAAAAAGGACGAATCAAGTTGATGTCGGGATGTAGACCAAGTCATTTGTAATATTGTGTATTATTTCCGTCTCACACTACACCATTCGTGCGGCATTTTCTCGGATTGTCTAATCTCATTCGTGACGCCTTTTTCCATATGAAGCCATACTAATTCCATACAACTAGTACCATATGAGCTTAGTTAATAAATTGACACAACTCCTAACCACTTATACTTCAACTAATAGAAAACCAAAGATTTAAAAACATCAACACTACTCTGAGTCTGAAAAAGTCATCTTTTGAATAAAACAAGTTTTCTTATTAAAAGTATAAACGAATATTTTTCATATTACTTATAACAAAAATTAAAAGTTTTATACAAATTTTAGACACATATTTATAACTCTATTTCAAGAGTCTAACTTAATAAAATCTATTACTAAACTTTGACGTTAGTCACCGCATACAAATGACCAATTTATATACGGACCCTCATCGATCTTTGACGATGTATATAATTTTAGCTTGTTTTGAAGATTTATTTCATAATTTTCACACAGTAAGTCTTTTAAAAACAAATATATTTAAACTTAATTAAACTTTGAGTACATCTATTGTAACCTAAAATGGTGTCATAAAGATATACACATACTCATATGTACTTATCATGTCAATAGTATTGGCATAAGCTTTTATCGCTTAGTACTATAAATGAACATTCTCTGTGCGTCGAATTTTGTCCTCCATCGGACCGAAGGATCATCCGTCTTGGATAGAGTTTCTGTCCCATATTCTCATCCATCGTAGATATATTGTCCGATCCAATATTATTATACTTCCAAAGAGCCAATACTTACAAACATTCAGAAAACTATTTTTAAACTTAAATAATGCCACACAAGCAACAACGACAACAAAACAAACAATTAAAAATTTATAAAGTTAGTTAAACATTACCGAGTCTTAAACATAAAGACTAAATTGCCGTATTAATTAGGTTGCATGTCGGAGCCGTGCACTATCACTCCTTGATTTAATTCCCTTTAGACTTCCTATTGCACATTGCCAAGGTGAGTTTCATAGCCCCTACTTTTAATTCGTTTTATACTTGTTTTGGGGGAAGATACATGCTCATTTTACTTAAATGATTTTAATGATACATTTCCATGCATACTATACATTTTGATTGATATGTTTTAACATACATGATACCTAGATGTTTTATGGACCATACCAAAATACTTGACCTAGAATATTACGCAGCTTAGCCTAAGGCCTTAGATCCCAAATTGCCCTCTTCATGAACCGTCAATTCCTGCTGGGAAGCGCGAATGTTATAAATAGATCTATTGGGAGTGACTTCCCTGTTCGGTTGACCCTGCTTGGGTCAAGGCGAAACATATAGCATGTCGGGACCGAGTGTATTCGGATAAACACTCGCCATGGGCTCCTTATTTGTATGACTTCCTTGTGCATACATAAACTGTCGTAGCTTCGGTTGCATGAACTTAGTGCTAGCGTAATAGATTCAATATATGACATTATATTCGTTGTAATGTACATATACCCTACTTATGGTCCAATAATGAAATCTCTTTTATGAAATCCTTTTATGAATTGAAGCCATAAACTTTATGACATTATGCAAGACATAATGATCATCAAAAACCAAATTTGAAACAGTGTACTGAAATCCCTTTTTAAATAAACCTATGAACTCACCAGCGTAAGCTGACCCCTTTTAGCATGTATCTTCAGGTTTTGAAGTGATAGCTTATCTTTGGAAGTGCAAGGCAAAGGCATGGTCATAGACGACTCTGATTTATGTATTGGGACTACCTTTTTATAATGGGCCATTTTTCCGCACCAAATCAAAAATGTAAACATTGTTTTTAAGAAATGAATAAAAGTTTATTTATGAAAATCCGTTGTTCTATGGTTATGTTGTGATACCAATTTAGTAGCATCCCAATACTTGTATGCTTCCGCTGAGCCATTTTGGGGGTGTTACAGATTGGTATCAAAGCCTAGGTTATAGAGAACTGGGAAATTTTTAAAACCTATACTATAACCACTTTTACAAAAACTTAACCCTATGACCGACACGTGCCTGCCTGCCGAGCTGATGCCACACTTATGATCCTGTTGAGATCATACTTGATAAGATACATGTTTTATCACTGCTCACCTAATTTTATTATAGGTTATAATTATATTCCCTATACATATACTTATGTATCACAGCACTACACCTTTCCCTCACACAAAGAGAATAATTGTTCTAACCCTTCAAGACAACCTTTAAAAGTATGGGGACATATTACTAGCGTAACGAAGCTAAGTATTTCAAAATTCATTGAACCTTGGGTGAATATAGACTGATCACCTATATTCAACCAGGGACAGTGGGACATAGCCTGATCACCTATGTCCGACTCAGAGGTGAATTTTGCAGTACTTAGGATAGTTATAATAGGTTTATATCCAGTGAGAAAATGATAATATTTTAATAAACATGTAACATTTCAATAAACCACACATTGACGGTTACACTAAAGCCACACATTGGCGTCACATTATTCCTTAATCATAAACCACTCACCGGCATTCCTTAATCATAAACCACTCACCGACATTCCTTAATCACAAGCCACTCACTGGCATTCCTTAAACACAAGCCACTCACTGGCATTCCTTAATCAAAAGCCACTCACTGGCATTCCTTAATCACAAAACCACTCACTGGCATTCCTAAATCACAAAACCACTCACTGGCATTCCTTAATCACAAACCGCTCACTAGCATCACCCTACCATAAACCACTCACTTGCGTCACAATATTCCTTAATCATAAGCCACTCACTGGCGTCATACTACTTCTTAATCATAAACTTTATAATTCCATATCACAATCGGGTTATGTTATAGTCACTCCTACCCCACACCTTACACTCCATGGACAAATCAAACCATTCTAGGAACAACCTTCCATAGCACCTATGAGAAAGATACAATAAACCTTTGGCAAAATCTTGAAAGACATGAATAAGGGACCTATAATCCCACATAAACTTGAAAACTTTACGCCCTACCTTGAGAATTAAAAACCTAGAAGCTCCACCCACCTCTTAAGAATAACTGTGCCTACCTTGTTACCCTCCTACAAACAAAAGAGTTGTCATACAAACTATTATCCCACAGACCATTATAATCAAAATACTTCGTGAATCACTTCATGAATTATTCTACAAACCAAGTTGCCACCTTACCATTACATCGTAAAATAAACTACAATTCTACCCATACCTTAACAAAATAAAGTGTTCCTTAATACTTTGAAGGATATTCCAGAACCACTCTATTGGTTACTTATTTCCTCGAAATGTGTTTTAAGTTAATACCCCATAAACAGAAATAATCAATGTCCTCCTTGATAGCTAAGCCTGACCTTAGGATGTATCCTACACCTCTGCCTAAAACCATATATAACCATGAGGTTCATCAACTATTAAACCTCCAATCCTACACAACTTAGACAACTAAACCATACTTGTAGCTATGGGTAAATGTTATATCCTGCTACACATCCTTGCTACAATAAAATTTTTAAATTGAAGAATTTCCCTTTAAAATCCAACAATAATACTTTCCAAATCCCTCATTAAAATGAGGTCAAATGCTGAAGCACTAAAAGTTTCGCAAAACTTCCTTATACACCCCATAATTGAGAACCAGTTTTACAATCTTGTGAAAATGTGTCAATTTTACACAACTATCGATTTTGAAATTTGGTCTTAGTCAAACTTGTGCAAACATTTATTCGAAAGAAAAATTCAAAAACAAATGTTTCTTCACCTTTAAAGAAGAAAGCACACAAACCCATAGCGAACCTTAAGAATCAACCCATATACTTTAGAACCATTAAACACCAGAAAGGGGTACGTTTTGATAAAACCATGAGAAGTTAGAGGTGCCCACACTAACAAAATAGTGAAACCTCATAATATCAAAATTAGAACCTTCACCCAATGAACCTACCCTAAAAAATCATGGCTCCTCAGATAGAGGATGTGCTACTGGCATAACACCTAGGTACCCATACCCAAAGGGGAAACCCAAGAACAACCTAGGGAAAAATTCAAAACTTGTTCCAAATACCATCACGTCGTTTCCGACACCCTATCGGATAAAGTAAACTGAGATCCGGGACGGATCTCCTATAAGGTGGGTAGACTATAACAACCCGTAAAATTTCCGAATTATTATAATAATATTTATCACGTCAGAAAATTCAAAACAAATTTTTTTCTGACAAAATGCCAATATCTAAAATTTAAAAACGAGAGGTCATTTCGTTTCTTTAGAAATAAGACACCGCACATACAATACTTGGCCACAAAGTATCTGTGAAATTTATTATTGTCCAAGTTAATATGTAAGCATACATAAGCTTAATCCATTGTTCCGAAAAGTTATTCCGTATACTGCAGTGCAGTAGCATACAAGACTAAAAATAAATACTGAGATAAGAGAAAAATACACATTTCATCAATCACTAATAATTTACGAAAGAAAACGAGAAGTTATCTCGTGAATTCAGAAAGTCACGGCACCGCACGCATACCGACACCAAATTAATAACGGCAAACAATTATAATCAAATTTCAATGAAATAAGAATGACATAATATTACGTTTAAGAAATCGTCTCCGAAAACATAATTTCTATATTTTTCGGGTACCGGGGAGGTACGTTTACTTGAGGATTCGACAAAACACGGGGTACTGATTATACTGTTTGTATAATAAAACAAAAGTAATACAATTATCCCTCACCCTCTCTCTCCCACGCTCATTATCTGATTCTTTTCTCTTTCTCTTGTCGACACCAACAGAGAAGACAAACATAAAAATGGATCTTTTCTTCTCCTTTGATAGTCAACACAGGAAAAACCATCACTAGCACACCCATTTATAACCTCCTATCCTACTCTAGCAATCACAAAGATAGGTTCCTGCCTCCCTTCTTTCTTCAGCGCCGCCCCATTTCCTCTCTATTTGCAGTAAGATTTGATACATCAACAAAAATTTTCACTCCCTCCCATAGTCAATATCACAAAGACATGTTGAAGAAAGGTATTGGGGGTGATGTTTGCCGAAAAGGTCCCATCTCGAATTCAAGGTCCAGAAAAGCTAAGTCAAATCTACTACTAATTTTCCTTTATCTAACCTCATGATTCCCAGAGTCTCACTCAAATTCTCCATTCAAAAACCACTCACAAGGATCTCCTCAATTCGAGGGATTAATAAAGGATTAGTCTTGCTAGGAATCGGACTTGGGTCGATTGTCTGAAGTGATTGTTATTCAGGGTGTTGGTCACTCTCCTCTCTCAATTCATGCTTAAACTCTTGTAAGAAATCTCAAATTATCCTCTTTGATTTGTCAACTTTATGTCAATGTAAAGATATTGGGATGTTATAATTTTTAATATCGATTCATTTTTTTCTCTCGCCTATCGCATATAATGTTATGTGATGAAAATGTTGAGTGTTGTTGGTAAACTTGTGTGGCAAAAAGAAAATGTAATGAATCTAAAACGGAAATCTTAGACTCGATTTAGGGATTCTCATGTCGTGAAGTTCTATTGATTTGTCGACTGTTGCTAGGCGCAATCGAGACTCACTCTTGGTCTAGTTGTTGCTAGTTTTGAAACCCTTGCTCCCATGATTCAAAAGTAGTTAGTCAAAGATATTAAGACAAGTTGATTTGTGTTCTAGTTATGTGTCAATACTCAACCCAGGTCATAGAGAAAGTGGCGTGTCCAATGAGTCTGGTGTCGAGACCTACTGATTCGAAAAGAAAAAAAAAACCAGCAGCGTGGTGCACCTCATTGCCATGGCAGTTTCCATAGGCACATTAGAAGTTAGCTTGCACGGTCCACTCCTGTGTCTCGATTTAAGATTCAACCTACGTTCAATCTAGTTAAACAACCATCACCTACACAGAAAGAAATGTAGTGTTTGCAAGTCGGGTATGGTGTCGTCTTAGTGTCAATCTCCTCTAGTCACACCAAAGCCCACAACGGGTGTTGTTAGGAACTGTAAACACAGAACCACAAGGTGTGGTTGTGTAATCCTAGCACTCACGTGTTTCGACCTATCTATGAGTCTAAAACCACTTTCTAATGTCATGTTGGTTAAGTGTTTAGTGTCAAAACAACTTCACAAAAATCAGTTTGGCCTGCTCAAGGATAAAAACAGATATGAAAAGGAACCCATTATAGTGTCAGCTGGGCCAAGGGTCCTAAAAGGATAAGAGTGTATGGTTGAATTTTGGGGCCTAAGCCCATTTGTGACACCATGCCATCGGGCCACAGCCCATTAGAGGAAGGTGATGGAAACCGTTAGGTTCAAAGCAAAACCGGGGTGAGCAAAAATTGTAAAAAGGACGAATTAGGTTGATGTCGGGATGTAGACCAAGTCATTTGTAATATTGTGTATTATTTTCGTCTCACACTACACCATTCGTGCGGCATTTTCTCGGATTGTCTAAACTCGTTCGTGACTCCTTTTTCCATATGAAGCCATACTAATTCCATACAACTAGTACCATATGAGCTTAGTTAATAAATTGACACAACTCCTAACCACTTATACTTCAACTAATAGAAAACCAAAGATTTAAAAACATCAACACTATTCTGAGTCTGAAAAAGTCATCTTTTGAATAAAACAAGTTTTCTTATTAAAAGCATAAACGAATATTTTTCGTATTACTTATAACAAAAATTAAAAGTTTTATACAAATTTTAGACACATATTTATAACTCTATTTAAAGAGTCTAACTTAATAAAATCTGTTACTAAACTTTGACGTTAGTCACCACCTACAAATGACCAATTTATATACGGACCCTCATCGATCTTTGACAATGTATATAATTTTAGCTTGTTTTGAAGATTTATTTCATAATTTTCACACATTAAGTCTTTTAAAAACAAATATATTTAAACTTAATTAAACTTTGAGTACATCTATTGTAACCTAAAATGGTGTCATAAAGATATACATATACTCATATGTACTTATCATGTAAATAGTATTGGCATAAGCTTTTATCGCTTAGTACTATAAATGAACATTCTCTTTGCGTCGACTTTCGTCCTCCATCGGACCGAAGGATCATCCGTCTTGGATAGAGTTTCTGTCCCATATTCTCATCCATCTTAGATATATTGTCCGATCCAATATTCTTATACTTCCAAAGAGCCAATACTTACAAACATTCAGAAAACTATTTTTAAACTTAAATAATGCCACACAAGCAACAACGACAACAAAACAAACAATTAAAAATTTATAAAGTTAGTTAAACTTTACCGAGTCTTAAACATAAAGACTAAATTGCCGTATTAATTAGGTTGCGTGTCGGAGCCATGCGCTATCACTCCTTGATTTAATTCCCTTTAGACTTCCTATTGCACATTACCAAGGTGAGTTTCATAGCCCCTACTATTAATCCGTTTTATACTTGTTTTGGGGGAAGATACATGCTCATTTTACTTAAATGATTTTAATGGTACATTTCCATGCATACTATACATTTTGATTGATATGTTTTAACATACATCATACCTAGATGTTTTATGGACCATACCAAAATACTTGACCTAGAATATTACACAGCTTAGCCTAAGGCCTTAGATCCCAAATTGCCCTCTTCATGAACCGTCAATTCCTGCTGGGAAGCGCGAATGTTATAAATAGATCTATTGGGAGTGACTTCCCTGTTCGGTTGACCCCGCTTGAGTCAAGGCGAAACATATAGCATGTCGGGACCGAGTGTATTGGGATAAACACTCGCCATGGGCTCCTTATTTGTATGACTTCCTTGTGCATACGTAAACTGTCGTAGCTTCGGTTACATGAACTTAGTGCTAGCGTAATAGATTCAATATATGACATTATATTCGTTGTAATATACATATACCCTACTTATGGTCCACTAATGAAATCTCTTTTATGAAATCCTTTTATGAATTGAAACCATAAACTTTATGACATTATGCAAGACATAATGATCATTAAAAACCAAATTTGAAACAGTGTACTGAAATCCCTTTTTAAATAAACCTGTGAACTCACCAGCGTAAGCTGACCCCTTTTAGCATGTATCTTCAGGTTTTGAAGTGATAACTTATCTTTTGAGGCGCAAGGCAAAGGCATGGCATGGTCATAGACGACTCTAATTTATGTATTGGGACCACCTTTTTATAATGGGCCATTTTTCCGCACCAAATCAAAAATGTAAACATTGTTTTTAAGAAATGAATAAAAGTTTATTTATGAAAATCTGTTGTTCTATGCTTATGTTGTGATACCAATTTAGTAGCATCCCAATACTTGTATGCTTCCGCTGAGCCATTTTGGGGGTGTTACAGAAACTCCTGCCAGGGTCAACATCAAACAGCCCTGACAGCAGGTCACTTCGGTAACTCCCCGTGGATTACGCTTAGTGTGTCTCAAACGGTCTACAGTCGTGGGGTGATGCTTCGGTGTACCTCAGCGACTCATCTGAACTGTAGGTGTACTTCGGTACATCGCGTTATCTCACTTGTGGGACTCTAGTTCAGGAACAACCCTTGTAAGAATTAGAGTTGTGTTTTCACACTATGCTGTTAACACTCTCGAAGTTCAAACTTGTAAGCGCTGGATTATTTCTAACCCATGTTTTATGTTTTCTTCTTATGGATGCTTGCGGGTAGAAAGAGATCGTGCAGATTCTCCACATGCTTACGCCAACTACATCATCAAAGAAGTTCTCTCATATTCAAAGGCAATACAAAGTCATAATGATTCTTCATCAACAAAGAATCTACAAAGTTTAAAGACTAAAAGAACTTCATCAAAGCTGAAATCCAACGTTAAAGAGCGTGTGAGCATGTTGGAGAAAGACGTGGAGACACTGGAGCAACGAAGCAGACCTGATGCGGATAACCTCAACATACTATCACTTTCACCACAAAGAACAAAGAACTTAAGAACAAAGAAATCAAAAGACGTCAAAGCAGAATACTTCAAAAGATACAAGATCCCTACACTGGGGAAATTGTTCGAATCAAGGCACTTCTTCTCACAAGAAAGAAGATGTCAGAAGACGTCAAAGCTACTATTACAACAGCACCAACATCGTTTATCATTTCTTCATTCATCACCAACACTTAGGGGGAGATTGTTGGAATCACTCCTAAACTAGATTACAAGTGTTAGTGATTAATATGTAATAGTTAGCTTAATTAGGCCTTTATGTTTGTTATTAAGCTAAGGCTTGTGTAGAAGGCCCATGAGCCTTGGCCCAAGCCCATAAGAAGGTAAGGATGCTAGTAGTGTTTCCCTAGCTCCTTGCCCTATAAATAATCCTTGTAAACCCTCACTTGAGGGTTGATTGTTTAATTCACTCATTCACTCTACGCATAACTCTTCATATATTATCATACGTGTTTGTGTTTGTTCATCCGATCTCTTCTTCTCTATTTCTTCTATTGATGCTTGTGTTATGAATATGGGAACCTAACAAAAGAAACAACCAGTATTGAGTGACATGTAAGTACAAGGTTTTATGAAACAGAAAATATTTACGTTCTCCCCCTCAACACTTGACCGTGAAAATATTGAATTGTTTGAAAGAGTAAAGTGTTGACGAAATATTTGTACTTGCAATATTGAAAGAAATTTAGATAGAAGAATATTTTTGTATTTTATAAAATTTTATATTTTTCTATTTTTGTTTTTTGAGAAAATATTTACAAAAGAGATTTTGGTGTTTGACTGGTTTTAAGAATGTGTCAAAAGTTCGTCCAGTTCTTCTGGAGTCAAACACATCATACCAATCCGGTGGATCAACTCAGTAAACCTAGCAGGAGCTAAGGCTTTGGTGAGAAGGTCCGCCAGTTGGTGTTCAGTACCCACAAAATATAATTCAACAATACCCTTTTCCACATGCTCTTTTATGAAATGATATCAAAGATCGATGTGCTTGAAATTCGAATGTTGGACAGAGTTGCACGAGATCGAAATATCACTTCGATTGTCGCAATACATCGGGATTCTGTCAAATACGTAACCATAGTCTTTGAGTTGTGTTCTCATCCAAATGACTTGAGCACAACACGCCGACATGGCTACATATTCTGCTTCGGTTGAGGACAGCGATGTACAATCCTGCTTCTTCGATTGCCATGACACCAGTTTATCACCAAGAAATTGTAAAGCACCTAAAGTACTTTTCCAAGAATCTAAGCAACCTGCGTGATTAGCGTCTGAAAAAGCTATTAGTTCAAAACTAGAATCCTTCGGATACCCGATCCCTAAATTAATGGTTCCCTTGATGTATCGGAGGATTCTTTTAGCCTCAGAGAGGTGAGTTTCAGTTGGTCATGACTGATAACAGGAGCAAAGATAAACAGCAAATACAATATCAGGTCTACTGGCTGTTAGATACATGAGTGACCCAATAATACTTCGGTATTTAGTAGGGTCAACCAATTTCCCATGTAAATCAGCATCCAGTTTCTTGGTATGTGCCATTGGTGTGGCATAAGTATCACAACTTTGCATTCCATGTTTGTTTAAAATTTCAAGAGCATATTTGGACTGACTTAGGAAAATACCACGGGGTGATTGATGAACTTGCAGTCCTAGAAAGAACGTAAGTTCACCCATCATGGACATTTCAAAATGTTTTTTCATAAGTTTTGAAAATTCGTTTGAGTACTTTTTATGTGTTGATCCAAAAATGATGTCATCCACATAGATTTGAACGATTAAAATGTGAGCCCCGTGATATTGAATGAAAAGTGTTGGGTCGACCGATCCTTTAGTGAAATTATTGGCAATGAGAAAGGATGATAACTTATCATACCACGCCCGAGGGGCTTGTTTGAGACCGTATAGAGCCTTTTTTAGTTTGAAGACGTGATTCAGGAACTCTGGATCAACAAATCCTTCCGGCTGACTAACATATACCGTTTCTTTCAGTTGACCATTCAGAAAAGCGGTTTTGACATCCATCTGATAGACCGTGATGTGCATGTGAGCCGCGAATGCCTGAAAAATCCGTACAGCCTCAAGTCGAGCAACCGGTGCGAATGATTCCTCGAAGTCAATCCCCTCTTCTTTTCTATACCCTTAGCCACCAGACGTGACTTATTTCTGATAACCCTACCTTCAGCATCCAACTTGTTTTTCCAAATCCATTTAAGACCAATAACATAGACCCCTGTTGGTTTTTCAACCAATTCCCATACTTCAAGACATTTAAATTGATTAAGTTCTTCTTGCATGGATTCAATCCAGTTGTCATAAGTCATTGCTTCTTTAATGTTTTTGGGTTCTGTGGAGTTTGATATACTCCTTGGATTGTTTAGAGCGCTAGGGATTACAATAAAAAATACAATACGTAGCAGAATAAATCAAAATATAATTGTTATTAACACAAGGTTTTTCTTTCACCAGCTCCTCCAAATATTATTTGATCAGAATAATACGTGTTACCTAAATGTAACAGGGATCAAAGCCTTCTTCGATCTTGGAGGTAAACAACTAACCCAGGCGTTTACAATAAACTACACGCCCTAGGTTACACACACACACCTTTAGTTGACTACATTATGGAAGACATGTATATCAAACCTACATCCCATGTCCTCTTTATATACTAGAGGATTAGGGTTTACAAGATACTACGAAGGACTAAATAATAAATCTTCTTTTGCAAGCAAGTCCTTCCATCTTTTTGTAGATTTCTTCTTTGTCACTTTGAGTCCTTCTTGTTTCATTCTTCTTGTTTTGTTTCATCAAATCAATAAACCCAACAATCTTCCCCTATTTGATGATAACAAAACAAATAAAGTCGTGTACGAACTTCCCTAGACGAAGTAGCAGAAGTTGAGATGTAAACATCTCCCTGAATGAAACAAATATTGTCTTCCTTGTCTTCCCTTTAATCCATGCTATCTCTTCTCATATCTTCCCCTTTTTGTTATCAACAAATAGAGAATATAAGCAGTAGAAACACTCTAGCATAACAGTGGATTTCAAACAAAGTAGCAGTGGTTACGAAAAACACTAGCAGTGGTTTTGAGAAAAACACTAGCAGTGGTTTCGAGAAAACATTAGCAGTGGTTTCGAGAAAACACTAGCAGTGGTTTCGAGAAAACACTAGCAGTGGTTTCGAGAAAACACTAGCAGTGGTTTCGAGAAAATACAAGGAGTGGTTACGAAAAACACTATCAAAGCTGCTTTCATCCACTAATTAAAGACACCACACAATGTATAAACAACCTCCACCAAGAATTAGAACAAGTAACACAAATTCAAGAAGTTGAATATGCATGAAAACCCTAAAAATCGAATTTCTGAAAAACCCTTCTACAGCCAACTTCGACACTGAATAACTTTGGATTGAGAGCTCAGATCGACAATCCCTCTTGTGAAACGTTATATGAATATAAAGAGAACGTCCACCAAAAATTTCGTCACGATCCAACGGTTAACGAAAAAGTTATCGCGTTTTTAAAACACTGCTGCAGAAACATATAGGAAAAATTCCAGATTCGAATTTTATCTTCTTTACGCCATTCTTTGACCAATAAAACCTTGTGAATCCCTAGGTAACGAGCTCCCCGAGCTATGATACCAATTGTTGAAACCAAGATCCGGATTCAACTAGGGTATGAGTGATATCATTTGATTGAATGAAAACAGCGGAATAATGATAACACAATCAACATCACTAATAAGGTTTTCTTTATTAATTAAAACAAAGAAACTTATATACTACTACTACTAATGTACACACGCTATAACCGTGTGTCTAGACTCTCATTGGGAGATGTCTGCTATGAAATAAAATGAAAGGATACCTGTAACCTAAACGCCTACCCTCTTTATATACTAGAGGGTGGTTACAAAAACCCTAATCTTAGCTTACTAGAAAAGCTAAGCTAACTATTACATATTAGGCCCTCATTATTTCTTCTTTCTTCATTCTTGCTCGTGGTTTTGTAATCTTCAAATCGGCAATTCCCAACAGGTTCAGATTGGCAAACAGTAAGTGCATAAATGCAATGTTCACCGTCAGTCTGAAGGCGCTGTCTTGTTACGGCTGGTTGATTCGGGTTTCCAATTATGTTCACAAGAGGATGGTCTTTAGTCCAACGATGTGTGGAGGGTTGATGTTGATATACATTATGCATATTAGGTGGATTCAAATGGCTTGTAGATGATTCCGCAACATCTGAAGTTGCAGTTTCATTAGCAAAGGATTGAAGAACGCATTTGGATCATAATCTGTGGGTGCATGTACATCTTGATTCAGAAGATCATCAGTTGGATCAGCGTCATTAGATATGGTTTGTTCGGCTGTTGTTGTAGAATCAATTGGAGGTGCTTCATCAACAGTTGTTGTTGTTTCAGGTGTATCAGGGATTGGATTATTATCAGGTTGAGCAGCGGAAACATTTGATACATCTAGAGCACGTTGATCAATATCATCACTAAACAGAGGAGCAAATAGCTGTTCCATTTGACAACGAGTAAGCTGTAAGCTTGGTACAGCTGATGATGGGGTTTGGGGAAAGTTTAGACGGTTATGTCCGGGTTCCAAGTTGTTTTGCTCATAAGCCATTTCTGTAAGCTCATCGAAATTGGCATGAATCGTTTCCATAATCTCCCTTGTACGACGATTCCATATTCGGTATCCCTTAGAGTTTTCACAGTATCCAACAAAGACTCCAATGTCAGCTTTGGCCTTGAGCTTACCAAAGTCATCACGATCATTATTTGGGTAGCAAAGAGAACCAAATACATGAAAGTGTTTTAGATTCGGTTTGCGATTGTGGATAAGCTCATAAGGTGTTTTGTTGCGGCGTTTGATAATCATTGAACGGTTCTGTGTGTAGCATGCAGTTGACACGACTTCAGCCCACAAGTAATCTGGAAGTTTTGCGTTTATCAACATCGTTCTTGCAGCTTCCACTAGCGTACGGTTTCGTCTTTCAACAGCCTCGTTTTGTTCAGGTGTTCGTGCAATTGATGTTTGATGCTCAATTCCTACTTTCTCATAGTATGCACGAAGAGTTTGATTCACAAATTCAGTTCCTTTGTATGTTATGATTTGTTTAACTGTGTTCCGGAGCTGAACTTGAATTTTCGTGAGAAAGGTGATGATCATTTGTGGAGCTTGATCTTTACTTCGAAGAAAGTAAACCCAAGTCCACCTTGAATAGTCATCAACAATTACTAGAATATAGCGTTTGCCATTAATCTTCTGCACACTCATCGGGCCACACAAATCCATGTGAAGAAGATGAAGCACATGCTGGGAGCTGTGTTCCACCTTTGAAGGAAAATGAGCACGAGTGCTTTTCCCTTCTTCACAAGCTGAGCATAGATGATCTTTCGAATACCGAAATCTTGGAAGACCTTCAACAAGTTTGTACCGTGCAAGATTGGTTATGGTTTGAAAGTTTAAGTGTGAAAGACGACGGTGCCATAGCCATGATTTTGTAGATGTTGCCTTAGAAAGTAGACAGATGGGAGATGAAGCAATCATGTCTTGCATTGAGATTGTGTAAAGACTTGATGTGCGGTTTCCAGATATAAGATCGTTTCCTTGTAGATCACGAATGAAACAAGTTTTCTCCCTAAAAGCAACTTCCAAATCTCCATCACAAAATTGACAGACAGAAAAGAGATTGTGACCGAGTCCTTCCACATAATAAACTCTGCTAATTTTGATGTTCCCATTAATGTAATCTCTGTAGCCCATGATAGCTGCGAAGTGATCATTCCCGAACCTGACAGTGCCAATGAACTTTGAAACAAAGTTTGATAACAGATTGAGATTGCCTGTCATGTGTCGGGAACATCCGCTATCAACAATCCAGAGGATGATCTGTATCACCTGCATTACACACAGACGACACAGGTGGAATAGAAGTAGAGGTGGAACCCGAAGAGTTAGAGGGTTACGTTACAGTTAAATTAGACACACACTTGTTAATGATTTTGGGAATCCATTTAAAGCCTGGTATGTTTTGTAACCATCTCTGCCAAGTGCAACTAGTCTTCGCTTTGGTCTTAGTGAATACACTAGGTGATATTCTCTTCCTAGGAGGTGAAGTGGGTTCTATGGGTACATCTGTGGCTGTAGCAGAAACATTAGTAGGCGGTTTACCTAGCACAGACTTAGAAGCATTAGTGGGCCTAGAGGTGTTCCGTTTTCTATTGTTCTGCTTACGAGATAAGATAGCATTAGCAACACAATTATCATGACAACCAGAAAACATGCTTTTACGACAACCAACATAAGATGCTTCAAACAAAACATTCAAAGTACTTAAAGATTCAGCATTCGTTACATCACTTTTGCTATTACATTTGTCTAACGCAATGTCCAAAGTGGGTGCAACTTGAGTTTTATTCAAAGTCCTAAGGTGTTCTTCTACTTCAGAGGTCTTTAATGTTCTTTTCTTACGTCGCAATTTCCTATTCTTCCTTGATGTGCTCTTAAGCTGTGAAGTGCTAGCGTTGGGAAAAGAGGCAACTATTCCTGTTTCAGTGGAAGGAAGCACATTAGTATCTTGAGGTTTGTCATTAGGCGTTCTAGTGTCTATGTTAAACATTCCTGGGGCAAGTGCATTTGTGTTACTAATATTATCTTGCTTAAGTCTTACCAACTCCGCTTTTAAGTCATGGATAGTGTGTAACAAATCTTGATTTTCAGAGCGAGTGTTTCCATTATTTCGTAAAACTTCTTTGGAATATGCAAGATGATCATCAGCATCTTTTGACGCTTGAGCACGAGTATTTTTGAGTAAATCAAATATGACACCATATTCAGTTTTGACTTTGGCAAGTTCTTGTTCATATTTTGAAATTTGACACTTTAAAGACATGTTTTCATCATCCAGTTGTTCAATTTTTGGATCAAGAGATTTTGAACGCAACTGGTTGATCTTGTTTTGCAAAGCAAGTTCACGATTTTGACAATCTTTTTGACACCATTGAAGATGACTTTTTGCATTGGAAAGCTCATTTAACAATCGCTCATTGTCAATTTTTAAAGATTTGATTTGTGACACATTATCGGTATTCTCAACATTTTCAACAGAATCAACAACGATATAATCAAATGGATATGCAACATTATGTAGTAACACAACATTTATGGTATCAGCACAGATAACATCTTCCAGGAGTCGGTCAACATGATTTCTCAACAGTTTCTTTTTATGTTTAGTGTTTGAAATCGATGTTTCTGTTTGCTCGAAAACTTTTTTCATAAGACCAATCTCTTTCTGAAGATCCCGTTCCCAATATATTGCACACATTTTAAGATTGCGAACATGTGGTAAAAGCCCTTTCTGAAAAATATCTCTTTGTTGTCGCGCAAATGGCGATTGAAAATGTTCAGCTTTGATTTCATAATTAACTTCAATTGCATGTTCCAAAAGTTTGATGTCAGACATAAAAGTATCAAAATATTCAAGGTTTAATAGACAGTTGGCACGTTTTTGCACCCATAAATTCAGTAGTTGCAGTACCGTATCATTACAGTACCGTATTATTACTCTAAGTCTCATGAACTCAAACGTTAACGTGTTGTGATATCATAAAAATGATCTAAGTAACAAACATCATAAAAATGATGTAAGTACCAGTGCCCTCGTGTAGGAGCTTGCCAATATCCTATTGTTCTTCAAAAAAAATGCATTTGGCTATCAATCCGGCTAGCACCAAGGCTATCTATCCGGCTAGCTCAAATGAGCTGTCAACCTCCAATATATCTATTCACAATATTCGCGTTCACTCGTAAGTGATTAATGGCTCATGATATGAGGGTCTTTTAGTGGCAATAGTGTGTACTTAGGCAATAACAATCAAGATAGCATACAGAAAATGCTTGTGTTCAGGTTTGTAGTATGTATCTCCCCACAAGTTTGTAAAATGTATAAAAGTGGGACTATGAACTCACAGTAATATGTAAAAATTTTAGAGTACTTGTGAAAATAAAAGAAAGTAATTGAGCATGTATCTCCCACAAAAATAGTATAAAATAATTGAAAATGGGGCTATGAAACTCACGGTAATCCTTAAAAGTTTAGAGTACTTGTGAAAGTAAATGAAAATAGTTGAGCATGTATCTCTCCTAAAAGTAATTAAAAACGTATAAAAGTAGGGGCTATGAAACTCACAGTAATATGTAAAAGTTTAGAGTACTTGTGAAAGTAAAAACAAGTAATTGAGCATGTATCTCCCCCAAAAATAGTATAAAACAATTGAAAATGGGGCTATGAAACTCACCGTGAACTAATGATATCAATACGTGTAATGGAATCAATGGATAAGCCAGGAAGTCTCTACATACAACCTAGAAATATGATATCGTGTCTTAGGTTTTGAAATAATGATGCAAAATTATAAGCGAGCCTATATACGTTCTTATATTGATCATGATGTAGTATTAAGTAGGTTGTGTATGTCGTTTTATATAAACGGGTTTATGCGACATTTTTAGTTTATATATCTCATACTACCGTTTGAGCCATCATAATTCAGAGGTCATGTAGCAAACGTTCAAGGAGTTAGGACACTTTAAATCTTCAATCCAACAACTCGTCAATCCCTTACCCAACTGAACCCCTCACATGAAGCTCCCTAGTATTGTAGTACTTAGTATGGAAAAATATTCGTTTTGCTTGTTTGGATCCATTATATAAGTATCAAAATGATCATATGGTTTGTAAAAATTAGTTATAAGGTTGTTTGGTTATGATTAAGAAATCATAATATTTATCGCAAGTTATCGTCATGAACTATATCACAAGTGTTTAAAAAGTTTACAAGTTTATAAATCGTAAAGTTGGTTTGAAATACTCTATTTCGAGAGTCAAATAAACTTAGAAAAGTTTATTTTGAATAAAGATTTTTATTTTACAAAGTTTATCATGTTTAGTAAGTAATTAGTTTTGAAAATATCATGGTTCTTAATTACTTGACAAGTGAAAACCAAATTTTGATGCCGAAAAACTGCCTTACCATTTGAGGCAGAACAATGCCCTTATTTTATGTTTTCAGGCCGAGTTTCCTAAGGTGGATGTAATACATCATTCCGGACAACTTTTGTGTTTTAAATTTTTGATGAATTGGACCAGAAGCTTTTGACAATTTTTAGTTTCTAGGTTCGCTAATTTCTTTTTAGTCATAACTGTTGACTCGTTTGTCCGTTTTGGGTGATTTGAATTGCTATCTTTTTTGTTTGATTTTGTTTTTAACAATATGTAAACATACAAGGTTATAGGTAAATGGTTTAATGGCTCAAACATGTATAAGATGATTAATTTTTGCTAATTTGGAAATATAAGACAATATGTAAGTTATGAACTTGTTTTTAAGCATTAGTATATCATGATTTAATATAGTGACCATATATATAGCATGTGATCAACATATTTAAGACATAGTAAGCCTGAAATCATAGAATAAGGGTGGTGATAGTGTGCTTACAACTTTTGGCCTAACAAAAGGGAAATCAGGAATCAAGAACTAGTGCAAGGGACTTAGATCTCTTTTCTCTTAGATTCCTTCTCTTATCTTGTATGATGAAGGTTGTGCTAGAGCTTGTGCAAGACTTGGATAAGTCCTTGGTGACTTGAGTAGATTTAAACTCAAGAGAATCACCAAAGAATTCAAGGGACTTGATGCGGTAAACTTGGAGCTTGAAAACTTGTAATAATACTTGAAGTTGGAAATCAAATGGAGAGTGTTTGGTGTTTTTGATGTTATGAATGACCAAGAGAGGGGGAGGGGGTATTTATAGTGCCTTGAGGAGTTTAGTTTACACTAAGACGTGGTTTAAAATTTTCAGGTCACCATAAGTTAACACAAGTATGTAGATGATAGAAATAAGATGAAGATAGAAGGTTGAACACAAAACACACGATAGAATAGATAAAGGTTATGCGTAAATGTTTAAGAGTGAACAACACCTCTCAAATGAGAGGTAACAACGTATTTATAGGGGAAGGGAGCTAGGGCAACACATCTAGTCCCTTCCTTGGCCTTTTGGGCCTTTGCATAGGCTCATGGGCTTTCTACATAAGCCTAGCCTTAAATACTAACATAAAAGCCATAATAATGCAACCTATTACATAGAAATGACTAACACTTGCTAATAGCATTTAGGAGCGTTTCTGTAACACCCCCAAATTTCATGATACGCAGCGGAATTCAAGTTGGGTGTTACTTCATGGCTCAACAGTTACAATAACAGAAAACGAACTCCAATTGTGTCATTTTAAAAGATTTATCATTCGATTTATATAAATATCAGAGTTTAAAAAATGAGGCCCAGTGGTTTTACAGTTTATTAAATAAGTTTTCGAATGATAATTTAGCCTTCTTGAGTATCCGTGCCCTTCCGTGCCATCCTCGTAAATTATGAACCTGAGATAAATATGCTAAAAGTGTCAACACAAAGGTTGAGTGAATTCATAGTGTTTATAGATAAAATAGTTGAGTTCAGTAGTTTCGAGTTTGAGTGATACTCGTAATAAATACAGATATCGATAAAATAAGTAGCGGGCTACGTTTTTATTGTTTAGTAATCATTTGAACACAAGTTTCAAGGTTGGGTCATGTTGTTGTACTGCAGCATTAGTATCATTGCAGTACCGTATTATTGCTCTAAGCCTCATGATACGCAAACCTTAATAGTACAACATCATAGTAATGAACTAATGATGTAAGTTACTAACATCATAGAGATGATGTAAGTAACAAGGCCCTCGGGTAGGAGTTTGCCAACTTCCTATGGGGTTCTCAAATAAAGTGCACTTGGCTACTTATCCAGCAACACAAGTGGGGTGTCAACTGCCAATAGATCTATTCACTATATTCGCGTTCACTCGCAAGTGATTAATGGCTCATGATAGAGGGAATTTAGTGGCAATAGTGTATAACTTAGGCAATAACAATCAGGATCGCATACAGATAGTACTTGTGTTCAGGTTTGTAGTAAAACGTATAAAGTGTGATTATGAACTCATAGTAGTATGTAAAAGCTTTAGAGTACTTTTCAAAGTAAAAACGAGTAGTTAAGCATGTATTTCCCCCAAAACAGTTTAAACGGAAGTAAAGGTAGGGGCCATGAACTCACCTTGGATGGAAATCTGATTGATGTCAAAAGTTAATTCAAAGTAAAATGGTAAATGGCTCCGACACGTGACCTGAGTTGACATGTCAAGTTTCAATATGCTTGTTTATGTTCACGACTTTAGATTTAGTATTCATACGACGAATAGATTGTTGGAAAAGTTTACAGTAATGGTGAAGTGTCGATAATTATATATTGAATCCTTTGAGTGAAAATTTGTATAACGCGGAAAGGTTTAACGAGAAAGGATAAAAGATAAGGTTTATAGACGATTGATTATGCTAACGTTAGTATTTATAAGTTCGATTTGTTCAAATGTGTTTGTGAAAATATTTCGTGTATTGAGTTTTATCAAAACCGAGCCAAAACGAGTTAAAAACATATTCTCGAGAAAACATGAAAGTGTTACACTTTATAGCCTTATAGATTTAAGTATTAACAATTTATACCCTCAAACTTTCTTAAAATGACAATTTATACCTTTGAACTTTCATAAAATGATAATTTATGCCCTCAAACTTTCATAAAATGACAACTTTTACCCTTGAACTATCATAAAATGATAATTTATACCCTCGAACTTTCATAAAATGATAACTTTTACCCCTCAACTTTGGTGAAATGACAATTTCTACCCTTTGGTTTTGAAAATGACAATTTATACTCCTATGTCTCATGTTGATTACAATTTAGTCCTTGTTATAAAAGAAATATAGAGTTTTGACAATAATTACCCTTAAGCGCTATTCAACTTTATATACATAGTCCTTTATTCATTTTTGTTGCGTTTCGATTTAGAAAAAGGCATGGCTAGTTACGACTTACTAAAATAAGTTATTATAAGTTTGAAAATAAGTTGAAAACAGCTTATTAGCTTATATTTAGAAAAAGGCATGGCTAGTTACGAATTAAAAAGGGTACGTTTGGTTTTGTCACGAAAGGCCTAAAAGTGAAATTAATAAAGACGAGGCCTTGCGAGATTTTTACAACGTTCTTGATCCTTTCAAATATTTGCTAGGTGGTATTTCTAATGGTTCAGATTCGAAGTTCTAAGCTTTTATAGTTTAGTCGCAATAATTTTTCAAAGTGAGGGGGTTAGGTCGTTTTTCAATAAGGAAGGTGTTTGTTTTTAAACTCGACAAGCCCAAAAGAGGCTCAAAAAAAAATGAGACAATGAGAGATTTTTACAACGTTCTTGGTGTTTTAGAAACATAGTTGTACCCTCTTTAAAATGTCTTAAGCCGTTTATTTTATGGAGGCTCGGTTTAGGAGAAAATAATTATTAAAAAGGGGTGTTTGGAGTGTTTTTGACAAGGGGTGTTTGGGTTTTATATGACAGCTGTTACGGTTTTGGCTAAATTTAGACTTCGTTTTACACTTTCCGGACCTGTGCTTTTAAGTTTTTGAAGAAAACGTCGTTCCGGACAACTTTCGTGTTTTAACTTTTTGATGAAACGGACCAGAAATGCCTCGAATTTTGTTCCCGACCCTTCTGTCCACAGAAGGTTTTGGACATATTTTAGTAAACTTCGTTAGACCGTATCTTTTGACTCGTGTACTCGTTTTAGGTGATTCAAATTGCTACGTTTTCCTTATAAACTTCTTTTTAACAGTATACACTTGATATTAAAAGTGATAACGAAATTTAATGAGTTTAAAAGACTTACAAACTTGGGATTCGACTAGAACAAAATGAGGATAGATTGGCTTATAAATGGAACAAGACTCTTTCCCTCATCCTAGGCTCTAATGTACCCTTCCTTTACTTCACCTTGGGACTTAAGATCAGATTATAATGGTGTATTTGTGTATTGTGTGTTTCGATTAGTGATGAGATAAAAAGAGAAAAGTGTGATCAATTTATATAGGAGAAGGAATTTGGGTTTGTACGCAATGTATGGCTACAACTAGGGATACTTGTCCAAGAGGACATGGAGCATGGTGTTCTCAATATGTCCATGCACTATGTTGTTGGCTCAAGTGGCTCAAAAGACACCATGTATCACCATTTTTAACCAATGGTAGAAGAGGATGGGTGATGTGTCTAATTTATGTTCATATTTTAAGTAGATTTATATATATATATATATATATATATATATATATATATATATATATATATATATATATATATATATATATATATATATATATATATATATATATATATTTCAAGTAGTTGATTCAAATGGTTTTTACAAAGAACACATTTACTTGTTTTGCTCCATTTAAATCGAATGGGTTAGAAAGTACCACATGGAAGCTTGACAAGTTTGATTTGTTGTAGAAAATTAAAAGAGACATGATGATGTGGTTTAATTTGAGCCTAGAGAGGGTTTAGTTAGGGTTTAGTTGGTTTGTAACTAGATTTAAGTTAGTTTAGTTAGGTTTATGAAAAGTATAGACTTTAGTTCCATGTATTAAGTACTTGTACCACAAGCATTAGGGACTTGTACTTTGAGTTTGTAAATTATAATAAAATCTAATTTAAGGCTTGTGCATTAAAGATTTGTATTATGTGTTGTATAATAGGTACACTAAGGTTTATAATGAGATTTATACTAATATTTAGTTTCTATGCATTTAGGAGTTGTGCATGTGCTTGAAAGACTTATACATTTCTATTTTTATAAAAATCATGTACATATTGATTAGGGTTTGTGATTTTATTTACATAAAATCATATAATGGTAAGTTAGGTCTTGTAGCGGGAAATAAAGTAAAGTTAGCTTTTCGTGCTTTAAAAACTTGTACACTAGGTATAAAATGTTGTACTTTAGTATTTATGATTTAGTTGTGTAAAATCATAGTTAAAATAAATTAGGGCTTCGTGAAAACTCTAATAAATAACAAACGTTTAGTTTGTACGGTTAAAAATCGTATGTTAACGAATAGCGTAAAGTGGTCAATAAAAGTTGAAAACTTTTATAGTTTAACATATAAGGATGTTTGATAATGTGAGTTACGTCACATTAGCTAGAGGTTGTGACCAAATAAATTGATAACGTTTGAAAAGAAAAACGTTTGTACGTAGAAAAAGGATAAGTATCCTTTCGTTAGGATATTATATTAATTTAATACGAGGCGAAATTTACCGGTGGTTACAGTTTCCAACAATCTCCCCCTAAGTGATAGCTATAATGTAATAGCGGTTGCTCGACGTCTTCTAGCATTCTTCTTTCTCGTGAGTAGAGATGCTTTAGGTTCCAACAATCTCCCCTTAGTTTGGGATCTTGTTTCTTGTGAAATTATCAGCTCTGACGTCGTTGTATTCTTTGTTCTATGTTCTTTTGTGGATGTAGTGATCGTATGTTGTTGTCTGCCATTGGTCAGCTTCGTCGTTCAGGTGTCTCTACGTCTTTCTCCACTATGCTCACACGTCTTTTGACTTTGGATTTCAGATGTGAAGTTGTTCTCGAGTCTTTAAAATTTGTAGATTCTTTGGCTTTGATGAAGAATTATTTTGACTTTTGAGAGAACTTCATATGTGTTGTTGTTGGTATGAGCATGTGGAGAATCAGCACGATCTTTTCTCCCAGGAACTTTGTTAGGTCACCGTAAGTTAACACAAGAATCAATATGTAAGAAATAAGATGAAAGAAAGATTGGTTGAACACGCACACAATACACACGTATGAATATGAGAACTTTAGGCGTAGGAATATATGTGAAATGAACAACCAACCTTCAAATGAAGGTTTACAATATTATTTATAGGGGAAGGGAGCTAGGGCAACATGTCTAGTCCCTTCCTTCATTATTGGGCTTGGGCCAAGTCTCATGGGCTTTCTACATAAGTCTTGCCATTAATACTAACTTAAAAGCCTAGTTTAAGCAACCTATTACATATTAATTACTAACACTTGAAATACAAGTTAGGAGTGATTCCAACAATCTCCCCCTAAGTGTTAGTAGTTAAGTGATGACTCCAGCAATCTTGGATAAGTTGTTGGTGTTGATGTAATAGTTGCCTTGACGTCTTCTGACATTCCTCTTTCTTGTGAGAAGAAGTGCCTTGATTCAAACAATCTCCCCAGTGTGAGGATCTTGTTTCTTTTGAAGTTTTCAGCTTTGACGTCTTCATTTTCTTTGTTCTTTGTTCTTGTGTGGAAATGGTGATGTTATGTTGTTGTTGTATGCATCCAGTCCGCTTCGTTGCTCAGGTGTCTCCACGTTTTTCTCCAACATGTTCACACGCTCTTTTACGTTTGATTTTAGTTTTGATGTAGTTCTCTTAGTCTTTAAACTTTTTAGATTCTTTGGCTTTAGAAGAAAAATCATTCTGACTTCTGTGTTGCCTTTCGAGAGAACTTCAATTTGTGTTGTTGTTGGTATGAGCAGGTGGAGAATCAGCACGATCATCTCCCAGGAGCATCCATAAGAAGAAAAAATAAGAATGGGTTAGTGAAAAACACCAATCGATCATTGTGGCCGTTTCTTAAAGAATTGACCACTACGATTGTTCTTATGATGAATGTCTTGATTCCATTCACCTTGGTCGGGCGAATCAGCCGTCCAAATCCCATAAGGGACAGTTGGCATTACATTGAACAAGTTCAAGTAATGACCCACATCTTCAGGACTCAATTCTTGAAAGGAATCTCCTAAGCAGGATTTCCAGCACTTACAAGTTCGAACTTCGAGCGTGTTATCAACATAGTGTGAAAACACATCTCTAATTCTAGCAAAGGCTATTCCTGAACTGGACTCCCTCAAGTAGGATAACACGATGTACCGAAGTATACCTACAGTTCAGGTGAGTCGCTGAGGTACACCGAAGCATCACCCCACGACTGTAGACCGTTTGAGACAACACTAAGCGTAACCCACAAGGAGTTACCGAAGTGACCTGCTGTCAGGGCTGTTAGATGTTGACCCTGACAGGAGTTTCCATTCAATCACTGAGGATCACTAATGTGAACCCCTCATAAATGTTCTTGACAGATTGCTAAGATCTGTGAAGGACTCGATAATGTATCACTTGCGTCCTTAATGTTGAATGATAAGTGATGAAATGTCAAGTGTTCCTTAGAGATCTTTTGATGAATATCGTGGCTCTAGACTCAATAGTGCGCTTTGGTTTTCCTGAGCGGAGACTAGGGAGAGGGTCTCCTTCTTCAATACCAGCAATCTCTAAGAGAATACTGATAGTTTACGTAGGGCTCCCTGTGAGAATGAAACAAGCTTCTGTTGAGAGAAACTTGAGTGGCTAAGAAGGTTTAGTGCATGCGTCACTGGGTCCATGACGACTTTAATCTTCAATACCGGTGTCATCTAGTGACAACCAGTAGCATATGTATTGAACCCGGTGTCTGCCCTAAGTTGAATAATTTGGAGGGCTATTTCTTTTCACCTTTTTCTTTACTTTTCTTTTTAATTCTTCAACTCCTTCTTTCTCCGATTCTCATTTTCTCCTTTTTATTATCATACCTAAGGACTTCTAAATACTGACTATTGGTGGTGTCCTTGGGTAGATCCCTCCGGCTCTGGCGGATCATAGGACGTTTATTCCTAAACTTAGTCACCTTATAACTCCTTGACTATCCTATGTTGCCATAAAACCATTTTCTCAAAGTGTTTATGAATTAAAACATGTTTGTAACACTTTGAGAGTTTTGCATTTTCAGAAATACTCCCCCTCCACACGTGCTTAACTATTTTGACAGAAATCTGCACGGTGAGGGAAGAGCTCGCACTTTTTGAATTGATCGACTCAAGATAGACAATTTCCCGCGAGACACGGTTACTTTGTATAGTTAAAGAGTTGCATTGTCAGCTTTTAGGTGACAACTAGCTCTAATAACTACCTTGAAGGTGTGGACAAACCTTGAAAAGGTTGTCAAACCTGTCAAAGTTCATGTCTATCAAGAGTTTCTCGAAGAGGTACAATCTACTCGGATAAGTCTTGGAAGACAAATCTTTTTGATGTATGACTGTTCAGATCTCGTCAATTCATGGGTTAAGTCTTAGCACACGAAGATTCCATCATATTTACAACATATTTGTATCACACAATTTTTCTCCCCCTCAAAAATGGCATATATGTGTTATTTTTGATGAAATTTTTGATATCGAATATGACCATTTCGAGTTTTGTGGGAAGATTTCCACAAAGAACGTTTTGTGAATAAAGATTTTTTAGCAAATACTCCCCCACAACAAGTAATATTAACTTTTGAACGTTTTGAAAACTTTGAAGAGTGAAAGTATTGATAAGTTTTAATCAAAAGTAAGAAGCTTTCGCTCCTTTTATAGGATTGTGGCACTGATACGTACCACATGGTCCTTTCATTACAAGTACGGGTTGTACACTGTTATATGTGCACAAGCCATTGTCTATGTACAAATCATATAATCCAAATGTCAATCAAGAAATGGTTTAAAGAATACCAGACAATCCTTCAATAAGACCAGGAGTTCTCTCTTGACGTTGATAACCAGTAAGCAGGAAAATCTCTATTCCACCCACAAAGCTCTCTAGCCTCCGCATCTGATCCCGATGAAACAATCTTTCATCTATCCTCGTGATTATCTTCTTAGCATCCCTCCTTTCCTTAGAATTCCACCGCTTTTTTGACCCAATTCCTTGATGTATGTCCTTCAACCGATATGCTAGCCCATCACGACTCAACTTCAACGTGTGATCGCAAAATTTGTGAACCTCGTTGTATGCCATGAAGCAGTTGTGGTGAAGTTCACTGCGGTAAACAACTCCAAACATCGGTTTCTTCAAAATGGTGTACTGAGATAGTTGGTTGATGTCGGGAAAGTGTATCAACGGTTCCGTGAGGTTGACTTGTTTCTGGTAATATTCCACAGCAATTTGAAGATCTTCAACAAGTTCCTGGATCACACTGCTTCGAATTAATATCAACAAAGCTGTGATGTACTGGAGCTGAATGTTGGTGGAGAATTGTCTCATCCGACCTTGTACGTTAGCATAGTACATGTCTTCGATGTTGTTGAGCGACAACCTCGGAAAATCAGCTTCAGTAAAGTCATATTCTTGCTCGTCTTGGCATTTAACTTTTATCTCTTTCAAGAATGAGTATTCCCACTTTGTAGCCAGACTGATATTCATGATAGCAACGATCCTTTTATCACTAAACACCTCCTTGTTTAACTTTAGTACTTGGCAGCTTTTGTAGTAGAGTCTTCTCCTTTCTGGCCAATGGTGAATGCCATACTGAGCATCAATGTCATAATCCACCACTTTGTCAACTAACATTCTGGCGACTTCTTCTTCGATGGCAGCATTGTTGGAGAATACTGTTGCTGGGATGTTAAAGGTGAGTGATGTAGCGTATTTCTTGCTGATATCGCTACCGTGTTGCAGAAATTCTAGGACATTGTTGAAGAAGTATTGGTAGGGAATCTTGGGTGCTCCGGTCGACCAATGGTTGGTAGTGGTTTGGTCCAGTCTGTGTAATATGGAGTCTTATCCTTTCTTGTGAAGTCAATGTTCGATTCGGGGTTGAGCCAATCAATGTTGTTAGACATAGCTCGTGCGATGTTGTTGAGATGGCATTCGACTTCAATGGCACTGTCGGAGTTGTCTTTTAGCAGTTGAAAAGCATCATTCTTGATCCGACGTAGCTCCCCTTTTGTCATCTTCTTAACCTTGAACTTATCATGGATAATCTTAACATGCTCTATAGTACGACCATCTACCAGTTCTTGGACTTCCGGTAATCGAGGAGTAGCATCAACAAGCTTGCTGAACCATTCATATTCATCGGTGTCATCTTCATCTAACCAGGAGACGACAGAGCTGGATCTCGTCTTCTTTGGTTTGGATGATGGTCCTGGTTGTTGCTTAGTTGATGTTGTAGATGAGGGCTGTTGTTGGGGCTCGGGAATTTCTTCGTCATCACCACCGATGTATTCAAAGTGATCACCAGTTTTCTCCAATGGTGGTGGTAACTCAAACTCTCGAGGTTTATCAGATGTAGAATTCTTCTGAGATGCTTGGGTAGTGGAGGTGGTCTTTTGTGGTGGTGGAGGCATAGATGAGGACTCGCCTATTTTCTTCTGTCGTTTAGCCTTTGGATCTTTGTCCGCATCATCATTGTCTCTTGGTCGCTTTTCCTGACCAGCTGCTTCCTTGCAAGTTGTCTTCAGTTGATATGCGAGCAATGCCTCAAAGAGTTTTGATTCATCAGATGTAAAATTTGGAGATCGAGGAGACATCTGTATTATCAGCTGTGAAATCAAGTCAGCTTCAGTGACATTAGTAGGCTGAACTGGTCAGTTTGCATAACCACCGGTGTTGTTGTAATTGTTTGCCTGACCATTGTCTTCAAATATGGGTAAAGTTGTTTTGTAAACATTTTTTCCGTTACTCCAGGGACAGTTTTGAGAAGGAACTGATGATTATAATCCCTAATCTGCTCGTCCATTTCTCCTTTTATGTCTCTGTTGAGGAATAACTTAATTTGTTCTCTTTCCTCCATGAAATTGTTCATATCATTACCAAGTAAGTTGACCCTGTCAGCAAGCTGATTCAACTTTTTGTCAATTACGTTACGTCTTCTTGCTTGCTTGACAGCCTTTTGGCTCTTGGTCTTGGCACGAGATGCCCAAGTATCAGTGGGTTTCTTGATTGACCTGGATGATGATCTGGTGGCTGTTTCTTTAGATCGTTGTGGTGAGGAGTGAGATGATGATTCAGTTGTGGATGGGTCTTGAGGTGGCTCTGAAGATTGTTCCGGATTGTGTTCAGGGTTATCTTGAAGATAGCTATCAGCTTCCTCTTTAGCTCGTGCCTCTTCCTCATCCTTTTCCTTAGCCGCTTTCTCCACATCTTCATCTGTGATCTTCTCAGTCTTTTCCTGCTCTTCTTCCTCAAAGTCGAACGGAACCTCATACTCTTGCTGCTGCTGCTCTGTAGATTCCTTAGTGGTTAATTAACCGCATCAAGAACTGGTGTGATGAGAGCTCCACCACTGGAACCTCCAGGGCCTCTGGTTTGTTGAAGGTTGAATTCCTTAGCAGCATGCTCTATCCTCATCTGCTTAAGAGTTTTGTGGTATTGTTGTTGTTCATCCTTTGGGTCTTCTTTATCAGAACTTTCTTCTTCTTATTTAGTCACTGGTGTCTTCCCTTTGTCTGATTAGGGACTTGGTGGTTTGTCTTCTGACCTTGGTGAGGTTGTATCATCTGTAGCTATTTTGGAATAGTAAACCACTTCTTCAGACTTAGTAGCTTCAGAGTCGTCGTCCTCTGGATTCAGTTCTGGTTTAGGATTAGGACGAGCGACCTGAGATGGGATTCTTTTCTTGAAGCTTGGATGCCTCTTTGGATACTTATGAGCGCTCCCAGTGCTTCCTGTACTACCAGTGCTGCCTAATCTTCTAGTCTTCTTGGTAGCCACAACAGAAGTCTTTTCATCCATAAACTCGACTTTACTTGCACTCACTGCTTCTTGATATCGTAGATACGATGGAAGACTCTTGATTGTGTCAGTGAGAAGGCAGTCCAGTAAAACTGCACCTTGCTTCTTTGTTGATGAGTCCTTAAATCTGACAACGTTTAATGTAGGTTCATTTTCATGGGGATGTCCCGATTTTGCCCGATAATATTCTGAATCAACAACTTCGTATATCTGATAAAGGGAACCTTTGACCCAGGCTTCTTGAGATGTGACATCATATCTTCCCAGATCAGGCTTGCATAGTCAATGTGTTGTTTGTTGACCATTCCCCAGAAAGTTTGCAGGTGCATAAGTTTAGGATGCTCATGACCGCTGTCTCTTCCAGACACAGAATTAGCGATCATTATGTAGAATGTCCTCCAAGGTTGTAGAATGTTCTTCAGATCGACAGTGGAGTTTTTGGTGATGACTCCGGAAGCTTCATCATATCCAATATCGACCATGAATTGCATTATGTCCTCTTCATTCGAAGTTGGTACATAGTCAGCAGGCTGAATAGTAGGCAGAAGAAGAATGGTACGAAGATCTGCTACCATGACAGTGACTTCCTTGTCGTTAAGAGTCACTTTAACAGCATCTTGTCCATCAACCTTTTCCATTGTTTCCCAGAATTGATGGATGTAGATTTTAAGAACAGTTGCTATGTTGGTAAGCATATTACTGTAGGGATGAACTTTAAGGATATCCACAGCAACTCTGCATGATGATTCCGAGCAGGTGAAGTTCTCAAAATCGACCCTGAGATTGTTCTTTCCAATTGATTTGCTGTAGCCAGTTGGGAAGATATCTTCCATTATGAGTTCATTTGGTGCGTTGACATTTTCCATGATGACGTCCATTTCGTGATCTGAAAGGTATTGAGACAAAAGAACCAACATATCGAAAGACATTGTGTTAGTCAAAAATTGATTTTATTGTTCGATTATTGAAGTTGTTATGTTCATGAATGTTACGAGTCCAAAGTCACATTTAGTCCAATAGTCCAAAGTTGACGTGATAAGTTACGTGAGTATGATAATTTTGAATTTTAAGGTCCAAAGTTTACTTAATCACACAACGTTTTAACTTTTTGTATCTTATTAGTGACATTTTGGTTTTGTGACATTATGAGTAATTTGTTACAAGTTTGTACGTGTAACATTTCAAAATTTTTGTTACAATTTTGGCTTAGGCGTAAGAAAGTAAGCTTATGCGTAAACAAGGTAACCTTAAGCGTATACTTAAGCTTATGCGTAGGAGACACCCTTAGGCGTAAGAAAGGCTTACGCGTAGGAGTGAACTCTTAGCATAAGGCTTACGCGTAGGCTTAGGTTAAGGACTTACGCATAAGGTTTACTCGTAAGAGTAGCTCTTAGGCGTAGAAGTCCAAGTTTACGCATATCCTTCACAGGATACGCGTAGTCCATTGTAGACCCTTAAGCGTAAGAGTTACGCGTAAGATTTCTCTTATGTGTAACATCTACGCATAAAGTGTTCCATATGCTTACTGTCCAAGTAACCTTGATTCTGAAACTGGTATACGTAGAAGCCTGAAATAATTTAACCATAACACTCATATTAACATGTAATACAACAACTTTCAAGATCACAAGCTTAACATGCTTAAACTAGTTACGCGTAAAAGGAGACAGTCTTAGGCGTAAGTTACTTAAACCCTAAGAACAAATTCTACGAGTAATAGTTTCAACCATAGAAAATCATCCAAACTTGTTTAGTGTTATCTTAGATGCAAAAGAAGATCTTTTCAACAAGTTTTAACATTAAACACACTCAGAATCAAAAGTACCCTTTTTACGCATGTATAAACCCTAAATGTTTAATTCTTCAATTTTGAAGTTTCTGGGCATGATTCAAAGGAGTTTATGATCAATTAAACATGTCAATAACATATCCCAAGCATCTAATTAACCTAAAACACTCCCAAGTGAAAACACCCAAATCCACGCATAAACCCTAAATTTTGAAAAACGTTTAAAATGAATTTCTGGGTTGAAATTTTTGATGAAAATTTGAATAATACTTGATTATAAACACTTATGCACCATCATACTTGATTATAAAATGAATTTCTGCGTAGAACACCAAATCAATCATAACTCAAAATCTAACCGTTGGTTTTGTAAGATGTTTAATTTGAAATCACAAATCAAAGCTATAACAACTTACAAATTCAGGTTTTGTAGCACGGATTATCATTTTGAATGTTAGGCGTGGATGTAGTTAGGTTGAAAATTTAATGAAAGTAGTAAATGAGTTAGAGTAGTTAGCTGGAAGATTTTGTTAAAAATAAGTTTATAATTTTGACAAGAATGACCCTTCCACCTCAACTATCTTCAACCAAGGGCCATAACTTCCACTCTGGTTTAGCAAAACGTGGTTATTTGGAATGAAACTTGACGATACTCCCCCTCGACTTTAGAAATGATGAAATTTTACAAATTTGAGTCCGAGGAGATAAACAAGAAACGTATCCACCATTTTTGAAGAAACAACATTTAATGGTAACATGCAAGTACAAGGTTTTATGAGACTGAAAAATATTTACATTCTCCCCCTCAACACTTGTTCGGTAAAAATAATGAAAGTGTTGATAGAACAAAGTGTTGTCGGAATATTTGTACTTGCATTATTTGAAAGACTTTAGATAGAAGAATATTTTTGTATTTTATCAGATTTTATATTTTTCTATTTTTGTTTTTGAAAAGTTTATTTGTACTTGCAAGGTTTTGATGTTTGACTTGTTTCAATGTGTTAAAAGTTTGTCCAGTTCCTCTGGAGTCAAACACCTCATGCCAATCCAATGGATCAAATTAGTAAACCTAGCAGGAGCCAAGGCTTTGGTGAGAAGATCCGCCAGTTGGTGTTCAGTACCTACAAAATATAATTCAACGATACCCTTTTCCACATGCTCTATTATGAAATGATATCGAAGATCGATGTGCTTGGACTTCGAGTGTTGAACAGTGTTGCATGAGATCGCAATAGCACTTCGGTTGTCACAATACACCGGGATTCTGTCAAATACGTAACCATAGTCCTTGAGTTGTGTTCTCATCCAAATGACTTGAGCACAACAAGCCGACATGGCTACATATTCTGCTTCTGTTGAGGACAACGATGTACAATCTTGTTTCTTCGATTACCATGACACCAATTTATCACCAAGGAATTGCAAACCACCTGAAGTACTTTTCCGAGAATCTAAGCATCCTGCATGATCAGCGTCTGAAAAAGCTATTAGATCAAAACCAAAATCCTTCGGATACCAGATCCCCAAATTAATGGTTCCCTTTACGTATCAGAGGATTCTTTTAGCCTCAGTGAGGTGACGTTCAGTTGGTCTTGACTGATAACGGGAGCAAAGATATACAAAAAATACAATGTCAGGTCTACTGGCTATTAGATATATGAGAGACTCAATAATACTTCGATATTTGGTAGGGTCAACCAATTTCCCATGTAAATCAGTATCCAGTTTGTTGGTATGTGCCATTGGTGTGGCATAGGTATCACAGCTTTGCATTCCATGTTTGTTTAATATTTCAAGAGCATATTTAGACTGACTTAGGAAAATACCACGGGGTGATTGATGAACTTGAAGTCCTAAGAAGAACGTAAGTTCACCCATCATTGACATTTCAAAATGTGTTTTCATTAGTTTTGAAAAGGCGTTTGAGTACTTTTTATGGGTTGACCCAAAAATGATGTCATCCACATAAATTTGAACGATTAAAATGTGTTCCCCGTGATATTGTATAAACAGTGTTGGGTCGACCAATCCTTTGACAAAATTATGGGATAGAAGAAAGGATGATAACTCATCATACCATGCCCGAGGGGCTTGTTTGAGACCGTAGAGAGCCTTGTTCAGTTTGTAGACATGATTAGGGAACTCTGGATCACCAAATGCTTCTGGCTGACTAACATATATTGTTTCCTTCAGTTTACCATTCAGAAAAGCGGTTTTGACATCCATCTGATAGACCGTGATGTTCAGGTGAGCTGCGGATGCCAGAAAAATCCGTACAGCCTTAAGTCTAGCAACCGGTGCGAATGATTCTTCGAAGTCAATCCCCTCTTCCTGTCTATAACCCTTAGCCACTAGACGTGACTTATTTCGAATAACCGTACCCTCAGCATCTAACTTATTTTTCCAAATCCATTTGAGACCAATGACATAGACCCCTGTTGGTTGTTCAACCAATTCCCATACTTCAAGACGTTTAAACTGATTCCGTTCTTCTTGCATGGATTCATTCCAGTTGTCATACGTCATTTCTTCTTTAATATTTTTTGGTTCAGATTGACAAATGGTAAGTGCATAAATGCAATGTTCATCGTCAGTCTGAACGCGTTGTCTAGTTACGACTGGTTGATTCGGGTTTCCAATAATGTTCACAAGAGGATGGTCTTTAGTCCAACGATGTGTGGAGGGTTGATGTTGATATACATTATGCATATTAGGTGGATTCAAATGGCTTGTAGATGATTCCGCAACATCTGAAGTTGCAGTTTCATTAGCAAAAGGGTTAAAGAACGCATTTGGATCATAATCTGTGGGTGCAGGTACATCTTGATTCAGAAGATCATCAGTTGGATCAGCGTCATTAGATGCGGTTTGTTCCATTTGACAACGAGTAAGCTGTAAGCTTAGTTCAGCTGATGATGGGGTTTGAGGGAAGTTAAGACGGTTATGTCCGGGTTCCAAGCTGTTTTGATCAGAAGCCATATCTGTAAGCTCATCAAAATTAGCATGAATCGTTTCCATAATCTCCCTTGTACGACGATTCCAGATCCGGTATCCTTTTGAGTTTTCACAGTATCCAACAAAGACTCCAATGTCAGCTTTAACCTTGAGCTTTCCAAAATCATCATGATCATTATTCGGGTAACAGAGAGAACCAAAGACATGAAAGTGTTTGAGATTCGGTTTGCGGTTGTGGATAAGCTCATAAGGTATTTTGTTGTGGAGTTTGGTTATAAGAGAACGGTTCTGAGTGTAGCATGCAGTTGACACAGCTTCTACCCATAAGTAATCTGGAAGTTTTGCATTGATTAACATTGTTCTTGCAGCTTCCACTAACATATGGTTTCGTCTTTCAACAACTCCATTTTGTTCTGGTGTTCGTGCAATTGATGTTTGATGCTCAATTCCCACTTTCTCATAGTATTCACGAAGAGTTTGATTCATAAATTCAGTTCCTCTGCCTATTCTGATTTGTCTGACTGTGTTCCGGAGTTGAACTTGAATTTTCGTGAGAAAGGTGATGATCATCTGTGGAGCTTGATCTTTACTTCGAAAAAAATAAACCCATGCCCATCTTGAGTAGTCATCAACAATTATTAGAATGTAGCGATTGCCATTAATTGTCTGCACACGCATCGGGCCACATAAATCCATGTAAAGAAGATGAAGCACATGCTGAGAGTTGTGTTCCACCTTTGAAGAAAAATGAGCACGAGTGCTTTTTCCTTGTTCACAAGCTGAGCATAGATGATCTTTAGAATACCAAAACCTTGGAAGACCTTCTACTAGTTTGAATCGTGCAAGATTGGTTATGGTTTGAAAGTTCAAGTGTAAAAGTCGTCGGTGCCATAGCCAAGATTTTGTTGATGTTGCCTTATAAAGTAGGCAAATGGGAGATGAAGCAATCATGTCGTGCATTGATATTGTGTAAAGACTTTATGTGCAGTTTCCAGACATAAGATCGTTTCCTTGTAGATCACGAATGAAACAAGTTTTCTCCCTAAAAGCAACTTCCAAATCTCCATCACAAAATTGACCGACTGAAAAGAGATTGTGACCGAGACCTTCCACATAATAAACCCTGCTAATTTCGATGTTCCCATTGATGTAATCTCCGTAACCCATGATAGCTGCGAAGTGATCATTCCCGAACCTGACAGTACCGATGAACTTTGAGACAAAGTTTGATAACAGTTTGAGATTGCCTGTCATGTGTCAGGAACATCCGCTATCAACAATCCAAAGGATGATCTGTATCACCTGCATTACACACAGACGATACAGGTGGAATAGAAGTAGAGGTGGAACCCGAAGATTTAGAGGGTTCCGTTACAGTTACAGTTGAAACACACATGTTAATGATTTTAGGAATCTATTTAAATCCGGTTGTATTTTGTAACCATCTCTGCCAAGTCCAACTAGTTTTTGCTTTGGTCTTAGTGAATGCACTAGGTGATATTTTCTTCCTAGGAGGTGAAGTGGGTTCTATGGGTACATCAATGATCATAGCAGAAACACTAGAGGGCGGTTTACCTAGCACAGACTGAGAAGCATTAGTGGGCCTAGAGGTAATCTGTTTTCTATTATTCCGCTTACGAGATAATATAGATTTAGCAACACATTTATCATGACAACCAGAAAACATGCTTTTACGACAACCAACACAAGATGCTTCAAACATAACATTCAAAGTACTTAAAGATTCAGCATTCGTTACATCACTTTTTCTATTACATTTGTCTAACGCAATGTCTAAAGTGGGTGAAACGTGAGTGTTATTCAAGGTCCTAAGGTGTTCTTCTACTTCAGAGGTCTTTATTGTTCCTCTCTTACGTTGCAACTTCCTATTCTTCCTAATTTTGCTCTTAAGCTGTGAAGTGCTAACTTTGGGAAAAGAGGCAACTTTTCCTGTATCAGTGGAAGGAAGCACAGTAGTATCTTGTGGTTTGTCATTAGGCGTTCTAGTGTCAATTTTAAACATTCCAGGTGCAAGAACATTCGTGTTACTAGACTTATCTTGTTCATACTTCCCTAACTTTGCTTTCAACTCAACAATAGTGTGCAGCAATTCTTGGTTTTCAGAACGAACATTTCCACTAATGTTTAAGACTTCTTTAGTATAGCAAGATAATTATCAAGTTCTTGTGATGCCTTAGCACGAGTCTTTTTGAGCAAATAAAATATGACACCATATTCAGTTTTGACTTTGGCAATTTCTTGTTCATATTTTGAAATTTGACATTTTAAAGACACGTTGTCATCATCCAGTTGTTCAAGTTTTAGATCAAAAGATTTTTCACGCAACTGGTTGATTTTGTTTTGCAAAGCAAGTTCTCGATTTTGACAATCTTTTTGACACCATTGAAGACGACGTTTTGCATTCGAAAGTTCATTTAGCAAACGCTCATTTTCAATTTTCAAAGACTCTATTTGCGGCACATTATCGATATTCTCAACATTATCAACAGAGTCAACATCAATATAGTCAAATGCATATGCAACCGTATGTAATAACACTACATTGATGGTATCAGCACAGATAACATATTCCAAGAGTCGATCAACATGATTTCTTAACATTTTCTTTTTACGTTTAGTATTTGAAATCGATGTTTCTGTTTTCTCGAAAACTCTTTTCATAAGTCCAATCTCCTTTTGAAGATCCCGTTCCCAATAGATTGCACACATTTTTAAATTTTGGACATGGGGTAAAATTCTTTTCTGAAAAATATCTCTTTGATTTCGCGCATGTGGCGATTGAAAATGTTCAGCTTTTATTTCAGAATTAACTTCAATTTCACGTTCCAAAAGTTTTATGTCAGACATGAATGTATCAAAATATTTAAGAACTTGACATCGTTCGGGTAATGATTTTACTTCACTGAAGGAAGGCAAAGGACCATTAATTTGTGCAACATTGTGTCGGGGACCATCATTAGAAGAGGACTCAGGAAGTGGTGTGATAACCCAAGGTGTGTTAGTATGATCTTCTTGTTTTACAAATGGTATGATTTTTGAGTAATCGAATGGTTTGTTATATTCAACATTTTCCAATCTTAATCGACTCTCAGTATCAGCATATGTTTCCTCATCACGATTATATTCAACAACACTCATAATTGAATCATCAATTCTATGTTCTGCACTGTAAACTTGAGGATTTGGTTTGAATGCTCTATGTGAAAAACGTGGTTTGTAATCAGCAAGAATTGGTCCATATCCATCTGGATTTGGTTTAAACGAAAACTTTTGAATTGTTGTGATTGACTCACCATGTTTGTAAACAACAGTTCGAAACTCTTTGATTTTGTTTTGTAAATCGACAATTTCATCAAGATACAAATCTATTTGTCTCCTCGAATGATTTTTGTACTCACAAAACTGTTTTTGACAAGTTAACAACTCAGACTTGGCTTTTTGAGTTTCCGAAGTGAGAGCGTTAATTTGTTGTTTATGATCAAATTTTAGTTGGTCTATTTGAGAAAGCAATGCATTCCTGGATGCAACTAGATCACATATCTGTTTTTCCAAAGATTTTTCATTTTGGTATGATTTTGCAAAAGCGACTTCAAAACTTTGTTCACGTTTTTCTTTGGTTTCAAAAATGTTGAGTTGGAACTTATAGCATTCATTATCCTTAGTCAACAGTGCAATTTTATCTTGCAGTTTCTTATTGATCTCATTGCACTTTTCTAGTTGAGATTGGGTGGTATGAAATAAGTTGGTCATGAGCTCAAGATCTGGATTAGACAAAGGTTCATCTTGTTCAACTTGAGTCTCAATGATAACGCTACACGCGTCGTTCGGGGTCAAAGGAACTTCCTTTTCGTCGAGCAAGTTTTTCAACACCCTAGGCAGTGAACCTAATCGTTGTAGTGTAGTATTAGGGTAAGTCACGGGAGTTGATATCGTTCTCTAGGGGAATAGGAATGCTAGTAAGAAGTTACTACGCTAAGGTTGGGGTTGAGGAAGATTATTTTCTTATCTTTTTATATTTTTTAGAAAATGGAAAGGTACGAATCTCGGGGTATTGGATTTGGGGGGTTGGTATTGCTACCGATTACTTCTACTATTATCTAATCTAATTAACTAAGCTAAGGTGAGGATAGTCTATGTCTATTGTTGTGTGCTCGTATGATAGTTAAAGATGTGTTTACCTAGATGCTACTACTCCCTAGTTATCTCCTATTGATGGTTGAATTATCACGTCCTTATTCTTAACGTGTTGTGTTTTCTAAGGTCGTAAGGTGTGCATTCCCTAACTCTTTGAAGTCACCTTTAAGTGTAGTAAACAAAATCCACTAGGTCATTCATAAACTAACTTTGAGGTTATCTTTGGGTTTAGTAAACGAAATCCATTAAGTCATTCATAAACTATCAAAGATTTATCAAGTATTAAACACAACGATAGCCTAGTCGCACTCCTAAGCCAATTACAATTAAGATAAGAGACAACCTAACAATAATTAACAACTAGGTTTCATATATCTAAGCAAACACACAAGTAATTTAGCCGGACATGGTAAACATGCAAGCATACACACAATCAATCAAACATAGGATAGACATAATGATAAATTGAATATATGGATTAAGATATAATCAACAAACCATCACAAGATGTTTTTGGAGTGATTGAAACCTTCAAAGTTGCTGGAAAAACACCTATCTAATCCCTGGAATCAAAGTTAGGGTTTAGAGCCTACAAAAAGTGAAGTTATAATGTTATATTTATAGGCAGATTTTCTATCGGCAAAGAGCGACGGCGTCACACCTAAAGAGTGACGGCGTCACGACCATTTTTTCACCAAGTTGTAGATTTTCTCGTTCCGGTCGCGTGGGCTTTTGAACCACTTAAATCCGAGTTCGTATGCAAAAGTTATGGCCAAAACAGTATCAGCTACTTCGCGTGCATTCTTTTAGCTTGTGACGGCGTCACCTTATGCCTGTGACGCCATCCCCTTCAATCTTTTAAAACCTGAAGCCGTCACTTGTAAATAAGCAATTTGGCTACTGAGCCGTCACAAAAGTGCTCCGACGGCGTCGCAGATTAAGCAGTGACGCCGTCCCCTTGTAATTTAGCAGCTTGAGTCTCTCGATTCTTGACTTTGGCCATTTTCTTCATATATCCGCGCCTTTTCGTCCAAATAAGTGCCATTACAGCAGTTTGCCTTCAAGAGACCTAAAAAGTGAAAAGGAACGATATTAAGCAATAACAGATACAAAAGTGATCAAATAAGGGCTTAAACGACCCCTCAAAAAGGTACATTTTAAAACCTTATCAAATATCCCTACACTTGGTATTTGCTTGTCCTCAAGCAAATGTGCTTTTAGCCAATTAATTTATAAGTTAGGGGTCATGAAGCATTGGTTTAAAACAGTCCACAGCACATATAAGCCCCGCAAAAGTCATAACAAGCACGGAAATTACATACTAGCACCTCACATGGGGTGTTTGGATACTCACATCTCTCGGGTGTATATGAAATATAACAAATTGGAAATGGAAGATAAACACTCATTAACCGGTCCTAGTACATAGATTACCATAGGCTTGAGAATAGATCAAACCTCCATCGCTTTGGCGTAAGCACCTAGGAAAGACTATCAAAGAGGTCTTTAAAGGGTTGTAATGTAAGGCTTACGGTAGGGAAACAAAAGGTTTGGTGGGATAGGCTTTTTTAGTGGTGGCAAGTCAAAAATCTCAATGTTACATGCATACAAAGAATGGCGTTGCTAAGCCAAGACTCGACACTCTAAACTCTAGATAACTGAAATAAACAAACATAAATTTAAAGATAGATGTAGGATGGCAGCCCGTATGTTTTTTTTTTTTTTTTTTTTTTTTTTTTTTCATACACTTTTACTCTACCATCCTCTACGATAACATCAAAATAATAGGGATTTATAGCACATCCCTACACTTGAGTTTTTATTACTCTAACACTAATATGACCCGAATTGAAAAGATCAAAACACTTGGGGTACATTATTACGCAAATAAGGGAATTGGCGTTCCCTTTTAGTCATTTAAAACTTTAACTTTTCCCATGAGTCCCAATCGTCCCAAAACTGTGTACAAAAGATATGACTCAACTTAGCAACTCATGCAAACAACTAGATAATTGAACTAAGGGTTTTGGGTGATAACAATAATGCACTAAAAGTGAGTGCATACAATGTAGGCTAAGGCGATTTGGGTGTACATTTGGGGTGGAGTGTAAACAATGCTCTTCATTGATATTCTGGAAAACCGAAACATCACGAGAACCGCGTAAAGGATAGGCTCTGAGGGTTTAACTAGGGGTATCGTGTACTAAAGATGAGTACAACGCAAGGGTGTGGGGGAATTACTCAACCGATGTGGAAGAAGTAATTATATTACGGGTATCAAACAAGGGTTATCCTAATGCCTCTTATCATTTAGTTATTCCTAACTATACAAGTGTAGTCTTACTAGCGATCTCGGGATGCATCACAAGACAAGTTCTAGAATCTAATATACTACCGGTTCACACTCTAAGCATTAAAGATGAATGCTTTAATTCCTACTAATCTAAGGGCGATCCTCACATTTTGGGTGGAATTTAAGTGGTAAAGGGTTTTGTGCTAGTCATATAACTTCCTATCCGTGAGACGCTTTTGTTAAGACTAATGGCCCACTCCTATATATTATGAAAAAATTTAAATTTGGTGCCAAAATTACCCTAACCGACATTTTCTCATGGTTTATTACGCAAATGCAATTGAACAAAGCAAATAATCAAGGATAAGCATAGTTTCAAAGTTCCCGTTTTATTTTCCCTCCCTACACTTAAACTGAACATTGTCCCCAATGTTCCCCGAAAGTATCAAAGTTATGATAATGGAAGGTAATTAAAAACGAAAGAAACTAGTACTCCCCTGATTAGCTCGGTAGGATCCGTGTGTGAAGTAGTGGTTAAATCCTTTCCAAGAAGAATGTATGCGTGAAAAGCTCCTTCCAATCTTATGTATCTTCTTCTTGATAAATAAAACCTGCACACTTGAAGAAAACAAACAACCCAACGCATCAAACCGAACAAAGAAATATCACAACAAGATGTAATTCCAGACTTAAATAAGATATAATGCTTGTGGAATGGATGTTTGCAGATTTTCTAGAAAATTAAGACATGGAAAATTCCAAAAATTTATAAGTAGCACAGAAAACGAGAAAAAGTCGTAAGCAGTTTCTACTCCTCCTGACGCCGTCAGGTTGCGACCCTGACGCCGTCAGGTTATCATGACAGAAACTGGTCTGCGATTTTCTGGAAAAAAATTCTGGAAAATTTTTATCTTTAGAATCTGGTAAAATTTCCAGCAAAACATCCATTATGACTCGATACAAGCATTTGACTCGAACAAACACATATGTATATCTTTTAATTAATTGAAATTCTCATGTTTACGTTTCTTTTGAAAATGTGTGTAATCCTCCCTACACTTATCCCTTATGTAAAATACCTTTATATGTAATTAAGACGAGGTTAAAGACAAAATAAAGCATTTTCACAAATTCAAACATGAGAATAAACAATAAATAAAAAGATATATGACACACAAACAAGCAAACAATTAAGCATGGGTTGCCTCCCACGAAGCGCTTTTCTTTATTTATGAGTCTTGTAGCTAGACTCGAAGTCGTGCCCCTACGTGACCTCATTGCCGTCCTTCTTTTCTTCCACTAAACCTTCATCATAAGGTTGTAGACGTTGTATGCTCACCGTGAATTCTCTTCCAACATCGTCTACTATGATAACGGTTTTATTTTTTATATTAGTTTCTTTCACGGTATAAGGTCCAAACCATCTTGGCTTATTCCTTCCCCATAATGCTTTTATTCTTGATTTATACAAAAGCACCTTTTCTCCATTCAAAAATTCCTTAGGGTTCCTTTGAGTTTGTGGTATTGTGGTATAGTTATTTCCTAACTTTTTATCACGTTTCCACAATGTCGCATTTAACCCTTGAACCATGAATTCTCTAAGCCCTTTTTCCTATTCAACCATTTTCTTCTTAACGGCATTATTGGAGATCTGCGAATTCTTATCTTTAACCTTCTCCATAATCTTCAAAGGATATCTCGGAACAATAGGTATCCTAACTTGTCCTTTTCCACTTTTGAGTATCATAATCCGTTTACCGCATTTGATGGTTTCCTTGGCGGTGGTCAGGAAAGGTGTTCCCAGGATTAATGGCAGGTTTTTATCTTCCTCAATGTCTACAATTGCGAAGTCCACAGGATAGACAATATTGGCAACCTCAATTAAGACATCCTCCGCTATTCCTATGGGGTAAACATATGAATGATTTGCTAAGGAAAGTCTAAGATTGGTCTTGGTCGGTTCCTCCTTAGTCAACTTATTATAGACTGACAGTGGCATTATGTTTACATCGGATCCCTGGTCGGCCAAGGCATTTAGGTTCTCTAAGTCACCTATGCTACATGGAATTACAAAGTTCCCAGAGATCTCTTGCTTCTTAGTTACTGGCTTTCTCAGAATCGACTCGTACATAGGTCCAATAGGCATGGTGTCATACTCTTCCTCTCCTATTTCACCTAAGAGGGCTTTCCTAAGAACATCATTGCACCTAAAGTTTTTCACTTGGTTAACGATTGTTTTCTTATTGATCTCATGCTTAAGGTAATGCTTGATGAATTTGGGTTCATCATCAGTCTGAGCCTCATTCTTATCCTTACTATCCTTGCTGCTCTCAGGCTCCTTCTTCTCAACTGCTCCATCCTCATCGGAAGCAATGGAAATGGCGTTAACAGACAAAGTGGGGGTGGCGTGCTCATCGTTCCTCACTAGCACCTTCTCGGGAATCTTCGTCTTAGTGTAATCTTTCACTAAGTCCATCATCTCCGCCATTTTTTCTTGTATTTCATCCCTTTGTCCATTAAAGGCTTTTAAGAGGGTGTCGACCTTGTTTGTCATCTCGCTTTGTCGTTGCTTGAAATCGGCTTCAAGTTGCGTCAATCGAGCTTCTTGAGATGACATGAATTTGGACACCATTCCCTCAAGACTAGTGGAAGTTCCGGTGTTTGGAGAGTTGTTGTAGGATTTTCCTAATTTATTTGGCTCGAGCTTATGAGTCTCGTAGGGGCTCATTAGGAATTTGACTTGATCTTCAAGTTCGAGCATCCTACGATTGGAAGGTTGTGAGTCAATGGGAGGCAAAGAGACTGCCTTATCAGTTTTGGACAACTCACGGGGGTCATTCAAACATTCGTTTTCATAGAGGGCAAGGTCCTCTATTGTACCCCACGATTCTTCCACGGTGAGTTTACTAAGTTTACCACCGGCCGCTTGGTCGATGGATTTCTTAGTTGAGAAGTTGACACGATCGTAAAAGATTTGGACTTGAAGCCAAAGATCGATGCCGTGATAAGGGACTTTGTGGAGCAAGTCCTTAAATCGAGTCCACGCCTCGTACAGAGTTTCGCCTTGATGTTGTTGGAACATCAAGATGTCATTCCTAAGTTTGGTAGTTCTCTCCGGTGGGAAAAATTGGGCGAGGAAACGAGTGGTGAGATCATCCCAGCTTGAGATGGATCCGGCGGGAAGTCGATCAAGCCAATTACTAGCTTGGTCCCGTAGAGAGAATTGGAAGAGACGCAAGCGCGTGGTCTCCCGAGTGATAGCATCGAGGTCTATGGAATCGACGATTTTAAGGAAATCCTTAAGATGCTGATAAGGATCTTCGGAACGAAGTCCATGGAATGCACATCCGTTTTGCACCAACCGGATGGTGTCGGATCGCAGGGTCGTAGTTTGGGCTTGGTCGGGAAGCTCAATGGTGTTCCTATAGCCTAGGTGGCTTGGTCTTGAGTATTCACCAAGAGTACGGGCTCTTGGCGGGTCATTTGGTGGTGGGTTAATGAGTGGTGGTTGGTTATCACCTTCCATGATGAAAAGTGATGGGTGTTACGAACAAAGGTCACGAAGAAGGGGGATAGACTAAGAGGAAGCTAAAAATGAGAAAAAAATTACTTGATAGGAATCAAGCAAAGAACCTAAACGAGGTGGACTACTAACTAGCTATTCTATTCCCCGGCAGCGGCGCCAAAAACTTGATAACGCTACACGCGTCGTTCGGGGTCAAAGGAACTTCCTTTTCGTCGAGCAAGTTTTTCAACACCCTAGGCAGTGAACCTAATCGTTGTAGTGTAGTATTAGGGTAAGCCACGGGAGTTGATATCGTTCTCTAGGGGAATAGGAATGCTAGTAAGAAGTTACTACGCTAAGGTTGGGGTTGAGGAAGATTATTTTCTTATCTTTTTATATTTTTTAGAAAATGGAAAGGTACGAATCTCGAGGTATTGGATTTGGGGGGTTGGTATTGCTACCGATTACTTCTACTATTATCTAATCTAATTAACTAAGCTAAGGTGAGGATAGTCTATGTCTATTGTTGTGTGCTCGTATGATAGTTAAAGATGTGTTTACCTAGATGCTACTACTCCCTAGTTATCTCCTATTGATGGTTGAATTATCACGTCCTTATTCTTAACGTGTTGTGTTTTCTAAGGTCGTAAGGTGTGCATTCCCTAACTCTTTGAAGTCACCTTTAAGTGTAGTAAACAAAATCCACTAGGTCATTCATAAACTAACTTTGAGGTTATCTTTGGGTTTAGTAAACGAAATCCATTAAGTCATTCATAAACTATCAAAGATTTATCAAGTATTAAACACAACGATAGCCTAGTCGCACTCCTAAGCCAATTACAATTAAGATAAGAGACAACCTAACAATAATTAACAACTAGGTTTCATATATCTAAGCAAACACACAAGTAATTTAGCCGGACATGGTAAACATGCAAGCATACACACAATCAATCAAACATAGGATAGACATAATGATAAATGGAATATATGGATTAAGATATAATCAACAAACCATCACAAGATGTTTTTGGAGTGATTGAAACCTTCAAAGTTGCTGGAAAAACACCTATCTAATCCCTGGAATCGAAGTTAGGGTTTAGAGCCTACAAAAAGTGAAGTTATAATGTTATATTTATAGGCAGATTTTCTATCGGCAAAGAGCGACGGCGTCACACCTAAAGAGTGACGGCGTCACGACCATTTTTTCACCAAGTTGTAGATTTTCTCGTTCCGGTCGCGTGGGCTTTTGAACCACTTAAATCCGAGTTCGTATGCAAAAGTTGTGGCCAAAACAATATCAGCTACTTCGCGTGCATTCTTTTAGCTTGTGACGGCGTCACCTTATGCCTGTGACGCCATCCCCTTCAATCTTTTAAAACCTGAAGCCGTCACTTGTAAATAAGCAATTTGGCTACTGAGCCGTCACAAAAGTGCTCCGACGGCGTCGCAGATTAAGCAGTGACGCCGTCCCCTTGTAATTTAGCAGCTTGAGTCTCTCGATTCTTGACTTTGGCCATTTTCTTCATATATCCGCGCCTTTTCATCCAAATAAGTGCCATTACAGCAGTTTGCCTTCAAGAGACCTAAAAAGTGAAAAGGAACGATATTAAGCAATAACGGATACAAAAGTGATCAAATAAGGGCTTAAACGACCCCTCAAAAAGGTACATTTTAAAACCTTATCACTCAACATAATCATTATTTAGATCCTTAAATATGACCATGGAGTCAACTTGATTATCAATATTAACCATGATGTCATCTTGATCGTCAAATATAACTACGGGGTCCATTTGATTATCGTCGGAATGAGATGTAGAAGGCTCATGTTGAACACTCTGTGCCTTGTCGGATGCAGATGTTGACGGAGATATCAGATCATTAATGAGTATATTTGGATCCGGTACCTAAGACAAGCCATCAATGTCGTACACTGGGCCTGTGTCACTCATGTGGAGCTCTTGCATGTTTGCCATTAACATCACAGCTACATTAGCTTGCAAGTCCTCCATGTCATCATCAGATTCTGCATCAGCCATGAAGCTTTGTTCCTTGTTGGTTAGTGTTACACCAGCTTCATCCTTGAGAGCCAAGAGTAAAGCCTCTTTGTGATAAGCGCTGCCTCTTGTTCTCGGCTTTGGGCATGCATTAGCTAGATGACCCTTCTCATTGTAGCTGTAGCATCGGAGACCATTAACCCCAGTCTGAACATTTCCATGATCAACCACTTGAACCCGTTGTTGTGGAGCACCCATGTTATTCCTTCCATTAACATTAAACCCTTGACCACTACCCATCGGACGACCATTTCCACGATTCTGAACCTCAACTCTTCCATTGTTAACAACAGCGTGATTTCTTGTGTTTGAGGAGGTACGAATGTGATTGTTGGATTTGTTTGCGAATCTCCCGAAGGCTCTAGCAATCATGACAAATCCTTGATTCAATGCATCGAAGGCTTCCGCATCCTCATTTGATTCACTGTAAAGTGCTTGATCATTGTTGTTGTTGTATGGAACCAATTGAGTTTCTTGTGATTGTTGCTGTGATGGATCATATGGTGTTATCTGAGCAGTTGGTTGTGGAGGATTTGTGAAGACAGTTAGCAAGGTCGGAAATTGAGGATAACATGCTTGAGTGTACAAAGCAAGAGTTTGATTATCCGGGAGTGATGGAGAAGCAGGGATTCCACGGATGATTCTGTCTTTGTCTACTTCCTTTTGACGGTGCTTCAAATAGTCATACAACAATCCGTAAGTAGCTTGATGAAGATTCTTCGCTTGACGGATGAATGTAACGTACTTCTCCCAATCAGGACCAAGACAGCTTAGAAACTTTGTGTTGATTGCAATCCTTGGCGTAATGATATTATGTTTGTCCAAGTCATTAATGAGGTCTGAAAAACGATGATAGTATGACTCTAATGATTCCCCTGGTTCAATCATGAAGTTTTCATATGCTAAGTAGATTTTGGATTCCATGTCTTCTTGATTGAGTTCAGTGCCTTCCATTAGAAGATGAATGTGCTCCCACATTGCTTTAGCAGTCTTCCGAGCATCAACACTACGAAGTATCAGATTGGGTAAACCCAAAAGGATATATTGCATTGCAAGTTCATCAGCTTCTAAGTGAAGAAGTTGGTCAGTAGTAAGTTAATCAAGGCCGACAACGTTGGTAACATCATCTCTTGGTGGATTAGCATTCGGATCTTCGGGTATAGTGATAGTAGGCATCTGAAAAGGACCTTCAAGTATGACCTTATTCAAAAACTTACCATGTGGTTCATTGGAGGTCTATCAAGGGATCCAGCTTCATGAATGGATTGTTAGCTACTTAAAGCTTCACACATCTTTGCAAACCAAGAAGGTTCCTTTTGCGTTGTGACATTCATAGCATACTTTGCTGGATACTGATATTGGAAGTAGTTACAATGTTGAACTTGTTGACGAGGGTTTGGTTGAGGCATCTGTGGTGGAAGAGGGTTTGCTCCTTGAGGAAAGTACATTTGAGATGGCGGTTGAAATTGTTGCAATTTTTGTTGAGATGGTGGAGGATATTGTTGATATTGTTGTTGTTGTTGTTGTTGTTGAGGATACTCATGAGGAAAGTAATGAGAGTATGGTGGTTGAGACATCTTGAAACTTGTGTTGATGATGGATCTTTGTAGTCGAATGAAACTAGAGTTTGTTGATGAAATAAACTTAAGCGTAGAAAACTAGCTTAGGCGTAGACAATAGCTTACACGTAGTTACCTTCTTACGCGTAGACAAGAGTTTAGGCGTAGGAACTGCTTACGCGTAAACTTTTGATAAAACTTAGGCTTAGGCGTAAACCAAAGGCTTAGTAGTAAGAACCTTATGCGTAAGATTTCCTTAGGCGTAAAATGAGCTTATGCGTAGGAAATACTTAGGCTTAAAGTGTTTACTCGTAAGCTTTTATGCTTATGCGTAAAACTAGGGTTTTACCCAAAAAATCCTTTACACTTATCCAAGTGTAAAAGATATCCAAAGTCGAAGTGTTTTCAGGCTTATCCAAGCAAGAAAATACAACAGCGTCGAAGATCAAATGCAAAAAATCCTTAAGCGTAGAAACTGATAGGCGTAGACTTAGGAGTATACACGTAAAACTAGGGTTTTACTAGGCGTAGAAAGTACCAAAATATGTCAAAAATTGATTTTTATGCCCAAAAGTGTTTGGTAACCTGATTTTAATGATGAAACAGCTTTAAAATTACCAAAATAACAAGAAAGTTTGAAACTTATGATTCAAAACTTTTTTTCACCTTACGCGTATAAAAGTACACACTAAATAAACCTTAAACCACAAGAATCTTGAGTTTACAGTGTAAAAACCAAAGCTTTAAGCGTATGAAATTGTAATATATAGGATTTCACAAACACATCAAACCATAATCACATGAGGCGTACACTATGTTTTGGAGAGAGAAAGAGAAGAGAGTTGGGAACTATGTGAAACAAAGAAAAATAGTATTGAAGCTCCAACCCTCTACCTTGGGAGGTAGAGGGTATTTATAGTGTCTTACAATAAACGCCACCTACGGGCTGTGGATCAGGCATACAGTGGGTAAAGACCCGTCCGTCCTCCACGGTGTTACTTAACAAACTACTTAATAACATAACTTGACTACGACTACGAGCTTTCTTACGAATACATATACTTGAGGTGACCGACACTCTAACGACTGAATTTTCTAATTCCTAACAATCTCCCCCTAAGGGAGGTCACCTCAATTTACACAGAACACAAACAGATATTACATTAAGATTTTTCTTGAATTCTTGTTTAAGTTCATTGCTCAGTAGCTCGTAGTCTTTGATTCTTCATGTTTTGCATGTTTGGTTGATTCAGGTGGAGGTCTTTAACTGATCCACGTGATGATGAGTTTTGAGCCAGCTTTGAGATCATCAGCTTGAATAAATCTCTGACTCTTCCATTTTAGTGTTGACATTATGTGATGTTGTGACAGTGGACCAACATGCTCACATTTTGGATCATGATTTCTTCTCATCAGAGTAGCGGAAGCTTTAGTTGATTCATGATACTTGCAGTAGCGTAGAAGAAGCATGGAGTGAAAAATGTAGGATCGTAAATATTATTGTGTTGATGATTCGGGTGGTCTTGGATGATCAAAATACATGTTTGCCATTAGAGAGAGAAAGTAGAGAGTTGGGAGATTTCTTGGTAGAGACTTGTAGAACAAAATATGGAATGTTAGATTGAAAAGCTCCACCCCTTCCATGGATGGAAGGGGTATTTATAGTTACAGAATACACGACCTCCTATCGGCCTGTGGATCAGGCATACAGTGGGTAAAGACCCATCCTTCCTCCACGGTGTTACACTAAACTAATCTACGCTACAAACTAACTAATAAACTACTAAATAACGTAAATAACTACGAGTCTACGAGCTAACTTATGCTAGATAACATTTGGGGTGACCGACTTTTCACAATGGAATTTCCAATTCCTAACAATCTCCCCCTAAGGGTGATCACCCCATGTTTTACATTTTGAATCCTAGCATTCTATTAAATCTTCAGTCTTGAGCTCGTAGACTTGAATTCTTCAACACATGCATCTTTATGCTTTTGTAGCGATTCTTCAAAGTCCGCATATTTTTGTACTTTAAGTGGAGGTCTTTGAACTGATCTACATCTTTGATGATCTTCGAGCTTTCATTGAGAACATCAGCCACAGTAAATCTCTGGATCACCTATTGTTGTGTTGCCATCATGTGAAGTTGTGACTTTTGGACCGACATGCTCACACTTTTGAATCATGACATCTTTCCATCAGAGTAGCAGAAGCTTTACTGGTTCATGATATTGCAGCAGCGTAGCAGAAGCATAGTATTAAAAATATCAGAACCAGGTTTTGTAGATATGCACCAGTCATGATTTCTTCAATTAAGTGTGGATGCTGTGAGCATGCGGCTTTGGATTGACGTCTCAATTCTGATCAGCTGCAACCGTCCAAATGTACCTGCAAATAACAGTTAGCAATAAAACACACGAAAGTGTCTTTGATCACTTTCGTTGAATTGAGGTACACGGCCCACGGTTCCCCGTTGATCAGTACAAGTACTGCCTGTGATCAGGTAGGATTCCTAAGAATCTCCTTGACAGGGTTTCGAAGCTGTTCTAGCTGTTCTCAAACTGGAACGTCTCAAAGAAGACAACACGGAGTGAGTGAACCAGCGAATTGAGATTCACTGATTGATGAAAAAATGATTTGAAACACAATCGCGTATTGCTTGAAGAAAGAGTTTTGCAATACGACGAAGGTTTTATAAGATCAATTTTCAATCGTAAATACTTTTTATATTTGAAAAGAGTACACATTCGATGTGCTAGGTAAAAGAAGAGATTCGCACATTGAACGGTTTTTCCAAAAGTATTCGTCAATTCCATTCCTGGACCAAGGTTGATTAAAGATTGAATCTCCTCATCGTTTCTATCCAGTTGTCACAAGCTTGATCTTACGAGAAGATCTCACATGTCACCCACCAAGAGCTTGTTTGATTTTGGCTCTAGAAGGATTTCCATCTTCATCATGAATACTTTTACATATCACTCGGATGTTCTGGCAATACCACAAGGATAATGCGTAGGACTCTCAATATATACTTACTTTCCACATTGTGTAAAACAGCAAGTCTTCATTAATTTTGTGTCCTAATGAGATATTGTGGATGATCTCTTGGCTCTAGACTCAATTGTGCACATTTGGTTCCTATGTCAGAGACTAAGGAGAGGGTCTCCTTCTTCAATATCAACAATCTCTAAGAGAAAGTCGATAGATTATGTAGGTTCCCCGTGAGAATGAAACAAGCCCTTTTAAGAGAAACTTGAGTAGCTTGGGAAGTTTAGTGCAGTGCGTCACTGGGTCCATGACGTCTTGTCTTCAATACCAGTGTTACCTTAGTAAACACTAGTAGCATATGTATTGAACCCGGTTACTGCCCTAAGGTTGAATTATTGGAGAGCTATTTCTTTTCACCCTTTTCATATTCATTTCTTTTTCATTCTTCAACCCCTTCAGTGCTTACCGAGACTTCATAACTAGAAACTTGTTGGGTTTATTCCAGTACTAGTTCTGTCTCAGTCCGCACTCTTCCCATTTCTCATTTTTCTCCTTTTTTTCATCATACCTAAGGACTCTACACTATCTACTGGATTGTCCCTGGGTAGATCCCTCCGGTTCTGGCGGATCGTGGGAACTAATACCTAACCTCACCATCCTTATAACTCCATACATAAAGTAAAATGGTCGGTCTTTTGGTACGGTTCATTCCTTCTCGAAACCAATTGAAAAATCATTTGGAAAAACAATCAAGGTACTTGTGATACGAGATCAAAGCATTTTGTACCTTAATAGTTTTGATCATTTAGAAAACCTCCCCCTCAACATGTGCATATGATTTAGAAATTGTTTAGCACATGGAGGCAAGAGGACTTTGAAATATTTTCTTTGATCACTATTTTCATAGTAAAAGCCATTTGATTTTCTTGGTAAATTCTCTCCCTCAATATGTGCATAGGATATTTGAAATCATTTTATCACATAGAGGCAAGAGTTCATTTGAAGCACATCCACGATTACAAAAACCATTTAAGAAACCATTTGCTCCCCCTCAATATGTGCATCGACGAAAGAGTTTAGCACATATTAGAGAGAACTTGCACTTTGAATCACATCGATCATCATTATCAAATTTCATATTAAATCACAAATTCTCCCCCGATCAAAAATATCAAACCCTTTGAGATTTTGGATCCCAAGTGATTTAATAAGGTTTGGAAAACATGGGAGAATATGTGCCTGATTTAAAATACTCTTCTGGTTTTTGGTTAAATGCTCCTCCACAATCATGTGCAGCATGTATATGAAATCGTTTGGCACATGAAGGAAGGAGTGCTTTAGAAACAATCACCCTTTTAAAACCGTTTTGAGATTTAAATCACGATCTCTCCCCCGATCAAAAATATCAAACCATTTGAGATTTGTGATCCCATCTGATTTAAATCATTTAGAAAAGTTTTGGGGAAAGACGTGGCAAGATTTAATTTTTGAAATAGACTGATGAGAATCAATTTAAGACATTAAAGATTGTCAGTGTCAGGTATGATTGTTTTAAGAGATCTTTAAGTAAAATAAAATAATTTCACAATCAAACAAGAACAGAAAAAATTTCATTTTGACAGATCTTTGAGTTTTAAAAAAAATCATACCATGACATAACATTAAATCTTTAGATCACCACTTATTATTGTACAATCCGGACTTTTATGAAGAAATATTGTTTGTAAATAATTTATATTAAATCACTCTCCCCCTCAATCAATGACCGAAGTCGATAATTGAGTGACTTAGGTTTTAATAAAAAAGAAGTCCGGTGATTTTCAAATTTTAGTCTAATTAATTTTCAAAAACAATATTTTCCATTTTCAAAACAATTTTATTCAAATATCAAAAATTGTTTAAAAATGGTATCCTACACAAAGATACATTAGGTGGTTGAGCTGCTTTTGTTGATGTTGCTGCTGTAGGGCTTGGAAGAAAAACCGTCTGCAAATGCAGTGAGACTGCTTACGTTGCATTTTAATACCAACTGAGGTCAAATTAAGCTCCGTTTCTTCAGTCACTTAGAAGAAAACCATCTGCTGATGCAGTGAGACCTCTTATGTTGCATTTATGCCAACTCTTCATAGAAGTCCAATTAAGCTCCGTTTCTTCATTTGTCAACCCAAGATATAGTTACCCTTTCTTTTCAGCATCCAATCATCTTATTATGTCGGATCCGGATCGGGAACATTCTTATACCAAAATACATGCATACGTTAGTGAACACAAGCAGATATATGGTGGTCGACATCACCCAAACAACAATCGACTAATAAAAGTCAATCCAACATATCAATCAGATCATACAAATGCATGGGAATTAAGTGTTTATCAAACTCTAATCATCTAATCCTAACAATCTTATCCTAGGCACCTAGTCCTTCAACATAGGTTAACATCATTTTTAATTAAGCATATTAGGATAATTAGATAAGTCCGATAGATGATATAAATTTGAAAACATTCTCCCCCTCAATCAATGACTCATTTTTTTGAAAAGTTTAAAAGCGCTGAAGTCATTGTTTGAGTCTTCAATTTTTATAAAAACTCTGAAACTGATTGTTTTTCAAACAACTCATTTACCACCATTTTTGAAAACATCAAATATTTTTCTAAAGAATTTTAGACGGAAAAACATTTGTGTAGGAACAGCAGTCCTTCGACATACTTTCCTAAAATTTGTTTTTAGGATAAGTGCACGAAATATTTTGAAAGTTGATTTAGCGCAGCACTTTCCTTTCTTGGAAAAACGGGTTGCTATCAGAAATAATAGCAAGCCATAGTTTAAGCACGGGTTACAGTCTGAAATAACTGTAAGCCATAATTTTAGACATGTTTTGGAAAAGAATATTTACACCTCCTGTTCGAACTTCATCTATGGTCCCGTGCCATTATTGAATGACATTTCTAAGACCGTAGATGTTATCAATACCAGAAGACATGTCTTTAGAAAACATATTTTTGGTATTTTTAAATTTTCTGATTTTTATGGGTTTTGTTGGTTTTATATTTTTCTATTTTCTTTTTGTTGGTTTTATAGTTTTGTATTTTGTTTTTCTGAAAACTATTTACAGAGATAGAGAAGATGATATAGTTAAAGAAGATGATGATACGAGTACCGAGATAAGGATATCGAGAAGCACGTCGTAGATGATAGAAGTCATCATCTCATAAACATTCACCACCAAAGCTTATGAGGCTCCTGAATGAGAGAAATTGAACCATTTGAAAGTGAGACTCTGGCAGCTTCCCCCCAAACCGAAAATCCATGTGATGAGCAGGTTCGAAGCTCTATTTCAAACTTGCCTTAGCCAGGTGCACAAGGAAGCACACCATTATCATAAATCCCGCTGCTCCTTTTAAGAACGATAAACTAGATTCTTTGTTCGGGGTTATATCATCAACAAGAACAGCAACGTACCATCCCACTCTTTAAATTTCTTCTCATATTTCATTACCACTGAAGTCTGAAGCGATCCATTCCAAAAGGAGTCAAGAGAACACTTCCCCCAAGTAGATGACTTGATGCAGTCAGTCTCTTAGACTAGAGCTCACGAACCCGAATACACATATACCCGAAGACAGAGAAACTTATACCATCGAAGTAGCAGATTAAGTCAAATAGCCAAAGAATAACCCCGATGTATACTTTTCTCTCCCCCTGAAGAAAGTGTATGAAGCTCAAGAACCCGAAGTACCCGAATGCCCAAAGAGATAATAACCGATAACATTGAAGAAGCAGGCCGAATCACTGATTATCTCTGCGGGTGACAATCTCTGCGGATGTCATCACCGGAATAAGTGATTATATCTCTGAATCACTGATTAAGCCCTCAAGTAAAACAGCTAAGCATCCCCAATGTACACAATTCTCTCTCCCCTCATGATTGCGATAACAACGAAATCATCACACACTTGTGTACCTCTTTTATCTTCATAAACTAACTCTTCCATCACTTCCCCCACGTAGTTGGAATAATAACACTAAACGCCTTGATGAGTAAAACCTTGAGTTTCTCTGCGGTCATGACATTTGTCTTCCCGGGATATCTTCAATCACTTAGAAGAATTAAGTTCATCAAGTTTACTCGCGTTTAGATGCGTGTCTCCTTCCCTCTTGCTGGTTTTGACACTTCAGAATCAGCAACATCTTATCAGCCCAAATACTTGAAATCTTTTGAGAAGAACCTTAGAAGTCTTTGTGAGAATCAACTTGCTGAAGAATGTGAGCAAATCTAATTGAGGATTAAATATGACTTTTCACTCTTCCCTAATTAGTGCTCTCCCCTAAACTGACAATCTGTTTGATAACAGCTCAAATTAAGAAGAAGTCTTTAGATTGTTAAATGCAACTAGTCTTTAGTCTTCTAACATGTAGCAGAAAATGTAGAACCGACTGTAGACTCGACCTTCTTCAAGATTGTCCAGTTGGGGAATAGATAGTTAACATCTTCAACACACCAAAAAGCATCCCAATTAACTTACATCTTGCAAATCCCCTTAATTAATATCCCTCCCAATCAAACAAGAACAGAAAGATGTTCATCAAGGAAATCAGCAATTAGCCCGCAACGAACACACGAAATGGTAACACCAAACTACCAATCACATCAAACAAGAACAGAGAGATTGTTCGGAATCATCATGTTGATGTGTACGTGAAGCATTAACCGGAAGCACTTTGTCGATAATCATATCAGCCTGTGTGAAGATGTCAACCAACGGCTCATAGAAGAAACTCCATGTAACGATGACCCGATAAGAAGAAGATCGGTTCTTACATGAGTTTGGAGCCGTTTGACCATTTATTCTCAGAAATCAATCAACCATGCAGTAATTTCACACTTCTTCTCCCCCTCATGAATTACATACGGAGTTGCCATTCTTGATTAAATAAGTGAAAATCATCCGAATGTTCTATTCACACTTCTCTCCCGCAAAATAAGCACATGATGTCGCCATCTTCATTATAATTGAGCAAGTGGAATAAGAAAACAATCAGTGGTAGCCCGGTTCACTTGATGACTGAAGCGCATGGAAAATGTATGAAGCATGTGGATGAGAATGGTCATAATAAGAAGATTTCTCTTCTTCAGAAGATAAAGCACACTGAAGCGTACACTTTTCTTTTCTTTAGATAACGAGGCATGAACTGTTGTGTTCATACGTCATAATCTCTCTCTTTTCAGCTCTTTAGGCAAAACATGTAATCATCCCCATTATCATTCAGTAAGCTTTTTGTCATGACAGCTGATGGAGAAAACCCAATATGATGAATTTGACCCTGAAGTAAACTAACCCGAACTCGTGACTTAAACTTGCACATATGTAACAAAGAGCGGTACCGATTTCCATTAGCATCTCTAAGTACTCTCTATGTACTCTATACTCTTCAACCAACCAACCATCAAGTATAAGACGTACATTACCTCTTGAAAATCCACAATTGAATGTGACACTGAGCACTACAACGTAATTCGTTAAAGTGATAGTTATTTTGTAGTGGTATGAGCCCAATTCCCTCAAGTGGTAAAAGAAAAGGTAAAAGACACCCAACAATAACTATATTTCCAAGTCTTTGTTTTTGATAATAAGCTCGAACAAGGATCTTGAAGAATCTTCATCCAACCATTCCCGATACCTTCAGATACTAAGTACACTCGCCCGTGATATTTCACTTCAACCTCAAATGAATAATACTGAATTAACGCCGTTGTCACATCTTCTGATTAAAAGCTCAAATCTAGCCTCCTTTGACTTTTTAAGTGAACTATGATAGTGGTTTCATCCCGACCATGGTTAAATGAGCATAACCCCGTAAAACTTTGAAGTAACCAAACTGCCATGACGAATATCCAAACACACATCCAATTCATGAAGTACGCCCTTATATCCCTTCTTCGACACAGAAATTGTAGCACCAGCATCAAATGAGATCCCGAAATACACTTTCTTTTCTCCAGGATGGTTCAATAATTACGAGGATTTTACAACACTATGGTTTGAACCGAGAAATAGTTTCTTTCGCGGGATTTTACAGAGTCAAGAATAAACCGTAAGATAGATCCGGAAATGCACTTAACACTTACCAGGAAGTTTGCATTGTCACGGGATTTTGCAAGTCTATGATTCAAACCGAGAAATAGATTCTTTCGCGGGATTTTACAAAATCAAGACAAAACCGTAAACAATGTCAACTTGAATGTGTTATGACAACTTTGGTTTCAGTGAATATCTGTTTTAGGGGAACATGCAGCAGTTCATCAACGGTTCATTATCCAACAACATCAACATCATCAACCAACCCATAAACACTTTGGTAAACACATCATTCACGCATTCTGTCGGCTGCTGTAGTGACCACTTGGTGAAGTAACCCCGATATGTCAAACTTGATCATGAAGTGAACTTCCCCAGATTTTTTACTTAAACTTGTACTAATCCTTGTGAAGAAGAAACGGTGTACCCAATGTACAAAACCTCTTGACGTATCCTCATCTGCGTGAGACACCAAAGTGATAGTTACGTTGTGGGTAAACCGAGAAAGAATCACAACCGTAACTAAATAGCCAAGTCTTTATCACACTCTGTAAATGCCCAAACAAGTCATCTTCGCGGAAGGGTAGAAAGAAAGAAGACGAAATAAGTAAAAGCGCCCGGAAAACCTCACTTCAAATTCAAATAAGAAATACCGTCCAAACAACCCCATAGTCAATTTTCTATAATAAACACTTCAAACCGAGAATAATATGCTTCGTGAAAATGTGTAAATCAAAGCATCAAGCCATATAGCAACAAGTCTCATCAATTCATCAAAAATCATCGTCAAATCTCATTGACAGATCCCATCGTTGAATCTCATTTCATCATCAAAACTCAGAGTTAAAATATAACACTCAGCCCATAAATTATCATGAATCACAATTTCAAATCCACGAACATGAGACAATATCCAACGAGGGTCCGGACCCCAAGTATATCACATATCACATATCAACAACTCAAAATGTTATGTCTCAAAATCAAATCACATAACGTTATCCCAGTCTATTCGTTAAAGACCCATGAAACCAAATCCAATTATGTAGCCCGATTAAGACTGATAATATCCTAGCTTTACAAAATCAGACATACTAACCATATAGCCCGAATCCAATTACTTAATATTTTGGCCCATGTTAAACACCCTAAACTTTCAGATATTATAAAAAGCTCACATAACACATAACAACCCTAAAGCTTCCTGAAACCCTAAATAAACACCTTTTAAATTTGAAATATTAATACACAGTCGATGTGCTAGTGAAAACTATTTTGAGCACAACGACCGGTTTTTTTTTCAAAGGTATCCGTCAATCCATAACCTGAACCAGGATTGATTCAAAAATTTGAATCGCCCCATTGTTTTTGTTCAGTTGTCACATGGTTGATCTATTGGATAGATCTCACATGCCACCTACCAAGAGCTTGTTTGATGTTGGCTCTAGAAGGCTTTCCATCTTCATTGTGAATATGTTTGAATATCACTCAGATGTTCTGGCAATACCACAAGGATAATGCGTAGGACTCTTAAGATATAATTTCTCTTTCCACATTGTGTGAAACAGAGAGTCTTCATTGTCAGTGTCCTAAAGAGATTTAATTTATGATCTCATGGCTCTAGACTCAATTGTGCACATTTGGTTCCTATGCCGGAGAATAGGGAGAAGGTCTCCTTCTTCAATATCAACCATCTCTAAGAGAAAGTCGATAGATAATGTAGGTTCCCATGTGAGAATGAAACAAGTCCTTTTAAGAGGAACTTGAGTAGCTTGGGAAGTTTTAGTGCAGTGCGTCACTGGGTCCATGACGTCTTGTCTTCAATACCGGTGTTACCTCGGTAACAGCCAGTAGCATATGAATTGAACCCGGTTTCTGTCCTAAGGTTGAAAATAATGGAGGGCTATTTGTTTTCACCTTTTTCTCATTTATTTTTTTTTCATTCTTCAACCCCTTCAGTGCTTACCGAGACTTCATTACTAGAACCTTGTTGGGTTTATTCCAGTTCTAGCTCTATCTCAGTCCGCACTCTTCCCATATCTCACTTTTCTCCTTTTTTTCATCATACCTAAGGACTCTACACTATCTAGTGGATTGTCCCTGGGTAGATCCCTCCAGCTCTGGCGGGATCGTGGGAACGAATACCTAACCTAACCATCCTTATATCACCATACATAAAGTAAATTTGGTCGGTCTTTTTGGTATTGTTCATCAGCCATTGGAACTAATTGAAAACCATTTGAAAAACAATCAAGGTACTTATGATATATAATCAAAGCATTTTGTACCTGAATCGTTTTTTGATATTTTAGAAACAGCTCCCCCTCAACATGTGTAGCATAATTTTTAAATCGTTTTGGCACATGGAGGCAAGAGGACTTGAAAACCTCTGTTTAAAAGAATGAAAGATTCGATTCTTTGATCAATAATTTCTAAAAGATATCAACATCACTTTCCCGATCAAGATTAGTAGTTTTCATACTTTGTTAAGAATATTTTAGGAAAGGAGGTGGTTTTCAAAAACATAGCTCCCCCTCAATATGTGCATTGAGATTTGAAAGAGTTTTGCACATATTAGGGAAAACCTGCACTTTGGAACAAATTAATCACGTTTCAATCCTTTTTGGTTTAAAATAGATGCTCCCCCTTACCATGTGCATGGAAAATTTGAAATCGTTTGGCACATGAATGGAGGAGAGTTTGCTAAACACTTATAAAACCCATTATCGAATTCTCAGTTTAAATCCAATTTAAATCACAAATTCTCCCCCCGATCACAATTTTCAAATCCTTTGAGAGTTGTGATCTCTATTGATTTAAATTAAAATTTTTGAGAGCTTTTGAGGAGAATAGTGACTTGCATTTGAAAGACATTTTAACTGATAAGGATTAGATTTGAGACTTTAAGCTCCACGGATTAAACATGATTTTATTATCTAAAGAAAACATAACAGTAGCCAAGGTCTTGACTCAATTGAATAAAACATTGTTCTTTTTGATTTTCCAAAAATAGACCTTGCTCTTTTACGTGCTAATTGTTTGAAAAATAACCTTTTTGATTGAATTGAAATCATTCTCCCCCTCAATCAATGACATGAGTTGTTGATTGAGTGTAAGAGGGTTTGACAAATATAAGCCCGGATGATAGAGTACGAGGTATTTTCAAAGCAATTTTTTTTTCATTAGATGACAAATATTTTTTAGAAGAATCATTAGACGGAAAAATATTTGGAAAGAAAACATTTGTCTTTTTGGTGACAAACATTTGTTTTTAAGAATCAGAGCATGAGTATTTGAAAAATAAGATAAAGCATGGCTCTGTTCTTTACTTTTAAAATGGGTTACTGCCTGAAATGACAATAAACCACCACTTTTCTCCATCTCATTTTTTTAAGCAATTTATGTACATTCGAAGAACATCTAAAAACCCGTGACATTCTTTGAATGTCAACACAAAGTCCGTAGATGATATCAAATAATAAAAACATGACAAAATAACAATATTTTTGGGATTTTTCAAGATTTTCTAATTTTTATAGATTTTGAAAATTTTATATTTTTCTATTTTCTTTTTGTGGGTTTTAAAATTTTGTATTTTGCTTTTTGAATAAGTATATACAAGAGATAGATGAAGAAAAACCATTTACTCCTCGTCTTCCTCTTGAAGACGTCTGAGTGTTTCCTGTTGTAGGCTCTTTAGACCAAGTCGTGGGAGGATAAACTCAAAACGTTCTCTAGGAAGAGCTTTGGTGAAGATGTCTGCTAACTGGTATTCAGACCTCACAAAATAGAGTTCTACCACACCTTTTTCCACTTGTTCCAGAATGAAATGATGTCAAATGTCGATGTGCTTTGCTCTTGAATGTTGAACATTGTTGCAAGAGAGAGCAATGGCACTTTTGTTATCACAATACAGAGGGATTTTGTTGAATTCAAAGCCATAGTCAGATAATTGGGATCTCATCCATAGGATTTGAGCACAACAAGATGACATGGCTATGTGTTCAGCCTCTGTAGAGGATATAGAAGTACTCATTTGTTTCTTTGAAGACCAGCTCACAAGTTTATCACCCAAAAACTGAGTACCTCCAGACGTACTTCGACGTGTATCTTGACATCCTGCATGGTCAGCATCTGCATAGGCTGTTAGTGACATACCGGTGTCCTTCGGGTACCAAAGTCCCATGTTGATGGTTCTTTGGAGATACCGAAAGACCCGTTTAACCGCTTCAAGGTGCATTGTAGTAGGCTTAGCCTGGTATCTAGCACACATGCATACAGCGAACAGAATATCAGGTCTACTGGCTGTGAGATACATCAGGGATCCAATCATACTTCAATATTTCATTTGATCTACCATGATCCCTGAGTGGTCCTCATCCAGTTTGGTACGTTCCACCATGGGAGTGTCAACGGTGTCACAAGTGTCAAATCCAAATTTCTTTAAAATTTCATTTGCATATTTAGATTGATTAATAAAAATGCCTCTGGGACTTTGTGAAATTTGTAATCCCAAGAAAAATGACATTTGTCCCATCATTGACATTTGAAATTTGGAGCCCATCTCCTTAGAAAAACGGTCACATTCATTGGGGTCAGTCGAGGCAAAAATAATATCATCAACATAAATTTGAATGTGAATTAAATGTTTGCCTGACTTTCTGGTGAAAAATGTTGGATCAACTGCTCCTTTGCTGAATCCAGTGGATAGAAGAAACTTTGATAGCGTATCATACCATGCCCTTAGAGCTTGCTTCAAACCATAAAGAGCCTTCTTCAAGCGATAGACATGAGTAGGATGCTCTGTATTCACAAAACCTTTAGGTTGGCTGACGTACACGACTTCTTTAAGATCTCCATTAAGAAAAGCCGTCTTTACTTCCATCTGATAGACTACCATGTTCTTACTTGCAGAATTAGCCAAGAAGATTCTGATTGCCTCGATACGAGCAACTGGAGCAAATGATTCTTCAAAGTCAATACCCTCCTCTTGACGGTATCCTTTTGCAACCAATCGAGCCTTGTTCTTTAATACATCACCATGCTCATCAAGTTTCACTTTGAAGATCCACTTTAGAGCAATGATCATAGCACAGTCAGGAGCAGGTACTAATTCCCATACATCTAGTCGGTCAAACTCATGTATTTCTTCTTGCATGGCATTGAACCAGCTGTCTTCATTCATGGCAGTTTTAACATCTTTTGGTTTGACCTTGGATAGTACGGAGTTAAAGAAGCACCATAAGGTATCAGTTGCAAGTTGTTTGCGAGTGGATACTGGACGAGAGGTATTTCTAATGATGTTATCCAATGGATGATCATGTGTCCATTTTCTGAGGTGTTCGTGTGGTTGTTGTTGAGGAACTGAAGTAGCAGAGTCGATTTCTCCTGATGAAGATGGTTCTGATGATGATTCAGGAGCAAATATGTTTTCAAAGGGGGCATCTTCAGGAGTAGCAAAGGGATTATCTCCATCAAAGGTGCCAGACACAATTCCATGATGTACACTCGATGATTGATGATTTGTTGATGAGACAGAGTGATCGGAAGCAGCCTCTGTTGATGGAAATGACATATCATAAGAAATTGGCTCATAGTGTTCATCAAACATTGGATCAAACAATTTTTTCAAATCATCTTCTGAAGGAGGTACATAACGAGTTGATGGCAAAGAATCATGTACAAGAGTAGAACTGATGGGACTAATAGATGAAGGTTGTGATGCGGGTCCAGAACTGGGTTGTCCTGTGTGGAGTTTGATAGACTCCATGAATCGTTTTGAGCCTTAGGGTTTAACAATAACATATGCAATACGCAGCGGAATAATAAGAACATTATATATTATTGACACAAGGTTTTCATTATAATAATCACTCCAAGCCCCAAATATTATTTGATCAGAATAATACGGTTACACTAAACTTGTAACAGGGATCAAAGATCCTTGAGGCTAAACTAAACAAACTCTAACCCTAAACGTTTATAGGAACACGTCTAGGTTACACACACACACACCTTTAGACTACATTATGGAAGACTTGTATATAAAACCTACACCCCATGTCCTCTTTATATACTAGAGGATTAGGGTTTACAAAATACTACGAAGGACTAAATAATAAATCTTCTTTTGCAAGCAAGTCATTCCATCTTTTTGTAGGTTTCATCTCTTTCACTTAAAGTCCCTTTGTTTCATTCTTGTATTTATTTTGTCTCATCAAATCCAAGGAACCTAAAACCCAACATCCTGGATCCATTTGACCTGTCAGCTCATCGAACGTAACGTGAATGGTTTCCATGATATTTCGGGTTCTTTTATTGTAGATTCGGTACCCTTTTCTGGTTGGTGCATATCCTACAAATACTCCAATGTCCGCTTTAGCTTTAAGTTTGCCTAAGTCTTGACCCTCATTAGCTGGATAACACAATGCACCAAACACACAAAGGAATGAAAGATTAGGTTTTCGATTATGGACAAGTTCATATGTAGTTTTTCCATGAGAAGTGTGAATTAGGTATCGATTTTGAGTGTAGCATGCAGTGGCAATGGCTTCAGCCCAGAGAAACATTGGAACCTTTGAGTAAATCAGCATTGTTCTTGCGGCTTCCACAAGAGTTCGATTTCGTCTTTCAACTACACCGTTCTATTGAGGAGTTCGTGGAACACTTCTTTGATGACTGATTCCAATACTTTCATAAAACTCACTAAGTTCTTTATTAACAAACTCAGTACCATTGTCTGTCCAGACGATTCTGAATGTTTTGTTAAGTCGAACTTGCAGCTGTTTGATAAGTTTAATGATGATATCTGGAGTTCCATCCTTTGTCCTTAAGAACTTGACCCAAGTAAATCGAGAGTAATCATCAACCAGAACTAACACATATTTTTTCCCGAAAATATTCTGCACTCTCATGGGTCCACATAAATCCATGTGAATGGTATGAAGAACTTCCATAACTGAGTTTGTAGGTTTGGGTTTGTGGGCATACTTCTTGTTTTTTCCCAATTGGCATGCTGAACAAAGATGATCCTTTTCATACTTTAGTCTAGGTAAGCCTATTACTAAGTCCTTTCTGGAGAGATCATTTATGGTGCCAAAGTTCAGGTGATTTAGACGACGGTGCCATAACCATGACTTTGTTTTCGAAGCCTTTGACAACAAGCAGATTGGAGAAGACTTCATCATATCTTCGATAGAGATGGTGTATAGATTTGAACCACGAGTTCCTCTTAAAAGTTCTCTACCATCAAGTTCTCTAACGAAACAAGTATGTTTTCTGAATGCCACTTCTAGATCAGAATCACATAATTAACCGACAGAGAATAAATTATGACCAAGACCTTCAACGTAATATACCCTGGAGATTACACTATCGCCAACAACATAGTCTCCATAACCCATAATTGCACCGAAATGATCTTTCCCGAATCTAACAGTCCTGATGAATTTGCTCACAAAGTTCATGAGCCACGACCGGTCTCCAGTCATATGCTTAGAACAGCCTGAGTCCAGGTACCACAGAACGATTTGAACGATCTGCAGTTGAACACATACAAAAGTGGATAACTGGATAATTGGGATCCCCATGCAAGAATGGGTTCCATTTGGTTAGTAACAGTGATTGGAACACCCACATCAGAAGTAGAAACAATGGAATCATCAAAGATAGATATAGTGCTAGTGTCCGTATTTGACCTATTCAAAGTATGTTCACTTCTTAAAGGAATAGCTCTACCAGTAGGCATCCATTTCCTAATGGGCATTGATCTAGATAATTTAGGGCACATCTCATTAAGATTGAATTTGTGCCCAGTAGGTATCCACTGATAACCTATGTTACTAAATTTCCTTCCTGTGGGATTCCAATGTTTTCTAACCTTCTTCTGCCATTGCTTTCTACCCTTCTTAGCTTGATTTTTGGCATTAACAATCTTAACAGGGCATTTAACAGCATTAATCAAATCATTCACACCACATTCATGATTAGTAACAGAAACCAAGCAATCATCATTACATGTTTTGCCAAAAGTAGCAGAATTCGAATTAATTACAGTACGCTTATAGCTAATACTAGAATCAACACGATTCATTTTATTCAACTCAAACTTAGTGTTCCTAGGGTGGTCTTCTACTCTCTTCCAATGCACATTCTTAGCTTGCGAGGTCCTATCTTGCTTTGTATAGCCTGGAGGCTTTGACCCGCTTGCTATAATGTCACTGATTACTCATGTAGAGTGAATTATGGGAACATTAGTTGGTTTGGCTACCTTTTGCATTCCTGAACTAGAAGTGCAGGGATCTGAACTACTTGAAGGCACATTAAAATTCACTTTCTTAATGTTGGGCATAGAATGGTTTGTATACTTAGCACTAGGCATGGAACAAGGCATTACAGCTTTATCTTTCGCACCTAAGGATTTAGGACATGTTGTTGTTAAACATTCTAACATCTCCTGAGATCGTTTGGCCTGAATGCAAGCAAATCTAATTTCACTATCAAGTGGCTTATTTATGAATTCCTCTTCTACAATCTCGCGGAGACATTCAAGACTATCCTTAAGGCGAGCAAGATAATTATGAAATACAAGTTCGTTATTCCTAAGATGAGGAGGAATGTATTTAACAGTCACAGTATATTTAGAGTCTGCAGATGACTTTGATGCAACATTCTCATTGAAGACAAGTGGCATTTTCCCTTTTTCCTGACTCCTCAGATTCTCAATTTCCTTTTGTAAAGACGTTATTTTTTCGTTATTCTTGTCACGAGTGACTTTCATTGAATCATATAACTCTTTAAAGTGTCGTTTCACCTTTTCATTTTCTTCTAGAAAACTCTCATTTTCCTTTTGTAAAACATTAACCAAGTTTTGAAGATGAAAAGTTTGAGAACACTGAGAATCTAAAGAAGGAGGCATTTGGGAGCTAGTCACATTGTTCTTTTCACCCTTTAATTGTGAAATTTGGGTTCTCATTTTTCTGATAGTGTTACAATGAGCTCGAATCTGTTCATCACGTTTGCTGATTTCAAAAATTGCATCAAATTCAGGAGCATCCAAGGATGTCTTGATATTTGAGGTTTTAACATTTTCTTTTAGATGTTGATATTTTAATTGCAAAGCAAGATGCTCAACTTCCAATTTTGAAAATTGTTTCACCATGTTATCATGATCATCCCGTTCAACTTTCTCATGCAATTTAGAGTTAGTTTTCTCAAGCTCAATGACACGATCATGGGAGACTTTCAGAGCAACAGATAATTCATGAAATTGAGATGCATTAATTGAACAATTCGTGGCAGTGTAAAACACATCTTGAGTGATACATTCAGAAATCAGATTCTCATTTAAGGTATGCAAGTTCTTCCTCTGAATCTCATTATATTTTAATTCTCGCTCATAGTCATTGACCTCAACTATCATTGCATTAAATTCCTTTTCCATTTCTTTAATATCTGAATCCATCCCCTTTTTAAGACTCTCAAATTGACCTTTTAATTGTTTAAAGAAAGGCATGACCTCAGTTAAATAGCATTCTTTAGTTTGCTCAAAACCCCTCTCCCCTTCAGTTATCCCAGTAGGTGTGATCCTTTTCTTACACGTCTTCTCAAAATCAACAAATAATTGATAAATAACATACTGACTGATTTGAGGTCTAAACTTCTTAAGTGGTGTAAATGCATTGGTGTATTGGGGGGATATACAGTGGCAGGAAGCATTCTCCTACATGGGGAATTCTGTTCAACAAATTCATCAGCTTTTTTCATGTCCATATCCTTTTTCCAGAACACTTGTTCAGGGGTCAGCTGTGTTTGAGGTCTAAACTTCTTAAATGCAATCCATTTATCCTTAGCATAGTTGGGTGTTTTATAACTGATTTTCTTCTCTATGCATGAAGGGCTCTTAAGTTTTTCATCCAATTTCTTTCTAGTGACTTCTTCTAACTGCTTATCTTCCTTAGTATTCTCAGCACAACTAGGTTTCTGTCTAGGCTTAAGGATTTCATTGCCATCATAAATTACCTTATGTGCTTCTCTAGCTTTCTTACAAGCCTCAGGGTTTGGTTTATCCACTAATGCAACACTATGTTTGTCACTTAGAACTCTATGCTTAGTGATCATGTGAGCAGTCTGAATGGTGTTTCCTTGTACGTACAATTTGTTTTCAAGTTTGTTTTTCAAAGTTTTTAGGTTGGAAAATTCATTTAAAAGTTTTGATTCCTTAGCATTAAATTCCTGCTTAAGCACTTTCACATTTTCTTGAAGTTCTTTTTTTTGCTTGGCCGTTTTATTAAGATTTTCTTTTAAGGAATATAGCTCTTGTTTTAGTATTTCTTCCCTAAAGTTACTTTTTCTAATAATTGTACGCATTTGGTCATCCATTTCCTGCTCACGAGTGGTTAACTCAAACTTAGTGCGTTGTTCATAAATGGCAACTTGTTCTTTATAGGCATTAAGTTCAGAGATAACAAAATCATCAGGGGCACATGGAGTGTATTCATCAAAAACATAATCATCATTGACTGCAGAAGATGCATCACTTGGTTCAATCACACTTTCACTTTGGATCACATATTGATCATATGGGACAATATTACTATTACCCATATTAACAATATATGTTTCACAAGTTTCATGTGATTGCACTTTGTCATGTATCTTTTGCTCATCAACTTCATCATATAATTTTAATACCTATGAGATGATTGATTCTTTGGATGGGCCAGCTTGTTGTGGTGAAGAGACCTTTGGAGAGACCATTGGTGAAATGCTAGCCATGAAGATGGTTTGGGCAGTTGGTTCATCATCAACATCTGAGTCATATGCATCACAATCAGCTACCTGAAATGCATTAGGATGATTCTGACCCATGTCTTGCACTGGTTGTTCATCCACATCAGCATCATAGGTCTTGGCATTTCCCTCAGCAAGAAACAGCAATTCCTCTTCATCCAAAACAGCTCCATTATCCTGAGCTTGTACCAGCAACATCTTCTCCTTAAAGTACTCAGCATTTTGTGGGCGTTTTGGAGACGTGCAGTTCCTCGCAATGTGCCCTTCACCACCACAGTTGTAACACTTGATTGGTTTACCCTGCCCTTGATTTGAATTCCTTCCACGGTTCTGATTAGCTGCATACCCTCCACCTGCTCCTATATTTGAAAAACCTGCTCCAGCCATCCCTTGTTCATTTCTTCTTCCTTGAAGATTTTGCAGTACCACCTTGCCATCTCTAATAGTAGCTTGATTATGAGGATTAGATGTTGTTTTGAGATTGTTGTTGGTGTGTGAGGTGGAATTCAGATTTTGACTAACCATGAGTGACAGTTGATTGATGAAGTTTTCCATGAATGTGTTTGGGTCTGGATGTTTGTATGCTGGATCAGGAATGAGCTTGTAATTACCATTTCCAGTAGGTATGACTTGTGAAGCTTTGGTAGTAATCCCTACATTGGTGTAGAATGCTGTTGAGTCATTTGACGAACTTGCTTCTCCCTGTTTGGATTGGAACTGATCAAGAATCATTCGTTCAAACATAGCATGTCTCTCATTCTGAAGCAGGAATGCATACAATTGTTCATAATTAGTATTCTTTAATCCTTTGGTTAGCTTCATAGAGGTGACAAATTTGTACCATTCAGGATTCATGTTGTTCACAAACTTTGAGATCAGCTGAATATTTGTATTGGTCATTTTGATATTCCTCATGTCATTCACAAGCTTGTGGAATCTCACGTAATATTCATAAACACTTTCTTCTGGTTTCATCTTAAAGTGCTCAAATTCATCATACAGTTGTGATTCTCTGTCTTCCTTAGTCAATTCAGAACCTGAGAGAAGCATCTTGACATTATCCCAAACTGCCTTGGCTTCAGTGTTGTGATTGATCAACTTGTAGATGTCTTTTGGAAGACCCTGAAGTATAATGTTTGAAGCTCTGATATCAACATCATATCTCTTCTTCTCCTTATCACTGAGCTCATCATACGTCTTTGGTCTGTCCAATCCTAAGGTCACTGTACCATCTGCAGTAGTTTCAAGAACATCTCTGATAGTCTCGATTTGATAAGGTCCTTCATCAATTGACTTGAGAATGTTAACTCCATTTTCCTTTTCCAAGCAATACAACCTAATTCGTTGAGCCCATGAGTCATAATCAGCTCTGTCAAGCATAGGTGGACGAGTATCTGATCCAACTGCTTGAACGTCCTCAGCTACAGAAACGATAGTAGGCACGTTGTTAGACATGATTACAAGTTCTACGGGATTTTACTATTCTTTGATTAAACCGGGAAATTGATTCTTTCATGAGATTTTACTAAACCAAAAGAACAACTGTAAAAAAGTAGCACGAAGAAGTGACAAGTCTCAATAGACAAGTAGCTAAACAGTCAACTCGCTTTGGTATCAACTCGCTAAACAGTCAACTCACTTAAAAGACAAGTCACTAAAAACTCAAGTCGCTTAAAGAATCAACTCGCTAAATAGCCAAGTCGCATACAGAGACAACTCGCTTAACCACCAAGTCGCTTAAACCAACTCGCTGACAATACAACTCGCTTAATAGCCAAGTCGCTTTAACACTCAAGTCGCTTAAGAATCAACTCGCTTAATAGCCAAGTCGCATATACCAACTCGCTGCTAATACAACTCGCTTAATAGCCAAGTCGCTTAAACCAACTCGCTTCCAATAACAAAGCAACTCGCTTCCAAGAAACTCAACACCGTAGCTCAACTCGCTTCGTACAATATTTGAAAACAACCACTTTATCAATCAAAAACAGCTAAACCACAATGATTCAAGCCTTCCAATTCAAAACCTAAACACATATGATGATCCTAAACACAAAAGTACAATCAAAATTCAAACTTTACCACTAGAAATTGACCAAATGATTCAAACTCTCCTAAACACTTATAACCCCAAAAACCATATGAAATCCACCAAAACAAAGAGTATGAAAGATGAATGATCAAACCATGGCTCTGATACCAATTTTAATATATAGGATTTCACAAACACATCAAACCATAATCACATGAGGCGTACACTATGTTTTGGAGAGAGAAAGTTCTAGAGAGAGAAAGGGAAGAGAGTTGGGAACTATGTGAAACAAAGAAAAATAGTATTGAAGCTCCAACCCTCTACCTTGGGAGGTAGAGGGTATTTATAGTGTCTTACAATAAACGCCACCTACGGGTTGTGGATCAGGCATACAGTGGGTAAAGACCCGTCCGTCCTCCACGGTGTTACTTAACAAACTACTTAATAACATAACTTGACTACGACTACGAGCTTTCTTACGAATACATATACTTGAGGTGACCGACACTTTAACGACTAAATTTTCTAATTCCTAACAGAAATTTTAGAACCTTAAAACCCACGCGTATAGTGTATGACTTCAAAAAAACATAAGTGTTTCACCTAACTAGATGGCGATTGATACCACTGTTAGGTCACCATAAGTTAATACAAGAATCAATATGTAAGAAATAAGATGAAAGAAAGATTGGTTGAACACACACACAATACACACGTATGAATATGAGAACTTTAGGCGTAGGAATATATGTGAAATGAACAACCAACCTTCAAAGGAAGGTTTACAACATTATTTATAGGGGAAGGGAGCTAGGGCAGCATGTCTAGTCCCTTCCTTCATTATTGGGCTTGGGCCAAGGCTCATGGGCTTTCTACATAAGCCTTGCCATTAATATTAACTTAAAAGCCTAGTTTAAGCAACCTATTACATATTAATTACTAACACTTGAAATACAAGTTATGAGTGATTCCAACAAACTTTGGATCTCCAATCCTGCATGTAGACAATTAGCAATAAAGTTCCCGACGTAAGAGTTCGGATATTTGGTACAGGCATATCCCAATTCGCTGGCGCGGTCTTAGACGAATCTTAAACCAGATGGTCATTGGGATGTCCCCGTACTCAATATCGTTACTCTATCGTTGTGAGTCGCTGGAGTATACTGAAGTATGACTCCACGGCTGTAGACCATTTGAGACCACCGTGAACACTAAACGTAACCCACAAGGAGTTACCGAAGTGACCTGCTGTTAGGGTTGTTTGATGTTGACCCTGGTAGGAGTTTCCATTCAATCACTAAAGATCACAATTGTGAATCCCCACATAAATGTTCTCGGCAGATTGCTAGGATCTGCGAAGAACTCTAGAATGATTCACTTGCGTTCTTATTGTTGAACGCCAAGTGATGAAAAGTCAAGTGTTCCTAAGAGATCTTTTGATGAATCTCGTGGCTCTAGGCTCAATAGTGCGCATTGGTTTTCTTAAGCGGAGACTATGGAGAGGGTCTCCTTCTTCAATACCAACAATCTCTAAGAGAGAGCTGATAGATTACGTTGGGTTCCCAGTGAGAATGAAACAAGCTCTATTAAGAGAACTTGAGTGGTTACATTGCGTCACTGGGTCCATGACGACTTTGTCTTCAATACCCGTGTTATCTTGTGACAACCATTAGCATATGAATTGAACCCGGTGTCTGCACTAAGTTGAATAATTTGGAGGGCTATTTCTTTTCACCCTTTTCTTTACATTTCTTTTTTAATTCTTCAACTCCTTCTTTCTCTGATTCTCATTTTCTCCTTTTTAAATCATACCTAAGGACTTCTAAATACTAACTATTGGTGATGTCCTTGGGTAGATCCCTCTGGCTCTGGCGGATCATAGGACGTTTATCCTTAAACTTAGTCACCTTATAACTCCATGACTATCCTATGTTGCCATAAAACCATTTTCATGAAAAATCTCTCAAAATGTTTATGAATGAAAACATGTTTGTAACACTTCGAGAGTTTTGTATTTTCATAAATACTCCCCCTCCACATGTGCTTATGAGTTTTGACTGAAATCTGCACAGTGAGGATAGAGCGCGCACTTTTGAATTGATCGACTCGAGATAGATAATTCCCCGCGAGACACGGTTACATCACTGACTAGGTCAGCTTGAAGTTGTAAGCACTCCTTGGTGAGGAGGTTAGACCCGTCAAGGTTCATGTCTACCAAGAGTTTCTCGGATGGTACATTCTACTAAGACTAGTCCTTTGCGAGACACGTTTACATCACTAGCGAACTAGTTTGAAATTATTACCTGTCCCGGACAAATCTTTTCGATTTACAACATTTTAGAGCTCTTCAATTCAATGGTTAAGTCTATGCACACTTAGATTTGTTGGATCGATATAATCTAACCAAACTAACTTTAAATAGCTTGTAAGGGCTTAGCAACCTCGGATAAATCCTAAGTCACTAACAATGAAACACTGAATAAACTCTATTAAGTATGCGGAATTTACTTCAATAAAGCTAAGAAGAATTAACTTTAACTTTAACGATTATATTAAAACTCTGAACCTGCTTGATAAACAGATTCACTAACAATCCCTAACAGCTCTAATATCGAACTTAGTAAACTCTAATATTGCACGTATATCTAATGCCAATCTAGGGGTCCTTTTATAGGCATAAGGATAACCCTATTCGGTTTACAACTCTATTCCTTGTACGACAAGTAATACTAAACTAAACTGAAAACATTCTAGAATTACATAATAATCCTTAACGTATTGCATAGCAGTCCTTTATCCTTGCAGTACTTTGACGAGTGAGCAGTACTTTGACTTTCTTCATTAAGCAGTACTTTGACTCTTCAGTACTTTGATTCTTCAGCACTTTGACTTTCTGTATCCCAACAATCCTCCCCTAACTTGAATTCTACTTGCTTGATTTCAAGTTCCTTTGTATATTTAACTTTAACATCTTTATCTTCAAGGAAAGATTATGTATTTATCTTTAAAGTTTGTCTTTGTAGTCCTTGTGCTTGTATTATCATCATCAAAGTAGTCTTTATCAGCAATCCTTTACAGCAACAATCAGCAAGCTCCATCTTTTCAGCAACATATGATAATTTGTACATCAGTTCATAAAGTTTCAGTCTATTCTCATCACTTCCAGGTGTGTAAACTCCTGTGAGAGGTGAATCATTAAAATTTTAATGGATTTTGATGTCTCTTTATCAAAGCCATTAACTCTGTAGTAGCCAATGTTTAGGTGTGTAAGACCATGGTACATTGATAACCATATGATTTTTAGCAAATCATCAGCTATCAACGGATTTGTTTTGTCTTTACCAAAAGCCGTACCCTTTTGGACTAGTTAGTTCTTGCAACCATGGTGAACTAATTACCATATAAATGGTTTTTCCACAGCCTTTACCACAAGCCATTTTTCTTGTGGGCTAGCCAACTCTTTACATTTGCTGATATGGTGACTTGATTACCATACAACTTATTAGCAAGTTGTCAACTATATAACGGATTTGAGATATCTTTACCAGAGCCGTTTGCTCATGGATTAGCCAGTCCTTTTGTTAAACATGGTGAACTGATAACCTTTTGTTTGTAACCATCTCAAAAACCATTTATTCCAGTTAACTTTTGTTTCAAAATATTTTGCACTTAACAAAAGTTTTCCTTTTAAAAACATTTACTAGTTTTGTGCTGCAAGCAATACTTTGGTTAAAGTACTGTTTGTCCATCAGTACTTTGAATAAAGTACTTATTTTTCAAAAATTTATACAATTAAACATCATACCAGTACTTATGCTTCATCATCAGCCATAGTTGTCCATCTGATATATAATTCAATAACCATTAGGGCTGTTTCATTCTGTTCTTCAACTTCCATTCCATGATCCAGCATCCTTCTCATAAGATCACTAGTCAAATGATATCTTCTTTCAGCTAACATATGGATCATAGTTCCATCTTCCAATTCCAAAGCATGCACTCCTGATTCTTCAAAGAATCTCCAACTTGTAATCTCCCAATTTTCTTGATTTAGCCAGATTTCTTCAGTGCTTGTCTCCTTAGTTTCCCAGATAGTTTTCAGATCTCCTAGCAATACTAAGCCAACTCCAGTTGATGGAATATGTTCAAATTATTCTAGCACTAATTGATATAGTTGAAACAGATCTGCTCTATCTATTATGTGCAGTATATCCCATAGCAAATTGAACACTCTAAAACTTTCATCCTCCCTATGGAACATCAGATAGTTTCCATCTTTTGATTCTACAACTTCAAATGTAGTTATCTTGGACTTCTTTACTGCAGCATCTTTGGATTTAGGATGATCAAAGTCGACAACTCTTATGTAATTTCTTCAGCTCATCAACTGTATCAGATCTTAACTCAATCTTCTTTGATGATTGTTCAACTTTAGTTGTTCTTTTTCTTTTTAATCTTCTTTTAGTATCATCCTCCTTTTGCTTATCATCGTCTTTAAAAGAAATAATACTATCAACGTGCTTTTGATAAGCTTCTCTAACAGAATTATATAAATCTTTCATCTCTAAATAATTCAGCTTCTGTAACCCAGTATATCCTTGAATTTTTAGATAAGCCATCATGGCATTTCTTTCCTTAGCTTTACTAGGTGGTCTTTGTGGTATTATAGCTTCAGGTTCCTTTAATGGTTGAGCAATCTCAGCATCATATTCAGCTTGAAACTTTTTAGCAGCTTCTACATTCTTGGCTACTTCAATTGCTCTTATTTCTGCCAAAGTAAGCTTTTTCTTCTTCTTTGTTTCCACCAGTTTGCCTTTGCCTTTGTCCTTAGGATCTAACACTGGTTGAGAAGCTTGAGGTTGTTCTTCAGCAACTCCTGGAATAGTAACACCTCTTGGTCTTAATAGATTTTGCAAAATTTGAGCAACTGTCTCATCATCACTTGCAGTATGCTCGACCATGGGTGTATCAGCTTCCTCTTCTTGTAGGATTGTTGAAGGACCATGATGAGTCTCTAAATACTCATCATTTTTGTACTATCTAGACTGCAAAATCATCTGAAAACACTCAAAAATGCATCAAAATGATCAAAATATCACAAATCAGTGTTTTATGTGTTTTAAATGCAAAAATATCAAAATCAGATGAAAAACATATCAAATTTGCAAAAATTGCAGTTTTAGTCCCCCAGGTTTCAAAAATTGTCAAAAATAGTCCCTGAGTCAAAATTTCAAAAGAAAAGTCACCAAAGGTCCTTTTTAAATAATAACTTGTCGAATTTAGTCCTTTGGTGAAAAATATCAAAAGTTTGAGAAAATTACAAAAATGGTCCTTCAAGTTTCAAAATTGGCAGAATTAGTCCCTGGAAAATGTGAAAATGGCAAAATTGGTCCTTATACTTTTGAAGCTTGTCAATTTCAACCCTTGGAGAAACTTTGCAAGATTGGCAGCCTAGGTCCTTGAAGTTTCAGATTTACACTTTAGGTCCCTATAGTTATAAACCTTTTAAACCATTTTTTGGACCTTGTCAAACCTTGGACCCCTGTCATATATGCATTTTGAACCCCCCCTATTATTAAACACTGCCCCAGTCAACCCATTGGTCAAACCCACCATCCAAGTCAAATATCTGGTTAACCACTTGGCGCCATTTTTCTTCTTCCCCAACTGCTTCCCTGAAATTCCTCCATCTCCATCCCCCCAGCTCACACCCTTGTCCCCCCACCTCAACACAAATACAAGAACCATTTAATGAACTCTCCCCCACTCACTCAATCCCTCCACCTGTCAAATGCAACTTGGCGCCAAAATTCAATCAATGGTCAAAAATGTCCCAAGACATCCAATGGTCCTAAATATTGCTGGGAAATGCTGAGGAAGAGAAAAAAAAGAAGTTTGGAGTATAAAAGGGAGCAAAGGAGAAAGAAAAAGAGAGTAGCTAGTTTTAAATTTTTCTTTAAATGTCGTTTTTTTTATAAATGTTGTAGTTTAGTTTTAAGCTTGTAATTCCAGTTTCTTAATGTTTTCTTAAAGCTTTTATGTAATTTCAATCCTTTTGTAATCTCATTTCAGTTTAATAAAAATTTCAAGCCTTCACTTTGATTTTGATCTTGCATTTTCAATATTTGAATACTAAATAAACTGTTTTTAAGACTTAAATAAGCTTATATAAGCTGTTTGTAGCTTTTGTGAGCTTATTTGTGTTTCCTTGTTCTATTTAAATCATTTACATGCACAAAAACTCTCAGTCAATGAAAGTCAACAGAATGGAGAAAATGGGTCAAATGGGAATGGAAAAGGAAAATGGTTGTTGCAGTGACTGAAATGGGTTGGAATAGGCTCATGTAGTGTAGTATTTGGTTTGGTGTTGGCCTGCAATAGCTGGATACATTGGTTAGTACTTGTTCCATTTTTCAAGTTTTAAGTCAGTTTTTGCACTTTTTGCTTATCTGTATATCTGTGGTCAATACTAGTGTAGACTTGTTTATATAGGTGTAACTAGGTCATATTAACTCATTTTGATCATAGATACCCCCTGGTTCAGTTGTTTGTTTCATTTCAGTTTGCTTATCAGTTTTAAGAGGGTGTTTGGTTTGACTGCAATTATTGTGTTTAAGGCCTTTTAAGTAGTTAAAATCTTTTGGTTTGTTCTTGTGTAGTGTATTTTAGCTCATACATGTCTTAGTTTTGGTCTGCAAACCTCTCATAGTCAAAATCCAATTTAATCTGTCTTCTCAGCTTACTGTTGGCATCTTAGCTAGTCCAAGTCTTGTTTTGTGTTAAAAATTCATAGAGCTAGTATGCTTTAGCTTCATTTCATCATTATATATCATTATCAGTTCATAATTCTAGATCAAAGTTAGCAAAAGTCAACTTTTTATTTTCCTTTAAAAAGTCAAATTGCCTAAAAGCTCAGTTTTAGCCTAGATAGAAGGATTTTTATCAAGTTCATTTCTTAATCAATTTCAGTGATTCTTGGCATTTTAGAAACCTCTCTTGGTCTAGTTTCTTATGAGCATTTTCCCAGATTTTTACCAATTTTTTAAAAAGCCTCAAATGAGCTTGTCAAAACAAGCTCATATCCCCTGCTCACTGTCAGTGAATGCTGAGAGTTTTTCTCAGCTTTTGCAAAGCTTGCACAGGTTCCATCATAGCTTCCCTAGGTCTATAAATTGGTTTACAGGTACTTAGCCAGGTCCTTTTCATGTCCCAAGTATTGGTTTTCCATTTCAGCTTATTTAGTAGCTTTTGCATAAGCTTAAAGTAGGCCCCCTTGTAACTGATTTGTGCTTATAATCTCATATACTCAAATCTGTTAAGCTTGTAATCAGAGGTTGTAGCTTGTTGGTACTTGCTCAATTTTAGTCATTTTAGCTTATTAAAGCTTCTCTTCCAGTTTGGTACCCTTTGGACTTCATTTGCTTATTGAAGTGCTTATTTCAATAAGCACTTCCTCATCAGTTTGATAATCCTCCAAACAAACCCATGTTTTTCCATTTTTCATAGCTTCCTAATATTATTTTAAGCATTTCCTGAATTTTTCAGATTTTTCCAAGCTTGTTTGCTATTTTTCTTAATTTAAATTAGTTTTTAAGCATTTTTAATTAGCATTTAATACAAATAATTAAGAAAAGGTTCTAAAAAATAAGTTTTCATTTTTCTTAAGTTTAGATAAATGTAAAAAGCTTAAAAAGTATTTTTCCCTATTTTTCTCCTTTTATTTGGTATTTTTAATAATTTAAATTAGTTTTAAATAGTTTTAAATTAGTAATAAATACATAAAAAGTCTAAAAAATATATTTTCAGTTTTAAAATTAGTTTTATCATATTTTAGATTTTTCTAAGTCTTAACTTTATTTTTCTAGTCTTATTTCATATTTTCTTTTATTTTTGAGTATTATTAAATAGTTTAAAATAGTTTTTAATTAACAATAATTAATTAAATAGTTATAAAAATAATTTTCTTTTTCTATAAATTTTCTTATATCATTAGGATTGTAAAAATGTATTTTTCATATTTTTAGGATTTATATTGTATAAGTTTTACGTTTTTATTTATACGTTTACGTTATTTTTATTTAAACGTAAGTTTTAAGTTTTAAGTTTTAAACGTTCATCACTTTAAAAATAGTGATAGCGTTTATTTAATATCTTTTATCTTTTTAATTTTCTTAATTTGCATTTAAGTCGCTTTTATTTATTTCCTTTTTCAGTAGTGTAATATTCAATCCTAATCCTTTCTGATCGCTATCATTAGTGATCATTCTACCGTCTGAATCAGTGTTTGCACACCATTGAGTCTCCTTGGGACTAAAACGACCCGGGAATTCTGTATTCTCCTGATCTTCATTTGCATTTGTGTCTGAGCTGTTTTAAGTCTGTTTAGACTTGACGGTTCGGACGCAGATCAGACCAGCTTCTTCTTCAAAATCTAGAGTCCTTGGTGTGATTAACTCTTGTCTGTATGTTCCTTGAATAACAGCAGTACCTTGATCACCAGCACCTTGATCATCAGTACTTTCAACACCAGCACTTTGAACTCCAGTTCTTTTAGGCTCAGCACTTTCAATGTTTACTTGTGCTTTAGTACTTTGAGGTTCATCTTCTTTATCTGCATGAAACTCAGCATCTTCTTTCAAATTATCTTGCTCCAGATTCCTCCCCAATTGGATAGAAGATTGTTGTTGAACCCTTGTGCCCGTAGAAGACTTTTTAAACTTCCTTCCTTTCTTCTTTTGAGACTTTACCCACAACCTGTGATGTTGAAGTAAAGGCCAAACAAATTTCTTCAATCTTTTAAATTTGGTGTTTAACTTCATAAGTTGTGCAGCTTGAGCTTCAGTCGTTTTCTTCAGGCGCACTAATTCCCTTGTCAAAACATAATTATCCAGAACCAATCCCTCAGGAGGTATTACGCCTGCATCTCCTCCAGATGATGGTGGGTTGATTTCTGGTTCTGACTCAGCATATTCAGTATTTTGTGGAGATGGTGTAGGTGAAGCTGCAGTACCTTCTTGTGCAGCAGTACTTTGTGAAGAAGCAGTATGTTGAGAAGCAGTACCTTAAGTTGATGCAGTGCCTTCTCTTTTTTCACTTGCAGCAGCCTCATCTCTAACTACTTGAGCAATCTCCATCATTGAAGTAGTCAAAGGAGTATGCCTTCCAGAAAATCTATCACTCTTCTTAGCCATGAAGGTAAATATCTTTGCAGGTTGTACCACAACAGGTAATAAGCTCTCAGGCTTTGGTACATCATGAAGTTGTTTATTCAAGAAAACTTGAATAAATCTTGGATACATTAACCAGGGAGATCCATTAGAAATGTGAGATAGCATACCATCTAGAATGAGTCTTGAAAAGTTGAAGACACGATTTTTGCCAATCCCACTAAAGCAAATGCTATATTAGACCCAAATTGCTCCCATGAAGTACTCTTAGAACTGATACAATGAAGCAAGACATGTACCAAGTACTTCCAATGTGGACAAAACAAGGGTTTCTTGAATGTTGTTTCAGTTAAAGACCCTTCATACCCAATATCTCTTAAAGTATCCCAAAGAAGCTGTTTGTCAAAACGGATAGCTCCTTCTTCATCATCCAATAATAAATCTTCATGAATTGAAGCTTCACTAACCTTCACAATCTTTCCAGCAACCTTAGCCTGTATATATGACTCATCATCTTCCATGTGAGTTCTAGCAGTCGCCCAAAACTGTTGAATCCATGGCTCAATAACATCCGGTTCTACCAAAAGTGCATAATTGATTGTTGATCCAGCAAGGAAATCAATTATGTCATGGAATGTGACATTAGCTTCAGTCTTATCTAAATTGGCCACCATGTTGTGTTAAGAAACTGTGTTTCGATTCGCCATTGAGTAATGTTTACAAAAGAAAGTGGTTTGATGAATAGTAAATGTGAAAGAGAGAAATATGGAAAAGATTGATAAGTATAAAGATGAGAGGGAAAATCGGAGGGTAGTTATTTATAGGTAAGATTTGAAAAATCACAGCCCATAATAACAAAGTTACCGTTATTTGAATTTTAACCCATCTTTTGACCGTTGGAACAGTACGTTGATAAGACAAGCAATGCTTTCCACGTGTGCAGTACTTTCTAAAGCAGTACTCAGAGCAGTACTTTCATATAACCAAAAAGCAGTACTTTTCCATTCTCTTCATCACAATGGCAAAAACTTCAAATAGGCATTGAATTTCCTCCCCTCAAGCAATGCATAGGACTGTCTAACTAACTACTCAGTCCTCCCCTTAAATGTAGCTTAGTAATTAATCATACCAATACTCACCACCAAGTGATTGAATCTTGAAACATCAAATCCTTTTGTGAGTAGATCAGCTACATTATCATCTGTGTGAACCTTGACAACATTAATAAGCCTATGCTCATAACAATCTCTGATAAAGTGATGCCTAATCTGAATGTTCTTGGTTTTGGAGTGATAAACTGGATTCTTCACAATGCAAATCGTACTCTCATTATCAATGTTGATAGGAGTATTCTTGAAGTTGAACCCATAATCCAAAAGTTGATTCTGCATCAATAAGACTTGTCCACAATAGCTTGCAGCAGCAACATATTCTGCTTCAGTGGATGAGGTGGCTGCAATAGTTTGCTTCTTACATTGCCATGAGACTAATCTTCTTCTAAGATACTGGCATCCTCTAGTGGTTGATCTTTTATCATAATTATCACCTGCATAATCACTATCTGAAAAAGCTTCCAAGTGAAAAGGTGAATCCTTTGGATACCACAACCCTAACTTAGGTTGTTGTTTCAAATAACTAAAAATTCTCTTCACTGCATTAATATGAGAAACCTTAGGTGAGACTTGATATCTTGCACATAAACAGACAGCAAACATGATATCAGGCCTAGATGCATAAGTACATAAGACAGACAATCATAGATCTGTACAGCTTGACTTCAACAGGTTGACCATCTTCATCCTTGCCCAATGAGTTGATAGATTTGATAGGTGTAGTGACAGGCTTCATAGCATCAAAATTGAACTTCGTAAGAATGTCAGAGACATACTTGTCTTGACTTTAGAAAATTCCCTCCTTTGATTGTTTAACTTGAAGACCTAAAAAGAAAGTTAATTCACCCATAGAACTCATTTGAAATTCATGTTGCATCAGCTGCTCAAACTCCTTCACCATGGACTGTTTTGTAGCTCCAAAGATGATATCATCTACATAAACTTGAACCAGCATGATATCCTTCTTATCTCTCTTAATAAACAAAGTCTTGTCAATGGCTCCCCTCCTATAACCATGTTGCAATAAGAAAGTAGAGAGCCTTTCATACCAAGCTCTAGGTGCTTGATGAAGGCCATAAAGAGCCTTAACAACTTTGTAGACTTTGTTTGGATGGGCAGGATCCTCAAAACCAGGAGGTTGTTTGACATAGACCTCCTCTGTAATAGTACCATAAAGAAAGGCACTTTTGACATCCATTTGATAAACAAGAAAGCCCATATATGATGCAAAAGCAAGAAATATTCGAATGGCTTCAATCCTTGCTACAGGAGCAAACATTTCATCATAATCTACTCCTTCTTCTTGTATGTATCCTTGTGTTACTATCCGTGCTTTGTTCTTGATAACATTCCCTCTTTCATCTATCTTTACTCTGAAAACCCATCTTGTACCAATGACTTTCTTTCCATCTGGTAGATCACATAATACCCAAACTTCTTGAAGTTTGAATTGAAGTAGTTCTTCTTGCATGGCTTCAACCCAACTCTCTTTAGTTAATGCTTGAGCTACATTCTTGGGTTCTTCTTGAGAGATAAAGCAAGTGAATAAGCATGTTTGGTGATCCTTATGATTCAGCCTATTTTGTTTGTACACAAAGCTAAGTAAAGCATTATGTGGATTAGAGAAGCCTTAAGCCTTGGTTCTTGTAAGCACTCCAGAAGTAGAAGGTCCAATTATTTTACCAGTGGGATGATCTTTATGCACTCTTAATGTAAGAGTCTAAGGAACTTCAAAATCATCATCCAAATTTGTGAAATCAGCTCCTTCATTGGAATTTGAGAAAATACCTTCAGCTTCAAACTCATCATCAGTGTCTTCTAATCCAGGCATATTAGGATCATACAAATCATCAGAAGTACTGTCAATAGGTGCAGCAGTACTTTGATCCAAAGTACTGTGATTAAAAGTACTATGAGGGTTTTCTGTGGACTTACCCTTTTTCTTTCCTTCTTTAAAAGCTCTTCTTTGTTCATCCTTATAAGATTGTGCTATTGTTTCTTGAAAAAGCATTCTATTAAGTTCATCTTGAATAGCTTGATCCTCAACAAACAAAGTGGATTTTGGTTCATCAGTACTTTTCTCCTTCTTGACAGTTATAGGTTCTTCATCAGAAACAGCATCAGGTCTAATGTTGACTCCATGAACAATGTACTGTAAATCGTCTTCTTTGTGATCAGCTTGATTTTCTTCTCTAACAGGAACATAATTCATAGAAGGAGTCAAAACCTCAAGATCAAACATCCAATCAGGACCTTTACCCTTCTGATTTTCTTGATCTTCTAAAAATTCAACATGAAGACAATCTTGAACCTACTTGGTGACCTTGTTGTACACTCTAAATCCTTTGTTGTTGGTACAATATCCCAATAAGTATCCTTCTTCTGACTTGCCATCAAATTTTCCCAAAGCATCAATAGTATTGAGAATAGTCAGAGGACATCCAAAAGGTTTCATAAAACGTATATTAGGTTTGTTTCCCATCAGTAACTCATAAGGTGTCTTCATCTGAGGTTTAGTGACTGATACTCTATTCAATACATAGCAAGCAGTACGTACAGCTTCAGCCCAAAATTGAATAGGTAGAAGGGAATCTGCAAGCATTGTTCTGGTTGCTTCAATCAAAGTTCTGTTCTTTCTCTCTGCAACACCATTCTGCTGTGGAGTTCTAGCAATACTAAACTCCCTCTTGATTCCTTTCTTAGCACAAAATTCATCCATAAGCTTGTTCTTGAATTCAGTCCCATTGTCACATCTAATAGCTCTTACTTTGAGTCTCAATTGATTTTCAAGGGCTATTATAAGATCATGAATGGCATCAAAAGTTTCATCTTTAAAACCCAAGAAAAAGACCCAACTAAATCTACTGCAATCATCTGTCACAACCAGGCAGTACTTCTTCTTGTTTAGACTAGCAACAGAAGCAGGTCCAAACAAATCCATGTGCAGCAACTCCAAAGGTTCTCTAATGGTTCTTTCCTCAATCTTCTTGCATGAAGCTTTGTGCTGTTTACCTTTCTTGCACGCCAAACATGAGTGATCATTCTTGTATGTTTTGGTAGGTAAACCTCTAACTAAATTTTCTTTAACCAACTTGTTGATATTCTTGAAATTTACATGGCCTAACCTTCTGTGCCATTGATGTGCTTCTTCAAGTGTTGCCTTTGCTACTAAACAAGTTGCTCTTCCAGAAGAGTGAAGACTCTTCATATCCAGACTGTACACATCATTGGTTCTTGGTACTCTCAGTACTACCAAGTTATCATCAACAAGCTTGAATTCAGGGGAAAGAATAAGACATTCTGTGTCAGTGAACAACACAGGGTGCTTCTTGTCACAGATTTGAGAGACTGACAAAAGATTGAACTTGAGCTCCTTCACATAGCGAACATTATCAAAATCTATGCTTCCTGCCTTGATGGTTCCTTTGCCAGTTATTCTTCCTCCACTAGCATCATTCCCAAATGCAACTCTTCCTCCACAATAAGATCTAAAATCTGACAGAATCTCTTTGTCTCTTGTCATGCTTCCAGAGCAACCACTATCCACAATTAGATGATCTTTAAGTTCCTCTTCTGGGTTGCCCTGCACAAAGATAAAAGAGTTAGTTAATTTTAGGAACCCAAGCCATTACTGACTTGTGTTCCCCTTGTGGATTTGCATACTTAAATTCTTTAAGTATGTAATTCCCACTATCTTTAAGCACATGATCAATTATCTTTGTTTGTTCCAAAACTTGTGTTGGTTTTTCAATAAAAATTTCTTTTTCATCCAAATTCTTTTTGTTATTTTCAACAAAAATTTGTGTTTCACTCACACTTGCTGAAAGTACTGTTTGTTCCCCATCAGTACTTTCTTTCTTAACCCAGCTTGTTTTAACTTTTGGTGTAGAATTCTTTGATCTAGATACTCTTTCTGAGGTGTAACGCCTTCTAGATTGATAGTAATCAGATCTCCTAGGGCTTTTATTCTAAAAAGTGCTATCAGTACCTTGATTGGGTGAAAATCTATCAGTACTTTGAGAAGGTACTGGTGATTTTGAAAAAGATCTTCTATGGTCAGGGTACCTATGGTCTTGTGAGAAGTTGTTGTGGTTAACCCTATGTGAATGATTCCATACTGGTTTAGTCTCCCTTGGATTTTGGTTGGCAGATCTGGTCTTTCGGAATTTGTTTAAATAATCTGAGTGAAAGTCACAGTCCTTAATCAGATGATCAGGACTATAACAAACAAAACACAATTTTTGACCCATACTCCCAAAATTTCTTCCTTGAGTTCTATGACCAAACCTAACCTGACTTTTTGGTGAATTATAAAAATTATTTTGACCAAACTTATCCCAAAGTATTTTGAAAAGATTTTCTTAAAGGTACTGCTGAAGGTGTAGCAGTACTTTGAGTTGAAGGTACTGCTTGACTCTTAACATTATCAACCTTAGGTTTTTCAACTGTTTCTTTTGGGGTTTCAGAACTAGATTTCCAGTAAGCTTCTTCCTAAACTCTAGGTTGTCTACTCCAAAACAAGAAACATCTGTCCTAAGTGGTTGAAAGCTAACCAGTGGGTGGAGGAACTGCATGGTAACCTTTGTCTTTCTTAAATTCTGGAGGTGTTTGACTAATAGATTCCTCATTACTAGATGTGTTATCTACATAATTAATGAGTTCGTCATCACTAGTTGTTATATCCTCAGAATCAAGTTGTTCCTGATCACTAGGTGGGTTCTCTTCTATGCTACTAAAGTCCATACCAAAACCTAGGCCAGTTTTAATATGTGCTCTTTTCTGTTTTTCAACAAAACTAACATGTGAAAGGCCAGATTTTCCCCAAGCAGCAAACTTTTCTAGCAATTCATCCCTTTCCTTAGTCAGCTTTTCAATCTCTGAAATCTTACATCCTAACTTCCATTCACTTAATTTTAACTGATAATCCTGTTGTTCATACTTTTCTGCCCAAGCCATTTCATTATTTTCATGTGTTATTATTTTGGCTTCCATAGACTCTAAAGTAATTTGATAACCAGCTACCTCAGACTTAGCCCTTCTATAATTATCTCTTTCAGTTACATAATCATTAAGGACTTTTTGATAAAAATCATGACACTTAGAGCATACCTCAGAGATAGGGGGTGAACTTGATGAAGTAGCGACCATAGCAAGCAGAACAGGTTCCTCTTCACATTCCATGCTCTAATCAAAGCTTCCTAGGCCATCTCTTGTTTCTAAAGCAGCAGATCATGGTTCCTCATCAAAAGTTGTGCTCTAATCAAACTCTTCTACTGCGACCATACAGTAGGTTACTTTAGTTTCAGTAATAGGGATTTCCTTTAGCGACCAAAGCTTTTGTTTCAGTAATAGGGATTTCCTTTAGTTCAAGCTTGGGTTTCTCAGTCATTCTGTTTGCCTGATATTTAGCAAACTTGCACTCTCTTGCAAAGTGTAGGATCGATATATTTATTGTGTTGATGATTCGGGTGGTCTTGGATGATCAAAATACATGTTTGCCATATTTAGAGAGATAAAGATAGAGAGGGTATTCTTGCTAGAGGTTTACACAAAGGAAAGATTAGATTTAAAATGAAGAAGCACCACTCCTTCCAAGGATGGAAGGGGTATTTATAGTTACAGAATACACGACCTCCTATCGGCCTGTGGATCAGGTATACAGTGGGTAAAGACCCGTCCTTCCTCCACGGTGTTACTCTAAACTATTCTACGCTACTGACTAACTAATTAACTATTAAATAACGTAAACAACGATAAATCTACGAGCAAACATATGCTAGACCATTATTGGGATGACCGACACTTTATCATGGAATTTCCAATTCCTAACAATCTCCCCCTAAGGGAGGTCACCCCATGAAATACATTTTGCTTTCTAGCATTTTATCTTTGACTTCGTTCTTGAGCTCGTAGACTTGAATTCTTCATTTCCGCAATCATTGTGCATTAGTAGCGATTCTTTAAAGTCCGCATAATTTGTACTTTTAGTGGAGGTCTTTGAACTGATCCACATCTTTGATGATCTTCGAGCTTTCTTTGAGATCATCGGCCACAGTAAATCTCTGGATCACCCTTTATTGTGTTGCCATCATGTGAAGTCGTGACTTTTGAACCGACATGCTCACACTTTTGAATCATGACATCTTTCCATCAGAGTAGCGGAAGCCTTACTGGTTCATGATATTTGCAGCAGCGAAGCAGAAGCATAGTATGAAATATCAGAGCCAGGTTATGTAGATATGCACCAGTCATGATTTCTTCAAATAAGTGTGGATGCTGTGAGCATGCGGCTTTGGATTGACTCCTCAATTCTGATCAGCTGCAACCATCCAAATGTACTTGCAAACAACAGTAAGCAATAAAACACACGAAAGTGTCTTTGACCACTTTCGTTGAATTGAGGTACACGGCCCATGGTTCCCCGTTGATCAGTACAAGTACTGCCTGTGATCAGGTAGGATTCCTAAGAATCTCCTTGACAGGGTTTCGCAGCTGTTCTAGCCGTTCTCAAACCGGAACGTCTCAAAGAAGACAACACGAAGTGAGTGAACAAGCAAATTGAGATTCACTGATTGATGAAAAATGATTTGAAAAACAATAGCGTATTGCTTGAAGAAAGAGTTTTTCAATACGACGAAGGTTTTGTGAGAAAGATCAATTTTCAATCAAAATACTTTTTGTATAAGAGAATGAGTACACATTCGATGTGCTAGTGAAAAGAAGAGATTCGCACATCGAGCGGTTTTTCTAAAAGTATTTTTCAATCAGAGATACTTTGTGTGTTTGAAAATGAATACACATTCGACGTGCTAGAGAAAAGAAGATTTGCACATCGAACGGTTTTTCCAAAAGTATTCGTCAATTCCATTCCTGGACCAAGGTTGATTCACGAGTGAATCTCCCCATTGTTTCTATCCAGTTGTCACAAGCTTGATCTTTTGCAAAATCTCACATGTCACCCACCAAGAGCTCGTTTGATGTTGGCTCTAGAAGGATTTCCATCTTCATAGTGAATATTTTTACATATCACTCAGATGTTCTGGCAATACCACAAGGATAATGCGTAGGACTCTCAATATATACTTACTTTCCACATTGTGTGAAACAACAAGTCTTCATTAATATAGTGTCCTAATGAGATATTGTGGATGATCTCTTGGCTCTAGACTCAATCGTGCATATTTGGTTCCTGTGCCGGAGACTAGGGAGAGGGTCTCCTTCTTCAATATCAACAATCTCTAAGAGAAAGTCGATAGATAATGTCGGTTCCCCGTGAGAATGAAACAAGCCCTTTTAAGAGGAACTTGAGTAGTTTGGGAAGTTGTAGTGTAGTGCGTCACTAGGTCCATGACGTCTTGTCTTCAATACCAGTGTTACCTTGGTAACAACCAGTAGCATATGTATTGAACCCGGTTTCTGCCCTAAGGTTGAATTATTGGAGGGCTATTTCTTTTCACCCTTTTCTCATTTCATTTCTTTTTCATTCTTCAACCCCTTCAGTGCTTACCGAGACTTCATAACTAGAACCTTGTTGGGTTTATTCCAGTACTAGCTCTATCTCAGTCCGGACTCTTCCCATATCTCACTTTTCTCCTTTTTTTCATCATACCTAAGGACTCTACACTTTCTAGTAGATTGTCCCTGGGTAGATCCCTCCGGTTCTGGCGGGATCGTGGGAGCGAATACCTAACCTCACCATCCTTATAACTCCATACATAAAGTAAAACGGTCAGTCTTTAGGTACAGTTCATTCTTCCTTGAAACCAATTGAAAAATCATTTGGAAAAACAATCAAGGTACTTGTGATACGAGATCAAAGCATTTTGTACCTTAATAGTTTTGATCACTTAGAAAACCTCCCCCTCAACATGTGCATATGATTTGAAATTTTTGAGCACATGGAGGCAAGAGTTCTTTGAAATAATTTCTTTGAAATAATTTCATGATCACAATTTTCATAGAAAAAGCCATTTGATTTTCTTGGTAAATTCTCCCCCTCAATATGTGCGTAGGATATTTGAAATCTTTTTATCACATAGAGGCAAGAGTTCTTTTGAAGCACATTTACGATCACACAAGCCATTAAGAGACCATTTAAAACTCAATAAAGGTACTTTATGTTAAAACATAAAAGCATTTGCACCTTGATAGTTTCTTTTCTTTTTTAAAATGCTCCCCCTCAATATGTGCTTCGAGATTCGAAAGCGTTTAGCACATATGAGAGAGCAGCCTGCACAACTGAATCAAAACGATCAATTTTTATCAAATTTCATTATTAAATCACAAATTCTCCCCCGATCAAAAATATCAAACCCTTTGAGATTTTGGATCCCAAGTGATTTAATAAGGTTTATAAAACATGGGAGAAAATGTGCCTGATTTAAAAACTCATCTAGTTTTTGGATAAATGCTCCCTCTCAACATGTGCATTATGTATATTGAAATAGTTTGGCACATGGAGACAGGAGTGCCTTTGAAGGACTAAAACCAATTCCATTAAAACAGATTTGAGATTTAAATCACGATCTCTCACCCAATCAAAGATTTCAAACCATTTGAGATTAGTGATCCCAAAAGATTTAAATAATTTAGAAAATTTTGGGGAAAGACGTGGCAAGATTTGATTTTAAAAAATGACAGATAAGGACCATTTTAAGACATTAAAGATTGTTAGTGTCAGGTATGATTGTTTTAAGAGATCTTTTAGTAAAATAAAACAATTTCACAATCAAACAAGAACAGAAAAAAATTTATTTTGACAGATCTTTGAGTTTTAAAGAAAATCATACCATGACATAACATTAAATCTTTAGATCACCACTTTGTTTCGTACAAACCGGACCATTTATGAATAAATATCGATTGAAAATATTTTATTTTAAATCACTCTCCCCCTCAATCGATGACCGTAGTCGATGATTGAGTGACTTAAGTTTTGATAAGATGAAGTCCGGTGATTTTCAAAATTAAGTCCAATATATTTTCAAAACCAATATTTTTCCATTTTTCAAAACAATATTGTTTAAAAATTGTTTAAAAATGGTATCCTGCACAAAGATACATTAGTGGTTGAGAAGCTTCCGTTGTTGTTGTAGGGTTTGGAAGAAAAACCATCTGTTGATGCAGTGAGACTTCTTTTTACGTTGCATTTTGAATGCCAACTGAGGTCAAATTAAGCTCCGTTTCTTCAATCACTTAGAAGAAAACCATCTGCTGATGCAGTGAGACCTCTTACGTTGCATTTATGCCAACTCTCCATAGAAGTCCAATTAAGCTCCGTTTCTTCATTTGTCAACCCAAGATATAGTTACCCTTTCCTTTCGGCATCCAATCATCTTCAATTGTGGGATCCGGATCGGGAACATTCTTTTATACCAATATACCTGCATACGTTAGTGAACACACATACAAATATATGGTGGTCGACATCACCCAAACAACAATCGACTAATAAAAGTCAATGCAAAATATCAATCAGATCATATAAATGTATGGGAATAATGTGTTCATCAAACTCTAATCATCTAATCCTAGCAATCATATCCTAGGCACCTAGTCCTTCAACATAGGTTAACATCATTTTTAATTAAGCATATTAGGATAATTAAGAAAGCCCGTTAGATGATGTAGATTTGAAAAACATTATCCCCCTCAATCCATGACTCATTTTATGAAAAGTTTAAAAGAGCTGAAATCATTGATTGAGTTTTCAATTTTACAAAAACTCTGAATCTGATTGTTTTTAAAGCAACTCATTTACCACCATTTTTGAAAACACCAAATATTTTTCTGAAGAATTTTAGACGGAAAAACATTTGTGTAGGAACAGCAGTCCTTCGACATACTTTCCTTGTTTTGTTTTTAGGATAAGTGCACGAAATATTTTGAAAATAGTTTAAGCGTAGCATTTTCCTTCTTTAAAAAAAGGGTTGCTATCTGAAATAATAGCAAGCCATAGTTTAAGCAAGGGTCACAGTCTGAAGTAACTGCAAGCCATAGTTTGAGACATGTATTGGAAAAGAATATTTACACCTCCTCCTCGAACTTCATCTATGGTCCCGTGCCATTATTGAATGACATTTCTAAGACCGCAGATGTTATCGATACCAGAAGACATGTCTAGAGAAAACATATTTTTGGTAATTTTTGAAATTTTCTGATTTTTATGGATTTTTGTTGATTTTATATTTTTCTATTTTGTTTTGTTGGTTTTCTAATTTTGTATTTTGTTTTTTTGAAAAGTATTTACAGAGATAGAATAGATGGTATAGTTTAAGAGAATGATGATACGAGTACCGAGATAAGGATATCGAGCAGCCCCGTTGTAGAAGATAGAAGTCATCATCCCTTAAACATTCACCACCAAAGCTTCTAGGGCTCTTGAATCGAAGAAAGAAATTGAACCAACTGAAAGTGAGACTTTGGCAGCTTCCCCCCAAACCGAAAATCCTTTAGATGAGCAGATTCGAAGCTCTATTTCAAGCTTGCCTTAGCCAGGTGCACAAAAAGGCACACCATTATCATAAATCCCGCTGCTCCTTTCAAGAATAATCATCGTGATTCTTCGTTCGAGGTTATATCATCAACAAGAACAACAACATATCATCCCACACATAAATAACTCTTCTCAAATTTCATTACCACTGAAGTCTGAAGCAATGCATCCCCAACGAGTTGTCAAGAGAACACTTCCCCCAAGTAGATGAATTGATGCAGTCAGTCTCTTAGACTAGAGCTCACGAACCCGAATACACATACCCGAAGACAAAGAAACTTATACCATCGAAGTAGCAAATTAAGTCCAATAGCCAAAGAATAACCCCGATGTATACTTTTCTCTCCCCCTGACGAAAGTGTATGAAGCTCAAGAACCCGAAGTACCCGAATGCCCAAAGAGAGAATAACCGATAACATTGAAGAGGCAGGCCGAATCACTGATTATCTCTGCGGATGACAATCTCTGCGGATGTCCACTCCGGAATAAGTGATTACATCTCCGAATCACTGATTAAGCCCTCAAGTGAAACAGTTGAGCATCCCCAATGTACACAATCTCTCTCCCCTGATGAATGCGATAGCATCATCACACACTTGTGTACCTCTTTTTATCATCAGAAACTAACTCTTCCATCTCTTCCCCCACATAGTTGGAATAAGAACACTAAACGCTATGAGTCAAACCTTGAGTATCTCTGCGGTAATGACATTCGTCTTCCCGGGATATCTTCAATCACTTAGAAGTATTAAGCTCATCAATGTTTACTCGCGTTTAGATGCTTGTCTCCTTCCCCCTTGCTTGTTTTGACACTTCAGAATCAGCAACATCTTATCAGCCCATATACTCGAAATCTTTTGAGAAGAACATTAGAAATCTTGTGAGAATCAACTTGCTGAAGAACAGAATGAGCAAGTCTAACTGGGGATTAAATCTGACATATCACTCTCCCCCAATTAGTGCTCTCCCCTAAACCGACAATCTGTTTGATAACAGCCCAGATTAAGAAGAAGTCTTTAGATTGTTAAATGCAACTCGTCTTTAGTCTTCTAACATGTAGCAGAGAATGTAGAACCGACTGTAGACTCGACCTTCTTCAAGATTGTCCAGTTGGGGAATAGAAAGTCAACATCTTCAACTCTCATCAAAAAGCATCCCACCAAAAAGCATCCCAATTAACTTACATCTTGCAAATCCCCTTAACAAAAATCCCTCCCAATCAAACAAGAACATAAAGATGTTCATCAAGGAAATCAGCAATCAGGCCGCAACGAACACACAAGATGGTAACACCAAACTACCAATCACATCAAACAAGAACAAAGAGATTGTTTGGAATCATCATGTTGATATATACGTGAAGCATTAACCGGAAGCACTTTGTCGATAAACTCATCAATTCGAGTGAAGATGTCAACCAACGGCTTCTTAGAAGAAAAACTCCATGTGAAGATGACCCGATAAGAAGAAGATCGGTTCTTACATGAGCTTGCAGCCGTTTGACCATTTATTCTCATATATTAATCATCATGCAGTAGTTTCACACTTCTTCTCCCCCTCAAGAATTGCATACGGAGATGCCATTCTTGATTAAACAAGTGAAAATTATCCAAATGTAGTCTATTCACACTTCTCCCCCGCAAAATTAGCACATGATGTCTCCATCTTCATTATAGTTGAGCAAGTGGAATAAGAAAACAATCAACGGCAGCCCGGTTCACTTGATCATTCAAAGCGCATGGAAAAAGCATGAAGCATGTTGATGAGAATGGTTATATAATGAGAAGATTTCTCTTCTTCTGAAGATAAAGCACACTGACACGTATACTTTTCTTTTCTTTAGAGTACGAGGCCTGAACTGATGTGAACAGACGTCATAAGAAGATTTCTCTTCTTTCGAAGATAATGCGCACTGAAACGTACACATTTCTTTTCTTTAGAGTACGAGGCATGAACTGATGTGTTCATACGTCATAATCTCTCTCTTTTAAACTCTCTTAGCAAAACATGTAATCATCACCATTATCATTCAGTAGGCTCTTTGCAGTGACAGCTGATAGAGATAACCCAATATGATGAATTTGACCCTGAAGTAAACTAACCAGAACTCGTGACTTAAACTTGTACATATGTAACAAAGAGCGGTGCCGAGACTTCATGCCCATTTGAATCTCTAAGTACTCTATACTCTTCAACCAACCAACCATCGAGTATTAGACGTATATCACCTCTTTAAAATCCACAATTGAATGTGACACTAAGCACTACAACGTAACTCCTTAAAGTGATAGTTATTTTGTAGTGGTAAGAGCCCAATTCCCCCAAGTGGTAAAAGAAAAGGTAAAATACACCCAATCAATAACTAGATTTCCAAGTCTTCGTTTTTGATAATAAGCTCGAACAAGGATCTCGAAGAATCTTCATCCATCCATCCCCGATACCTTCAGATACTAAGTACACTTGCCCGTGATAATTCACTTTAACCTCAAATAAATAATAGTGAATTAACTCCGTTGTCACATCTTCTGGTTAAAAGCTTAAATCTAGCCTCCTTTGACATTTAAATAAACTTTGATAATGGTTTCATCCCGACCATGGTTTAATGAGCATAACCCCGTAAAACTTTGAAGTAACCAAACCCCCATGACGAATATCCAAACACACATCCAATTCATGAAGTACACCCTTTTATCCCTTCTTCGAAGCAGAAACCGTAGCACCAGCATCAAGTAAGATCCAGAATTACACTTTCTTTTCTCCAAGATGGTTTCATCATTACGGGATTTTACAACTCTATGGTTTAAACCAAGAAATAGTTTCTTTCGCGAGATTTTATAAAACCAAGAATAAACCGTAAGATAGATCCGGAAATGCACTTTACTAATACCAGGATGTTTCCATTGTCACGGGATTTTACAAGTCTATGATTTAAACCTAGAAATAGAATCTTTCGCGGGATTTTACAAAATCAAGACAAAACCGTAAACAACGTCAGCTTGAATGTGTTGTGACAATTTTGGTTTCGGTGAATATCTGTTTTAGGGGAACATGCAGCGGTTCATCAACGGTTCGTTTACCAACATCAACATCATCATCCATCCAATAAACACTTTCGTAAACACATCACACACGCATTCTGTCGGCTATTGATGTGACCACATGGAGAAGTAAACCTGATATGTCAAACTTGATCATGAAATAAAATTCCCCATATTTGTTACTTAAACTTGTACTAATCCTCGTGAAGAAGAAACGGTGTACCCAATGTACAAAACCTCTTGACATTCTCAACTGAGTGAGACACCGCAGTGATAGCTACGTTGTGGGTTAAGCGAGAAAGAATCACAAACGTAACTAAATGGCCAAGTCTTTATCACACTCAACAAGCACCCAAACAAGTCATCTTCGCGGAAGGGTAGAAAGAAAGAAGACGAAATAAGTAAACGAGCCCGGAAAACTTCACTTCAAATCCAAATGAGAGATATCGTACACCAACCCTATAGTCAACTTTGTTCAATCATTAATTCAAGCCGTGACATAATATTTTGCGTGATAATGTATATACCAAAGTACCAAATCGCATAACATAAAGAATCACATCATCACACCAAATCATGTCATCAAATCTCATTGTCACAAATCTCAACATCAACACATCTTATAATCAAAAATCATCATTCAATCCAAACCTAGCATCCGATAAATCCCATGTACACACTTAACCTTAAGGATACAAATGTACTTTAACCCTCGCTTTAGGCACAAATGAGATAGTCAATGCAAGTCCATATCCAATATGTAATAATACAGCTCATGTGATATGAATTACACATCCTGCTTTAACGTCCCGTGATATACAAAAAGAGGTATGGCACATGATATCCCAAAGTAGTGTGAAAAACCAATGTCAAGGGCACAATATATAAGATCAAGCCCACGAGACCCATAACTTGTAACAGGCCCATCACAAACACAACATAGCACTTGATCCAATCAGACTTTGCCAAGCCCATTTCCAACTAGAGTCCATAACCGTGTATCTTAACATCAGACGAGTGATATCAAACATTGTTAAGCACATGTCCATTACCATGTAACCTAATCATACGGGTATAAAAACCAAGTGATAACACATTTACCCTAATATCACACACAAAGTCACGCCCCCATCAGTTAGATTTATCCCAAAAAACTCAAAGAGACCTCATCCAAACCCTAATCTAACCTCATTCGATTTTCTATCAGCCCCCATTTCATATTGAACCTCTTGAAACTCTAAAACAATCCGCCTCCATCGTATAACATCAATCTCATCTCAACAACTCGCCACAGGGATGGCTGTGAGATGGCCACAGGGATGGCTAGAGTCCATGGTTTGTCTAAGCCACAGGGATGGTTAGATGCGAGTCTCCAAGGTAGGTTCTTCATCTCGTTCTTTTGTCGTTGTTATTGAGTCTCAAACGAAACAAGGACATGAGTTAACATAATTGTTAAAATCATTCCTTATATTCGGATATTAACAAAAAAATGTTTTAGATCCATGAAGCACACGATTTTTGTGTATAGATCTTTAAATATCTATGAGTTTGATGAACCTTACACAAATAAATCAAAGCTGAGATCTAATTTTCTTCTTTATGGATCTGTGATGAATTAACTTCGTGTAAGACCTTGAATGGTTGAGATTAAATACCAATTTAGCACGAAACATTTTGAGGTCATTAATGTTATTATTGTTCAAGTGTTGAGTCAAAGATCATTGAGGATATATGTCGAGGGTTTCGTTTTTGAATAGTGTACTTAAAGTGCATAGCCAACCCTTGATATAAGCTGAGATCTTGAAAATGATTTTCTTTTATGTTTGACTCTTTGATCAATGAGGTAGCTTCTTATGTGTACATATCTTGATAGATTTGTGAGTTTTGTCAAACCATACACAAAGAAGCGAGGCTGAGGTCGTGAGTCGTTTTGGTATATGGCTTGTGATGGTCGTGGTCAAAACAAAATCTTCTTCTACCTTTCTGTCTACTTGCTAGGTCTAAGTCGCTAGGACATGAGTCAAGTTGCTAGATATGAGTCAAGTCGCTAACGACAACACAAGTCGCTATAAGATTTACTTGACTCAATAGTCAAATACCACAAGTCGCTACATTTTATGTCACTTAACAAGTCGCTAGCTTTATTTTTTTTTTCAAGTCGCTACATCCTTTTACAAAACCAACTCGCTAAGCCTTTTACAAAACCAACTCGCTAAGCCTTTTATTTGACTCAATAGTCAAACACCATAAATCGCTACATATTTTCAGGACAAGTCGCTAGGTCAAAGGTCTAACCAAGTCGCTACAAATACAATGCATCTAGACAACTTGTAAAGACAAGTCGCCACAGAACTAAGTCGCTAGATAGATTGACCCAACTCGCTACCAAGACTATATGAGTTTTCCGATGAGTTTTTACGACTGCTTTTCCGGCCAGCTTCAAATAACCCCAGAAAAGTGCTGCAAAAAGACTTCATTTTTTACCCGTTTAAGACTTTAAAGATGACCCGATTTATACGACCCAGTTTAACCAACTCGCTAACAAGAAATGTTATGACCATTTTATCGACCAAGTAGCAAAACCCAGAAAATACATAAAAGGCATGACTTTTTACCCATTTTGACCACTGAAAAGGTAACCATTTGACCAAAGATACATACTGATTTGGTACCAAAAAAGGTGAGACAAAACTGAGACAGAAGTGTTAGGACAGAATCTTAATGACCAAAAAGAGATGCACGCCAAAAACTGTAATACACCATTTTTAAAGAAATTTTAAAACAGTTTTAACAACCATCATATCAGCTCCAACATTAAAAGTCAGTAACAATCTTTTAAAAACCAGATTCAGCAGCGAACAACATCAAACATAACCCAACCAAATCAAACCGTAACAACCATACACAATCCGCATCAAAGAAACGCATAAAAAACCGAACGAATCATCAAGAACAACATAACCTAGGCTCTGATGCCAATTGTAGGATCGATATATTTATTGTGTTGATGATTCGGGTGGTCTTGGATGATCAAAATACATGTTTGCCATATTTAGAGAGATAAAGATAGAGAGGGTGTTCTTGCTAGAGGTTTACACAAAGGAAAGATTAGATTTAAAATGAAGAAGCACCACCCCTTCCAAGGATGGAAGGGGTATTTATAGTTACAGAATACACGACCTCCTATCGGCATGTGGATCAAGTATACAGTGGGTAAAGACCCGTCCTTCCTCCACGGTGTTACTCTAAACTATTCTACGCTACTGACTAACTAATTAACTATTAAATAACGTAAACAACGACAAATCTACGAGCAAACATATGCTAGACCATTATTGGGGTGACCGACACTTTATCATGGAATTTCCAATTCCTAACACAAAGTGTCCAGTTCTTTGACAATTGAAGCATTCAATCTTGGTCTTGTCAAAGGTTATACCCTGCTTAGGCTTGAATTCAATGCCTCTTCCTGTTTTCTTCATGAACTTATTGATCCTAGCAGTGATCATAGCAACTTGCCACCTGATATCAATTTCTTCAAGAGCATCCTCTTCAATTTGTGACAAATCCTCTTCATAAGTAACAGGTAAAGTGGCTTGCTGAGCAAAGAATGAGCATACAACTTCATCAGAATGAATGGTGTTTGTAGGTGATGAGCTGGGGGTAGGATAGGTAACAGTACTTTGAGCAACAGTACTTTGAGTAGGATAAGCAGTACTTTTAGTGAAAGTACTGCCTCTCTTTTCAGACGACACAAAAGCAATACTGTGAGATTTTGAACTTGTTGTCCATTCATCTCATGCTCATACACCTTTAAGTGGTTGTAAAGATCATTAAAGTTCATAACATCCAAACCAGGTTGTCCTCTAATCATAGTAGCAATCACATGCCATGTGGATGGCAAACTTCTTAAGAACTTCAGATTTGCATCTTCAACAGATACCTCTGCTTTGTATAACTCCAGCATACTAAGAAGATTTTGGAATCTGTCATAGGCAGCATCAAGACCTTCTCTTTCACCAACAGTGAATGTTTCAAACTGTTGCTTCAACAGATTTCTGTGCATCTTCTTGGAAGCATCATTTCCTCCAAATCTTGTGTTAGGAATTAGAAAATTCCATGTTAAAGAGTCGGTCACCCCAATAATGGTCTAGCATATGTTAGCTCGTAGATTTGTCGTTGTTTACGTTATTTAGCAGTTTATTAGTTAGTTTGTAGCGTAGTTTAGTTTAGAGCAACACCGTGGAGGAAGGACGGGTCTTTACCCACTGTATCCCTGATCCACAGGCCGATAGGAGGTCGTGTATTTGTAAGTATAAATACCCCTTCCATCCATGGAAGGGGTGGTGCTTCTTCTCATTTTAATCTAATCTTTCATTTGTGTAAACCTCTAGCAAGAACACCCTAACTCTCTAACTTTCTCTCTCTAATGGCAAACATGTATTTTGATCATCCAAGACCACCCGAATCATCAACACAATAAAATAACGATCCTACAATTGGTATCAGAGCCAAGGTTTTTGTGTTTTGGTGATTTATTGTGGTCTTTTGGTTGTTATTAAAACTGTTTTTTGCGCTGTGTTTTTGGTCCGAAAATTGCTTTTCCTGTTATTGTCTAAAACTGTTTCTAACATGCTTTTTGTAGTATCCTTTGGTCAAAAAGTGATGGTCCAAATACTGTGGTCATAGTAATTTTTGTACCGAATACTGTGGTTAATAGTGGTCTATTGGGTCAAAAGTCTTTATGTCCAAACTGTTTTATAACAGTGTTGATAACAGTGTTGATATGTGGTAAAAGTTTATGCTTTTTCTTGGTAACAATCTGTGAAAGTTTTACATGGTCAAATGGTTACCTTTTCAGTGGTCAAAATGGGTAAAAAGTCATGCTTTGTATGTATTTTCTGGGATTATTTGAAGCTGGCCGGAAAAGCAGTCATAAAAACTCATCGGAAAACTCATATAGTCTTGGTAGCGAGTTGGGTCAATCTATCTAGCGACTTAGTTCTGTGGCGACTTGTCTTTACAAGTTGTCTAGATGCATTGTATTTGGTAGCGACTTAGTTAGACCATTGACCTAGCGACTTGTCCTGAAAATATGTGGCGATTTATGGTGTTTGACTTTTGAGTCAAATAAAAGACCTTAGCGACTTGACTTGGCTATTGACTATTTAGTCAATAGCGACTTGTATGGATCAAAGACCTAGCGACTTGGGCTATACTATGGCTAGCGAGTTGTTTTTGATTGGTTAGCGACTTGCTTTTATATAAATGGCTAGCGACTTGACGACTTGTACAGAAAGGAAGATGAAGAAGAAGACTTTGACTCAGACCTTGACTCAAAACAACATACCATTTACCACAACTGCCTGACCTCAGTTTGCATCTAACATCATTGGTCCTTGGTTCTCAAATCAAAATAACATGTTGCAACTATATCATCACTACAGTTACGAAACATTAAAAAACTTCAACAACATATACCCTAACTCATCTCCAATCAATCTAAGTCTAAACCTCATCCACCTCAACTCCAATCTAACAAAATCGTAAACAAAAACTCTTGAGATCTCAGTTTGTATACATCGTGTGTTCACACAAGCTTCAAGCAACTCAAAGAACAATCACACGAATACAAAACATCATAGACCATGTTTCGAAGCCTTTGCTTCTTCATATCCGAATACAAAGATGAAACCATAACTAATCTGTTATGATTGTTTTCTTTCTTTCGTTCGGTGTTACAAAATCTCTAAGCATACTGATTATATATCGAATGAAAAAGAAAATCTAATTGAATCTCAGATGTTTATTTCGTGATATTCATTGATCAATCAATACCATTGTAGGTGTTTGACACGAAAATAATTATCTTTCATCGATTGTATTTGAAGTCAAAACTTTGTTTTTATCCGAAATTATAAGAAAAAGAGTAATAGAAAAATTACTATTCTCTTATCCTTTATTCGGTTATCACAGGAAAACACAACAAATCAAACCTACCCGAGTTCCTTGGATAGATCATGAAGCCTTCACCATCTTGCTAAAACCCTCTAGCCATCTCTGTGGCTGTTTCATGACCTCGAACCATCCCTGTGGTGAGGTCTTGATGTATATCGAAGATGGTGTTGGTATATTTGATGTAGGTTTTATTTCGTGTGTTCTGGATGAGTAGTAAGAGGCGGATTTATTTTTGGTTCAATAGGGTTTGGTGTGAATCTGAGAATCAGGTTGAGATGGGGGCGTATGAAGTTATGTGATATTATAATTAGGGTTGAGTGGATGAGTAATTTTAGGGTAATGTGGACGTTAAAAGTGTGTTATATATATAACCGATTACAAGGATTGAGTGGGCTTGGCTTATCTGGATCAGTCATGTCGAGGACTTCATGGGCCTAGTTTGTTTATTATTATTGGATCACATGGGTTTCATTTGGACTTCTCGCATATGCTCAAGAGTGATACATTTTCATATTAACGTATATGATATTTTTCACATATCATTCAAAAAGATAACTCAACTTTTGAAGATTATGTGCTTAATTTTTCTAGAATACACCTTTAAGGGCATTATATGCTTTGAATTTAATTGTTTTTCACATAGGCATGAACGGATCTTATGCTAATTTGATTAGTGAAATTTGTTCAAATGGGCCGACCTTTATGATTATCCTTGGATGACGGACTGATGGGCTTCTCAATATGTGAGAGTAGGATTATATGAGTTTTTGTTGATAAGTTTTGTCGATGAGAGTTGATTAAGAGACGTGTTGGGATATGAGATTTGATTGAAGAAAGTTAATGATGAGATTTGGTGTGATAAAGAGACTCGTTGTGTTATGTGGTTTGATATTCTGGTTTATGCATTTTCTCGATGGTTATTTTGTCATGGCTTGAATAGTTGTTGGAACGAGGTTGACTACGAGGTTGTTTGTGGTCAATATTTCTTATTTGGGATTGAAGTAAGGTTTTTCCGGGCACGTTCTCTTATTTCGTCTTCTTTCTTTCTACCCTTCCGCGAAGATGACTTGTTTAGGCATTTATAAAGGGTGATAAAGACTTGGCTATTTAGTTACGTTTGTGATTCTTTCTCGCTTAACCCACAACATAGCTATCACTTCGGTGTCTCACGCAGTTGAGAATACGTCAAGAGGTTTTGTACATTGGGTACACCGTTTCTTCTTCACAAGGATTAGTACAAGTTTAAGTAACAAATCTGGGGAATTCTACTTCATGATCAAGTTTGACATATCGGATTTACTTCTCCAAGTGGTCACAGCAACAGCCGACAGAATGCGTGAATGATGTGTTTACCAAAGTGTTGATTGGATGGTTGATGATGTTGGATATTGATTTGTTGATGAACCGCTGCATGTTCCCCTAAAACAGATATTCACCGAAGCCAAAGTTGTCATAACACATTCAAGCTGACATTGTTTACGGTTTTGTCTTGATTTTGTAAAATCCCGCGAAAGAATCTATTTCTCGGTTTAAATCATAGACTCGTAAAATCCCGTGACGATGGAAACATCCTGGTAATAGTAAAGTGCACTTCTGGAGCTATCTTACGGTTTATTCCTGGTTTTGTAAAATCCCGCGAAAGAATCTATTTCTCGGTTTAAACCATGGAATTGTAAAATCCCGTAATGATGGAACCATCTTGGAGAAGAGAAAGTGTAATTCTGGATCTTCTTGATGCTGGTGCTACGGTTTCTGCTTCGAAGAAAGGATAAAAGGGTGTACTTCATGAATTGGGTATGTGTTTGGGTTGTCTTCATGGCAGTTTAGTTATTACATGGTTTTACGGGGTTAAGTGCTTTTAACCATGGTCGGGATGAAACCATTATCAAAGTTCATTTAAATATCAAAGAACGCTAGATTTGAGCAGTTCAGAAGATGTGACAACGGCGTTAATTCAGTATTATTTATTTTAGGTTGAAGTGAATTATCACGGGCGAGTGTACTTAGTATCTGAAGGTATCGGGGATGGATGGATGAAGATTCTTCAAGATCCTTGTTCGAGCTTATTATCAAAATCGAAGACTTGGAAATCTAGTTATTGTTGGGTGACTTTTACCTCTTCTTTTACCACTTGGGGGAATTGGGCTCTTATCACCTCAAAATAACTATCACTTAAAGGAGTTACGTTGTAGTCCTCAGTGTCACATTCAATTGTGGATTCTCAAGAGGTAATGTATGTCTATTACTTGATGGTTGGTTGGTTGAAGAGTATAGAGTACTTAGAGATTCAAAGGGGCATGAATTCTCGACACCGCTCTTTGTTACATATGTGCAAGTTTAAGTCACGAGTTCGGGTTAGTTTACTTCAAGGTCAAATTCATCATATTGGGTTATCTCCATCAGTTGTCACAACAAAAAGCCTACTGAATGATAATGGGGTTGATTACATGTTTTGTCAAGAGATTGAAAAGAGAGAGATAATGACGTATGAACACAACAGTTCATGCCTCGTTCTTCAAAGAAAAGAAAAGTGTACGCTTCAGTGCGCTTTATCTTCTGAAGAAGAGAAATCTTCTTATTATGACCATTCTCATCAACATGCTTCATACTTTTTCCATGCGCTTCAGTCATTAAGTGAACCGGGCTACCATTGATTGTTTTCTTATTCCACTTGCTCAACTATAATGACGATGGCGACATCATGTGCTAATTTTGCGAGGGAGAAGTGTGAATAGAATACTTTTGGATGATTTCACTTATTTAATCAAGAATGGCATCTCCGTATGCAATTCTTGAGGGGGAAGAAGAAGTGTGAATTTTTTGCATTGTTGATTGATATTAGAGAATATAAATGGTCATACGGCTCTAAACTCATGTAAGAACCGAGCTTCTTCTTATCGGGTCATCTTCACATGGAGTTTTTCCCTTCTAAGAGCCGTTGGTTGACATCTTCACTCGGATTGATGAGTTTATCGACAAAGTGCTTCCGGTTAATGCTTCACGTATACATCAACATGATGATTCCGAACAATCTCTCTGTTCTTGTTTGATGTGATTGGTAGTTTGGTGTTACCATCTTGTGTATTTGTTGCGGCCTGATTGCTGATTTCCTTGATGAACATCTTTCTGTTCTTGTTTGATTGGGAGGGATTTTAGTTAAGGGGATTTGCAAGATGTAAGTTAATTGGGATGCTTTTTGGTAGGATGCTTTTTGGTGTGAGTTGAAGATGTTAATTATCTATTCCCCAACTGGACAATCTTGAAGAAGGTCGAGTCTACAGTCTGTTCTACATTTCTTGCTATATGTTAGAAGACCAAAGACGAGTTGCATTTAATGATCTAAAGACTTCTTCTTAATCTGGGCATTTATCAAAAAGATTGTCGGTCTAGGGGAGAGCACTAATTGGGGGAATGTGATATGTCAAATTTAATCCTTAATTAGACTTGCTCACGTTATTCTTCAGCAAGTTGATTCTCACAGATACATCTGAGCTAATGATGTTCTTCTCAAAATATTTCTAGTATACGGACTTACAAAGAGTTGTTGATTCTGAAGTGTCAAAAAACCAGCAAGGCGTAAGGAGACAAGCACCTAAACGCGAGTAAACTTGATGAACTTAATACTTCTAAGTAATTGAAGATACCCCGGGAAGACAAATGTTATTACCGCAGAGAAACTCAAGGTTTGACTCATGACGAGTAAACTTGATGAACTTAATTCTTCTAAGTGTTTGAAGATATCCCGGGAAAACAAATTTCATGACCGCAGAGAAACTCAAGGTTTTACTCATCAAGGCGTTTAGTGTTAGTATTTCAACTACGTGGGGGAAGTGATGTTAGAGAAAGCTTCTGAAGATAAAAGCGGTACACTAGTGTGTGGTGATTTCGATGGTATCGCAATGATCAGGGGAGAGAGAGTGTGTACATTGGGGGCGCTCAGCTGCTTCACTTGAGGGATTAATCAGTGATTCAGAGATATAATCACTTATTCCGGAGTTGACATCCGCAGAGATTGTCATCCGCAGAGATAATCAATGACTTGGCCTGCTTCTTCAAAGTTATCAGCTATTCCTTCCTTGGGTATTGGTATACTTCGGATACTTGAGCTTCATACACGATCATCAGGGAAGAAAAATGTGAACATGGGGAGGTGTTTTCATTCCCCTCATGATGTGTATTCGGGAGAGCTCTTGGATATTGGTGTACTTCGGGTTCTTGAGCTTCATACATGATCATCCGGGAAGAAAAATGTGAACATGGGAAGGTGTTTTCATTCCCCTCATGATGTGTGTTCGGGAGAGTTCTTGAGCATTATACAAAGAAACTGACTGCTTCAATTCAACTACGTGGGGGAAGTGGTCTCTTGACACCTTTTGGAATGGATTGCTTCAGACGTCAGTAGAAAAGAAATTTGAGAAAGTTATTTATATGTGGGATGATACGTTGTTGTTCTTCTATTGGATGATATAACCCCGAACGATGAATCACGGTGTTTATTCTTAAAAGGAGCAGCATGTTTTATGATAATGGTGTGCTTCTCTGTGCACCTGGCTAAGGCAAGCTTGAAATAGAGCTTCGAATCTGCTCTGCTAAAGGATTTTCGGTTTGGGGGGAAGCTGCCAAAGTCTCACTTTCAGATGGTTCAATTTCTTTCTTCGATTCAAGAGCCCTGGAAGCTTTGGTGGTGAATGTTTAAGAGTTGATGACTTCTATCTTCTACGACGTGTTGCTCGATATCCTTATCTCGGTACTCGTATCATCATCTTCTTTAACTATATCATCTTCTCTATCTTTGTATATATTTATCTGAAAAACAAAATACAAAAATATAAAACCAGCAAAACAAAATACAAAAATATAAAACCAACAAAAAGAAAATAGAAAAATATAAAATCAACAAAAACCCATAAAAATCAGAAAATTTAAAAAGACCAAAAATATTGTTTTCTCATGACATGTCTTCTGGTATCGATAACATCTACGGTCTTAGAAATGTCATTCAATAATGGAACGGGACCATAGATGAAGTTCGAGCAGGAGGTGTAAATATTCTTTTCTTAACATGTCACAAAATATGGCTTACAGTTACTTCAGACTGTAACCCGCGCTTCAAAAAAAATGGCTTGCAGTTACTTCTGACTGTAACCCGTGCTTAAACAATGGTTTGCTATTATTTCAGATAGCAACCCGCTCTTCAAAAGAAAGGAAAGTGTTGCGCTAAACCAATTTTCAAATATTTCGTGCACTTATCCTAAAAACAAAACAAGGAAAGTATGTCGAAGGACTGCTGTTCCTACACAAATGTTTTTCCGTCTAAAATTCTTCAGAAAAATATTTGGTGTTTTCTAAAATGGTGGTAAATGAGTTGCTTTTAAAACAATCAGATTCAGAGTTTTTGTTAAATTGAAAACTCAATCAATGACTTCAGCGCTTTTAAACTTTTCATAAAATGAGTCATGGATTGAGGGGGATAATGTTTTTTTTCAAATCTACATCATCTAACGGGCTTTCTTAATTATCCTAATATGCTTAATTAAAAATGATGTTAACCTATGTTGAAGGACTAGGTGCCTAGGATATGATTGCTAGGATTAGATGATTAGAGTTTGATGAACACATTATTCCTTTACATTTATGTGATCTGATTGATATGTTGCATTGACTTTTATTAGTCGATTGTTGTTTGGGTGATGTCGACCACCATATATTTGTATGTGTGTTCACTAACGTATGCAGGTATATTGGTATAAAAGAATGTTCCCGATCCAGATCCCACAATTGAAGATGATTGGATGCCGAAAGGAAAGGGTAACTATTTCTTGGGTTGACAAATGAAGAAACGGAGCTTAATTGGACTTCTATGGAGAGTTGGCATAAATGCAACGTAAGAGGTCTCACTGCATCAACAGATGGTTTTCTTCTAAGTGATTGAAGAAACGAAGCTTAATTTGACCTCAGTTGGCATTCAAAATGCAACGTAAGAAGAAGTCTGATTGCATCAGCAGATGGCTTTTCTTCCAAACCCTACAGCAACAACAACAAAAGTGGCTCAACCACCTAACGAATCTTTGTGCAGGATACCATTTTGAAACAATTTTTGAGTAAATTGAATTAAATTGTTTTGAAAATGGAAAAATGTTGTTTTGAAAATATATTGGACTAAATTTTGAAAATCACCGGACTTCATTTTATCAAAACTTGAGTCACTCAATTATCGACTACGGTCATGGATTGAGGGGGAGAGTGATTTAAAATAAAATATTTTCAAACGATATTTCTTCACAAAAGTTCCGCTTTGTACAATATAAGTGGTGATCTAAAGATTTAATGTTATGTCATGGTATGATTTTTTCTTTAGAATCAAGGTCTTTCAAAATGAAATTTTTTCTGTTCTTGTTTGATTGTGAAATTGTTTTATTTTACTAAAAGATCTCTTAAAAACTATCATACCTGACACTAACAATCTTTAATGTCTAAATCTGGTCCTTATCTGTCATTTTTCAAAATTAAATCTTGCCACGTCTTTCCCTAAAACTTTCTAAATAATTTAAATCAGATGGGATCACAAATCTCAAATGGTTTGATATTTTTGATCAAGGGAGAGATTGTGAGTTAAATCTCTTATTTGTTTAAATGGAATTGGTTTTAGTCCTTTAAAGGCACTCCTGCCTCCATGTGCCAAACAATTTCATACACAATGCACATGTTGAGGAGGAGGAGTTATCCAAAAACATGATGAGTATTTGAACCAGGCCACATATTCTCCCATGTTTTCTAAACCGTATTAAATCACTTGGGATCCAAAATCTCAAAGGGTTTGATATTTTTGATCGGGGGAGAATTTGTGATTTAATAATGAAATTTGAGATAAAAGGTGATCATTTTGATTTAATTGTGCAGGCTGCTCTCTCGTATGTGCTAAACGCTTTCGAATCTCGAAGCATATATTGAGGGGGAGCATTTTAAAGATAATAAACTATCGAGGTGCAAATGCTTTTATGTGTTAACATAAAGTACCTTGATTGAGTTTTAAAATGGTTTCTTAATGGCGCTTGTGATTGTGGATGTGCTTCAAATTAACTCTTGCCTCTATGTGATAAAAATGATTTCAAAAATCCTATGCACATATTGAGGGGGAGATTTTTACCATGAAAATCAAATGGCTTTTTCGTATGAAAATTGTGATCAAAGAAAATATTTCAAAGTCCTCTTGCCTCCTTGTGCTAAAAAATTTCTAAATTATACGCACATGTTGAGGGGGAGTTTTTCTAAATGATCAAAACTATTAGGGTACAAAATGCTTTGATCTCGTATCACAGGTACCTTGATTGTTTTTCCAAATGATTTTTTCAATTGGTTTCATGAAGGAAAGAACAATACCAAAAGACCGACCAATTTACTTTATGCATGGTGTTATATGGATGGTTAGGTTAGGTATTCGTTCCCACGATCCCGCCAGAGCCGGAGGGATCTACCCAGGGACAATCCACTAGATAGTGTAGAGTCCTTAGGTATATTGAAAAAAGGAGAATTATGAGAATATGGGAAGAGTGCGGACTGAGACAGAGCTAGTACTGGAATAAACCCAACAAGGTTCTAGTTATGAAGTCTCGGTAAGCACTGAAGGGGTTGAAGAATGAAAAAGAACTGAATGTGAAAAAGGGTGAAAAGAAATAGCCCTCCATCAATTCAACCTTAGGGCAGAAACCGGGTTCAATACATATGCTACTGGTTGTTACTAAGGTAACACTGGTATTGAAGACAAGACGTCATGGACCCAGTGACGCACTGCACTAAACTTCCCAAGCCACTCAAGTTCCTCTTAAAAGGGCTTGTTTCATTCTCACGGGGAACCGACATAATCTATCGACTTTCTCTTAGAGATGGTTGATATTGAAGAAGGAGACCCTCTCCCTAGTCTCCGGCACAGGAACCAAATGAGCACTATTGAGTCTAGAGCCAAGAGATCATCCACAATATCTCATTAGGACACAAAATTAATGAAGACTCGCTGTTTCACACAATGTGTAAAGTGAGTATATAATTAAGAGTCCTACGCATTACCCTTGTGGTATTGCCAGAACATCCGAGTGATATGAAAATATTCACGATGAAGATGGAAATCCTTCTAGAGCCAACATCAAACAAGCTCTTGGTGGGTGACATGTGAGATCTTGCAAAAGATCAAGCTTGTGACAACTGGATAGAAACAATGGGGAGATTCATTCTTGAATCAAACTTGGTCCAGGAATGGAATTGACGAATACTTTTGGAAAAACCGTTCGATGTGCAAACCTTCTTTTCTCTAGCACGTCGAATGTGTATTCATTTCAAATTCAAAAAGTATATCTGATTGAAAAATACTTTTAGAAAAACCGTTCGATGTGTGAATCTCTTCTTTTCGCTAGCGCGTCGAATGTGTACTCATTCTCTAATACAAAAAGTATTTTGATTGAAAATTGATCTTTCTCATAAAACCTTCGTCGTATTGCAAAACTCTTTCTTCAAGCAATACGCGATTGTTTTTCAAATCATTTTTCATCAATCAGTGAATCTCAATTTGTTGGTTCACTCACTCCGTGTTGTCTTCTTTGAGACGTTCCGGTTTGAGAACAGCTAGAACAGCTGCGAAACCCTGTCAAGGAGATTCTTAGGAATCCTACCTGATCACAGGCAGTACTTGTACTGATCAACGGGGAACCGTGGGCCGTGTACCTCAATTCAACGAAAGTGATCAAAGACACTTTCGTGCGCTTTATTGCTAACTGTCGTTTGCAGGTACATTTGGACGGTTGCAGCTAATCAGAATTGAGGAGTCAATCCAAAGCCGCATGCTCACAGCATCCACACTTAATTTGAAGAAATCATGACTGGTGCATATCTACATAACCTGGCTCTGATATTTCATACTATGCTTCTGCTTCGCTGCTGCAAATATCATGAACCAGTAAGGCTTCCGCTACTCTGATGGAAAGATGTCATGATATAAAAGTGTGAGCATGTTGGTCCAAAAGTCACAACATCACATGAAGGCAACACAACTATGGATGATCCAGAGAGATTTACTGTGGCTGATGATCTCAATGAAAGCTCGAAGATCATCAAAGATGTGGATCAGTTAAAGGCCTCCACTGAAAGTACAAATCAATGCGGACTTTGAAGAATCGCTACAAAAGCACAAAGATTGCAGATATTGAAGAATTCAAGTCTACGAGCTCCAGAACGAAGTCAAAGATAGAATGCTAGGAAGCAAAAATGTATTTCATGGGGTGACCTCCCTTAGGGGGAGATTGTTAGGAATTAGAAAATTCCATGTTAAAGAGTCGGTCACCCCAATAATGGTCTAGCATATGTTAGCTCATAGATTTGTCGTTGTTTACGTTATTTAGCAGTTTATTAGTTAGTTTGTAGCGTAGTTTAGTTTAGAGCAACACCGTGGAGGAAGGACGGGTCTTTACCCACTGTATCCCTGATCCACAGGCCGATAGGAGGTCGTGTATTTGTAAGTATAAATACCCCTTCCATCCATGGAAGGGGTGGTGCTTCTTCTCATTTTAATCTAATCTTTCATTTGTGTAAACCTCTAGCAAGAACACCCTAACTCTCTAACTTTCTCTCTCTAATGGCAAACATGTATTTTGATCATCCAAGACCACCCGAATCATCAACACAATAAAATAACGATCCTACATCTTGTCTTGAGAGCAGCCCATAGTTGCTTTGCATCCTTAGCATCATGGAACTTAAGTAGATGACCATCAAGAATAGCAGACAACAGTATGTTGAGAGCCTTTTCTTGATTTCTTATTGTTGTTGCTGGTAAGACGGCCTTAGGTGGTTTAGGTTGTCCAGGAATCTCTACATGTTCTGCAACAACTTCATTACCATTGACAATTACATTCCATAGTGCATGGTCTGTAATGGTAATGTACTGCCTCATCTTCATGCTCCAAAGATCATACTCTCCCTTCTTGATGATAGGAATTCTGAGTGAGGTGATGGATGGGGTGGTGCAGCTTCAGTCGACATCTTTAGGGTTTGTTAAATCGGTTTTTAAGGATTTCTTCTTAATCAAAGTTTCCACACAAGCTCTGATACCACTTGTTGGATTGATATACTCTAACCAAACTAACTTTAAATAGCTTGTAAGGGCTTAGCAACCTCGGATAAATCCTAAGTCACTAACAATGAAACACTGAATAAACTCTATTAAGTATGTGGAATTTACTTCAATAAAGCTAAGAAGAAATAACTTTAACTTTAACGATTATATTAAAACTCTGAACCTGCTTGATATACAGATTCACTAACAATCCCTAACAGCTTTAATATCGAACTTAGTAAACTCTAATATTGCACGTATATCTAATGCCAATCTAGGGGTCCTTTTATAGGCATAAGGATAACCCTAGTCGGTTTACAACTCTATTCCTTGTACGACAAGTAATACTAAACTAAATTGAAAGCATTCTAGAATTACATAATAATCCATAACGTATTGCATAGCAGTCCTTTATCTTTGCAGTACTTTGATGAGTGAGCAGTACTTTGACTTTCTTCATTAAGCAGTACTTTGACTCTTCAGTACTTTGATTCTTCAGCACTTTGACTTTCTGTATCCCAACAAGATTCAATCACAATCCAACATATTTGTATCACACAATTTTTCTCCCCTTCAAAAATGGCATATTAATGTTATTTTTGATGAAATTTTGATATCGAATATGACCATTTCAAGTTTTACGGAAAGATTTCCACAAAGAACGTTATTTGAACAAAGATATTTGCAAATACTCCCCCTCAACAAGTGATATTAACTTTTGAGGTTTTGAAAACATGAGAGAGAGTACTTGTTCTTTTGAGCAAAATTTTGAAAAATGTTGAAAGTTTAATAAATTTTACTCAAAAGTAAGAAGCTTTCGCTCCTTTTATAAGGAGTGTGGCACTGAAGTGTACCACAGGGTCCTTTCATTACAAGATCGGGTTGTACACTGTTATATGTACAAACCATTTGGGAAATGATGTAATAAGTATAAACATATTAGCCTTCATTAACGGTTAAAATGAAACTTTGATAATGGTTTCCTGATTCTTGTCAAAACGTATCCCCGTGAAAAAAATGATCACTTTGATAATTCAAACCCCAAATATAACCATTTACCAAATCATTTAACCAAAAATTTATCCACAACTTAAAAAGAAAATCAGCAATGTAGGCAAGATAAAAATTTTGGCTAAACAATACCGATAATAAATGATAGACTTGTGTTTCAACCAAGACCATTCACGATCCAAATAACAGCCCATCAAAAAAATGTAGTGTCACATAGGCCCAAGAGAAGTCCCTTAAAAACCTATGCCCGGCCACATTACAAGCCCAAAACTAACTCCAATCCAAACCCTAACAAATGTGACTATATAACACAACTTATAATCAATCCCTAATACCCTTTGATAACACACACCCCCAACAAACTCAGCAATCCACTTTAACCCTAAATGGAAAAATATTCCGCCGCCATCTAATAACCTAAACGCTCCTATCAATCAACACATCAAATCACTCTCATCTGCCCCCCATCAAAGAACACTACACGAATACAAAACCCCTGGGGGCGTTTGGTTGGGGCAATTTGAAATTCCGGAATTTTAAATTCTAGAAAATTTAAATTCTTGAGAATTTAAAATTCCGGAATTTAAAATACCTTCGCATGTTTGGTTGACAGAAACTTATAAATATATTTTTTTATTTTTTTCAATATAAATTTCATAAATATTCTACTTAAAAGTTTATAAAAAAATTATAAAAAAAAGTTTATAAAAAATTTATAAAAAAAATTTATAAAAAATTTATAAAAAAAAGTTTATAAAAAATTTATGAAAAAAGTTAATAAAAAATTTATAAAAAAAGTTTATAAAAATTTTGTAAGAAATTTATAAAAAAAAAGTTTATAAAAATTTATAAAAAAATTATAAAAAAAAATTTATAAAAAATTTATAAAAAAAAAATTATAAAAAAAGTTTATAAAAAAATTCATAAATATTTTATTTAAAAGTTTATAAAAAAACAATAAGAAAAAAAGTTTATAAATTTTTTTTTTCAAGTAAATTAAAATTTCTCACTTTTTGGAGGCATTTTGATTCTCTCAATTTTGGCAATTCGGGGAATTGTAAATTACTTCAAATGCTTACATTTAAGTTACCAAACGGGACATTTGAAGGGAATTAAAATGCAAATGCCCCCAATATCCTCCAAATTGCCCCAACCAAACGCCCCCTTAGTTTCACTCAGACTTTCGAGTGAATTACTCCACGTTTATCCTTTACAAGATCATTAAGGAAATGGTCTCAGGTAGGTTTTGAGATAGTTGTGTCTTGTTTAGAATGACAATTGAAAAAAAAGAAGATTATAACATGATTGTTATAAATATCTTCTTTTATATTTCGTACATTGATGAATAACTCTAAGATCAATGATAGTTCATTTTTTTTTTCATTTGAATGATCTTATAAAGTTTTAGAGATCACGAAAAAATACAACTGAGATCTAGTTATCATTTAATTTATCAAATGAATCGGATCTGTGATGTGATGTTGATATCAAGCGATTAAAGATCTTTGTAATCTCAAGAGAGATACAATAGAAAACACATCCGAGATCTAAATTTTATTTGCTTTTAAAGTTCAACTCTTGTTGTGAAATGGAGGTTGGATGTAGTTATGTGAAGTATGGTGTTAGGGTATTGTTGCTAGGAGTTAAGGATTATATTGTGTACATAGATGTTGTAGTCGCTACTGTTGTCATGGACCAATGAAGAAAAAATGAATCTGAGGTCAAAACTTTGTGTCTAGTATTTGGTTTTGGTCATTTTATGTTCTTCATATCCTTCTTCTTTCTTAAGCGTAAACCAAGAACCTTAGGCGTAAAGATCTTACGCGTAAGTCCTTATGCGTAAGGTCTCTTATGCGTAAACGATTAAGATTTCTTACTCGTAACTGGTACTTAAGCGTAAAATGAGTCCATTACTCGTAACATTTACTTAGGCGTAAGCAAGGCTACGCGTAAGCAAGGTTACGCGTAAAGAGGGTCCTTACGAGTAACTTTCCAAGTTACTCGTAACAAATCTGAAGATCCTTAGGCGTAAAAATAGGGTTTTGACCCTTGTTGACTTGTTTCCGGCGTCCTTTTTCTGACCAAAGATTCTGACCAGATTTGAGAAACCCATAAATACATAAGTAGCTTCATAGAAAAGACCCATTTGACCAGATTTGAATACCTTTTGACCACAAAGTTTTCACAGGTTATTGGTACAAGAGGTCACAATATACTGTTTGGACAATGAATATTGACACAAAACAGATGAAGAAAAAACTAGACTGACAATGAGACTTTCTTGACCAAAATGGATACTTTTAAAACAACTTGTAAAAAATCTGTTTAAACCCAAAAAAAATGATGAAAGGTTAAAACTTTGTGAGAAAAACAGATTTTAACACAAGATTTTTGACAAGAAAAAAAACATCACAAAATCAACCATAACTAAAACCGACCTTGCTCTGATACAGCTTGTAGGATCGTGTTTATGGATGATTTGGTGAATCAGGAGGTCTAGGAAGATGGAAGAACACCATCTTCAAGTTAGAGAGAGAAGGGAAATACTATGTGTTTATTATTAGTGAAAGGTAAAGTTACACAAAGAGTCTCACCCTCCTAGGAAGGTCTAGGAGGGTATTTATAGCCTAGCACATACATCTATTACAATATGACATATCTAGTCCATGTGTTTTGGCTAACAAAGATAGATAACGTAATCCCGTCAATGTCGTTCCATTTTCGTGTTAGGAGCGATTCCAAGAAAAATGAAACACATGATACATACTTGTAAGTATTCTGACCATAAATCTTTCTATGGCTTAAAAGGATACACATGATGCATACTTGGTTGTTTTTAGGCCATATATTTTCCAAGGCTCATCACCAAGCCAACAAGGCCTTGTTGAGTCCTCTATACACGTTCATGGACAAGGGGAAGGGACTAGGTGGATGAATCTTTTCCTTATATAAGTTACGGAGTGAGTTTTGTTTAAAGAAAATAATAGTTTTTGAATCCATGCTTTAGTCACTTGTACAAGAAGATTTAGGGACTTGTACTTTAGACTTATATATTATAAGAAAATCAAATTTAAGGCTTGTGCATTAAAGTCTTGCAATGTGTGCTTTAAAGTAAGTACACTGTGGTTTATAATATAATTTATATTAACATTAAAGTTTCTATGCATTAAGGACTTGTACATGTGCATGAAAAACTTGTATATCAATAAAAATCATGTATATTTTAATTAAGGTTTGTGATTTTGTTTACATAAAATCATAGTTTTGTAAATTAGGGTTTGTAACAGGAAATAAAGTAGAGTTAGGTGTATGTGCTTTAAAAACTTGTATGTTAGCTTTGGAGTGTTGTACTTTAGGGTTTATGATTTAGTTACGTAAAATCATAGTTATAATAAATTAAGGTTTCGTGAAAACTCTAATAGATAGCAAACGTTTAGTTTGAACGTTTAATAATCGTATGTTAACGAAATAACGTAAAGTGGCAAATGAAAGTTGAAAATTTTTATACTTGCACATAAGGATATTTATTTAAATTAAACATATAGACATGTTGGTGTCAGTGAGCAAGTTTATTAAGGATGTGAGTTACGTCACATTAGTTTGTGATCAGATAAACTGATAACGTTTAATTTTAAAAAAATTCAACGTATAAAAAGGGGTAAGTATTCTTTCATTAGAATATTATATTAGTTTAATACAAGTGGAAATTTTCTAGTTGTTACATCAACCAACTAATATCATTAGACAAGGCACGTGCGATGTTCTCTAGATGAAATTCAAGCTCTGTCGCACTTCCTGGTCGGTCTTTTAACAAGTTGAAGGCATCATTCTTCATTCTTCTGAGCTCCTTCTTTGTAAACTTTTTGATTTTGAGATCACGCTTGAATTCTGGGCAAATTCCAATGTGCGACCATCCATTGGTTCTTCATCTTCAGCAAGAGGAGGTTGAGCATTGACCATATCATCAAACCATCCATACTCTACCGTTGAGTCATTATCAAGCCAAGAGACAACATTTGGCTCTTTGCCCTTGCTTGATTTTTGGATTTTTGTTTTCGAAGGTGGAGACTTCTTTTGAGTTGTTGTGGTTTGTTGATGCTCTTCCTCAATATATTGAAATGGTTCATAGAACTCTGATGTTGTTGGACCAGAAACTGAAGCCTTTAGAGGAACATTGGAAGTGGTAGTGGTGGAAGGAATAGTTTTCTTACGATGTGATGAAGAACCACCAACCGTTTTATGTTTCTTTCCTTGTGAACTCGGATCAGGATTTAGGTCGTGTCTTTTCCTCTTTTGCTTTTCGGCATCAGTTTTGCATTGAGTAGGATTCTTCTTACGGAGAGTGTTCGAAAGAGAATCGAAGAAAGCCAATTATTTAGGAGTCATGGCGAGTTGGGTATCAGATAACTTCTTAAATAACTTGAATTAAAGCTCTTCAATGGTGAGATCCTTTGTTGTTGAAGTTACTGGGACAGTTTGAAGAGTGATAGGAGTGGAGGCAATGATATCTGAAACTATTTGATTGATGATCGGTTCAGATATTCTTTGATCTCTTTTGTAACGATAGCTGGTAAGTATTTCTTCAAATATCTGTCGGTATATCCCATTATCAGTTTATCCATGTCACCTTGGACATCTCTTGCCATGAATTGATCTACTTGTTGTTTTGTTTTTTGTAAAGCATCCATGTCTTCCGTCAATATTTTGACCTGTTCGTAAAGAACTTCAAGTTGTGACTGAACCTTGTTTTCTTTCTTCATACGAGCAATTCTCACAGCTTTCTTGAATAAACATCCTTGTGGGCTTCTTGATTGATTTGATGGTGGTTTTAGATGTAGATCATGTTGGTGGGGGAGAAGATTGTGTTGAAGATTTAGGAATTGGTGGTTCCTTAGTAGCTTCTTTATCGTGATCCACCAGTGATTCCTTTGGAGGAGAGGGTTCACGGAATAAGCGATCATGTTCAGGGTTGTCTTGAATGAACTTATCGGTTTCTTCTTACCAGCTATTTCTTTCCAGTTCAAACTTGATAGAGCAATATAAGCGATCATGTTCAGGGTTGTCCTCATTAATCTCCCTTTCTAATATCCTTTTTCTTTTCTCTTCTTCTTCTAGTTGGAGCTTATATTCATCTACATTGATTTCCTTGGCAATCTGAACTGCTGGTTCCTCTTTGTAAACGACCGGCTGTTCATCTGATTTAGTACCCGAATCTGATTGCTCATAGTGTTCAGATGAAGGTTCGGGCTTGACAGGTTTGGGTGAACCTTTCTTGTACTGTTTCCTTAGGGGGTTCCTTACCTTGGTATCACTAGCAGAGCTACTAGTCTTGCCACCCCTCTTCCTCTGATCTTTATCATAGTGGGATCACATTCTTCATACGTGTTGAGTCCGACTCGACCTACTTTGAAGGCCTCATCGTAGTCCCTGTATGCCTTCATCTCCTTGTTTTATTTAGAAAGAAGCGAGTCATGAAGTCTCATTCCTTGTTTACGAGTGTTGGATGATTGAATGTTGATTTTGTTGACTGTTTTATCGATTCTCATTAAATGCTTGTTGGATCTTCTAGTCGAGGACTGATGTCTTGATGCATACCTATGAGATGATTAATGATCATCTTTGTGAATCTTAAAAAACGTATCTTGGTGAGTGGAGCTTGGTAGTGACTTTGAATTTGAAACACAATGTCCTCCCAGATAAGTTGAGCATAGTCCAACTGTTTCATGTTGACTATTCCCCAGAAAACTTGTAGATGAAGCAGTCTTGGGTGTTCATGACCATTGTCCCTACCGAATATTGATCAAACCAAGATGTAGTAGATGGTTCTCCAGGGTTGTAGGAAGTACTTGGCATCGACTTTGGAAAACGACGTTAGTTGTTTGTCTGGTTGTTCGTCGTATCTAATTTCCAGGAGAAAGTCTAGGACCAATTCCTCTACTGGTCTAGGATAAAAGGTTTTGTTTGGTTCGGGAGCTTCATGTAGAAGTAATGATTTGCAAAGAGTGTGAATGTACATTGTTAGTTATTTACGGTCCAGTGTGCAAGTGAATGAGTTCTCATCAAGATTCAGGTTGAGGGTTTTCCATAGTTGATAGATGTAGATCTCTGGAACGTTAGCAGACTTTTCCAGCATGAATCTACACTTGTGACGTTTCAGTATTTTGATGGAAATCTTACATGATGGTTCTGTACACTTGATCTTATGAAACTGCACGCGAGCATTAATATTTCCAATTGTGACATTGTAACCCTCGGGAAAGATTTCCTCTCTAGTGATCAATGGAAGTTGGTGTTGTTCAGCCATTTGTGATTTCTGAAAGAATACATAAACCAAGAAAACAAGCAAGATACATATGTGTTAGCACAGAGTAACTTATATTGACTACTTATGTGACCTTTTGATTGGTTTGAGTATCTTAAATGACCATTTAGATTTATTAAATTTCAAAGTTCTATGAATTGCAAAAGTTCAAATTTGATGGTTTTGTTTCAAAATTCTATGGATTTAAACCAAGTTCAATGGATTTGTAAGTTCAATGTCAAATTCGAAGGTTTTGAAAAATCCTGTCACAAATTCAATGTTTTTTAGTCAAATTCGATGGAACTGTGTCAAATATGTTGGAACTTGAACAAATTAGATGGAAATTATCAAGTTCGATGAAATCCTGATAAGTTCGATAAAATCAGTTCAAGTGCGATGGAATTTGACAAGTTCGATAGATTTTGACAATTGCGATTGAATTTTCAATTTCTATGGAATTTGCAATTTCGATGGAATTTGCAAGTTCGATGGAATTTGCAAGTTCGATGGATTTTGCGATTTCGACAGATCCTTATCCAAGGAACTGTGATAACTATGTATATATACAAGTTCGATGATTATCCTTCGAATTTCCAATCCTGAATATTTAAAACCAAACCACTTATCACAATACATTTCAATCATAATCTTTAGGGCACAAGTCTGCAAGTTCGATGAATTTTGAGGTTTTGAAAAAACCTCAAAATTTAGGGCACAAACACCATTTATCAAATTTAGGGCACAAGTCTGCAAGTTCGATGAATTTTGAGGTTTTGAAAAAACCCTAATCATCTAATTTGATCCAATAATGTTTCTGGTAATGATTAAGCGTTTATAACATGTTTCTTAACACATTTGGACATTATCTAACACAGGTAATTAGATCAAAACTCACAGATTCAAGAAAACCCAAATTTCCAACGCAAGAACCCTAATTATAAATTATGCACTATTAGTGATTCTGATCCTAATTAAAGTTTAGGAATCGTTTGAGTGTTCAAATCCGACCAAAACCCCTCAAGAACATGAATCAATAACGACATAAATCGTTCAACCCAAATCTTATAAACCCTAAGTTAGAAAAAATCACATTTGTGAAAGATCTAGCTGTTGGATCAATGTTTTATCCAAAACCCTTTCTTAGATTCCTGTTAAGATCATTTGAGCACTTACAGATTTTTGAAAAACATTCACGGATTTGAAGAATGATTCTTGACCGTAGATCTTGGTTGTTGAAATAATAAATGTTAAGAGTAAATGCAGTAGAAAACATTTTACATTTTTGTTTGATGTAATATTTTGAAGTTTAAGGTTTTGACAGTTTTGGTCCCTGAATGATGAGCAATTTCCCACTTAGTCCAATTGATACAATTTTGAAGGAATACTTTCATAATAAGTTTAATACACCCCATCGACTTATGATTTAATTTGTTTTGAACATTTAAAAACACTTTTAGTCCAAGGAGAGTATTACGAGGGTAATAAACCAACACATTTTTAAATCAACATCTTTTGAGAATATGCAAGTACACCGTTTGATTTAAAACATTTTTTGACTTCTACCCCTCAACACATGATAAATTTTGGTTTTTAAAGGTTTTTTTGACTCATGTAATGATAGAGAAAAATTGTACTTGCATATAAATAGATAGAAAATGTTTTTTTTTCATAAATGAAAGAAAAATGTTTTTGGATTTTTGGAAGAATTTTATATTTTTGGATTTGTTTTTGAATAAATATTTACGAAATTGTTTTGGTGTTTTGACGTTTTTAAGATTTAGTTAAAAAAAATATTCCAGTTCCTCTGGAGTCAAACACTGGATATCAATTCGATGGATTAAGTCAGCAAATCTTGCTGGTGGCAAGGCTTTGGTGAATAGGTCCGCCAATTGGTGTTCAGTACCTACAAAGTATAATTGAACCGTTCTCTTTTTGACATGATCCTTTATGAAATGGTAACGAAGAGCAATATGCTTTGACTTTGAGTGTAGAACCGTGTTGCACGAGATTGCAATTGCGCTTTTGGAGTCGCAGTACACCAGAATATTGTTAAATATGTAACCATAATCCATGAGCTGTGTTCTCATCCAGATGACTTGAGCACAACACGCATACATGGCTACATATTCTACTTCTTTTGATGAAAATGATGTGCAATCTTGCTTCTTCGATTTCCAGGACACCAATTTGTCACCAAGGAATTGTAGACCACCAGAAGTACTTTTGCATATATCTAAGCAACCTGCGTGATTGGCATCTGAAAAGGCTATTAGTTGAAAACCAAAATCCTTCGGATACCAGATACCCAAATTAATGGTTCCCTTTATGTATCGGAGGATTCTTTTAGCCTCTGAGAGGTGACATTCAGTTGGTCTTGACTGATAACGAGAGCAAAGATATACAACAACCACTATGTCTGGTCTACTAGTTGTTAGATACATGAGAGACCCAATAATACTTCGGTATTTTGTAGGGTCAACAAGTTTACCATGTAAATCAGCGTCCAATTTACTGGATGATGCCATTGGTGTGTTATAGGTGTCACATGTGGCCATACCATGTTTCTTTAGAATATCAAGAGCATATTTGGACTGACTTAGAAAATATTACGGGGTGATTCTGGAAAGTTTAGACGGTTATGCCCGGGTTCTAAGTTGTATTGCTCAGAAGCCATTTCAGTGAGCTCATCGAAATTAGCATGAACGGTTTTCATGATTTCTCTAGTACGACGGTTCTAGATTCGATATCCTTTTAAGTTTTCACAAAATCCTACAAAGACTCCTATGTCAGCTTTAGCCTTGAGCTTTTCAAGTTCATCACGATCATTATTTGGGTAACAAAGAGCACCAAATACATGAAAGTGTTTTAGGTTTGGTTTTCTGTTATGGACAAGCTCATATGGTGTTTTGTTGTGGCGTTTTGTGATCATAGAACGGTTTGGGTGTAGCATGTAGTTGAAACAGCTTCTGCCCATAAGTAATCTGATAATTGAGCGTTAATCAATATCGTTCTTGCAGCTTCCACTAACGTCCGGTTTCGTCTTTCAACAACTCCATTCTGTTCAGGACTTCTTGCAATGGATGTTTGATGTTCAATTCCCACTTTCTCATAATAGGTACGAAGAGTCTGGTTCAAGAATTCGGTTCCTCTGTCTCTTCTAACTTTTCTAACCGTATTTCAAAGCTGAACTTGAATTTTCGTGAGTAGGTGATAATCATTGAAGGAGCTTGATCTTCACTTTCTAAAAAATAAACCCAAGTCCATCTGGAGTAGTCATCAACGATTACAAGAATGTAGCGTTTGCCGTTTATCGTTTGCACGCGCATTGGGCCACACAAATCCATGTGAAGAAGGTGAAGTATGTGTTCAGTATTGTGTTCAACCTTTGAAGGGAAATGTGCACGAGCGCTTTTTCCTTGTTCACATGTTGAGCATAGGTGATCCTTAGAATAACGAAATCTTGGAAGTCCTTCGACTAGCTTGTGTCATGCGAGATCAGTCATGGTTTTAAAGTTCATATGAGAAAGTCTTTTGTGCCATAACCATGATTTTGTTGAAGTGGCAAAAAGAGAGGAAGCAATCATGTCAGTCATAGAGATTGTGTAAAGGCTTGTTCCACGGGTGCCTGACATGAGATCGTTTCCTTGTAGATCACGAATGAAATACGTTTTCTCCCGAAATGCCACTTCCAAATCCCCATCACAAATCCTACTGAGAAAAGGTTGTGTCCAAGACCTTCAACATAATACACTCGGCTAATTTTAATGTTTCCATTGATGTAGTCCCCGTTACCCATTATAGCAGCGAAGTGATCATTCCTGAATCTGACAGTGCCAATGAACTTTGCAACAAAGTTTGTTAAAAATTTTAGGTTGCCTGTCATGTTCCGAGAACAGCCGCTATCAACGATCCAAAGGACGATTTGTATCACCTGCATTACACACAGACGATGAAGATGGAATAGAGGTAGATTTGGAACCCGAAGAGCTAGTGTGTTCCGTTATAGTTGTAGTACACATGTTTATAATTTTAGGTAACCACCTAAAACTAGGTGTACGTTGTAACCATCTCTGCCAAGTCCAGCTAGTTCGTGCTTTTGTCTTAGTAAATTCGCTAGGTAAAGGTGTCTTCCTAGGAGGTGATGTTGGAGGTATGGGTTCATCAATGATATCCGTAGAAACTACAGATGGCGCTTTACTTAGCACAGACTTAGAAGCTATAGTGGGCCTAGAGGTAGTGCCATTAGTATGTTTCCAACTACAAGACAAGATAGATCTAGCAACACAATATTCATGAATACCAGAGAGCATACTTTTACGACAAAACACACAAGAAGCTTCAACATTAACATTCAAAGTAGTTAAAGTTTTATCATTCGTTACATTGCCTTTACTATTACATTTATCTAACGCAATATCTAAATCAGGTGTAACATGAGTTATATTCAAAGTCCTAACATGATATTCTACTTCAGGGGCTTTTAGTTTTCCGCTTTTACGTTGCAAATTCCTATTCTTCTATTAAGTGCTCTTAACATTATTATGTTGTTTATCAGACATTTGAAAATTTTCTTTCGGATGGACTGTCCCCGAAAACGGTTTTCTGAAACAGAAAGTAAAAATTTCAAAATTTATTTATCCGTGAGATTATAATATCAAGAGCTATTTTTTCATATAAATAATAAGTATTTACTTTTGATGATACACTTTAAAAGTCTTAAATTAAAGAAAAAACTCATTGAGCATCGAACACTTTATAAGCATTTTCATGAACATTTCATTTGTTTGAATTTTTGGAAGAAGAAAAAAATATTAACCCACAAAAGATGAAAAACTAGTCACGAGTTTTAATTTTATTTACTTTATTTTGTAATAAAAACTTGAAAATAAAATATATAAACCTACCTCAAATTAAAAGTATTAGATCTGAGTTTTAAAAAAATAATAATAATAATAAAAAAAATAATAAAATAAAATAATAATTGAATTGATGTAAATTAGTTACGAATGGCAGTGATTAAATCTTTAATTCATATTAGAACATGATTAAAAAAAATAAAATGAAGTAAAATGGTACGTAATTACTTGATAAAAAGAAAAAATATAGGAGAGAGGTTACGAAATAATAGGCTTTCTATACTTTCTAATTCGAGCAACTTTCTATTTGAGCATAAAACTCTATAATATATACCATATTACATGTCATCTATTCTACTGCATCACAAAAGCCGTCTATGTTCGTTAAAACTAACTTAGCTAAGTTTGAAACTCTATTTTTCTGCCGGTTTCCTACAAATATGTTACTATGTTATTTTAACAAGATAACAGTCCAGTTGTTACACCAACAGTCAGACCTGCTTAACGGATCAGTTTCAGTTATATACAGAATTTAAAACATATTCTATAGGGACTCAAATCGACTCAGGCTCATCCTTCGAAACCACCACTTTCACTATCAAACTGCTCATGTATATAGGCACATACAAATCAAACCCTCTAAAGAGAATCACAATAATTGATAAATATAACATGACAACCTTTAACACAAAGATCCATCGACTTTTGTGTACATACAATTTATTAGTTAGTATTCAAGTATGAACTGTACAGACAAGTTTGATCTTGTAGGAGCTGAGAAAGTTGTAGTTACAGAGAGAACAAAAATTCTCTACAAGACCCGAAACATGATGCAAAAGATCAAGAATGAACATAATACCAACATACACTTTAAGTTCCTTCCATCTGAAGCGAATGGCTGGATCCATATCTGCAACACAAAACAAAACGCGGTTTACACTCTGTTCTCGAGTTTTTTTAAGATGGAAAGGTAAGTGATGGGAAGGGAAATTACAAATATGGGTGTTCTTGAGTTTTTTTTTAAATGGAAAGATAAGGGACGGGAAGGGGAAAGGGAGGGAAGTTATAAGCTTTTTTGTGTATACTTGTTCCTCCCAAAATTGGGAGAATTAGGAAGGAAAACGAGTCACTAACATTACGAGTTTGTGTTAAATTACTATTATATCCTTATTTTCATGGCTGCTATGGTTCGTTTAATATATGTGAGATTTGATGAGACATGTTTTTCAAAATAAACAACTGGAAAATGGTGAAGGGAATCGAAAAGGCTACGTGTTCACATCTTCGATTAAAAAAGAATAACAACCAGTTACGTAATAGATATGAATAACAGATTGTGCTACTTGTTCACATCATATTTAGCATGTAAGAGCAATTGTTAACAACTCATAACCAAAAACCCAACTGAAGATACTTATACTATTTTGTGTTTCATTTTTGTAACCTCTTATGCATCATACTATCAATGACAAATTAGATAGAAGAATATTCATCATTAATAAGATTAGTACAACTTTTAGCATCAGTTAATTTTTTTCATTCCTAAAACTCTTTTGTACTCAAAAGAGGTGTTAGGATAAGCGGTTCAAGAAATTACCGTTTTGATCAATCAATGTATATAGTTTCGAGGGTATATTAGTAATTTTGTTTGCTTCCTTATCCTTTCCTTCTACTTAAAAATACAAACTCAAGAACACAAGTTGAAATAACCACTTTCTTCACAGTGCCATCCCTTACTTTGCCCTTCCCATCCCATCCCATTCTATTCTTTTAAATTTAAACTCGAGAACAGAGTGTTAACTTCTTACAAGAGGTATATGCAAAATGCATGGTGATAGGGTAAACATAATATAAGGGCGCTTAATAAACTGTATAATCAGAAGCAAAAAAGCTTAAAGAGACATTTGATCCAGTTTTCACTTTCTAATTCGTTAAAAGACAAATACACTTCTTTAGACCAAAGCATACGACCTCTATTCACAAAGTCTAGACATACCAGGGACATGAGTCTAATGAAGAGAGGTTTAATAGATAAGTGGTGTAATGTGGTGGGCAAGTGTCAAACTAACAACCCTAAGTCAATCTATTCCTTCTTCCAAACACAGACTCTACACCAAAATTCAATACTATCAGAACCCTGTAGAGATTGAAATGCATAAATTTAGCTTACGACAGTGTACCGAAAGAGAAAGAAATGTTGGAATCTCTAAAGAGTGTTGGTTCTTTTCGATGTGTTCCCAGTTGGGTATAGATAATCAATGAGTACTGGATATCACTTGAAATCGTGTTATCACTTTCCAATAGAAACTATTTGACCCTATGCCTGGGTTACACGAATATCTCTATGGGATAAGACCAAGTGGTGTTCTTGTTTTAGGCACAAATCAAGAACCAATTCGCTTTCAAGTGTTTATGTTTTGTGTGTTTTTCCATGCAGATGTGAATCTCTCTATAGGATTGATTACTCTTAGTCAATGGAATTATGAGAATTAATAGGCCAATTAATCTCCTTATAATGTTCCTCCATTATAGCCATAGTGGTTACAAGACCAAGTTATTATGGTCTTAATTACGAGTTTGAAACTACCTATAAATAGGTCAAAGTAGTTACAAACTAATACCAGCAACAGTCGCAGTAGTAACTATGCCAACAGTGTACTAGCAGTAGTAACTCCAAACCACTATTAGAGTCAGGGTAATCAGGGACTTAATGGGTGTACACTCCGTACCTCCAAACTCATTTCCATGTATGATCATATCCCTCAATTGAACTAAATTTCCAACAAAGAGTTCAATCAGTCGACGCACGCCTAGGATTTCTGATTAGGTGACTAATGGCAAATATTTCAACACATAACGAACCTTAATCTTACAGCACTTATTTTTTAACTAAGCTCACGAGACCATTGCTCTATTTACATTCTTAGGCATGGCAAATCACAGGCAAACAAAATAAGTGATTTAAGTTACCTTGAAGCTGAGTCAACCTAGCTCTGTATACACTCATATGGGCGCATAGAACCTTCAGGAAACTCATGCATCCGGAACCCTTCTAATATCTCGAATGGCCTGCAATTATAATAAACTTAAAATTATTACAAAAGCAGAGTTCAAAAGATGCACAAAAGACGGGTTTTTGACAAATATATAATGTTGGACAGTGAACCACAATAGAACTAGATTGCAGTCTTTCTAAGTAAGAGCATTTAGATAGAGCATCATACGCAGAAGAAAATCAATCAGAAGAAAATCAAATGCTTACAGCAATAGTTCGTGGTTATCGGATAATCTGCGTTGATTTTCTTCCATTGTATCTAAGATATTAGCAGTCTCAGGTCCAGCTGTTCCTCCAGCAACAACGGATGGAACAGAGGCAAGCGGGGACCAGATCTGACCACATTATTTCCATTTGTTATTATTTGGTCATTATAGTAAGGTCTAATACTAGATATCTAAATAAACTAATCACCTTGATGGTATTATCTATCCCGCTAGTAGCTACGATGGAATCAAATGGATGACTTTGCACACAGTTAACAACTGAAAAGAAAACAAAGAATCAGCTAAAAATTAAGAGGACACAAACCCGTATTAGGATAAGCGTGGGTTGAAGATATATACCGGCACTATCCCCGTTAAGCATTTTCATCAGTCTACCAGTGCTCTTCTCCCAAATGAACCATCTACCATCATCACTTCCGCTAGCAATGTACTCGCCTGCCATCAGAAAATGTGAATATGATATGAGCAAGTTACAAATATAAGGCTACACTTATTCTATCCAGAATACAAATCATGAACCTAGCAAGATTTGTCGGATGAACTTGATGTTTGTGAGTATTAAGCAATCAAATGATGAACTCCAAGAAAGTAACAAAACAATACACATATATATACATTAAGTGCAAGAATCAATATACATACGAGAGAAGACAAGACAGAATAGAATAGACCTGACAAGAATAGGTTACCTTTTTGCCCAAGGAAACTGGCTTGTTTGATGTCTGTCCCTACATTACAATGACCAACGTACCTTTGCTTCATATCTATTGCCCTATCATGCTGCAATACGTGCAGTTAGGACAGAACCACGTAAACAAACGTCTAATCAATTAAAAAAAGCTAGTAATACCAGACATGAGTAACAGACCATAAACAGAATATAACAGAGAAAAAGCCAAACCTGTCGAGCTGTTTTGTCACTTCGAGGAGACGACCTTGGTGATCCAAAGGAGCTACTTGTATGGCATGTGTTTACGGCCGAATCACCTCTTCTACGGATCCTGACATTTAAACTAGGCTGAAAACTGTTGGAGTCAACTTCATGTCTTTCATCACCTGATATTGAAGCCTCAAAATCCACGTCCAACTCTTCATCATAATCAGAGTCTTCTCTTCCAGACATAGGGTGTGAAGTATCACTACTTGCATCGGAACGATAAAGTATGTCACTCAGAGATAATACTCTACTGCCACGTGTTTCAGAATCAGAAGCCCCTTCCTTTGCTTTGTTAGAGACTTCCTCTTGATCTAACAGTTACCCAATTGATTAAAAATGTGCGAGAAGACACAAAAGATTTTTGGATACAATATTACATTCAATTTGCGTTAACATTATAAAGAAGAAACAAATGAACAGCGCTAATTCTAGAAGTTTTCTTTTAGAGACACACTTAAACCTTTAAACCTTACATTAGCTGTTTACCTATTAAGGTGAAAATTGTAGTTATAGTGTGTAGCACAACCATGAGAACAACCTAAGAAAACATGGATTGGCTTTTCAACAAACCATTTAGATCAACCCAATGATCATTTAAACTAAGAGAACTAAATCTAATGATACAACATGCATTGTCAGAAACGCAAAATACAATCAGTTTTACGTAAGCACGACTAAATAGTTCAAAAGCAAGTTTACATGTGTCTCTCCATCCTGTGCTCCAGATTGGCCAGATTTTTCGAAAGATAAACAGTGGTCTTTACTAACCTGTATCCATCCGTTTTTTTATGTTCTCTACCATCTCAGCAGCTTCAGGATTACATGGAGACGTAAACTGGGAAGCAATGGCAAAGTCCAAAGCTTCTTTGTGTTTGCCCAACTGATTGACAAATATAGACCAGAAATATCAAGAGAAATATTATAATATAAAATAAAAAAAAGAAGAATCTTCAGGTCATGTAACATTTTAGCATAAGTAACTAAAAGATTCAATGAGATCAGAAGTCCGATTTTCTATGGCATAGTCAACATATTTAGAATCGATGAAAAAGAGACAAATTTACATAAGTGAGTGAAAAGAACCAGTATTCCACTGTATGCATATAGTCAAAAAAAATAAATGGTACTAAGATGATATAAGGATGAGAAAATCCACCATACTGCGAGCAATTTTTCCCTCTAGCTAATACAGGCACTACTTCGTTCTGGATAGTCTATGACTTCTATAAATGGGTTAATGCTCTTTCAGGTCATACAAATTTTTGTATCTAAGTATCATGCCACGGAACATACAACCAAGTGGTTGAATTAAAAGGAGCATCCATTAATCATGAGATGACACTGGATATACTCCAAATATTAAAGACGGATTTAAATTCATATTACTAAATATCATAAAGAATTAAAAAATCGAAGGAAGAAAGTGTTGATTATACGGACATCTACTCGATGACTGTTACAAGAATGATTATTTATATAAAATGGTAAAATGACAAAAACGCCCTGCTCTTCATCCTCTCCCCTTCATCTGTCACGGATCTAAAATGAAAGACAGATATTGAACGCCCAAAAGTTTTCATCCTTGTTGATTTATTTATTCTCTTCTTTATCCGGTGTTTCAAACAATTAAATATCAAAATATCATTATTTTAGGGAAAGAAAGTTCCTGGAAACCTAGTCTTGTGTTCAAACCCACGGTTATAGAAACCAAAAATTGTGTACATGGATCTTGTGCGTTGATAACTATTAAATGTTATTATCTGTTGATGAAAGTTCTATCTGTTGATGAAAGTGCTCGACACTTTGAAACCACATATGAAATATTTTTACCCCGAGAACCCCACTGTTACATTTGAGACATTCGTCTCCTCAACGACTGTTTTATGCACCTATGATTATCATTAGATACTTGATCTTCATTAGTGGGGATTATCAACAAATTTCGATAAAATCATCGACCAGACATGGAAATTGAAGGAATCAAAAATCCAGATGAGAAAAGCAAAGAAATATCAAACCCAAAATAAAGCAAGTTTTCTTTTACAATGATATTTAATATTCTGCTTCAAAGTTATCAATCTAGCGGCAGTGCCTTTTAGATACTGCACATGGAAGATAGCATTAAAATGAGTGTTTAGTTGTTCACTGAACTCCAGAAAACATCACAACTGGCTTAACCGTTTATATTTTCTGTTTTTTAACTTGCAGAAGCTTAAAATCTTACTTTTGGCTAGTGATCTCTTAAATAAAGATGAAAAACCCGACAGGGGGATGTAGTGCTTATTAAATAAAAAATAGCAACATTTTTCGTCCAAGATAGTATTTGTTCGGATGGATTTTGGGTCAGAAAAGTGGATTATTTTCACCTCCATCAGTCGTTGCCAGAAAGAGCATAATCTGTTTAAAAATTATGAAGTGAATGCGTGATCCCCATTATTGTCAACAGTGCAACTCTATTTACCTGTGATAGAGCTTCAGCCATACATTTGAAGGCTCTAAATGAATTAGGATCGATCTCGATAGCTCTATAGCAATCTCTTACAGCCATATGAGCATCATTTTTCCAATTTCGCTGAACAAAGTTACGAAACATGAAATCAACAGAGGTAAAGTGGACTTACTAGTTATAAACAAAAGAATTAAGTTTAAGAAAACCTTGAGGAGCAATGATGCCCGTAAACACAAACATTTGTAAATCAAAGTAGGTCCAATCTGACCATGACCATGCAAAACATCATTGCAAGCCTCAATTCCATAATAAAAGTTAGCTCCCTCTTTTAAGGACTTCTCTGCAATTTGAAGCAGTTCTTGGCATTGATCAAGCTGTGTAGACATCAGATATTAAGTAATGATTATATACAATCTGCTAACCATAAACCAGCATTTGGAATAAAAGAGACCGAAACCAACCCTAGCAGCGAGATTCTTTTCTGAAGAACAATTGGGAAAATCAGAGACAGGTGGCTTAGACTGCACCTCCTTAAGTATGACAGTTGGATTAAATAACTTCATTGCATCATCTGATGTGTACCGCATAGCGCTTGTCTGACCTATAAAGCCACAAACATTGCAAGTTTTCACTGACAAATTCTATACATGGTTAACTCATAACTGGTTGAGGCACATAGCAAAGTGAGTTCCCAGGGGCTTAAACTTAGGGAAGAGCTACCTCTGGTTATATGTTAACAAGGCAACTAGCCATCTACGAAATTTTATTACACAAGTAGATTAATGAGCTGATAAACTGAATTCCAAAAAATCAGGTGTTTAGGTGCATGAACGAATACAAACCAGCAGACTTATACACATTTAGAAGATGGATCCTGAACTCAAAATATGGAAGATTGAAACCCTGATCCCAAACCAGGATTCACAATCCTTTTATCTCTTAGTCTGATGTCCGTTTTACATACTGATTTATGGAAAATGTGGAGTTGCATATCATACACCTTAGACAGGACAAAAAGCATTCACAACCCAAAACAACAACAACAACAACACCCAATCCCGTCGGTGGGGAGGTGGAATGTAGATAGATCATACCCCTACCCTAGGGTAAACCCGAGAGTAGGTAGATTGCTTCCATGAAGACCTCCGGCAAGTATATGTGCGAGGGTGAATGTGCTCAAACATATTTGAACGAGTGTTTGTGTGAAATTGCATGGATAGAGAAACTATGTAAGCATATAACACAGGGGCAATCATAACATCCCCAAAAAAACTTAGAAAAAGAGAGGCATATAAGTATGAAAGCATAACATATAATATGATATCAGACCATATCAGACTAGACGGGCCAGCCACTTGTATAGATGGGCCGTACCCATTAGGAACGTGAGTTAGTTGCTTATTCCCTAAGCTATGTAACTAGTATATATAGATATGCTTATTTGCTCAGGAAATCTTCGAGTTCAACACATATCTACACGACCAGATTGCAAACATCTATACAAAGCCATTGCTACCCGTCCTTAGCTTGCGGGGGCGTATTAGACCATATTAAACTAGATGGGTTGGCCAGTTGTACAGATGGGCCATACCCATTAGGGTTGTGTGTTAGTTGCTTATTACCTAAGCTATGTAACTAGTATATATAGATATGTATCATTATGTACTTTGTACTCGATACAATTACAAACACAATCAATACAATACCCTTTGAGGTTTATTATATGATGAGCGCATAAGGCCAAATACATGCGGTATCTGCGAGATATTTAAAATAAAATAAAAATAAAAAAATAAAAATAAATAAAAAACACACACACACAAACATCTAGGGGAAGAGGGATGGATAAGCATAAAAGGCATACGAGCATGGGGAATTAAAGCATAAACGCATGGAGAGAAAATGGGCCTATGATCAAATATAATCTATAGCCTAAAGGTGCAGCAAAGTTCGTAGATAATGCTATGGGCTCTTACCTAAGAGCAAAGAAAAAAATGTATACGAGAAGCTACTAAAAATCGCCTAAGAAGTCTAACGAAACTAGCTATGACTCTTCATACCTAAAACGCGGGGTAAAATCGTCTAAAAAGCTCAACGCAGACGAAATATGTACCAAGGCTACTAAAAGTCACCTATAAATCCTAGACGAAAAACTACCTCGAAATAGGAAACGACCTAAACCTTCTAACCGCCTATCCTAATTATAGATGTTCACACGTTCCTTTGTGTCCTCGCACAAAAGAAGCTCCTTCATGTCATGCTTCAATCTATACTCCCACTAAGTTTTGGTCTACCCCTTCTCCTCAAGCCGTCAACTACCAAAGCTTCCACTCTCCTAACTGGCGCCGCCTATGTGGTCTCCTCCTCAACATGTCTGCACCATCTCAACCGTCTTTCCCTCATCTTCTTGTTTATAGTTTCCACTTTAAGTTCTACTCTAAAAACTCCATGCGGAATCATGTTAACATGGTTTTACCACATGTCCACCTTAGCATTTTCAATTCCGCCACCTCCACCTTATTTACATGAGCTTTTGTAATCGGCCAGCACTTTGACCCGTACAACACAAAACAGCATGTGAAACTTTGAGCAAACAATAATGAAAACGAATAATGGTCTACCCTGATTTCCTAACTCAATTCCACTAAAACTTATTGGTTCGATGTGCCATGGCATTTTAAAATTAAGATAACTGTTGAGGAGGACGAGGATCATCACAAGGATAAATAGTGCGAGGAGAAATATACCAGGATTTACGTCCATCAAGTACACATGTTCTCCACTATAATTGAGAAGAATCTCTTCTCCATTTGGACTAAATGTAACATGAGTTAGATGCAACCCTTGATGGCCCTGTAAAACAAAATATTAAGAAACATTTTGTAAGTTCAAAAGCCACTGCAGACTGCAAAACAGTATAGCATGGAAATCTACTGTGGCTACTAGGGAGACAAGAAGCAGCACACTCAATATAAAGTAGCAACTCATGGGATAAACTAAACATGAAAGAGAACCTAGCAAGCACACTCAATATAAAGTAGCAACACATCAGATAGACTAAACATGAAAGAAAAACCTAGCAGACACTTCCTTTTCTTCCCTTTCTATGGCATCATGTCAATTATGGCATCGAGTACATACAAATATTTATATTAAAACAGCTCAGATGATACACGTTGTTCATTTGCATTCCCTTTAATCCTAACGCAAACCACAGCTTAAATGAATATTTGCAACAGACCACGGTGCAGTACACGTATGCTGCATTAGAAGTTTTATCACAACTTGACCATATCTAGAAAACCTCCCACATTAAAATAACCCCAATACTGCAGGCATTGGGGTAAACCCTGACTGCACCAACACCTGAGGTTCTCAACATAACAGTAATGACATTAGACAGCTCTTTGATCACATTAACATTCCATTTATAGTAAATATTGGATTACTCACAGTACATCTGTGAAAGCGTATGAAAAAATATGTGGAGAGGATATACCTCACGTACACTGATACACTGCTCCATATATTTTGGAATTCACACAATACACCATATAAAAAATTGAAAACTTCGCATTTAAAAAAATAAATAAATAAATAAAATAGAGATTTCTGGTCAACAGTCAGGACACGCCTAAATACTATGATATTCTCCCATTCCCACAAAAGTCTTAATGGGAGACTAAACTAAGAATAGCAAGCCCCGTAAATTATTTAGCCATAAAGTCAGAAACCATGATTACCCAAAAAAAAACCCAAGAATAGCAAGCACTTGATATCAGAACTAACAAAACAAACAAAGTGAAGTACTTCACACCACATTAAGTACTTCACATGATAACTAAATATAACAAAGTAACACATATTTACAGCATTAGGCAGATATCAATGAAGAACTAACGCGATCAGAAAGATGTGTTGGGCAGTAGTAGTTAACACAAGGAGGTGGCTGCAACTTCTGCCGGGACGCAGATAGTGGCGAAAGCATGCGTCTATCATAAAGACGAGCAAATGCATCACTGCAGACATTTCAGATAGCATATCAGCTGACGTGGCAAGCAGAATAAGATGGGTGTAAGTAAGAAGAGTGCCAGACAATACCTCCCACCAACAAGGAGCAAATGAGGCCTGGTCATGTTGATGTCACAAGATTTCAGCACAAGTGACTGTCTAGGAGGATCAGCTAATGACTTCTTCGCTCCACATCGCAAATCAAGCTGGCATAAAATACTAAACATGTCAGAGAAAGTATGTAGAAAGGATCAAACCAAAGAATGAAAAGCCTTATTTCAAATTTTCATCTTCCTAGAAATTTAAACATAACTATACTAATACCAGTTTGCATGTAACCAAAGAAAGACGAGAACAAATAGGGCTACAAAACTGCAGTACCATGTGTCCATGTTCAAGTAAGGTAAACACTGTTTCAACCTCTGAAGTTATTTAAATAATAAAGCTTGCAAATAGTTCATGCTAGTTGTATATATATAGAAGATTACATTGAAGGATTCTCATAAATATCTAATCTCTTGTATATACAGATCTGCATTCCTTCCTATGTTAATAAATATAAGATCCTATTCTCTAACCTATACCTTGTAATCCTCTATAGATGTAAATTTCAAATAGTAGTTCACTGAGTGAGGCTCAAAGTATTAATCAGCGTAATCAATGACAAAGGAAAGGCTCAAGTATCAATGAAGCATGCCGTAGGTCGGCTGTAACGTAAATTATATGCAAATGAGATTGGTATTCTCAAACTTGTTAGCCAAAGATTTAAAAAAAATAAATAAATAAATAAATAAAAAAGAAAAAAAAAAAAGTGAAAACTAGTATACACTTCAGAGTTCATACTTACTAATACATTGCGACAATCTCTGTGAGAAGTATCAGCAGGGGAGCAAGAAGTGGTCTCCCGTAGATCATGCTGTCTTAAAGTCCCATCCTCGCTGGCACTCCAGACCACACTGGGATTCCCAGGTTCTACCTGCAACAGGAAGAGTTTACGTTCGCAGCACAAAATTTACATTCACACTCTGAATAATTATACCAGTAACACCACCACCATAAGAAACAAATAAAGAAGCCGCTCTATTAAAATTTTACAAACCAGACAAATATATTACTTGCGTCTGTGGGAGATATGTTTGAATAGTAATGGCACATGTTTTGGCGGGTTGGATTGGGTTAGGGTTAATCACAAGATTTCATAAATGTGTATATGGATCTTCACTGAAACATGCTAACGTAATTCATGTGTAAAGAAAAGTTTAGGAAGTCTTCTTATATGGGCCTATCCAAGAATCTGATACATAAATATTGAAGTAAACAATTTGACAGCTAGATTTGCTGTTAAAGAGATATTTGTTTGTCATACACTATAATTAGGGACCTTATAGTGATGAGAAATCACAGTAGTAACGACCATGTACAATGTGAGCGATACCACAGGGTCTTGTATATGTTCACTTATTCTTTCAGGTTCTGACCTAACTTCCCTCTCTTGTTAAAAGCACAATGACTAATAAAATACAGGACTGGAAAACAACGATGATTACAGATGATCAAGAAAAACTGATCATCTTTTGATCTGATAGCGGTAATAGGCAATGAAAAATCAATTAATTAATTCTCTACCTCAATTTGACAATTTTATATCAGTCCTATTATGCATTCTATACTTTTGAAAGTGCAGCCTGCATGGCATTCGGACATTTATATTAAGTTAACCCCCAATACTCAACGATATCAGAATTACAAACATCTATTAATCTTCCAGCAATTCTTCTATCTACAGTAGATGCTACACGACCAGCTAGAATGAGGCTGTTGACGACCACAAGATCACAAATGGAATTTTGTAGCTAGATAAGCTTCTTGTGGAGTGTTTGACTATATGATAAAAGGTTCTTTCCAACAATCAAAGACAGTTTCACCACACAACTGGTTATAGCTTTACTGATTCACTCTGGCACCTAGGCACCACAATTCGGTATGCCAGCTTGTCAAGTAAACAGCTATTTATAGTCAAAACGAGCTATGCTGTCTAGGAGCTAATATCAGCACTGAAGCATAGATTAGGATCAAGGAATCAAATATATCTTACAGCTAACTTTTTAATTCTCCTGCTGTGGCATTGAAAACGTGCTGATGGGTTTATAGCGCTATCTACAACACCCCTCTTTTTTAAGCGAGACAAATTAAATAATCGGACCTGCAGTCATTCGTTCACATTATTAGTAAATGTGAAAAAAGAAGTCAATGAAACAGTATAATGCAATGAACAAAATAGAAGCATTACTTCAGCATCAGCAGCTCCCGATACGACCAACTCATCAGATGTTTCAGGAACAAACTTGGTACAAAATATATTTGCAGTATGACCACTATCAATGGAATGCAAGAGTTTGCGACTTTCGTAACTCCAAAGATTGACCTGCACAAAAATGGAGCACTACCAAGTTAATGATTTCAACCTTCATATCATAAGCCGAAGACATGCATGGGAACGAACACAACATCACAAGGCAATAGGCTTTACATTATTATGTTTCAGAAAACAAGCCAATGACCAGAAAGGGCACCCATTAGAGAGAATCATTCTATTGGACAAATGCCAGATTTATGTGTTTTTGTTTGTATATCGTATATTTTTATTATATACTTTCAAAATTGGTATACGTAAACATATGAACACACATAAAACACAATATTTTGTATATTTTTTGTTTGTATTCATACGTTCGTTTATGTTCGTTTGTTTGTTCATTTAATAACTTTAATGAACGAACATAAACAAACACGAACAACCTCATTTACTTAATGAGCGCACATGAACAACAAAATTCGTCCATTTAAGCGTCCGGGTCCCTTCATTTGTCCGATTAAATTTAGATGAACGAACATGAACAAGGCTCCGTCCGGTTCGTTTACGGCCCTAATCGAAATACAAGGTGGATCTTCAACACACAGTATTAACACCGAGCAAAGCCAATTAGCGTATATGCTATGAACCAAAGAAAGAAATTAGGGATTGGGTTCAATAAAACAATGCATAACTAAAAGTGAAAAACAATACACTTGAAAAGAAACATGTAACACAGAAAGCTTTTTCAGATCAATATTACTTGGTTGTTCAGTCTCATACAGCTAGCTTATATATGCACACAGGTTATATGAAGACAAAGGTGATAAATCATACATGAGTGTCATCAGATCCAGATATCAATAGTGAGCCTTTTGAGTTCCAAGCAATAGTATTTACACATCCCTGATGCGCCTGAAAGATTACAAATATACCCTTTTATTAAACAGAAAAATAGACGACTAGAATTATATCATTCGATAAAATAGATAAATAAATAAATAACGTTGACACATACGCATTCCATCTGACACCTAACACATGTATTCTCCGACTTGAGGCATTTAAAGGAAAGCATGAATGCAAACATATAAATTGTTAAATTTCATCAATTAATAGGTTTTTCTGGATCCGCATCGGCCATTAAAAGGTACTCAGAAAGGAAACTGTATTTTACCTCATAGTTAAAATTTAGTACTAGTAAAACGGGGTAGAAAAGGTGGTTTTCAGCTAAGCTGAGATGTCCGCATAACTCCACTGACCCTAACTACACAGGATCGTTACAATTCATCCATTTTTCATTGATATCTCAATAACAAAAAAAGAGATTGTGCGTTAATGGTACACAATTGGAGATAGACAGAACTACAGGAGCAACAAAAACACAAGGGGGTCAAATGCCATCTTTTGTTCTATATATATATGTGAATAATCCAATAAATCCTCCATGTTGGCTTACATTTCACAAGCTTTTATTCTTCATATTTGACAAATATGACTTCTTTCAAATTATAGTTCAAAAATGTTAAACTTTGTAAGGGTTTTTTAAACTTCAAATACATTTAGGCCAAAAAAACCATGCCATGCTTTCTAATGACGCTACGGGCCTTTGGATGAGAAGAAATAAACAATTTCATGGTCAAGTTAGCGAAAGGGAAACAAATGTAGAAGTTATAGCAAAACTTTTGCTTATGGATTACCATAAAGCGAATAAGCAGGAATTTGCAACAATACAAACTAAAGCTACAGTTTAGTGGACCAAACCGCAAGATGACTACATCAAGTTTAATTGTGATGCGTCATGGCAAAAAGAGTCTGGTAAGGCTGGATTGGGTTTTGTTGCTCGCAATGATCGTGGGGATGTGCTTCTTTCGGGTGCTCAGGTAGAATGCTATGCAAGCTCTCCATTGGAGGCCGAAGCTAAGTCGCTCCTATGGGCGACAAAACAAAAAAATAATAAAGAATATTCTAAGGTCATTTTTGAATCAGAATCTTTGTGCTTAGTTAATGCACTCCAGAGAGGTACTACTCTTCTTCAAATTGCGAGCATGTTTGCACAAATCGTTACTAACTCATTAAGTTCTAGTTTATGTAATTGGTCTTTTGTCAAAAGAGAGGGGAACAAGGTTGCGCATAGTATAGCTTCTTGGGATTTGGAATGTAGCGATGAGTTGATCTTAGAAGGTAGCGTTCCAGAATGTGCATGTATATGGGCAACCAATGATGTACTTTCTTCTAATCGATAATTATAGCTTCTCTTTTCTATCAATATATATATATATATATGTGTGTGTGTGTGTGTGTGTGCCATGCGTTCCCTATATTACATGGTTTCCACCGGTTATTAGTATAGGTTAAACTCCAAACTGTTTAAGACACCTCTTTGTTAAAGTCGGTCCTTACACCACTATGCACAAAAGTATACGAAATATATATGCGCGGAACTTCTAGAGCGACGGGGCTAACAGGTTCGTTAAAATTATAATTCTACAAAGTATTTCTTACAAGGTAAACCAAGTTTTAAGCACAAAGTACACACCTCTAGTTCTCTTTCCAAAGAAAGCCTTTTAATGAATGATGAATGAAACTGTAGACTGTGATTCTGATCCTGTAACATCACAAAACAGATAATAAGAATCCACAAAAACTTATGAGTGCCAGTAACGCAGAACCGTAAGAAACTCATAAATTAAGTTAATAAAACAAAAAGAACATGAACATTGCTAATTACTTCAAAAATAAACAGCTAGAAAATTTGGAAAACCTTGAGAATAAGAAATCTAAACTCACGTCCATATATGGGGTTCTAGCGGAAACAAGGGACTTGAGTATAAATATTAATGACAAGACGCATTGACCTTTAAACCAAAGCAAAATCATGTGGGCTGAAGCACGTTTTTGCTCTAACAATATCTTAGAAAAACAGTTCCTATTTTCATTCACGAGATTCCTTATCTCTCCCAAATAAATCGAAAGTGCACGCAGTTTAGGTGTTGGGTATAATTACAAATGCACAGCAATTGGAGTCAAGCGTTGATCCCCTTCCTAAACATCAATATATGCTAATTCATTCGTAAACACCCACATGATCACCTCTATTAAAATGCCATACCAATCAATTTCACGTAGGGCAAGCTAGAGACAAATAATCACCTACCCAACCATTACAATTCAGCCTAAAAGCGTACGCTTACGTCTGATCTTGATTTGACACACAATCCTTCTGGAATATATAAACCGTTAATCTGAGACGTCAAATTTTCCACCAAATTTTTCTTGCCTAAGGATTCCTTAAAATTTCACACTTCACGGGTGCTTGGATTGCATTTTTTAAAACAGAATGTGCCTTTGCAAAACTACGTTTTCAGCAAACAGGACTCAACACCCGGGTAATGATTAGTAAAGTGAGCGGATAGGAAACAAAAATATTACTATTATGTATGCATCACATGAAACATAAACAGCATAATGCCAACTTCTTATTCGTTCCAATTACCAAGGCTATGTTTGGCAAAACTAGCAATTAGCTTGCAAAAAGTTAGCAGTTAGTTAGAAGTAGTTGTTTGTCTTATAAAAGCGTTTGGCAAAATATGTAATTATAAGACGTACAACGTAAAAGTTAAATGCTAAAACCTTCATTTATTAGCGTTCATCGGAGTGTTTAAACAAAATCCAAAAGCTAAATATCCGTTACGAAACAAGCATCATATTCTAAACGCTCGTCAAAACAGACTAAGCCTAAACTCCAAAATTTAACTAAAATAATCAAAACACCTAACATAAGCTCAGAAACACACAATAAGTAAGAGGAAGTATCTGTTTGTTTTATAAAAGCGTTTGGCAACACAGCCGCATCTGTAATTATAAAATGTAAAACGACGTAGAAGCTAAACACTAGACGCTTCTTTCATTAGTGTTTCTAGTAGGAGAGGTTAAACAAACGCTCGTTGCCAAACAAGCATTATACACCAAACACTACTCGCTTCTAAACGCACCAGAAACTCGTCGACAAACGCAGTCAAGCCTAAATTCGAAAATTAAACTAAAATAATACAAAGTGTAGTATAAGGCTTACAATTAAACAATCAATAAGTACACATTTATGTACAAATCAACGTAACATAATTTCATTTTAATCAAATAAATAATTAAATATACGTACGGAAGAGCGAGGGTGTAGAGTTCGAGTGTTGATAAAATCGGTGATGTTGCCATCGTGAAAGCTCAAAGATTCCATTTTTAATTTATTACAACATGAAATGAAATGAAGCCCTAAATAAACTGATCGGTGATGATGATCTGACTGACACTGTTTGTGTTTGTGTTGGTGTTGGTGAGTCGGTTAGTGGATTCTTTTCTAATGTGAGTGTGTGTGGATTGTTCTTGTTATATTTTTTTTTTGTTAGATTGTACGAGCAGCTGTGAGTTTTGTTGTCGGTTTGGTAGTGTTAGTCATAGAAGAAAAAAATATAGAGTTTTAAATATTCTAATCGTTATATAAAGAATTTTTAAAAATATTATTATCATTGGTAAAATGTTGATGTTACCTTCTATTATAGATCACTAGGTGAGTGCCTGCACTTAGCAGCAGCGGTTTTTAGAGTTAGATAATTAATTAATAATTTGTGATATTGTGGTGAGTGTTTTGTGTAGCGTTTAAAATAGAACGTGAACCGATAAAAATATAATTGCAAACTGTTGTACTATACGATAACTAAAATCTAGACAAAATTCTTAACATATATCAAACAACATATAAAAACATTTAATGAAAATGAAAGTAAACATTACATCAGTTATGAGATAAAAAATAACAACACACGTTACTTGTCGCGTAAAAACTAACAAGGATGAGATTAATGGTGTCGTTGTTAAGAAGAACGCAAGTACTAAAATTAGCATGAATGTGATTAGCCCAAAATAACAAAAAATTGGCTACTTTTGGCTATTTTGTAAAAGATTTTGGCACATTTAGCCCCATTTTTTTTTAAATGGGCGCATTTAGCCTATTGAAAAAATTAAATGTGCACTAACGGGCACATATTTTCTCTTAATTGTAAAACATTATAATCGTTTTTGAAGAAAACTTATATATATATATATAATATATTTATATAGCGACAGGTCGTTTTGTGTTAAAAAAAAAGTTTATAGGTTCTAAACGAAAAATAATAAAAGTTTGAAGATTTGAGGATTAAACATAATATTTTGAAACCCGGTTCGACCCGGGTGGTTCAATCGGTTGAACCGTTCGCATCGAAAACGGGTCGATTTAAACCGAGTCAACCCGACAGGTTGGGTCAAAACGGGTCAAATTTAACATGTTCAACCCACCGGTTTTGAAGCGTCCCGGGTCAACCCAGTTTTCGATATGTATTAATAGTTTTAAATTTTCACTTTTTACTTTTTAGTTTTTCCTTTATATATAGTATATCAGGTTACCCGCGCGTTGCGGCGACGGGTACCCTGTGACAATTAACCGGAGAAATAGATCTCGATGAGACCTGATTCACCAGTTTGTATCGGTTTCAACGGGTCCTCTCTAGTTCGTTTTCAAATGGTTGTTATTGGTTAGCCGAACCGGTGGCGACACCGGTTTCCGGTTGAACCCGTTGGTCCGGTCCGATTTTCAAAACTATATGTATCATCAACTTGTTAGCTTGTATGAAACTTTGTGTGTTTTATTAATTTGTATAATGTGTATAATAACATGTACTTTTCATTTTAGAGTATTTTAAAAATAACATTAATTAATGTGTTTAATTATTTTATATTTAGAATTATTTTGTAGCTAGTTTAAATTGTACATTGTGAAAATTTTATTGTACTTTTTAGTAAGGGTGTTTTAATTGCTTGTTTTTAATTTGGTAGATATGCTTTTAATTGGTTGTACAATGTGAATAAATTATTGTACTTTTAAGGAATGTGGTGTTTTAATAAGAGTATTAATTACACAATATATTTCTCTCACCTTTGACTTTCAACTTTTCACTTTTCAACCTTTGACCGTTTTTTATTTTATGTAGTATATATATGAACGTTTCACCATCTGTGGACTCACATGTGACCACATATAACCACTTATATCCTCATTTCCCTCTTTCTTCATAAACGCTAATTTTAATAGTTATATACCTACTCAATTAATTCTTACATAAATCAAAACGAATCCAAAAACAAAATCAAATCAAAATATGTCTTCGTATCTTTTCAATGAAAAATGCAAATGTGACAGGCCATCAATAACGTCTTGGACACCCTCCAACCCTGCTCGACGTTTCATTTGTTGCCAAAATCGCTGGATAATTCATCATTCACGTTTTCTTTTAAAGATTATAATTTTCAATTATTTACTAGACTTTAATAAGTGATTGTAGAAACCTGGGAAAAAGTAATGTGAAAATTTTGATTAGTACGATCCAGAGGAGGAATGTAATTAGTATAAGATGCATTAGTTCGAGATATACAGTCAACTTAATCCTAATCAAAGACGTGAAGTTCAAACAGAAGTAACACATCAAAGAAGGATTGAAGAATTAGAGGCTGATTTGCAACAAGCTAACAAAAAAGTCAGTGTTTGGAAGTCGATCCTTTGTGTTTTTGCAATTGGTGTGTCTTTGGTCCTTGCAATGAAGTAGTGTTACAATAGTATGCTAGATTGGGTAGTTTTGTTGTTGTTTAGGGCAACAGTTGTTGGTAACTAGTTTTAGCCTTGTAAACTCAATCTAATGTATGCATTTTGGTTATTACATGCAATGAAACTTTGTTTTTCCACCCTTGTTTGTTACTGAATTCATAAACATGATTCACTTCATTGATATTAGGGGTTACAACAGTTTTATTCAAGTTGGTTTAAGTCATACTTAAACCACCTACATACATACATAAGCTGTAACCAAAAGCTTTAGTACATGTGAGTGCTTCTAAACAGACTTTTTTTCCCTTCCCTTTTGCATCTTTGACAACAAATGATTTGATACCAATTTCTTCACAAAAATGCTTATTTGGCAGCCCTTTCATCCTTTCATTAAAAGCAGTCTTTGTAAGTTGTTTGGGGGTTAGGTTATTGCTAACTTCTTCTTTCTTTGAGCTTGAGCCAAACTTTGATGGACAAAATTGAACCTCCTCACAGCGTGAATCAGAAGTGTCACTGGAAATGCTTATGATTTCTGGATAGAAAAAAAAATTAAATAATGGTGTGCTACAGAGTTGATAATACCCACATAAATCATAGTAAGATGAAAAAGAGTTTTGATTACCTTTGTTCTTTTTGGAACCCAGTTGCTCAGTTATTGGTTTTGTTATAGATGTGTTATGAAAATGCCATTGTGATTATTGCTTTATATACATGATTTGTTATTGGTTGCGCAATCAAATTGCATTGTAGAAGAAATACCAAAAACAATGTATATGCAGGAAGCTAAGATTCGGAGGCTATACAGAAAGGTTTAGTCATTTCAGTTGCATATACCAACATGAACCATGGTGTATATGCAGACAGAAAAAAATTGTATATGCAGAACTAAAGTGAAGAGAGAAATAGATGTGTAAGATTCTCTTGCATGTGAAGAGAGAAATAAAATGTATACACAGGCTAACATTAAGCACGGTAAGATTCTCTATAAATTACTTACAAGTAATAACATGAAGCATAATAGACCAAGTCAAAAAATTAATAAATTAAAGGGAAATTTGCATTAATCAAATTGAAGTTGTGGGGGGACAAACACATAGTGTTTGGGTACCACTTTAACAAAAAAATGTGCCATGATGCATTGTTTAGTACATCCAGTTGATACAAAAGGTTACACATTTGATAATGCAAATAATAAAAAGTTTTCAATTCTCATCCACAGACAAGGCTGAATCTAATATTGACCCTTCCCCATTTGGACTAAACCCTATTTTCTTCATTTTTTGTTGCAAGATCCTCTCTGATCTACCCATGTTCTTGTAATAAATCCTCATTAGATCATCATGAGCTTGCCTTTTTTTACCTTTTTTCTTTGGTTCAGGAGTAACAATTGTTTTACCTTTGTTTGCTTCATTTACTTCATCTGCAATAACCATCTCTTCTTCTGCATCCAAGTTTGCTACAACAAATTCTTGTGTCTCAATATTTTCATTAATAAATACCACATCTCTATTGAAAGGTTCTTGCTCATAAGACTCTTCATCTGACATATTGTTGGAAGGTGGAACATAGCCTTTCTTCTTTTCTTCATCTGAAATATGGCATGAAGGGTGTAAGCCCATCATCTTGTCTCATTCTTCTTGTTCTCTTAGCTCATCTTGTTCCCTCTTCAACTGCTCTTCTTTCTATCTTTCATCTGCTTCCTTTGTTAACCTCAAAGCTTCTTCATCATAAGATTCTTGTTGTTGTTTTTGTTCTGCTGCTAATCTTTCTTCCTCTTGAATAAGCAAATCCTCCATGTACTCATGCTCTATGTTCTTTCTAATTTCATCCTCTTCCATAAACCAAAAAATTACAAAAATGAAGTAAATTAGTAACATATTAACACTATAATGTACATTCAAATATAAAACATACCACATTATTTTGTTGAGCTCTTCCACAACCTCTTTGACCTCTCCCAGCACCTCTTTGACCTCTGTCACCACCTCTTTGAGCTCTCCCACCACCACTACTTCCCTTACCTCTACCAGATCTGCGCCCCCCCCCCCTTTGAGCCTCTACCACCACCTCTTGTAGAATCATATGATGCATAATCAGACCTAGTTTTGATTTTTCATCTTCTAAGTAAATCAACAAGTAACATACCATATTACCATTTTACCCTTTATCCCTAAACATTAAAACTTGATTCGTGTCTATCATGAAAGAAAGAACTCGTTCGATTGCATCCTTGGTTATTATCCTAAATGTGATGAATAGTAACAATAGTTATTCACAAGTAATATCACTACAAATGGCAGTATCATACAACCATGTTTTTCTTTATGTTTGAGGTGTTTTTTAGTGCTCCTTTGTTTTCAATCATGCGTTTATCTCGTGGTTTGGTAATAATGTCCACATGTTTTCCACCCATCATTTTTTACATTTTGACATGACTTAATTTTTTTTCTTCATATTTCCCTTTGTTTTGTTTAATTTCTAAAATAGATGGACTTTTGTGTTGTATCTTTGATTTGGAATGGGTTCTTTACAAAAATTAAGGAAACAATATTGATCAATTAGCATCAAAAAGTTGACCATTCACCATCTTTGTCCGATTGTTTGATGAGATCTCAACCCTTTAGTTTTAAGAGGATAAAAAAGGTAAAAGGATAATATGACATTGTAAAAGATGTTTATATAATAGTGTTATGGGAAAATGAGGCAAATAGACCAGGCGCCCTGAGGCTTATCACTTTTCGGACCACGCATTTTTTTAATTTGAAACTAAACCAGTTGCCCACCGATTTTCTTGGACCCAACCAGGGGCTGCCACGTGGCCGACAACTTATGACACAAGTACGTATTTTGGAAGTATATGTCATGTATTGTAAGGTATTGTTTTTTGGGCAACTTGTATTGTTTTTTGGGCAACTTTATTTTTTTTGGCAACTTGTATTTATACACGAGGATACTTTGGTCATTTTACATTTTAAATTAAAAAAAAAATCAAACGCCCACACAAAACACAGACTCACACACCTCTTGTCCTCCACATAAACCATCACAACTAACACTACCACAACCACCCAACAACCCGATGCCACCACCATCCGGCGGCACCACCACACACGCCACCACCATCCGGCGGCACCACCACACAAATGAACCTTCTTGTGCAGTGACCTCTTCTTGTTACATGTAATTCAAATCACCTGAAGAAATCTTTTATTATTATCTACTTAAGTGTCAAAAAATGAATCCTCTCAAAATTGCTCGTATCCAAACACAATCTTTTATTATTATCTACTTAATGTGTTTTATCTTCGATTTAATCTGTAATTTTAGTTAAGTTTGCATTTGTGGTTGTTCCCTTGATGAAAGTCAAAATTAGGGTTATCACCCCTAAACCGAAATTCAGGTTTTGTAAATTTCTTAATTTGATGCAATTATGTTCTGCTAAAAAACATGTGAATCAGGCTCGGTATTGATTATTGTATCTACATTATTATATCTTGTTTCATACTCTAGATATATTTAGGAGGAATGGTGTTCTGAATGTGAGACATTGATTTGTAAATGGAGCAACTATAGCTTGTTAGGACTTCTTTTCTATGATATTTTAAGGTATTGTTTGAATTGACTTTCTCTAGCATACAAGTACTTCTAACCTTTAAGCTTTTATATCTTATCTTAAGCTTTTCAAGTAGCTGTTGAAGTTTATATCTTCTATTGTCAGTCTAAAAGGGGCGTTTGGACGTACTTCTTTAACTGAAGTCACAATAATGAATGTGTTAAATGATGTATGGTTCTTGGCACAACAGAAAGAAGCTAGGCTTATCAAATTACTTATTGTCGCAAACTGATGCTAATAAACTTAACAAGGTAATTTTCTTTGGGATTCAAGACTTGCAAATTGTCCTTTACACCGACAAAACTATTCATAAATGGAGTAAGTTGCAAAGGTGGGCGTGAATTGGCACTAGGGTAATTTCTGTGGAGGATCGCTGATAGTGAGGGAGGACTATCAGTAATATTGTTTAGGTTAGGAACAGGTTGCGGGTCATAATGGTTTCATGACTGTTAAGCCCTTTGTCGATGTGAGAATAATGTTTTTTCATGTAGTTCTCTAGCCTTACACTTGGTATTTATATGTATAATTCTGCTTGTCTCTTCACTGAATGTAAACATTACAAGTATGATTGTAAACATGTTTATTGATGTTTTATCATTAACATGTTGTTCTCAGCTAGTCAGCTTTATAGAACCTTCTTTGTTTGTAGTTAAAGTTTTATCCTTGCGGTGAGTAATATATATTATGTTTTAGTGAATTTCCTACCATCTTGATACATTGCAGGCAGAGGAAAAGGAAGAATCCGTCTGGGCTTCTGCCCTCAGCTGTTTGCTGTATTTTGTTTGCGACAGAGGTAAAATTCGGAGAAGCAGATTAAAAGGCCTTGACATAAGAGTGAGTGATTTTGTCCCAACTTCAGTATTGTTATATTCTTTTTTACTTGAATGAAAGACGATTGAAAAGAGTTATTAGTTTTTGGTCTTAGGAACAATTTTAGATGGCAAAATTTCTGCACTCAAATTAGGCTTTGGCAGGGTGTAATTTCTGCACTCAAATCCTAGATGGAAAAATGCCTACCACTTATTCAGATGGCACAATATACCCTGTGGCTTGGCGAGATGTTGAAAAGGTCAGTTTGGCAGACTCTTACCGTACAGCACTACAGTTATAAACAGCTAATAATATTTTGCATTTGTTTTATATATCAGGTGTAGTTTCCCGTGAATGAAACTGGAAATCACTGGGTACTCGCTGTGCTCCATATCCGCACTGGCGTTGTTTACCTTTATGACTCTCTCGGGTCAGCCGGAAGAGGTGCACGGTGGTGGCGAAGTTTGAAGAGAAAGTTACAAACACAGCTTAAATTGTACCTAACTAAGGCTGGGGTACCGCATAGTAAGGGCATATCACCGGGGGATTATATAATCACATACCAGTGTCCAAAAGTCCCACAACAATCAGACTTATATGGCGATTGCGGAGTATGGGTGTGCATTATTTTGTACAGATTGCTCAGTAACCAGCCTCTGGAAGTAGACGACCCTCTTCAAACAGCGTTAGCTTACCGTGAACGGATGCTTGAATACTTCTTGAAGCACAAGGTTGAATACACAAATTGATAGTCGTCTTTCAAGGTACGATCCTTAATGTCCGTTTGACCCATAATTATTGTCAAATGTTCACTTCTGAAGTCTTTTTCTTTCAACTTTTACTATAGGTATTTTTACTTGTGTTATATATTAGTCGATTATTATATTTTTTTTTAACTCAACGACATTTCTTTTGTAAATACCAGTGCACATACACGAAAAGGCCTATGGTTTGCAAACCACTTCTATATGGGTTATGTATACTTTATTAATATTTGGTATATAGCAGAATATAATATTTGGTTGCCCAAAAGTACATTACGGTACATGTCCTTTAATGTCTTCTGTTCCCAATCTCTTTCTTCAATACAAATCTTTCTTATTTTGTTTAACAAAATATTTCTTTCTTCTTTTGGTCTATTCACTTCATATCTTTATCCCAATCTTTCTGCTTTTGTTTAACAAAAATGTCTGACAATATCCCACTGGATGTTCAACTAGATATCATCCGTAAGCTACCTCCTAAGTCTATACTCTAGCTACGTAGTGTTTGCAAGTTATGAAAGGCTAGTATAAATTGTGGAAGCTTCATCTTTAATTATGGTGTTCGTCGTAGTGATGAGTGTTTTTTTACGCTAACATTTGATATGGGTCGCCAAGGTTTTATGTTAGCTTTAGATGAACAGCTAATCGCTACGCCACTTCATACAGATTTAATGTTTTCATCTATGATTGCAGTTGGCAATTCTAATGGTCTTTCGTGTTTTGTCTATGGTTCTAATCTAATGTCTGTTATTTGGAACCCGGCAATCAAAAAATCACTTGCGATATTGTCCCTCTTTACACGCATCAAATTGAATGTCAAAAGATTTGTTTTGGTTTTAGCGTCCGTCCGGACACTCTTGACCCGACGATCGTGAAGGTCTCCTATCCTGTTTTCCAAAGTGGTTTCTGGTATGTCTGTCTTTTCTTTGAACTCGGTAAGGTGGACACGCCTTGAAATTTTCCACCCCCTCGTGAAACTATCAAATTGAAATGTAAAAGTCATGCAGTTGTAGGTCGTTTTATCTATTGGACTGGGAGTGAAAAGTTAACTAATGAGGACGGTGTTATTTACAAGATTTATATGTTGATTTCTTTTGATTTGGTAACCAGCCAATTTAAAGTTATAGACCTACCGCAGATTTTAAAAAATGAACTGCGAGTTCCATTCAATGTTTTCGATCTTGGAACCTCTCTAGTGATTTCTGGGATGATCATTGGTGAAGATATTCCATTGTTTTGCGGATGGTTGTTGGACGTGAATGGTTCTTACATAAGATCATTTAGAAGCCTATTCGCCATCCCTACCCTATTTTCGGTTCGTTTGCTTGGGTTTACAAAGGATCAGGCTCCAATAGTCGAAGCGTACAGCGGCAATCATTTGGGTCACTCGGTATTTGTGTAAAACAAAAAACTTGAATTATTTGTCTGCATGGGAAGTTAGGAGATGCGGGATCCTTCTACATCGCCCCATACAAAGAATCTCTTCTTTTGTTAAATCAGCCAGACCGTGCTCTGTATAGTATGTTTTATTTTTAACTTACCATTCTATTCATGTTTTATTTTTAACTTACCATTATATTCATGTTCAACAGGTTTGTTCGGCAGAAGTTAGGGATCATGCTTAATGGGAATGAAGCTTTGTGGTTTTAGTTCGCTGTCTGTATGGGAAGGAAGCATGGAGTGGTTAGCTTTTTCTGCGTACTCGCTGAGTGTTATAAATCAAGTGGTTATATAATATGTAACCATTAAACTTATAATTATGTAGTAATCGTAATATGTAGTAGGTTGTCTGTATGAAACGTTGTATGTCAACGTATTTACTATTTCCTCTTTTCTGTAATCCCATTATACATGTTTGTTTAATCTGGGCAACTAGTAGCTGTTTCAAAAAATCAATTTGGAAACTAACTGTTGTACGTAGGGCAACTTCTTTTCCCTATGGACTACTTTTATAAACCAAGGAGTCCTTCTAGTTGTTACAATTCGTATTTTACAATCTACTAATAACTACCAACTAGTGACTATGCACACTTACAAAAACAGATTTACCATTCAACACTAATACAATTTAACTAGCAGTTGTAAGTTTAATACTAGCAGCCCTAAACAACTATGTGCCTATTCAGGCCTAGAATAGTAAGAGCAACACCTACACAAGGGCACCAGAATGGTATCAACAACACCTACACACGGGCAGCATAAACACGGCCATACACAACAGCATTAACGACTGTGGCATCATTTCGTTCATGTCTTCTATCACTAGCAGTAGTTAAAATAGCTAGCAGTTGTAAGCATATTACTAGCAGTTGTAAGTATACAACCAATTCAGTTTTACTAGCAGTAGTAAAAATAAATAGCGGTAGTAAAAATAACTAGCAGTTGTAAGTATACAACCAATTCATTTTATAATTTGAGATATTTAATTTAAGTAATCGAGCTTAAAAGCAGTGTAGCATTTTTTTGCATTTAGAAATGTCGCATATAGCTCAAAATAATCAACTAAAATGAATTTAACTCTACACATCTGATAACCTAATGCCGTTATGTGCTTACGTCAAAGTGAAGACGTTGATGTTTTTAGAATAAGTGATGGTCTATAAAATAGTTTCGTACGGTGATATAAAAATGTAGTCGAAGGTATTAACAATTAGGCAATTATATTGACTTAATTATAAACAGTTTGCATTTATCGTTTTATTAACATACTTATATTAAATTGGACCCGACCCGACATGACACGTCACAACACATTGATCGTGTAATAGGTTTTGCCCTTATGTTTTCGCCTTAACTATTTTATTGGAAGGCACTACCTTAGTTTAGCGCCTAGGTCCGCCACTGCATATTACCATGGCTTACTAAAATATACTACTACGTAATATTTTAAGGACCAAATTTGAAAAGCTTGTATCTTGGGCGCGCGAATCAATGAACCAACCCAACAACCACATTTAATGATCATAATAACACACCCTCGTTCTAACCATCAATTGCTAATCAAAATCCCTCATCCAAAGGCTCCTATCGAGAATTCAAAAAACCAATAAAATTTCCTTGAAAACCATGTCGTTTCGAGCTAATGTTATCACCAATATGAGAGATTATATTAGCAACATGCCAGATATAGTGATCGGTAATATTTTGAATCGGTTGCCAATAAAAGAATCAGTGAACACCTCTAGTTTATCTACAAACTGGAGGTTTAAGTGGACTTTGCTCACCGAAGTCATAATTGATGAGGATTTCTTTTATTATTTAACATATAAGTTTGATGGGAGGCATGTTACTAGACTCTTAAATCAGCTTACGGGTCCCATAAAAAAGTTTGTCTTCTCTGTAGATCCCAAACCGTTGTCTGGAATGGAAGACTTGAATTATGAAGAGATTCGTGATTGGCTTATGTTTTTTGCACTGCAAGGAATTGAGGACCTGACAATTAGAAACTGGTATGGACAACCAGTTACATTGCCATCTGCAACATATTGGATTTCACAGACACATCAAACCATGATCAATAAGAGGCGTACACTATAAGGTTTTAGAGTGAGAAAGAGTTAGAGGTTTGGGAACTTAGTGAGAGAAAGTGAAAGTATTATTATAAGCTCCAACCCTCTACCTTGGGAGGTAGAGGGTATTTATAGTCTTACATAAAATGCCACCTACGGGCTGTGGATCAGGCATACAGTGGGTAAAGAGCATACAGTGGGTAAAGACCCGTCCTTCCTCCACGGTGTTACTTAACTAAATACTACTTAACATTAAATAACTACGACTACGAGCTTTCTAACGATTACATATACTTGAGGTGACCGACACTTTAATAACTGGATTTACTAAATCCTAACAATCTCCCCCTAAGGGAGGTCACCTCAAATTACATTGAATACAAACTGATATTACATTAAGATTGTTCTTGAATTCTTGTTAATGTTCTTTGCTCTGTAGCCCATAGTCTTTGATTCTTCATTATTGCATGTTTGGTTAATCCAAGTGGAGGTCTTTAACTGATCCACGTGATAATGAGTTTTGAGCCAGCATTGAGATCATCAGCTAACATAAATCTCTGACTCTTCCTTTGTAGTGTTGATATTATGTGATGTTGTGACATTTGGACCGACATGCTCACATTCTGGATCATGATTTCTTCTTATCAGAGTAGCGGAAGCTTTAGTTGATTCATGATATTTGCAGCAGCGTAGCAGAAGCATGGAGTGATAATATCAGAGTCGTTGATGCATTTATCATGATTTCTTTAGAAATGAATGTGTTGTGTGAGCATGCGGCTATGGATTGACCTCTCCATTCTGATCAGCTGCAAACGTCGGGCGTACCTGCATACAACAGTTAGCAATAAAGCGCATGAAAGTGTCTTTGATCACTTTCGTTGAATTGAGGTACACGGCTCACGGTTCCCCGTTGATCAGTACAAGTACTGCCTGTGATCAGGTATAATTTCGAAGAATCTCCTTGACAGGGTTTCGCAGCTGTTCAAGCTGTTCTCAGACCAGAACGTCTCAAAGAAGACAACACGGAGTGAGTGAACCAGCGAATTTGAGATTCACTGATTGATTGAAAAGAGATTTGAAAAACAATCGAGTATTGCTTAATTAATTGTTTTTGCAATACACCAAAGGTTTTAAGAAAAATCAATTATCAATCATAAACACCTTTTACTTTGAAATGTTAATACACATTTGATGTGCTAGAGAAAAGAATTTTAAGCACACCGACCGGTTTTCAAAGGTATCCGTCAATCCATAAGCTGAACCAGGATTGATTCATAATTTTGAATCTCCCCATTGTTTCTGTTCAGTTGTCACATGGTTGATCTATTGGATAGATCTCACATGCCACCTACCAAGAGCTTGTTTGATGTTGGCTCTAGAAGGTTTTCCATCGTTATTGTGAATATGTTTACATATCACTCAGATGTTCTGGCAATACCACAAGGATAATGCGTAGGACTCTTAAAATATAATCTCTCTTTCCACATTGTGTGAAACAGAGAGTCTTCATTGATAGTGTCCTAAAGAGATTTATTGATGATCTCGTGGCTCTAGACTCAATTGTGCACATTTAGTTCCTATGCCGGAGACCAGGGAGAGGGTCTCCTTCTTCAATATCAACAATCTCTAAGAGAAAGTAGATAGATTATGTAGGTTCCCCGTGAGAATGAAACAAGTCCCTTTTAAGAGAAACTTGAGTGGCTTGGGAAGATAAGTGCTGTGCATCACTGGGTCTATGATGTCTTGTCTTCAATACCAGTGTTACCTTAGTAACCACCAGTAGCATATGAATTGAACCCGGTTTCTGCCCTAAGGTTGAATTAATTGAGGGCTATTTATTTTCACCCTTTTCTCATTCAATTCTTTTTCATTCTTGAACCCCTTCAGTGCTTACCGAGACTTCATAACTAGAACCTTGTTGGGTTTATTCCAGTTCTAGCTCTATCTCAGTCCGCACTCTTCCCATATCTCACTTTTCTCCTTTTTTCATCATACCTAAGGACTCTACACTATCTAGTGGATTGTCCCTGTGTAGATCCCACCGGCTCTGGTGGGATCGTGGGAACGAATACCTAACCTAACCATCCTTATATCACCATACATAAAGTAAATTTGGTTGATCTATTTGGTATTGTTCATCTGCCATTGGAACCAATTGAAAACCATTTGAAAATCAATCCAGATACTTGTGATATTTTATCAAAGCGTTTTGTACCTGAGTTGTTTTTGATATTTTTAGAAACAGAGCTCCCGCTCAACATGTGCATCATGTATTTGAAATCGTTTTGGCACACGGAGGCAAGAGGAAGGATTCACTTCTTTGATTACCATTTTCTAAAAGATATCAATATCACTTTCGTGTTCAAAATTAGTATTTTTCATACTTTGTTAAGGATGTTTTTGGAAACGATGTGGTTTTCAAAAAGTTGCTCCCCCTCAATATGTGCATAGAAATTTGAAAGTGTTTTGCACATATTAGGGAAAACCTGCACATTGAAACAAATCAATCACGTTTCAATCCTTTTTGGTTTGAAATAGATGCTCCCCCTCAACATGTGCATGTTAAATTTGAAATCGTTTGGCACATGAGGGGAGGAAAGCTTGTAAATCATCATAACACCATTTATCGAATTATCAGTTTAAATCCAATTTAAATCACAAATTCTCCCCCGATCACAATTTTCAAATCATTTGAGATTTGTGATCTCTTGTAGATTTAAATTGATTTTGAAAGCTTTTGAGAAGAATTGTGATTTGCTTATGAAGTTGTTTGTTGTGGTGTTGGCTCAGGTTCTCTTAACACAACTCCTCCCATTGGTGGTCTCATGTTCAGGCTTTCCAGGCTTTGTTTAATTCCTTGTTGCAAAGCAGCATCGTCTTCATCAATGAATCGTCTGTCACCCTTTGGATCCTCGGTTACTCCAACATTCTCCTTTTCAACATCATTCTTTCTCTTTTCTGCTTCTGTAATGAAGTATCGGTAGATTGAGATCTATCACGTCTCTTCTTGGGAAGGGCAGCATATGAGGTCTTTGTGCTAGAAGAAGACTTTGTAGATTTGGGTTGTGAGGGATTGGGAGAGACATCAACATTAGATCTGGATGCCCTTTTCTTGTATAGTTTGAAGTGGTCAGTCTTCTTAATATCGTCTGTGAGAAGAACATCAGGAATTGGCAATCCAAAGATCTCTTTATTGACACCTCTTGCAACATATTTGAGGTTACCAAGTATAAATTCATCCCTAGCATTATGGAGGACTGATTCACTCCTAGGATTAAAGTTATGAGTCTGTTGTAAGAACTGGATGACAAGCTTCGAGAATCTTATGCTAGGAATCACAAATTTGTGTACTTTCTTTCTTCCTTGAGATTGATTCTGAACATTTGTTCTATCGGTGATGAAAGTGTGCATCGACAACGAGAATTCTTCCCAAATACGTTCCAAGACATCAATGTTCACGCCTTTGATGAGACCCCATAAGATCTGCATAATAGGTATCCTGACTTTATCGAACCCTGAGGTTTTTCCAGATAAGCATAAGTTGAGAATAGTAGTAATGGCTCTCCAGGGTTGATACATATGTCCGGTGATGATATATGAAGCCCTTGTAACATTGACTTGATAACCCAAATCATTAAGAAAGCCCATTAGTTCTTCCGCACTAGGTGGAGGGACATATTGTTTTATAGGGTCACAAGGTGTGATTCCTAGGGCCTTACTGAGAATGTCAGATGTGATTACAAATTCCTTATCGTCAAGCTTGCAAGAATAATTAGATGTGATTTTGTCCCATGTAATGGTGTTCCAAAATTGTTGTAGGTAAATGGAGGGGATTGTGCATTGCTTGGTCAAGGCACTAAAGAAATTAGTTTTTTTAAGAATATCAATTGCCACTTTGAATATTGGATTTTGTTGCAATCTTTCCATGTCCACATAGCATTTGCTTTTTCCTATCTCTACCCATTTGTCTTCTGGAAAAATTTCATTGTCTGTAAGAACTGTGGGTGGAGCAGAAGTAGCAGGGTTCTCAGATGAGGTTGTGTTTGCCATTAAGAATCTAAAGACACACACATACAACAACAGTGTTTGAGAGGAGGTTAGATTAGACATGGTTAGCTAAACACCTTTAATGCAACCTCATGACAAAAACACAACGAGTAGCATACATGACAGATTACCAATAAGCAGATTGAAATGCTTAGGAAATAGATAAAGTAGCTTTAATTATTTTCAAAGTAACAAATCATTTTGACAAAGTTTTCAAGAGACAAGTTGTTTTGAGTCAAAATTGTTAAAAACAAAGTTGCTATAATAGGATTTCATGAGACAAGTTGATATTATGGAAGTGTTATAACAAGTTGCTAAAACAAGTGTGTCAAATCAAGTCACTACAAGAGAAACCAGATACAAATTGCTTAAACCAAAAATGTTATAGCAAGTCGCTATGAGAAATTTGTCAAGACAAATCGCTACAAGTAAACCTGAACCAAGTCGCTAGCATGAAATCATTATAGTAAGTCGCTTTAAACAATTTGACAAAACAAGTCGCCACAAGAAAAAAATAGTGACAAGTCGCCATTGTGAAAATGATATAGCAAGTCGCTAACTTGTCAAAACAAGTCGCTATAAGAAAAAATACATAACAAGTCGCCTTTATGAAAATGTTTAAGCAAGTCGCTAACTTGTCAAGACAAGTCGCTATCAAAAGTTACAAGGCCAAGTCGCTACAATTCATTTCACCGAGTTACAAAGCAAGTCGCTAGCAATAATGTATTAGGATATCACAACTCGCCACGAGGAATATGTGCACCAACTCGCTACCAAGAACAATATGCTATCTGGTAAGTCGCTACCAAGAACATAACTAGACATACGCATAACACAACAGTCCAATCAACAGATATAACCATTACAATGACACAACCAAATTGCTTCAATGAGCCAATACAAACAACTACAAGCACAACCATAATCATAACATCACAACACAACAAACTTAAACAAGTATTACAACTATATGCGCAAAGGCCCATTTAAACAAACAATCGCACCATCACAAATATCCTAGTGAACCTAAGCTACACCTAATTATATCAAGTGTTCCTATTACGCGAATACATTAACAAACCTAAACGAGGGAATCAATAGACGAGGCAAAAACCGCACGGTGGAATCTGTTAAGAAGAATGCGTTAGGGGAGGAATAAGATCTACTTGATTTGAAATAAAAAACGTAGAAATAAGCCTACCACAATCAAATCGCTATTGCAATGGTTACGAGAGGAAAAGAAAGACACTTTTGGGATTTTTGAGAATTTGTAACTTGTGTCAAGTCGCTAAGGGGGTTAAGTATATATATATATATATATATATATATATATATATATATATATATATATATATATATTTCAAGTTTTACAAGTTCACACATTCAGTCCCTGTAATTGTGCTAAAGAGGCAACTCGCTAGTTAAGGGTAAAAACAAGTCGCTACCCCTTAGTAAAACCAAGTCGCTATCCATGATTAAAGCAAGTCGCTATCCAAATTATCAACAAGTGTCATATTTGGAGACAAGTCGCTACCTATCTAAGTATCACACATAGATTTGTACTATTGACACTTTCAGTCCTTGAACTTATCAGATTGCATGCAAATACGATGGATAAGAAGCATTCAAGTTGAATAATATGACAAGTACCAAAAGTGACATAACATAGATAAGCTATCTAGCACAGTGGACATAACGAATCATGACTTAAACATGAAGCAGCACACAAAACATATCAAACAATGATGCATAGTGAGACAGAGATAAATTGAAATATACCCCCCCTTAATCAATGTCACCAATCAGAAGTGAACATTGATTGAATTTCGACCCCCCATTTATAAAATAGAATATATCTTTTGTTCGAACTTCATCTATGGACCCGTATCATTAGTGAATGACATTTCTAGGACCGTAGATGTTATCGATAACAAGAGATACATCTTTTATCAGATTGTGGGTAAAGATTTAATTAATAAAAAAAATGATGATTTTTTTTTAAATAAGTAAAAAAATTAATTTGTACACGGATTCATGAGAACGAGTCCTGAATCAAGTCGAACAGGAGTCAAAGTACGAAGTACATCAATTCTGACAGGCTACAATTCCTGAGTGAGCAATCTTCATTTCTAATGGAAAACAGGTCATGATGTTCATGATTGAGTTGAGCATTGTACCTGAAAAGGACTGAGAACACTTTGCACTAATAGCACATGTAGTATTGCAAATAGATGAGTTAGTGGCATGTGTATCCTCACTATTGGATGTTGCACAGTTTGGTCTAGGAGTGTCATTAATAGAAATCCCTTTAGGTTCAATATTCTTGAAGATTTTTCCTGTAGGCATCCACTTAAGGCAAGATCTAGGTGTGTATGTCCGTTTGGATCCTGAAAACTTAAATAACCTACCAGTAGGAATCCATTTGAAACAACTGCTAGTAGATTTGGATGTATCCACTTCCCTGTTTTGAACATTGGTCCTTTTGTAAATAGTTTGTTTCTTAGGGGATTGATTAGCCATTTGATGCTTCTTATAAGAACTAGATGAACTCCTAATATTCCTGATCTTAGGGCTTCGAACATTAAGTTGGGGATTGTTATTCATCATATCGGAATGAATTAGTGAAGTGACTGGTTTTGACAAAACTGTTTTCGCATCAACTTGGGAGGCAAGCTTAGATTTCGATGGTTTAAATCTTTCTGTTCTAAAAGCATTGGGCTGCCTAACTACAGTACGTTCTGAGTTGTTCAGTACAATTGGCTTTCCCAAGGTTGATGGTTTTGCAAACTTAGTGTTCACCCTATTTCCAATAGATTTCCTAAGCTCATTTTTTAAGGCAACAATGGTGAAGCTTTAATCCTGAATTTGGGCTTTGAGAGCATCAATGTCTGCCAACAAGGAGTTAGTTTGATCTATCAACTTGGAATTGTTCTCTAATAAGTTCTTTCTCAAGGACAAATTTTCCCTTAATAGGTTGGACACACATAGAGCAAATTCATCATTCCTAGATTTAAGCGTACCACTCACCTCATGGTTAGAATTGTTCATCCCTATATTACAACTCTTATGCAGATATGAGAGTTGCAATTTCAGATTACAAATGGTTGAATCTTTGTCCTGAATCTGGGTTTTTAACTGGTTAATTTCAAAAAATTCTCGAAATTCTGGGAATTCCGGATTTATGCAAGGTTTTGTAGCAAGAAAACTTTCTTCTCTTTGTTGTATGGCAATTTCTAAGGAAATACAATGTTTTTCAAGAGTTGAATATTTGTTTGAAAGTTCATCAAAAACCCTTTTTTCAACCATTTCATTTGTTTTAAAGATTTCAGACTCAGGCTCAACCAAGAAACATTTAACAATGTCATGTTCAGAAATAGGATCATATTGATCAGGTACATTAGCAGATGCATTATGTTGATCAGTTAAGGGTACCTCATCACATGACACCTGTTCATTTGTTGGTGTGACATCTGCATTCAAATCATGCATAACAGGAGTTACTGAAATGCAGGCTGTTTCTAGCATATCTGACTCTGAGCCTCTGTATTTAGTACAACCTGTTTCATCATCCTTTGTTGTATCTGATATTTTTCATTCAACATCATCCGTCCGTTCAACTGATACATTACCCGACATATCACAACTTTCACTTTATTTATCTTGACACCCATTCAAAGCATTCAAATTTTCATTCTCTTGAGCAGCTTCCTTAATGTACTTTTCCACATTATCCATAAGTTGAATAAATGTGTTGATGAACTCATGAATTTCCATTCCAGTATGTTTCTTGAAGGAAATTCCAGTAACATGTTGATCGAAGTCTGCGGAATATTCCCCATTGATAAATGGCTGAAATTGGTTGTAGATAACCTAAAGTGCAGCATTGGAATCATCCATTAATACCTTCCTTTTGGTAATTTGAAGCTTTAGTTGTTCTAAGTTCAGCAACAAGGTTTTTGTAAATGTACGTAAGTCCTGGCGGAAGAGAGCACTGAATGTTCGATCCCCAGTTGTGGATAACAGTTGTATGAGGTGCAGATGAAGTAGTTGATAAGGCTCAATGTTGCATTCCATTTGCTTTGCATCATGTATCATTAATAGGTGTGATTCTTTGATATCTGACTCAGAATGTGAAGTGTTTTGATCATAATCTGCTGAATCAATCATGGTTAACCATTCTGAGTAGCAAACAGTTTCTTTGTTCTGTGAGATATCATAGAGTTCAAGCACTTTGGAGATTAAAGGGTCAGTGATGTAAGACATTGTGTTGATGGATATTAGGCACAAGTTGCTTGCATTAATTCACCAAATCGCTAACTACCTTGAAGACAAGTCGCTACTTACTCAAGTCGCTAGGTACTCAAGTTGCTATAAACCTTAAGAACAAGTCGCTAAGACACCAAGTCGCTAAGTAGCAACTCGCTAAAATCTCAAGTCGCTGTGGATCAAGTCGCTAGACACAAGTCGCTATGAACCAAGTCGCTAAACACAAGTCACTAAAGCAGCAAGTCGCTAAGCTGACAAGTCGCTAAATAACAACTCGCTAAGTAGACAAGTCGCTAAGGAACAACTCGCTGAGAGGTCAAGTCGCTAAAGAGTAACTCGCTAGTAACAACAAAGACAAGTCGCTAGAAATAATAAAGATAAGTCGCTACGTCAACCAAGTCGCTAGCCGAAGTGGTGTCTCCACTACTTTGTACTGTTTGTCGTCTTGTCTCAATAGACAAGTCGCTAGGGTTCAAATCGCTACCACTTCAACTACAAATCGCTACCAAATAACGAAACAAGTCGCTACGAAGAAATATACTCCGAGACTCAAGTCGCTAGGTAGAAAAACTTAAATACAACCCTTTTCAATCCAAAACAAGCTCAACCACAGTGATTCAAGCTTTCCAAATCAAAACCCAAGCACTTACAATGATTCTAAACACAAAAGTACACTCAAAATTCAAACTTTAACAAAAGAGATGATCCAAATGATGCAAAAACCACTAAACTTTTTCAAACCCAAAAACCATATAAAACCACTAGAAATCCAAGGATATGTAAGAGAGATGATCAAACCATGGCTCTTGATACCATTTGTAACATATTGGATTTCACAGACACATCAAACCATGATCAATAAGAGGCGTGCACTATAAGGTTTTAGAGTGAGAAAGAGTTAGAGGTTTGGGAACTTAGTGAGAGAAAGTGAAAGTATTATTATGAGCTCCAACCCTATACCTTGGGAGGTAGAGGGTATTTATAGTCTTACATAAAACGCCACCTACGGGCTGTGGATCAGGCATACAGTGGGTAAAGACCCGTCCGTCTTCCACGGTGTTACTTAACTAAATACTACTTAACATTAAATAACTACGACTACGAGCTTTCTAACGATTACATATACTTGAGGTGACCGACACTTTAATAACTGGATTTACTAAATCCTAACACCATCCCAAGTTTACTCTCGTGTGGAATTGAAACATCTAGAAATTTATTATTGTGCTTTTCTGAGTTTGGTGTTTTTTACTACTTTTCCAAATTTACTGAGCTTAGAATTGTGTTTAGTCAATTTTCTAACTGGTACAGTTTGGGATTTAATTGCTGGTTGTCCCTTACTTGAGTCTCTTAGAATGGATGTTGAGAGTACAAACGGGATGAGACTATGGAATCTTGCAAGTCTTAGGAATTTGAAGAAGTTACATTTGTCATTCGGTATTTCAAATGCTGTCACGAAAATCATAGCATCCGATATCTTTCACCTGACAAGACTTCCATCTCTTGAGACCCTTACATTGGATTTTGACTATTGCACGGTAAGACCGTTTTGAGTTTTACACTTCCAGTTTTAAAATGTTAAAGATATGTGTAACTCTAACGACATTTAATCTTTAAAACTAACCCAAAAGTCGACCTGTTGTAGTTGATGCGTGATGGTAATTACAGGATGAATGCCCCTTTGCCGTTTGTGTCCCTCGTTAATCTGAATCTAAAAGGAGTTGATTTTGGCGATACTGTTATCGTGTCACTCATCGTCCAAATGATTCGCAGATCTCCAAACTTGAAAATGCTGGAAACCAGAGTAAGTGTAATACTTTATTTCATACGTATCAAATAAACATCCGTAAATTGGCATGTTTTTGTATCTCAATACTATTTGATTTTCCAGGCTGCATACACGCTTAGTGTTTTACCTTTGGAACAAGTTTCATTAGATTTAGACACAACCACATTCAGCCATGGGCATATTCAAACTGTGGTTTTTTAATCCTTTTCTAGATCAGATAATGAATTACACATAATAAAGTTTATACTTGCTTGTTCCTTGTCGCTAAAGAAAATGTATATCAGGGCCAGCGATTTGGTGGACGATGGTTATGATATATCAAGAAGAATTGGGAGTTCGCTAGGAAGCTGTTGAAACTCCCCCGATCTTTCATCACAACCGTTGTAGACTTGTTTTAGTGGTTGTAGTTTTATGTATGGGTTGAATACCCTGGGTCAATTAAATTTTTATACAGAAAGTTTGGTGTGTCTGTATATCAAGTGGTTATATAATATGTAACCATTAAACTTATAATTATGTAGTAATCGTAATATGTAGTATGTTGTCTGTATGAAACGTTGTATGCTAACGTACTTACTATTTCCTCTGTGTGTGATCCCATTATCCATTTTTATTTCATCTGGGCAACTAGCAGTTGTTTCCAAAAATCAATTTGGAAACTAACTATTGTACGTAGGACAACTTCTTTTCCCTATGGACTACTTTTATAAACCACGGAGTCCTTCTAGTCGTACAAGTCGTATTCTACAATCTACTGATAACTACCAAGTAGCGACTATTCACACTTACAAAAAACAGCTTTATCATTCAACACTAGTACAATTTAACTAGGAGTTGTAAGTTAACTACCAGCAGCAGTAAACGACTATGTGCCTATTCAGGCCCAGAATAGTAATAGCAGCACCTACCCATGGGCACCATGAAACACGGCCATACACAACAACACTAACAACTGTTTCATCATTTCGTTGAGGTCTTCTATCACTGGAAGTAGTAAAATTAACTAGTAGTTGTGAGTATACTACTAGCAGCTGTAAACCAACATGTGCCTATTCGGGTCGATAATGGTAACAGCACCACCTACACTCGGTCAGCAGAAAAACGGCCATACACAACAACATCAACGACTGGCATAATTTCGTTGATGTCTTCTATCACTGGCAGTTGTTAGAATAACTAGCAGTTGTGCGTATACTACTAGCAGTTGTAAGTATACAACCTATTCAGTTTACTAGCAGCAGTCAAAATAACAAGCAGTAGTAAAAAATAACTAGCAGTTGTAAGTATACAACCAATTCATTTTATAATTTGAGATATTTAATTTAAGTAATCGAGCATAAAAGCAGTGTAGCATTTTTTTACGTTTAGAAATGTCGCATAAAGCTCAAAATAATCAACTTAAATGAATGTAACTCTACACGTCTAATAACCTGATGCCGTTATGTGCTTACATCAAAGCGAAGATGTTGATGTTTTTAGAATAAGTGATGATCTATAAAATAGTTTCGTACATTGAGGCTGACTAAACGATCAACTATAGAAGCTGACTAAACGAACACAAGCTATTAAACACTATGCGAAATCTAGTGCTTATCCTTAAGAAGAACAATAATTAACGAACAGTTATTCTGACTAAACACCTGGATATATTATTAATACACGAATACTCTGGATAGTATTAGCGTTTACAACCTTGAAGTGTATCAACTCTAGATATGACCAAAACTTATATCTAACTCTAACCTAGGACCTCCTTTTATAGGCTAAGGAGTCCTTTATAATATACAGTATGTACTCTACAAGATAAATATACTTACCATACTTATCTAATACAAAACATCCTACCCAAGACATTCTAGAATATTACATATTAAACCGAAACAATCATACTAGCAGTGATAAACTACATTAGCAGTGGTAAGCGACTTCTACTACCACTGGTTTTTCTTTTGCTGACATTATCATTTTCCGCTGGCTTTCCCGGTGCGAGTAGTTTGCCTTTCTCTTCTGAGTTCGGAATCCTTCTTCTTGTTTGCTATCCTTTTCTTGAAGGATTTCCAGTGGCTTGCTTCCCCATGGGGCCGTCGTATCCCCCCCATGGGATTTCATGAGAAGTTAGATAGGCCTTTCAAGGGGTTTCTCGTCTAAATCCGCCCCTCTACGCGGTACTGGAAGGGCTTTTAGTGAGGTACCTTTTCCACCAGCGCAACTTTTATTTTATCCAGGCGCCCGTAAGCTGGTCATTTTTACCTTTAACCCAGTCTATCCAACCCGATTTGCCAGGATTGGTAGACGTATACTTGCTTGGGGGCCGGGCTGCATCAACAGAGGACTGATGTCATAGTTTTCAGCCGTGTTGTTTGCCCTTCTTAGGGAAGCTTCTTATTAATTAGGGGTTGCTTTACGTATTGCGCTGCCCCTAACTTCCTTTGTCGCCCTTCCTTAGGGACCCAACTCTTTGCATATTCTATCACTCCCTTCGACCCAATTCCCATGATATACTTCCTTCTTCCGCTCGGGAAGAGCGAGGTTAAAAAGGAACTGCCTGCACTTTGAAGATCCCAAATGGCTAATGAGAGTCTAATCGGTTTAAACTCCCACCTTTGGTACGCCATATGGTCTGGGCAGGCTTCTACAAACTTCAATGGATACTAATTTCGGGTGAAGGAATGTTGTGAATCGTCGCGGAGATGGGTTATTAGTCGTCATTTTAGAACGACTATTGTTATTAGTAGTCATTTAAGAACATGTTTCAGTTGTCGCAGCATCTGCTTTGCGCTTATGTATTTCTTTTGGGGGGTAAAGGTTTAGGCTATGTATGGGCTTTTTGGAAACGACCGTGCGTGGGAAACGCATTTTTATTGACGGCCGGATGTATTCTTTTCGTACTGTGTACCATCGTGTTCTTTTTCTGAATAACATCTTCAACTTCTCTTTGGTGTTTCTAAAATTTTTCTGTTTCCTGATGTACAGCTCGAACTATTTTTGTTGGTGGAGGAATGGTTCTTTTTTTGTTTTTTCTGTACTTTCCCCTTTCTTTACCTCGCGTATTTATAGCGAGGATTTTACTGTTCTTGCACGCGTTATCATTAATTTTCATTTACTGTTTTGTGGGTAGGCACATGCCTAGGCTCCTACCCTGGGCATCTATTTTTCCTGCTAGATTTGTCATAAAAATTCTTGGGAAGGAACGTGAATATTTACTTGCAGATTTTCTCTCCTTTTTTGGTATTTGGATAAGCCTTATCCGCAATTATAAACAGTTTGAATTTATCGGTTTATTAACATAGTGGTTGTAGTTTTATGTATGGGTTGAATGCCCTATGTCAATTAAGTTTTTGTACATAAAGTTTGCTATGTCTGTATATACTTTTTTTTGGTAAAATGTACCTTCCACATCTGTTGTTGCTTTTGAAAATGTTGCTTATGCACGTTTGACAAACTGAAGTCAAACATTCATATCGGCGCTTTAAATTTCACTTTTAAAATTTGAACTGCAACTAGTCAACCTTTTAATTCGCAAATACCATTTTGTACTTTAGGGACTTTTTGAATATAAATGATTTGGAAAACACAGACAAAGTTGATATTTGCGTCGACACTAGCGGTGGTTGCAGCGACACTAGCAGTGGTTGCATCAACTGTAGCAGTGGTTGCGTATTTACATATGAACATACTTAAGACTTTGTTCAAACCCTGTAGCCTCCTTTGGTTTTTCCAAAAACGCAACCATGTTGTGAGTTGCAGCAGAAGTGTTAGGAATTAGAAATTCCAGGTATTAAAGAGTCGGTCACCTCAAGTATATGTAATCGTTAGAAAGCTCGTAGTCGTAGTACTTTTATGTTAAGTAGTATTTAGTTAAGTAACACCGTGGAGGACGGACGGGTCTTTACCCACTGTATGCCTGATCCACAGCCCGTTGTGTGGCGTTTTATTGTAAGACTATAAATACTCTCTACCTTCCAAGGTAGAGAGTTGGAGCTCATAATAAGATATTTCTTTCTCTCACTAAGTTCCTTAAACCTCTAACTTTCTCTTTCTAGAACTCACCTTTATACGCCCACTTTGTGTTATGGTTTGATGTGTATGTGAAATCCAATATCCTACAAGAAGACTTGGGCACCATTGATGTTTATTTCGAAATTGATTGCAACAGATTGTTAGAATTGCGAATTATGCTGTGTGTGGGTCTAAACTATGTTTTGCGCTAGCAGTTGTAACTCTTAATTGAGTTTTTATCCCCAATTGAATCGAAATTAATTTGTACTTTCAAAGCAACAGTTTTAACACTTGTAGCAGTTGTTTGTTTTTTTGGGTGTATTTATCCCCAATTGTGTTGTTCTAATCAGCAAACGCAACCGTTATCGTCATCTATTATCTAGACACGAAAATTCTGACAAACTAGTTTATGTTATTGGGCAATTTCGTTTGTACCTCAAGCCACCGTCCAATTTGCAATCTGGGCAACTAAATGCCATAATTGGGCAATACTTCTTGTACAATCGGGCAACCATAATTCTTAACCATATGATCATAAATGATAGACTTAACAGCATAAACCTAACAGCACTAAGTTGGGCATAGAAGCATTATCTCATGGTTGGAAGCATAAACTCATATTTTTTTAAAGGCAACAAACATTCTAACAGGTGCAACCATGCATCTAAGGCATGTGTTGTGTTGTGTTGCGATATGATTGGTTCTAAGGCATTTGTTGCCTTATTCTTATTGGCTAAAAGAAATGTCTGCGTGATTTTCTACAGTGGGTAAAACATCAATTAAAATAGAACTATTAATAGAAGGGTTCATGGATTAAATAAAAGAGTTTCTCTTTTCCCTTCTCGACGGCATTTCCAGTTTAGAGTTCCACACCCTCCTGTTGCAACAGTCTTTCATTTCCTTGTGCACTACCCCCTTTTTCTCTGATCTCGAACCCTCTTTCATTTTTCATGATAGAAACACGCTTTGTTAGCTTCCTTTTTTGAAAGGTGTTGCACAGGTGCAACGCATGCCAGCGTCCTCTTCCTGCCATACCATGTTTTTGAAATAAAATTGTGACAAAGCATGTTGCTTGTGCACAATGTAGACATCCATGGATCCATTCTCATCCGCAAGGTCATACATTCGTCGAACGTCATTGTCTGTGTGCAACAATGTTAAACCATCTTCGAGTGCCTTATTTGGTGCACCATAAAATAAAGCCCATTTTCCCCCTCCAATATCATTGAAAACATGATCAAGCACCCTGGTAAAAGCACCCCTGGTGGAGCTAAAACACCAGACATCAGCAAGGCGACCGCCTACATGGCGGAGTGGCTGAAATTCAAATTTCCCGTTGTGGTGAACTTTAAATATGACTTCTTTGGTTTCCGCCATGTCCTATAAAACATAAACCCTAATAACAATTAGAATCAAGCACTAAACTTAAAGGGGTATACTGACCATACCTATAAAACATAAACCCTAATAACAATTTCAATAACTTTTAATTAAATAAATATTTAATAATAGAATATAAAATATAAAGCTGCACAGTTATTTATATTCATGTACTCTATAAATATATGAACGAATAAGGTAACAAAGTACATACGGGAGAGTACAAAAAACCTGGATTTGTTTCTAAAAAAGAAGAAAAGGACAACGATTTTTTTATTTGGATTCTTCGATGAAAGTGACCTAGGGTATAAGAAGGAATGTGAGGATGTTGATTGTTGGGACGATAAGGATAACTGATGTGTGGTTGAGACCATAAAAAGATAAGTGGTGTGTGAGGTAAAAAGGTTTATGTGTTTATCATTCTAGGTCCCTCTTGTATATTATGACTGTCACACTATAGACTAAAAACTGCTTGTTCAAGTTAGGACTGCTAGGGACGATAAGGATAACTGATGTGTGGTTGAGACCATAAAAAGATAAGTGGTGTGTGGGGTAAAAAGGTTTATGTGTTTGTCATTCTAGGTCCCTCTTGTATATTATGATTGTCACACTATAGACTAAAAACTGCTTGTTCAAGTTAGGACTGCTAGTGCCGAAGACCATATAATATTAACGTGTTGTTACTATATCTTGTCTAAGGTTTCAGAATAAATACTTAAAACTGCTATTACATGTTAGTATTGCTAGTGCTGAAGGCCAAATAATATAAACGTGTTGTTACTACATGTTTTCTAAGGTTATTGCTGCTATTACAAATATAGGGATGTTTAACGTTACAACTGTATGTGTACAATATAGGCTTGCTATACTGGCAGTAGTGAACGAAGCTGATTAATTGGGTAGGTGTGTGTGTAAATGTGGGTATTTAATGCCGCTATCCTTTATAATAAGAAAGCCAAACGGGTAAATTTCAATGTTGACTGACCTTTTATTTGACTACTCACAAGTTAATTGAATGGGTTAGAAAGAGTGTGTGTTACTCTTTAATTAAATTCTCCTACCAACTAGTATGGCACACAATTCAAGTATAATAAATGAAGAGAAAAAATACAGATGGTTATGCTAGTAGACATTCTTATATAATCCGTGAATGCTATTCTTCAAAATTTGACAACTACTAAGGCTGAAACAATCAGGAGGTTGAATCACAGGGTAAGTGTTTTGGAGAGACTAAGAAGGCCAAGGGTCAGTGCATTCAGGAACGTGAAGAAAACGGGAAAGAAAGCAAGCTCCATTGGGAATCAAAGTTTGGAGGATGCATCCAAACAGGGGAGGAGTAAGAGTACAAATTCAGGGGAGGCATTGGTAGATTAGGATTTGGATAGTGGAGACAAAGGTGAAGGTTATTTGGTGGCTGACATGAAAGGTAAAGAAACAGTAATAGATGATTCTTTAAAGGCTGCAGTTGAAGAAAAGGAGAAGGAAGTGGTGCAGGCAACCACTGCCAGTGTTGCTGCATCCACTGCTAGTATTGGAGTAACCACTGCTGCAACCAATGCTGCTATTATTCTACCCACTGCCAGTTCAGACGTTTCCACTGCAGAGGCAACCACTGCTACAATTATAACCACCGCAATAACACCAACACCAAAACCAAAAGAGGCTGAGAATGAGATTGCCATGTAATTGCTCAACCTAAAGCAATCTCACCCTATCCCTGCACCTAGACCTATTGCTAAGAGTCTAAACATTGGTGAACCTGTGTAGAAAGATGTAGTTACTGAACCTGATATTGGAAAGGGTAAAGGGATTGCAGAGCCAACTTTGGTGTTTGAAAGTACGGTGGAGCAGATAGCTTTTGATGAAGAATTTGCTAAAAGATTACATATGGAAGTAAATGCTAAAGAAATTGCTAAAGAAAAGGAAAGGGCAAAGCAGGAAGAAGCCTCTAAACAAGCTGTAGAAGAGTGGAAAATAGAACAGATGTATTTTACCCTACATAATTACGAAAATTAGTTAAGTTTACTCGTAATGATTAACTTAGCTTCATAGTCCTAAAAAGGGTCAACAAAAACAAAAAATAATTCAGCCCATAGAAGGAATCTATACCAACGTCGTAAACAATTGCATAGATGATGCATATAAACCACTCCTTATTAGTCTACAAACTGCCACTAAATTTTTTAATGAACCAAGTAATGTTACATACTTAACTAACGACATCTAAGGTATTATACCCTACATAATTACGAATCAGACAGACATAAAAAAGAGCAATGGATTATAAAATGGAATTAACACCTATCTAACATAGGTATTAATCGAATAACAACAACGGTTTATTATAACATAGAACCAATTGGAAATAAATCATATGTAATAAACAACGAGAAGAATATTTAGGTACCATATTTGGCCACATTTTTGAAAAAAAACTTGATCAATCGAATGTGGTTTGCAATCAACACTGTAGCTTTCTAGATGGTGACATAACTGACGTTACAAGGAAGAGAGGAGCTGACGAAGAAGACGGTTTGATTTGTGAAAACAGTAAGTAAGAATGATTTTGTGCGAGAAGCAAAAACAGAGAAAAACGGTAACTATGGATGTTTTTGTTCGAGTGGGTATTGGAATTTGAATAGAAATTGTACTTTCACTATTCAAATATGTACTTTTTATGTAATGTAAAATGACGAAACAACCATTTTTAAAATATACGGTTGCCCAACGAATTTTCGTTGCCAAAAAAAATACCTTACACATATGGGACACTTGTCACAATGTCGATGAGTTGCCCAATGACAGCGGTTGCCCTCGGTCCATTTTGAAATAAAAAATATAAGTGGTCCGGAAAGTGATTAGCCTCAGGGCGCCAGGGGCATTTTCCTCATTTTCCCTAGTGTTATATAAAAATTTACTTAATTATGGTTAAATTTTTTATTTGGACATATATATGAGTCTTTAGAATGTTTTAAAAGGATATCGATGTAACTGACTTTTGTAAGGACATTATGTAACTACTAAGTTTTTGAAGGATAAAGATGAAATTATCCCAAATCTAATTATCATGTCAGAGCATCTTCAATTCTTGGTAACTAGCATAGTACCCGCGTAAAACGGTGGGAACATATGGTTTTTTTTTTTTTTTTTTTTTTTTTTTTTTTTTTTTTTTCCTTAGGATTCGGTACTGATGGATGGCGGTTTTCGGTAATTGTCAACTATTTTCGGTGGTGATGTAAAATATTAAGAGAATTGGATATGCAACAGAGGTGAAAAATATGACTTTCGCATATTTTGGCAGGTTCTTCATTTTAATTTAAAGGTAGGTATGCAACACAAGAGTTAATAACCCAATGAATATCACAATTGTTTTTGAAATATGTATTTGTTTAAAGTATTATATGTGATATCATAATTAAGTTAGTGTAGGAGCCCAAATTTTTATAGATTTGAAGAGTTGTATTCAATACCTTCAAATTTAAGAAATTGAATTTGTGAGTAATTTAATTACATACCATGATTAATAAATTTGACTCATGATTAATTTTTTATGGTAATAAAATTGAATACTCCATCAATATTAAAATGAATGTTATAAGTTAAATATTTTTTTAACAATATTAATATCATGATATAATAGTAAGTGTGTAGCTTAAATTTTTAAAATTACTATAAAAAAATAAGTCTGAAATACTTTATAGTAATTTGAGAAAAAAGTAAACCTTTTCTATATAAACCTAAAAACTTTTATCCGATTAAAATAACGAGTTAGGATCAAATGAGCAGAAAAAATAAAATGAGAAGATTGAAAATAAACCACAACCACATATTTAATATGCATCGACAAATGTAGATGCATCTCCCTTTAAAATTCACTCTTATTTGAAATAAGTGGCGATAAAATTCTTCTCATTTTAGTTTTTCTTCTCACCGGATCCTTTCCTGGTAACATCTTTTTCTACCATGACTCGAAAAAACTCGTACCTTTGTTTGTGTCCACTCGCACGAACCTTAACCTCTAGTATAAATTGCACCACGAATAGCTACTAAAAAAGTTTTGCATCCAAGATAGATTGAAACAATAGATTTTAATTTTTTGAGAGACTCGAACTCCTCTAATAAAAACAAATTAAACTAAACTCGACACAACCTACAACAGAAATATCGAACTCCTATATCAGTTGTCGTTCCAAGACGTCGTTTTGGGCGGTCCAAAAACAACGTCGTTTTAAGGTTTGTTGTCGTTTTGACTTTTGGTTTAGTTTTGCAAGTAGACGAACCCGTTTCTTTGTTTAGTTTATATATTCAAAATATACAAAACTTACTCCCAAATACGACAAACTTACCCCCAAAATATGCAACGAGTTACAAAAATTACCATGTACTTCTTGCTATTTACGACTTTTTTTATAGAAACTTTATTTACCAAATATTTAACAGATATCTAACGAATTCTTTAATATATATATATATATATATATATATATATATATATATATATATATATATATATATATATATATATATATATATATATCAGGATGTGCATGATGTCATAATTCACACGAAATGCCACATAATGCCATGTAATGCCACATAATGTCACCTAAGCATATTATGCCATGTCATCAATGTATGCCACGTAAGCAATCCGGAATTAATTTGTTCAAAAATGACAGTGGAGGGGTTTGAACTTGGGATGTTGGTAACATTAACAAGCATCATAACCACTAAGCCAACACATTTTTTGATTATATTTTGTAACTCCAAATATATAAACCTATGCAAACCATGAGACAAGTATTAAATCCCTACACCTTATCTAACCCTAATAAACCTACATAAAACAAATTATAATTTATTCATTTCACGTATAAAAAAATACACCACTTCTCCCTCAAAACCCTAATTTTTTTTTGCTTTTAAATTTGTAACATGAAGAACCTGTTATGATCAATATCTGTAATGCTAATCCTTTTATGTTTGTGATTTTGTTTTGCAGAATGAATTCTCCAAAACATCTGGTAATGGGTTGATCACCATTACATGGTTGGTATGTTTTTGTGTTTCATTAATTATGTTTTTGTGTTTCATTATCATTAGTCCGACCAGAGTATATTTTCTGATGCATAGAACCTCTTGAACGATTCTACCCTCATGATTGTTTCTACGTTTTCTGAATTTCTGTTTATATGTATGCACACTTATGATGTTTTACGTTTTTCATAAATTTTTACAGGTTAATATTCATGGGAGAGTATATCATGCATATATACAGGTAAGGTACTTCTATCTTCCCACAACTCTATAGTTATCTGTGTTGAAATTATTTGTGTGCAGGGTTTAAATCTTTTTCGGTTGGCAAATCAGATTCCACTGCTGTTTGAACAAGGTGCTGATGTTGTCACGAGAACTCCAATGAAGAAAATTAAGTAAGAACCCTATGAGGTTTACTGTTTCTGCCTTGAGTATTCCAGTTCTCATAAGAAGTTTTACTGATTTTTTATATCATCTTTTTGTTAGAATAGCTACAAAATAAATCAGACAGAAGATAATATAGGTGTTTTTGTTAGTATTGTAAGATTGGAGCAACTAATGTCGTTCGCTTTCTCATGATTAGGAGACTACCAATCAAGCTATATCAACTCTGACGCCGCATTGAATATTCTGCACCGTGAGTTGAATACATTCAAACATGATATACAATAGATATTCATAGCATAATCACATACATGGTATTCTCAGAGGCCATAATTTAGAAAGAGTTTCAATACTTGCAGATGGAAACATGTGATATAGAGTTGTTATAATCATCTGTTTTCACTTTCTCTGGTAGTTTAAGTACGTTTTTTAGCTTATCGAGGGTCTTAAGGTTTAATTTTGTTGTTTCAGCTTCTTTTTCTCATATTTAGTCGTATATGCTTCTTGCAATCCATTAACCACAAAGCTTTTATTTTCCGTATAGCGTGGTTACTTGGAAAAAACTCAACTCAGTCTTGGCCACAGTTACAGTCGTGCAAAAGTCAAATTCAATGTTAGTCACTTGGTATTTAATATTAGTTCATTTACATGGGTAGCTTTAATATAGTGTTTATGAAATGGAACGCTGTTCTCACCAGGCACTTATCCAATTTTTACCATCTAGGTATGGCGAGATTGTTGATGTCAATTTGGTTAGAGACAAAGGTACCTGAAAATCAAAAGGCTTTGCTTTTGTTGCATATGAGGATCAAAGAAGTACCGTTCTTGCAGTAAGTCAGTTTCTTGATCCATCTGATTTCATATTTAGATAAATATCTGATTTAGAAGCTGAAATATTGATTATTGCAGAAAATTTGAATGGTGCACAAGTTCTTGGCCGTATAATAAGAGTTGATCATGTTACTAAATACAAAAGGAAAGAAGAAGATGATGAGGAGGAGGTGCAGCGGAAAAGAGAGGAACGGGGAGTTTGTCGTGCTTTCCAAAGAGGTGAATGTACCTGTGGAGCTGGATGCAAATTTTCTCATAATGAGCAAGTAAGATGATCTAAATTTATGAACATTTTTATGACGTTACTATATAGTTTGTATGTTTTAGTCATCTTTCTTTAACTTGTTGTAGTTGACACAAAACTTATATACACATAGATCACTCTAGAGTTGAAAAGGCTAAACCAGGGCCACCCACATGTCAAAATAGCATTAGATAATTATAGGTTTGGTTTTGTTAATGCTAATGCCAGCCAAAAACTTGGATTACGCAAATGCTCTCAAATATTTACAAAGACATAGGTGAAACACTTTTTGGTAAAGTTAAATGTAAGGATTAGATCTAGGGGAATTAATGGTAATTAACACTATTCCAGCAAGTCTTTTGGCCAGACTTGGCATAAGTGAAACAAAACTGGTACTTGGGTTGCCTGAAATTGTGTTTTGATAATTGGGTGACCTTACTGTAGCATTTTTGCTACTTGGTTGGTCTATGCATATATTATACCTTTATATTGTAACCTCAGTTATAGTATAATTTATTTATATAATATTGTTATTGGATATTGGTATGATACACAAACTACAATACTGTTGGCTATATCTCCTGCCAGTCATTCGAGCATCACTCTGTTAACCTTCTATTTTTCCTTCAACACAGAGAGTTGCAAACACAGGTTGGGGTGCTCAAGATGCTAAAAATGAAAAACGAAACGACAGAACTGGAGGTCAAATCGAGTGCCAGACACGAGGATGCGTGACAAAGATTCAAGAAGTTCCAAGATCAAAAAAGACAGTGACCGCAAACGAACAGAAATACATTCAAGTGACAGAAGATCGAAACTGGACAAGGAAGACGAGGATTCACGTGGGTATTGGGGAAAACCACCCAGGTATGATTCTGGAAAGAGTCATCAGGAAGATGATGACAGGAGGAAGGAGAAAAGGTCCAAGCATGAATCTGAATCCTATCGAAGAGACTATGAAGAATCTGACAGAAGGAGCAGTCGTGAAGAATGGTATGGAAGAGAAAATCAGGAATCTGATAGAAGGTCTAGCCGTAGTGGAGAATCTGCATCCCGTGACTGCAGTCACTAATTGGTACATGGGACATTGGCATAAATTCTTGTACCATGTTACTACTATATCTTCACTTTTCTTGAATTATCAGTATATGTATAAATGATTGCTTTCAACTAATGTTACCCCATCAAAATTTATATTTCATAGTTTAGGACTTTAGGTATTTTGTTTGTTTTTTAACATCAAATGCTCGCACAATTGTTCCCGTTAGCTGTAAGTTATAACTGCATAATATGTTGTTGTGTGAAATTGTGAAGGCTGTAGTAAATTTTCAAATGGTTTATTTTGAAAGTGCAATGTTTAAGGTAAATAGATTTGGTGGTCCATAGAGTTGGGTGGGTATAATAGAACGCCAACTTTTTACAATATTTCTTTAACAACTGAATTTTCGCAGGTTCTTAATGCAGCAATGCGGCTAGGAGTTGATATGACTACATTGTTTCATAGAGATGGCATTGTAGTATGGTCCAAACACACAGGTTAGGTTGACCCGATCAACTTTTTACTATATTTAAGAAACATTTGCATATAATCAATGCGTTGAAAATGAAGTACAAAAACAATAATATCGCAACAATTGAAACAAATATAGGAGCCAAATTTCATTGGACAAAAGATTTTCAGAATGTTTAACTCCTTGTGCAAAGATCTAATGGTCCTACGGTTGATGAGAAATTTGAATTTTTAAGCATGTAAGTTGCATCTATTCATATCCTCAATCACAATTAACTATCCTATCTCTAATCTTTAACTTGCATGAGTTGCATCCATCATTCTATTCTTTATAGATTAATCAACCCAAAATATTTTATGTCACATATATATATATATCAATAGCTCTTGATTTGTTGGTGACAAATGGGACACTATACACTAGCAATTTGTCACTTGCTTTTTTTGTTGACTCTATGGCTATTCTTGACGGTTGAATTCTTCACATTGCCAATTATTCCTTTGTCAAGGTAGTGTATAGTTACATTTGAATTATCACAGACTTTAGTTTTTCGACATTTAAGTAGTGATGATTGTCAAGTGAATAAATACTCAGATAATTAACTTAGGTGTTTGAATAATGAGAATTAGATAAACAACTACTGTATTACAAAACGAGTTTCGGAGGTATTGTTTATTCTTCAATAATCAAGTGAGTGGCAAATTTTTAAAACTGTTTTGAGATTTGCTTATCCAAAGTCCCAACTATTTATATAACTATTTGATGGTTAAAGCAATTTTTATTTATTAGTTTGGGATGTGCTTACTCTAAACAGCTTATCTGATTATTACAAAAGACAAAAGTAGTGATAATAAGCAATCTTAGACACCTCCTAAATTAATAGTTTCACTACACCCAAACACTATAATTCAGGTTTTCTGATTTATATATGCAATAAGCATGTAATCACTTTTAGAATGCAATACCCCCTTTAGTCTATTCTTATAACTGCAAATGACTCGGTGAGCTTAAATACTAATAAAATTCAAACGGTTATCGGAGTTATTAGTAGCACAATACTAAGCATGATTCTAGCTCACTACACCTTTATGAGCCTTGCATGATAAAAATAATCTGATACCTAAAAGTATGAGATGTAGGGTCGTAAATATTATGTTGTTTGATAATTCGGGTGGTCTTAGATGATGGAAATACATGTTAGCCATTTAGAGAGAGAAAGATAAGAGATAGGTGTTTTCTAGATAGAGAGTTGTAATACAAAAAATGAAAGGTTAGATTGAAAAGCACCACCCCTTCCAAGGATGGAAGGGGTATTTATACTTACAGACTACACGACCTCCTGACGGCCTGTGGATCAGGTATACAGTGGGTAAAGACCCGTCCTTCCTCCACGGTGTTACACTAAACTAAACTACGCTACAAACTAACTAATTAACTACTTAATAACGTAAATAACGACACGTCTACGAGCTAACATATGCTAGACCATAATTGGGGTGACCGACACTTTAACATGGAATTTCCAATTCCTAACAATCTCCCCCTAAGGGAGGTCACCCCATGAAATACATTTTGCATCCTAGCATTCTATCTTTGACTTTAGTTCTGAGCTCGTAGACTTCTATTCTTCAAGTTCCGCAATCTTTGTGCTTGAGCAGTGACTCTTCATAGTCCGCATAGTTTTGTACTTTCAGTGGAGGTCTTTGAACTGATCCACATCTTGATGATCTTAGAGCATTCATTGAGATCATCAGCCACAGTAGATCTCTGGATCACCCTTTTTGTGTTGCCATCATGTGTAGTTGTGACTTACGGACCGACATGCTCACACTTTCTGGATCATGACATCTTTTCATCAGAGTAGCAGAAGCTTTACTGGCTCATGATATTTGCAGCAGCGTAGCAGAAACATAGTATAAGAATATCATAGCCAGGTTATGTAGATATGCACTAGTCATGATTTCTTTAATTAAGTGTGGATGCTGTGAGCATGCGGCTTTGGATTGACTTCTCAATTCTGATCAGCTGCAACCGTCCAAATGTACATGCAAACAACAGTTAGAAATAAATCACACAAAAGTGTCTTTGATCACTTTCATTGAATTAAGGTACACGGCCCACGGTTCCCCGTTGATCAGTACAAGTACTGCCTGTGATCAGGTATAATTCCGAAGAATCTCCTTGACAGGGTTTTGCAGCTGCTCTAGCTGTTCTCAAACCGGAACATATCAAAGAAGACAACACAGAGTGAGTGAACCAGCGAATTGAGATTCACTGATTGATGAAAAATTGATTTGAAAACAATCGCGTATTGCTTGAAGAAAGATTTTTGCAATACGACGAAGGTTTTATGAGAAAGGTCAATTTTCAATTACAAATACTTTTTGTATTTGAAAAAGAATACACGTTCGATGTGCTAGAGAAAAGAAGAAATTTGCACATCGAACGGTTTTTCCAAAAGTATTTTTTTCAATCAGAGATACTTTTTGAGTTTGAAATATGAGTACACATTCGACGTGCTAGAGAACAGAAGGTTTGCACATCGAACGGTTTTTCCAAAATTATTCGTCAATTCCAATCCTGGACCAAGGTTGATTCAAGAGTGAATCCCCCCATTGTTTCTATCCAGTTGTCACAAGCTTGATCTTAAGAAAAGATCTCACATGTCACCCACCAAGAGCTTGTTTGATGTTGTCTCTGGAAGGATTTCCATCGTCATTGTGAATATGTTTGCATATCACTAAGATGTTCTGACAATACCACAAGGATACAGCGTAGGACTCATAAGATATATTCTCACTTTCCACATTGTGTGAAACAGTGAGTCTTCAATGATTGTGTCCTTAATGAGATTTATTGATGATCTCGTGGCTCTAGACTCAATTGTGCACATTTGGTTCCTATGCCGGAGACAAGAGAGAGGGTCTCCTTCTTCAATATCAACAATCTCTAAGAGAAAGTCGATAGATTATGTAGGTTCCCCGTGAGAATGAAACAAACCCTTTTAAGAGGAACTTGAGTAGCTTTGGAAGTTTAGTGCAGTGCGTCACTGGGTCCATGACGTCTTGTCTTCAATACCAGTGTTACCTTAGTAACAACCAGTAGCATATGTATTGAACCCGGTTTCTGCCCTAAGGTTGAATTATTAGAGGGCTATTTCTTTTCACCCTTTTCACATTCAATTCTTTTTCATTCTTCAACCCCTTCAGTGCTTACCGAGACTTCATAACTAGAACCTTGTTGGGTTTATTCCAGCTCTAGCTCTATCTAAGTCCGCACTCTTCCCATATTCTCATTTTTATCCTTTTTTCATCATACCTAAGGACTCTACACTATCTAGTGGATTGTCCCTGGGTAGATCCCTCCGGTTCTGGCGGGATCGTGGGAATGAATACCTAACCTAACCATCCTTATAACACCATGCATAAAGTAAATTGGTCGGTCTTTTGGTATTGTTCTTTCCTTCTAGAAACCAATTGAAAAAATCATTTGGAAAATCAATCAAGGTACTTGTGATATAAGATCAAAACATTTTGTACCTTAATTGTTTTTTATCTTTTAGAAATGCTCCCCCTCAACATGTGCATAAGATTTTGAAATTTTTTAGCACATGGAGGCAAGAGTTCTTCGAAATGATTTCTTGATCACAATTTCATTAGAAAAAGCCATTTGAATTTCTTTGGTAAATTCTCCCCCTCAATATGTGCGTTGGATATTAGAAATAATTTTATCACATAGAGGAAAGAGTTCTTTTGAAGTACATTCACGATCACAAAAGCCATTAAGAAACCATTTAGAAAATCAATCAAGGTACTTATGTTAAAACATAGAAATCATTGTACCTTGAAAGTTTATTTTCTTTTGAAATGTTCCCCCTCAATATGTGCTTCGAGATTCAAAAGCGTTTAGCACATATGGGAGAGCAGCATGCACTTTTGAATCAAATCGATCATCATTTATCAAATTTCATTATTAAATCACAAATTCTCCCCCGATCAAAAATATCAAACCCTTTGAGATTTTGGATCCCAAGTGATTTAATAAGGTTTAGGAAACATGGGAAAAAATGTGGCCAGGTTTAAATACTCATCTAGTTTTTGGATAAATGCTCCTCCTCAATCATGTGCATCATATATTGAAATCGTTTGGCACATGGAGGCAGGAGTGCCTTAAAAAGACTAAAATAGATTTGAGATTTAAATCACGATCTCTCCCCCGATCAAAAATATCAAACCATTTGAGATTTGTGATCCCAATTGATTTAAATCTTTTAGAAAAAAATTGGGAAAGACGTGGCTTGATTTAATTTTTTGAAAAATGACTGATGAGGACCAATTATAGACATTAAAGATTGTTAGTGTCAGGTATGATAGTTTTTAAGAGATTTTAAGTAAAATAAAACAATTTCACAATCAAACAAGAACAGAAAAAATTTCATTTCGAAAGATCTTTGAGTTTTAAAGAGAATCATACCATGACATAACATTAAATCTTTAGATCACCACTTATTTTGTACAAATCGGACTTATTATGAAGAAATATCGTTTGAAAATATTTTATTTTAAATCACTCTCCCCCTCAATCGATGACCGTAGTCGATTATTGAGTGACTTAAGTTTTGATAAAATGAAGTCCGGTGATTTTCAAAATTAAGTCCAATTTATTTTCAAAACCAATATTTTTCTATTTTTCAAAACAATATTATTTAAAAAATGTTTAAAAAATGGTATCATCACTATTATCCTGCACAAAGATGCGTTAGGTGGTTGAGCTGCTTTTGTTGTTGTTGCTGTAGGTTTGGAAGAAAACCATCTGCTGATGCAGTGAGACTTCTTACGTTGCATTTTACTAATGGCAACTCTCCATAGAGGTCAAATTAAGCTCCGTTTCTTCTTTTGATGATGAAGAAAACCATCTGCTGATGCAATGAGACCTCTTACGTTGCATTTTTTCATGCCAACTCTCCATAGAAGTCAAATTAAGCTCCGTTTCTTCATTTGTCAAACCAAGATATAGTTACCCTTTCCTTTCGGCATCCAATCATCTTCTAATGTGGGATCCGGATCGGGAACATTCTTATATACCAATATACCTGCATACGTTAGTGAACACACATACAGTTATATGGTGGTCGACATCACCCAAACAACAATCGACTAATAAAAGTCAATTCAATATATCAATCAGTTCATATAAAGCATGGGAATAATGTGTTTATCAAACTCTAATCATCTAATCCTAACAACATATCCTAGGCACCTAGTCCTTCAACGTAGGTTAACATGTTTTTCAGTTAAGCATATAGGATAATTAGATAAGCCCGATAGATGATATAAATTTGAAAAACATTCTCCCCCTCAATCAATGACTCAATTTCTGAAAAGTTTTAAAAGTGCTGAAGTTATTGATTGAGTTTGCAAATTTATAAAAACTCTGATTCTGATTGATTTTTCAAGCAACTCATTTTCCACCATTTTGCACAACAAATATTTTTGTGAAGAATTTTAGACGGAAAAACATTTGTGTAGGAACAGCAGTCCTTCGACATACTTTCCTCATTTTTGATTTAGGAAAAGTGCACGAATTCATGAAAATCGTTTAAGCGCAGCACTTTCCTTTCTTTAAAAGAGCGGGTTGCAATCAGAAATAATTGCAAACCATTGTTTAAGCTCGGGTTACAATCTGAAATAACTGCAAGCCATTATTTGACGCCCGGGTTACAGTCTGAAATAACTGTAAGCCATTATTTGAGACATGTTTTGGAAAAGAATATTTACACCTCCTGCTCGAACTTCATCTGTGGTCCCGTGCCATTGTTGAATGACATTTCTAAGACCGCAGATGTTATCGATACCAGAAGACATGTCTTTGAAAAACAATATTTTTGGTATTTTCTGATTTTTTTTTTAATTTTTAATTTTTACGGGTTTTTGTTGGTTTTATATTTTTCTATTTGGTTTTAGATAAATATTTACAAAGATAGAGTAGATGATATAGTTTAAGAAGATGATGATACGAGTACCGAGATAAGGATATCGAGCAGCCTCGTTGTAGAAGATAGAAGTCATCATCTCTTAAACATTCACCACTAAAGCTTCCAAGGCTCTTGAATCGAAGAGAGAAATTAAGCCATTTGAAAGTGAGACTTTGGTAGCTTCCCCCTAAACCGTAAGTCTTTTTATTGAGCAGATTCTAAGCTTTCTTTCAAGCTTGCCTTAGCCAGATGCACAAAGAAGCACACCATATCATCGATCTTGCTGCTCCATATAAGAATGATCATCGTAAGACTCCGTTCGGGGTTATATCATCAAGTAGAACAACAAAGAATCATCCCACACTTGAATAATCTTCTCAAATTCCTTTTCCACTAAAGTCAGAAGCAATCCATTCCAAAAGGTGTCAAGAGAACACTTCCCCCAAGTAGATGAATTGATGCAGTCAGTCTCATAGACTAGAGCTCACGAACCCGAATACACATATACCCGAAGACAGAGAAACTTATACCATCGAAGTAGCAGATTAAGTCCAATAGCCAAAGAATAACCCCGATGTATACTTTTCTCTCCCCCTGAAGAAAGTGTATGAAGCTCAAGAACCCGAAGTGTTAGGATTTAGTAAATCCAGTTATTAAAGAGTCGGTCACCTCAAGTATATGTAATCGTTAGAAAGCTCGTAGTCGTAGATTATTATAAGTTAAGTAGTATTTTGTTTAAGTAACACCGTGGAGGACGGACGGGTCTTTACCCACTGTATGCCTGATCCACAGCCCGTTAGGTGGCGTTTTGTGTAAAGACTATAAATACTCTCTACCTTCCAAGGTAGAGAGTTGGAGCTCATAATAAGATTTTTCTTTCTCTCACTAAAAGTTCCTAAACCTCTAACTTTCTCTCTCTATAAGATCATCTTATACGCCTACTTGTGTTTGTGTTATGATGTGTATGTGAAATCCAATATGTTACAAATGGTATCAGAGCCATGGTTAGATCATCTCTTACATATCCTTGGATTTCTAGTGGTTTTTAGATGGTTTTTGAGGTTGAAAAAGTTTAGTGGTTTTTGCATCATTTGGATCATTTCTTGTGTTAAAGCTTGGATTTTGATTGTACTTTTGTGTTTAGGATCATCATAAGTGTTTAGGTTTTGATTTGGTAGGCTTGAATCATCGTGGTTGGGTTGTTTTTGGATTGATAAGTGGTGTTTTTGAGATATTCTTGCTAGCGACTTGAGTCACGGATTTTTAATCTTGGTAGCGACTTGCTTTGTAAATTTGTAGCGAGTTGTACTTGAAGTGGTAGCGATTTGAGCTTAGCGACTTGTCTATTGAGACAAGCCGACAAATAGTACACTTAGTGGATTCTCCACTACGGGTAGCGACTTGGTGAAGGTAGCGATTTGCTTTCAATTTTGTTAGCGACTTGTACTTAAGTTTTCTTAGCGACTTGGTGTTAGCGACTTGAACCTTAGCAAGTTGCTATTTAGCGACTTGACGACTTAGCGACTTGGTGCTTAGCGACTTGCTGTCAAAATTTGTAGCGACTTGGTGCTTAGCGACTTGTTGTCATAATTCTCAGCGACTTGGTGTTAGCGACTTGGATCTTAGCAAGTTGTTAATTTAGCAACTTGACTGTGTCTTAGCGACTTGGCATTATAGCGACTTGATTTCAGAATAATTAGCAACTTGGTGCTTAGCGACTTGGTTCAAGGTTTGTTAGCGACTTGGTTGAACTTTTGGTTGTAATACGGTTTTCTCTTGATTTAGTAAAATCCCGTGAAAGAATCTATTTCCCGGTTTAATCATAGAGTTTTAAAATCCCGTGTAATCTGTTAACATGTCTACCAACGTACCTACAATCATCTCCACTGTTGCTGAGGATGTTCAAGCAGCTGGTTCAGATACTCGTCCACCTATGCTTGACAGAACTGACTACGACTCTTGGGTACAACGAATCAGATTGTACTGTCTTGGAAAGGAAAACGGAGTCAACATTCTCAAGTCTATTGATGAAGGACCTTATCAAATTGAGACTACAAGAGACTTAATTGATACAGCTGCAGATGGAACAATGATCTATGGAATAGATAGACCAAAGATGTATGATGAGCTCAATGATAAGGAGAAAAAGAGGTTCGATGCTGATATTAGGGCCTTGATAACGCTACACGCGTCGTTCGGGGTCAAAGGAACTTCCTTTTCGTCGAGCAAGTTTTATAACACCCTAGGCAGTGAACCTAATCGTTGTAGTGTAGTATTAGGGTAAGCCACGGGTATTGATATCGTTCTCTAGGGGAATAGTGTCGTTTGGCTGAAGTGTATGTCGATTTAAGTCTAAAGGTGAGGGATGATTATTTTTGTATTTTTATATTTTATGGAATGGAAAGGTACGAATCTCGGGCTTTGGATTTGGGGGTTGGTATTTCTACCGATTACTCTACTTATCTAATTAACTAAGCTAAGGATAGTCTATGTCTATTGTTGTGTGCTCGTATGATAGTTTAAAGATGTGTTCACTTAGGTATTATTACTCCTTAATTATCTCCTATTGATGATTGAATTGTCACGTCCTTATTCTTAATCGCGTTGTGTGTCTAAAGTTGTAGGGTATGCGTTTATCCCTAACTCTTTGAAGTTATCAAAGGGTCTCGTCTACAAAATACCACTAGGGATCATAAACTCTAACTCTAACGCCTCTTTGGAAGGTTTAGCTTACAACCGCACTAGGTGCTATAACCTAAGGTTCACAAAGATTAATCAAGCATTAAGTACACAACGAATGACCTATCACATTACTAGATCATTAACAACTAAGATAAGAGACAACCAATCAATATTCAATAGTTAAGTTTCATATTCCCTAAGCAAACACACAAGTAAATTAGCCGGACATGGAGAACATGCAAGCATACACAGAATCAATCAAAGACATATTTGTATTAATGAAGTAAAACACTTATCTTGATGTAAGATAGGGTTTGGAACCCTAAAATACTGTACAAGACAGCCTTGGTTCGGTTTAGGTTTTTACTCCAAAAGACTACACACCAATACTGAAAAATTCGGATTCTATATATAAGATTACATATGCGACGGCGTCACCTTATGTTTTGTGACGCCGTCATTAGGGTTTCGTTTTGGCCACGTTAGACTTGTGACGGCGTCACCTTGTGCTTGTGACGCCGTCCTCTTCAGCTTCTGACGCCGTCTGGATTGAATCTAGGCCGTCTGAGTTGCGACGGTCTACTCTTTTATAACTTGACGTCGTCACTTGAAAATAAGAGTTTTGGCTTCTGTCCCGTCACAAAATCCTCCGACGGCGTCGCAGTTAAGCAGTGACGCCGTCACCTTGTGTTTTCAGCAGCTGGAGTGTCTCGATTCTTGACTTGGGCCATTTTCTTCGTATATTCGCGCCTTTTCGTCCAAATAAGTGCCATTACAGCAATTTGCCTTCAAGAGACCTAAAAAGTGAAAAGGAACGATATTAAGTAATAACGGATACAAAAATGATCAAATAAGGGCTTAAACGACCCCTCAAAAAGGTACATTTTAAAACCTTATCAAATATCCTTACACTTGGTATTTGCTTGTCCTCAAGAAAATGTGCTTTTAGCCAATTAATTTATAAGTTTGGGGTCATGAAGCATTGGTTTAAAACAGTCCACAACACATATAAGCCCCGCAAAAGTCATAACAAGCACGGAAATTACATACTAGCACCTCACATGGGGTGTTTGGATACTCACATCTCTCTCGGGTGTATATGAAATATAACAAGTTGGAAATGGAAGATAAACACTCATTAACCGGTCCTAGTACATAGATTACCATAGGCTTGAGAATAGATCAAACCTCCATCGCTTTGGCGTAAGCACCTAGGAAAGACTATCAAAGAGGTCTTTAAAGGGTTGTAATGTTAGGCTTACGGTAGGGAAAAAAAAGGGTTTGGTGGGATAGGCTATTTAGTGGTGGCAAGTCAAAAATCTTTATGTTACAAGCATACGAAGAATGGTGTTGCTAAGCCAAGACTCGACACTCTAGACTCTAAATAACTGAAACAAACAAACATAAATTTAAAGGATAGATGTAGGATGGTAGCCCGTATTTTTTTTTGAACACTCTATTTTTTTTTCTTTTCTCTTTTTCTATTTTTTTTCGATTTTTTTTTCATACACTTTTACTCTACCATCCTCTACGGTAACATCAAAATGATAGGGATTTATAGGCACATCCCTACACTTGAGTTTTTATTACTCTAACACTAATTTGACCCGAATTGAAAATATCAAAAACACTTGGGGTATGTTATTACGCAAATTAGGGAAATTAATGTTCCCTTTCAATCATTTTATAAACTTTAACTTTTTCCCATGAGTCCCAATCGTCCCAAAACTGTGTACAAAGGATATGACTCGACTTAGCAACTCATGCAAGCAACTAGATAATTGAACTGAGGGTTTAGGGTGATAACAATAATGCATTAAAAGTGAGTGCATATAGGGTAGGCTAAGACGATTTGGGTGTACATTTGGGGGTGGGGTGTAAACAATGCTCTTCATTGATATTCCGGAAAAACAGAAACATCACGAGAACCGCGAAAAGGATAGGCTCTGAGGGATTAACTAGGGGTATCGTGTACTAAAGATGAGTACAACGCAAAGGTGTGGGGGAATTACTCAACCGATGTGGAAGAAGTAATTATATTACGGGTATCAAACAAGGGTTATCCTAATACCTCTTATCATTTAGTTATTCCTAACTACACAAGTGTAGTCTTACTAGCGATCTCGGGATGCATCACAAAACAAGTTCTAGAATCTAATATACTACCGGTTTACACTCTAAGCATTAAAGATGAATGCTTTTAATTCCTACTAATCTAAGGGCGATCCTCACATTTTGGGTGGAATTTAGGTGGTAAAGGGTTTTTGTGCTAGTCATATAACTTCCTATCCGTGAGACGCTTTTGTTAAGACTAATGGCCCACTCCTATATATCATGAAAAAATTTAAATTTGGTGTCAAAATTACCCTAGCCGACATTTTCTCATGGTTTATTACACAAATACAATTGGACAAAGCAAATAATCAAGGATAAGCATAGTTTCTAAGTTCCCGTTTTATTTTCCCTCCCTACACTTAAACTGAACATTGTCCCCAATGTTCCCTGAAAGTATCAAAGTTATGATAATGGAAGGTAATGAAAAACGAAAGAAACTAGTACTCCCCTGATTAGCTCGGTATGATCCGTGTAAAGTAGTGGTTAAATCCTTTCCAAGAAAAATGTATGCGTGAAAAGTTCATTCCAATCTTTTGTTTCTTCTTCTTGATAAATAAAACCTGCACATTCGAAGAAAACAAACGAAACCTTCGCGTAAAATCGGCGGTAATAATATATATAAGACTCTACTAAACTAAGATATAATGCTTGTGGAATGGATGTTTACAGAATTTCTGGAAAATCAAGACATGGAAAATTCCAAAAATTTATAAGTAGTTCAGAAAACGAGAAAAAAGTAATCTGTTGTTTTTACTCCTTCCTGACGCCGTCAGGTTATCCTGACAAAAACTGGTATGCGATTTTCTGAAAAAAAATTCTGGAAAATTTATATCTTTAGAATCTGGAAAAATTTCTGCAAAACATCCATTATGACTCGATACAAGCGTTTGACTCGAACAAACACACAAATATATCTTTTAATGAATTGTTATTCTCATGTTTACGTTTCTTTTGAAAACGTGTGTAATCCTCCCTACACTTATCCTTTATGTAAAATACCTTTATATGCAATTAAGACGAGGTTAAAAACAAAATAAAGCATTTTTACAAATTTAAACATGAGAATAAACAATTAATAAAAGATATATGACACTAACAATCAAACAATTAAGCATGGGTTGCCTCCCACGAAGCGCTTTTCTTTATTTAAGAGTCTTGTAGCTAGACTCGTAGTCGTGCCCTCACGTACCGATATAAGTAAGCTTATCCTTAACAATGTCATAAGGATCAAACTTATCATTTAAGTTCCTAGTAGTACGTTCGGTTCGATATGCCTTTTCAAACTTTTCTCCATCGGGATCATAGATTGTTATCCTAATGTGCCACTCTCCATTACCATCACTAGGTGGTTTATTCCAATCCCACTTATGTTTAGGCTTTTCAATTTTCCACCTATTCATGACAAGGTTGATGGGCAAGCTTCTTAGGAACTCGGTCAATTTCCTAAATACTAAGGAATCCTCGAATGGGTTCACTTCCATGTCCCTGACCATCTCTTCTTCATGGAAGGTTGCTTTACTAGCAAAGGTTTCATCTAAGTAGAAAGGTCGTTGGGGACCTATGAGGTTCTTATCTATCCAAGGTCCATATCTAGAAGGCGTCCTATCCAACCTAATCTCGTGTGGGATTTCCTCTTCTTTGTAGTACGTATGCCTTTTGACATCGTAAATTGACCTAGCACTCCCATCTCCTACCACTATCTTAGACATCTTACAATCGATGATGGCACTAGCGGTAGCTAAGAATCCTCTTCCTAAAAGTAATGGGCATGTCGGGTCCTTATTCATGTCTAGCACATGAAAGTCGGCCAAAAGAGTCAACTCTCCTACGTGTACTACCATGTCTTTTATTATTCCTACTGGATGTGCAACACTACCATCCGCTAGACCTAAGATGGTTTCCGTTGGTTCTATCTTACCTAAGTTAAGGCTTCTATGGAGGGACAACGGAACAAGATTGATGCATGATCCTAAGTCGGCTAGAGCATCGAGAGGTTTGGAAGTTCCAAGCCTACACGGAAGAGTAAATAGCACGGGATCGTCTAACTTCTTAGGTAAATTATTTCGCACAAAAGCGGACCCATGTTTTCCAAGTTTAAGTTCTAACTCATATTTTTATTTTAAAGCATTATAATAAGGTGCATGAGCTAAGACTTCAAGAACCGGTTTTTCTTGATGAAGTTCCTTGTACTCCTCCTCTAGATTAAGTTTGGGTTCTTGGTTGACGGGTTTCTTAAGAGTAGGTTCTACCAATGGTGCAGGGCCTTGGTATCTCATTTTAGATTGCTTGGAACCCTTGTTGATAGCATTTACCGAGTGAACCGTTGGGTGTGAGGGGCATGGATGTGCATTCTCTCATGGTGAACAAGAACATGAAGTTGATGAAATCGAACTTACTTTTGGATTCTTGATAGTATCACTTGGGAGTGCTCCAATTTCCCGTTCATTAAAGGCTTTTAAGAGGTCATCAAGCTTGTTTGTCATCTCGCCTTGCCTTCGCTTAAAATCGGCTTCAAGCTTAGTCAATCGAGTCTCTTGAGATGACATGAATCTAGATGCAATTGCCTCAAGATCAGTGGGGTTCCCGGTGTTTAGAGAATTGAACCTATTAGGTGGACTAGATGAGCTTTGGGGTGTGCTTGAGTTTTGGTTCCACTTAAGGTTAGGGTGATTTCTCCATGAGGGGTTGTAAGAGTTTCCTAAGTTGTTTTGTTCGGGCTTGAAAGTGTACCACTTTTCTCTCGCTCCATTGGTACGCATGGATGCGTAGTCCCCAAAAGCTTGTTCGGGGAGTCTTGTGCAATCACGAGTGTCATGGGGACCACTACATAACTCACAAGGAAGAGTGATTTTATTCACTTGATGTGAAGACTTAGGATTTTCGTAAGAACTCATTAGGAATTTAACTTGATCTTCAAGTTCGATCATCCTACGGTCGGAAGATTGTGAATCAATGGGAGGCAAGGAGATTGCCTTAACGGTTTTGGGCAACTCACGGGGGTCATTCCAACTTTCGTTGTCATAGAGAGCAAGGTCCTCTATTATTCCCCATGATTCTTCCGCGGTGAGATCACTAAGTTTTCCACCGGCCGCTTGGTCAATGGATCGCTTGGTGGGGAAGTTGACATGATCATAAAAGATTTGGACTTGGAGCCAAAGATCAATGCCGTGATGAGGGACTTTATGAAGTAAGTCCTTGAATCGAGTCCATGCTTCGTAGAGAGATTCACCTTGACGTTGTTGGAACATCAAGATGTCATTCCTAAGCTTAGTGGTTCTCATCGGTGGGAAAAATTGAGCAAGGAAACGAGAGGTGAGATCATCCCAACTTGAGATGGAGCCGGCGGGAAGTCGCTCAAGCCAATTACTAGCTTGGTCCCGTAGAGAGAATTGGAAGAGACGCAGGCGCGTAGTCTCCCGAGTAGTAGCATCAAGGTCGATGGAATCGACAATTTTAAGGAAATCCCTTAGATGCTGATTTGGATCTTCGGAATGAAGTCCATGGAATGCACATCCGTTTTGCACCAACAGGATGGTGTCGGATCGCAGGGCCGTAGTTTGGGCTTGGTCGGGAAGCTCAATGGTGTTCCTATAGCCTAGGTGGCTTGGTCTTGAGTATTCACCAAGAGTATGGGCTCTTGGCGGGTCAATTGGTGGTGGGTTGATGAATGGTGGGTGGTTATCACCTTCCATGATGAAAAGTGATGGAATTACAAACAAAGGTCACGAAGAAGGGGGATAGACTATGAGAAAGCTAAAAAATGAGAAAAATTTACTTGATAGGAATCAAGTAAAGGAAACCTAAACGAGCTGGACTACTAACTAGCTATTCTATTCCCCGGCAGCGGCGCCAAAAACTTGATAACGCTACACGCGTCGTTCGGGGTCAAAGGAACTTCCTTTTCTTCGAGCAAGTTTTATAATACCCTAGGCAGTGAACCTAATCGTTGTAGTGTAGTATTAGGGTAAGCCACGGGTATTGAGATCGTTCTCTAGGGGAATAGTGTCGTTTGACTGAAGTGTATGTCGATTTAAGTCTAAAGGTGAGGGATGATTATTTTTGTATTTTTATATTTTATGGAATGGAAAGGTACGAATCTCAGGGTTTGGATTTGGGGGTTGGTATTTCTACCGATTACTCTACTTATCAAATTAACTAAGCTAAGGATAGTCTAGGTCTATTGTTGTGTGCTCGTATGATAGTTTAAAGATGTGTTCACTTAGGTTTTATTACTCCTTAATTATCTCCTATTGATGATTGAATTATCACGTCCTTATTCTTAATCGCGTTGTGTGTCTAAAGTTGTAGGGTATGCGTTTATCCCTAACTCTTTGAAGTTACCAAAGGGTCTCGTCTACAAAATACCACTAGGGATCATAAACTCTAACTCTAAGGCCTCTTTGGAAGGTTTAGCTTACAACCGCACTAGGTGCTATAACCTAAGGTTCACAAAGATTAATCAAGCATTAAGTACACAACGAATGACCTATCGCATTACTAGATCATTAACAACTAAGATAAGAGACAACCAATCAATATTCAATAATTAAGTTTCATATTCCCTAAGCAAACACACAAGTAAATTAGCCGGACATGGAGAACATGCAAGCATACACACATTCAATCAAAGACATAATTGTATTAATGAAGTAAAACACTTATCTTGATGTAAGATAGGGTTTGGAACCCTAAAATACTGTACAAGACAGCCTTGGTTCGGTTTAGGTTTTTACTCCAAAAGACTACACACCAATACTTAAAAATTCGAATTCTATATATAAGATTACATATGCGACGGCGTCACCTTATGTTTTGTGACGCCGTCGGATCGTCGTCATTAGGGTTTCGTTTTGGCCACGTTAGACTTGCGACGACGTCACCTTGTGCTTGTGACGTCGTCCTCTTCAGCTTCTGACGCCGTCAGGATTGAATCTAGGCCGTCTGAGTTGCGACGGTCTACTCTTTTATAACTTGACGTCGTCACTTGAAAATAAAAGTTTTGGTTTCTGTCCCGTCACAAAATCCTCTGACGGCGTCGCAGTTAAGCAGTAACGCCGTCACCTTGTGTTTTCAGCAGCTGGAGTGTCTCGATTCTTGACTTGGGCCATTTTCTTCGTATATCCGCGCCTTTTCATCCAAATAAGTGCCATTACAGCAATTTGCCTTCAAGAGACCTAAAAAGTGAAAAGGAACGATATTAAGTAATAACGGATACAAAAGTGATCAAATAAGGGCTTAAACGACCCCTCAAAAAGGTACATTTTAAAACCTTATCAAATATCCCTACACTTGGTATTTACTTGTCCTCAAGCAAATGTGCTTTTAGCCAATTAATTTATAAGTTTGGGGTCATGAAGCATTGGTTTAAAACAGTCCACAACACATATAAGCCCCGCAAAAGTCATAACAAGCACGGAAATTACATACTAGCACCTCACATGGGGTGTTTGGATACTCACATCTCTCTCGGGTGTATATGAAATATAACAAGTTGGAAATGGAAGATAAACACTCATTAACCGGTCCTAGTACATAGATTACCATAGGCTTGAGAATAGATCAAACCTTCATCGCTTTGGCGTAAGCACCTAGGAAAGACTATCAAAGAGGTCTTTAAAGGGTTGTAATGTTAGGCTTACGGTAGGGAAACAAAAGGGTTTGGTGGGATAGGCTATTTAGTGGTAGCAAGTCAAAAATCATTATGTTACAAGCATACGAAGAATGGTGTTGCTAAGCCAAGACTCGACACTCTAGACTCTAAATAACTGAAACAAACAAACATAAATTTAAAGGATAGATGTAGGATGGTAGCCCGTATTTTTTTTTTGAACACTCTATTTTTTTTTCTTTTCTCTTTTTCTATTTTTTTTTTGATTTTTTTTTCATACACTTTTACTCTACCATCCTCTACGGTAACATCAAAATGATAGGGATTTATAGGCACATCCCTACACTTGAGTTTTTATTACTCTGACACTAATTTGACCCGAATTGAAAATAGTATTTTGTTTAAGTAGTATTTTGTTAAGTAGTATTTTGTTTAAGTAACACCGTGGAGGACGGACGGGTCTTTACCCACTGTATGCCTGATCCACAGCCCGTTAGGTGGCGTTTTGTATAAAGACTATAAATACTCTCTACATTCCAAGGTAGAGAGTTGGAGCTCATAATAAGATTTTTCTTTCTCTCACTAAAAGTTACTAAACCTCTAACTTTCTCTCTCTATAAGATCATCTTATACGCCTACTTGTGTTTGTGTTATGATGTGTATGTGAAATCCAATATGTTACAAATGGTATCAGAGCCATGGTTAGATCATCTCTTACATGTCCTTGGATTTCTAGTGATTTTTAGATGGTTTTTGAGGTTGAAAAAGTTTAGTGGTTTTTGCATCATTTGGATCATTTCTTGTGTTAAAGCTTGGATTTTGATTGTACTTTTGTGTTTAGGATCATCATAAGTGTTTAGGTTTTGATTTGGTAGGCTTGAATCATCGTGGTTGGGTTGTTTTTGGATTGATAAGTGGTGTTTTTGAGATATTCTTGCTAGCGACTTGAGTCACGGATTTTTAATCTTGGTAGCGACTTGCTTTGTAAGTTTGTAGCGAGTTGTAGTTGAAGTGGTAGCGATTTGAGCTTAGCGACTTGTCTATTGAGACAAGCCGACAAACAGTACACTTAGTGGATTCTCCACTACGGGTAGCGACTTGGTGAAGGTAGCGATTTGCTTTCAATTTTGTTAGCGACTTGTACTTAAGTTTTCTTAGCGACTTGGTGTTAGCGACTTGAACCTTAACAAGTTGCTATTTAGAGACTTGACGACTTAGCGACTTGGTGCTTAGCGACTTGCTGTCAAAATTTGTAGCGACTTGGTGCTTAGCGACTTGTTGTCATAATTCTCAGCGACTTGGTGTTAGCGACTTGGATCTTAGCGAGTTGTTAATTTAGCAACTTGACTGTGTCTTAGCGACTTGGCATTATAGCGACTTGATTTCAGAATAATTAGCAACTTGGTGCTTAGCGACTTGGTTCAAGGTTTGTTAGCGACTTGGTTGAACTTTTGGTTGTAATACGGTTTTCTCTTGATTTAGTAAAATCCCGTGAAAGAATCTATTTCCCGGTTTAATCATAGAGTTTTAAAATCCCGTGTAATCTGTTAACATGTCTACCAACGTACCTACAATCATCTCCACTGTTGCTGAGGATGTTCAAGCAGCTGGTTCAGATACTCGTACACCTATGCTTGGCAGAACTGACTACGACTCTTGGGCACAACGAATCAGATTGTACTGTCTTGGAAAGGAAAACGGAGTCAACATTCTCAAGTCTATTGATGAAGGACCTTATCAGATTGAGACTACAAGAGACTTAATTGATACAGCTGCAGATGGAACAATGATCTATGGAATAGATAGACCAAAGACATATGATGAGCTCAATGATAAGGAGAAAAAGAGGTTCGATGCTGATATTAGGGCCTAAAAAGTGAAAAGGAACGATATTAAGTAATAACGGATACATAAGTGATCAAATAAGGGCTTAAACGACCTCTCAAAAAGGTACATTTTAAAACCTTATCAGGTCTCAAACATCATACTAAAGGGTCTTCCAAAAGACATCTACAAGCTGATCAATCACAACACTGAAGCCAAGGCAGTTTGGGATAATGTCAAGATGCTTCTCTCAGGTTCTGAATTAACTATAGAAGACAGAGAATCACAACTGTATGATGAATTTGAACACTTCAAGATGAAACCAGATGAGAGTGTCTATGAGTACTACGTGAGATTCCATAAGCTTGTGAATGACATGAGGAGCATCAAAATGACCATGCCAAACATTCAGCTGAACTCAAAATTTGTGAACAACATGAATCCTGAATGGCACAAGTTTGTCACCTTTGTGAAGCTAACAAAAGGATTGAAGAATACAAACTATGAGCAACTCTATGCATTCCTTCTTCAGAATGAGAGGCATGCTATGTTTGAAAAAAGGACTCTTGATCAGTTCAAAACCAACCAGGGAGAGACAAGCTCATCAAATGATTCAACTGCCATTTACACAAATGTGGGAATTACCACCAAAGCTTCTCAAGTTATACCCATGGGTAATGGTAATCACAAACTCATTCCCGATCCAATGTTCAAACAAGCTGATGCTGATGCAGCTGTGGGAAACTTCATTAATCAACTGGCTCTCATGATTAGTCAAAACATGAACTCTCTCCCACACACCAACAACAACCTCAGAACAGCATCCAATCCACACAATCAAGCCACTGTCAGAGATGGGAAGGTTATGGTGCAGCCAGTTCAAGAAAGGCAGTATGAACAAGGAAGAGGTGGAGTTGGTAGAGGATATGTGGGAAATCAGAATCGGGGAAGGATTGGAAATCAAGGACAAGCAAAGCCAATCAAATGCTACAACTGTGGTGGTGAGGGACATATTGCAAGGAACTGCACATCGCCAAAACGCCCTCAAAATGCAGAGTACTTCAAAGACAAGATGTTACTTGTGCAAGCTCAGGATAATGGAGCTATGTTGGATGAAGAGGAGCTGTTGTTTCTTGCTGAGGGCAATGCCAAGACATATGATGCAGATGTGGATGAGCAGCCAATTCAGGAGATAGGTCATAATCATCAGAATGCCTTTCAAGTTGCAAACTGTGATGCATACGACTCTGACGTCGATGATGAACCTACTGCACAAACAATTTTCATGGCTAGCATTTCTCCAATGGTCTCTCCAAAGGTCCCCTCACCACAGCAAGCTAGTCCATCCAAAGAATCAATCATCTCAGAGGTATTAAAGCTATACGATGATGTTGATGAGCAAAAGATACCTGACAAAGTACAATCAACTGAAACTTTTGAGTCAGATATTGAAAATATGGGTAATATCAATGTTGTCCCATATGATCAATATGTGAAACAAAGTGAAAGTGAGACTGTACCAAGTGATGCATCTTCTGCAGTCAATGATAACTATATTTTTTATGAATACACTGCATGTGCTCATGATGATTATGTTGTTTCTGAACTGAATGCCTATAAAGAACAAGTTGCTATTTAAGAACAGCGTGCTAAGTTTGAGTTAACCACCCGTGAGCAGGAAATGGATGACCAAATGCGTACAACTATTAGAAAAAGTAAGTTTAGAGAAGAAGTATTAAAACAAGAGTTAAACTCCTTACAAGAAAAGCTTTCTAAAACTGCTAAGCAAAAACAAGAACTTCAAGAAAATGTTAAAATGCTTAAGCAAGAATTCACTGCTAAGGAATCAAAACTTTTGAAGGATTTTTATAATCTAAAAATCTTGAAAAACAAGCTTGAAAATAAGTTGTACGTACAAGGGAATACCATTCAGACTGCTCACATGATCATGAAGCATAGAGTTCTCAGCGATAAGCATAATATCCCCATTATAAAGGAATCCAACCCTGAGTATGGTAAGATAGCAAAAGCTGCTCAAAATGTTATCTATGATGGCAATGAAATCCTTAAACCTAGACAGAAACCTAGTTGCGCTGAGTGCACTGAGGAAGATAAGAAATCAGATGAGGTCACTAGGGAGAAAATGGATAAGAAACTCAACAATCCTACATGTAAAGAGAAAAACATAATTATCAGACCCCATGACTACAAAAGGGAAAATTGGATTTCCTTGAACATGTTTAAGCCTCAAACGTTGTTAACACCCGAACAAGTGTTCTGGAAAAAGGATGTAGATAAGCAAAAGGCAGAGAATCTTGTTGTAACAAACCCCCCCCCCCCTTAGGAAAATGCCTTCAGCAACTGTGTATCCTCCAAATACACCAATGCATTTAGTTCCTAGAACTATTGCCACTAAAAGCAAGACCTTAATCAGTCAATATGTTATCTTTCAATTATTTGTTGATTTTGAGAAAACTTGTAAGAAAAGGATCACACCCACTGGGATAACTGAAGGGGAAAAGGGTTTTGAGCAAACTAAAGAATGCTATTTAACTGAGATCATGGCCTTTCTTTAAACAATTAAAAGGTCAATTTGAGAGTCTTAAAAAGGGGATGGACTTAGATATTAAAGAAATGGAAAAGGAATTTGATGCGATGATTGTTGAGGTTAGTGATTATGAGCGAGAATTAAAATATAATGAGATTGAGAGGAAGAACTTGCATACCTTGAATGAGAATCTTATTTCTAAATGCATTGCTCAAGATGTGTTTTACACTGCTACAAATTGTTCCATTAATGCTTCTCAATTTCATGAATTATCTGTTGCTCTGAAAGTCTCCCATGATCGTGTCATTGAGCTTGAAAAAACTAACTCTAAACTGCATGATAAAGTTGAACAAGATGATCATGATAACCTGGTAAAACAGTTTTCTAAATTGGAAGTTGAACATCTTGCTTTGTAATTAAAATATCAACATCTGAAAGAAAATGTTAAAACCTCAAATATCAAGACATCCTTGGGTGTTCCTGAATTTGATGCAGTTTTTGAAATTAGCAAACGTGATGAACAGATTCGAGCTCATTGTAACACGATCAGAAAGTTGAAAGCCCAAATCTCTCAATTAAAGGGTGAAAAGAACAATGTGACTGGCACCCAAATGCCTCCTCCTTTAGATTCTCAGTATTCTCAAACTTTTCATCTTCAAAACTTAGTAAATGCTTTACAAAAGGAAAACGAGAGCTTTCTAGAAGAAAATGAAAAGGTTAAACGTCACTTTAAAGAGTTATATGATTCAATGAAAGTCACTCGTGACAAAAACAACGAAAAAATAACCTCTTTACAAAAAGAAATTGAGAATCTGAGGAGTCAGGAAAAAGGGAAACTGCCACTTGTTTTTAATAAGAATGTTGCATCAAAGTCATCCTCAGACTGCAAATATACTGTGACTGTTAAATATATTCCTCCTCATCTTAGGAATAATGAACTTGTGTTTCATAACTATTGTGCTCACCTTAAGGATAGTCTAGAATGTCTCCGTGAGATTGTGGAAGAGGATTTCATAAATAAGCCTCTTGATAGAGAAATTAGGTTTGCTTGCATTCAGGCCAAACGATCTCAGGAACTGCTAGAATGTCTAATTGCAACATGCCCTAAATCCTTAGGTGCGAAAGGTAAAGCTGTGATGCCTTGTTCTATGCCTAGTGCCAAGCATACAAACCATTCCATGCCCAGCTTTAAGAAAGTGAACACTAATGTCCCGTCTAGTAGTTCAGATCCTTGCACATCTAGTTCAGGAATGCAAAAAGTAGATCAACCAACTAATGTTCCCATAATTCCCTCTACAGGAGTAATCAGTGACATTAAAGCAAGCGGGTCAAAGCCTCCAGGCAATACCAAGAAAGATAGGACCTTGCAAGCTAAGAATGTGCATTGGAAGAGAGTATAAGACCAACCTAGGAACTTTAAGTTTGAGTTGAATAAAACGAATCGTGTTGATTCTAGTATTAGCCATAGGCGTACTGTAATTAATTCGAATTCTGATACTTTCTGCAAACCATGTAATGATGTCTGCTTGAATTCTGTTGCTAATCATGAATGTGGTGTGAATGTTTTGTCTAATGCTGTCAAATGCCCAGTTAAAATTATTAATGCTAAAAATCATACTAAGAAGGCTAAAAGGCAAAGACGAAAGAAAGTTAGAAAACAGTGGAAACCCACAGGAAGAACATTTAGTAAGATAGGTTATCAATGGATACCTTTTAGCCATAAAGATAATCAGTTCTACCCTCAATCTGCTAAGACAATGCCCACTAGAAAATGGATGCCTACTGGTAGAACTATTCCATTAAGAAGTGAACATACTTTGAATAGGTCAAATACGGACACCAGCACTGCATCTATTCCTAATGATTCCATTGCTTCTATTTCTAATGTGGGTGTTCCAATCACTGTTACTAACCAAATGGAACCCATTCTTGCATGGGGATCCCAATTATCCAGTTATCCATTCTTGTCTGTGCTCAACTGCAGATCGTTCAAATCGTTCTGTGGTACTTGGACTCAGGCTGTTCCAAGCATATGACTGGAGACCGGTCACGGCTCATGAACTTCGTGAGTAAATTCATCGAAACTGTGAGATTCGGAAACGATCATTTTGGTGCTATTATGGGTTATGGAGATTATGTGGTTGGTAAAAGTGTAATTTCCAGGGTATATTATGTGGAATGTCTTGGTCATAACTTGTTCTCTGTTGGTCAATTCTGTGATTCCGATCTAGAGGTGGCTTTTAGAAAGCATACTTGTTTCGTCAGAGAACTTGATGGTGTGGAATTATTAAGAGGTACTCGTGGTTCTAACCTATACACCATTTCTATCGAAGACATGATGAAGTCTTCTCCAATCTGCCTGCTGTCAAAGGCTTCAAAAACAAAGTCATGGTTATGGCATCGTCGTCTCAATCACTTGAACTTCGGTACCATTAATAACCTTTCCAGAAAGGATCTTGTCATAGGCTTACCCAGATTGAAATATGAAAAAGATCATCTTTGTTCAGCTTGCCAGTTGGGAAAAAGCACGAAATATGCCCACAAACCAAAACCCACAAACTCAGTCATGGAAGTTCTTCATACCCTTCATATGGATCTGTGCGGACCAATGAGAGTGCAAACGATAAATGGGAAGAAATACATTCTAGTAGTTGTTGATGACTACTCTCGATTTACTTGGGTAAAGTTTTTGAGGACAAAGGATGAAACTCCAGATGTCATCATCAAACTTATCAAACAGCTTCAGGTTCGACTCAACAATACTGTTAGAATTGTTCGAACAGACAATGGCACAGAGTTTGTCAACAAAGACTTAATTCAGTTTTATGAAAGTGTTGGAATCAGTCATCAAAGAAGTGTTCCACGAACTCCTCAACAGAACGGTGTAGTTGAAAGACGAAATCGAACTCTTGTGGAAGCCGCAAGAACAATGCTAATTTATTCAAAGGTTCCGATGTTTCTATGGGCTGAAGCCATTGCCACTGCTTGCTACACCCAAAATCGTTCCCTTATTCACACCTCTCATGGAAAAACTCCATATGAAATTGTCCATAAACGAAAACCTGATCTTTCATACCTTCGTGTGTTTGGTGCTTTGTGCTATCCAACAAATGATGGTCAAGATTTAGGTAAATTAAGAGCTAAGGCGGACATTGGAGTATTTGTAGGTTATGCACCAAACAGAAAAGGATACCGAATCTACAACAAGAGAACCCGAAATATCATGGAAACAATTCACATTACGTTCGATGAGCTGACCGGTCAAATGGCTCCAGGATAATTTAGCTCTGGACCCGCATCTCAACCTTTATCAAGTAGTCCTATCAGTTCTACTCTTGTTTCTAATCCCTCTCCAGCAACTCCATATGTACCTCCATCAGAAGATGATTTAAAGAGATTGTTTGATCCAATGTTTGATGAACACTATGAACCGAATGCTGATGAAATGTCAATTCCATCAACAGAGGCTGCTCCTATCCCTGTGAATGAAGTAAATCCTTCAGTCTCAATATCATTAAATCAAGAAGCGCCTGCTGCTGATCACTCTGTCTCATCAACAAATCATCAATCATCGAATGTACATCATGGAATTGTTTCTGGCACCCATGATGAAGTTAATCCCTTTGCTACTCCCGAAGATGCTCCATTCGAAAACATATTTGCTCCTGAATCATCAGCAGAAACATCTTCATCAGGAGATATCGACTCTGCTACTTCAGTTCCTCAACAACAGCCACACGAACACCTCAGAAAATGGACACATGATCATCCATTGGACAACATCATTGGAAACCCCTCTCGTCCTGTATCAACACGGAAACAACTTGCAACCGATGCCTTATGGTGCTTCTTCAACTCCGTACTCTCTAAGGTCGAACCAAAAGATGTTAAAACTGCCATGAATGAAGACAGCCGGTTCAATGCCATGCAAGATAAAATTCATGAGTTTGATGGACTAGATGTATGGGAATTAGTACCAGCTCCAGATTGTGCTATGATTATTGCTCTAAAGTGGATCTTCAAAGTGAAACTTGATGAGCATGGTGATGTTTTAAATAACAAGGCTCGATTGGTTGCAAAAGGATACCGTCAAGAGGAGGGTATTGACTTTGAAGAATCATTTGCTCCAGTTGCTCGTATCGAGGCGATCGGAATCTTCTTGGCTAATGTTGCAAGTAAGAACATGGTAGTCTATCAGATGGATGTAAAGACGGCGTTTCTTAACGGAGATCTTAAAGAAGTCGTCTACGTCAGCCAACCTGAAGGCTTTGTGAATCCAGAGCATCCTACTCACGTTTATCGTTTGAAGAAGGCTCTTTACGGTTTAAAGCAAGCTCCAAGGGCATGGTATGATACGCTATCAAAGTTTTTTCTATCTACTGGATTCAGCAAAGGAGCAGTTGATCCGACATTGTTCACCAGGAAGTCAGGCAAACATTTAATTCACGTTCAAATATATGTTTATGATATCATCTTTGCCTCGACTGACCCCAATGAGTGTGACCGTTTTTCAAAAGAAATGGGTTCTAAATTTCAAATGTCAATGATGGGACAAATGTCATTTTTCTTGGGATTACAAATTTCACAAAGTCCCGGAGGCATTTTTATAAATCAATCTAAATATGCAAATGAGATTTTAAAGAAATTTGGATTTGATTCTAGTGACCCTGTTGACACTCCCATGATAGAACGTCCTAAACTAGATGAGGACCACTCAGGGATCATGGTTGACCAAACGAAATATCGTAGTATGATTGGATCCCTGATGTACCTCACAGCTAGTAGACCAGACATCTTGTTCGTTGTTTGCATGTGTGCTAGATACCAGGCTAAGCCTACCAAAAAGCACCTTGAAGCTGTTAAACGGGTCTTTCAGTATCTCCAAGGAACCATCAATATGGGACTTTGGTACCCCGAAGGACACCGGTATGTCACTAACAGCCTATGCAGATGCTGATCATGCAGGATGTCAAGATACTCGTCGAAGTACGTCTGGAGGTGCTCAGTTTTTGGGTGATAAGCTTGTGAGCTGGTCTTCAAAGAAGCAAATTAGTACTTCGATTTCCTCTACAGAGGCTGAATACATAGCCATGTCATCCTGTTGTGCTCAAATCCTATGGATGAGATCCCAATTATCTGACTATGGCTTTGAATTTATAACAACCCGTAAATTTTCAAGTCATTAATTATCGTTAAAGACAAAGTAATTTAATTTGAAAGTTTAATTAACCCTTTTTACGAGTTATATATATATTTTACTTTATTCGTCAACCACTACGAGACGTAACTCGCGTATCACCTTAAAAAGCTCACTTGCTTACCAACACTAAACTTAAACACCGAGACGATCAAACCCGACTCTTTTCTATTGGGCCTCGGAACTCATTGGACTTTTCACCACTCGAAACCAACTTGTTAATGGGCCTTAAAAACCGGATCAAGCCCGCACTAATATTTTTATTTGGGCCTCGTCTCAACAATAGTCCAACTCGATCCACATTTTCTTTTGGGCCTAGCTTTTGTACACGAGTGAATTAAGAAGCCCAAGTCTTGTGTTTTCATTTTTGTTCCTTCTGGGCCTCGTCCAAGTAACACCACCCAAGCCCAAGTTGAATTTAAAAAAGATAGTAAAAAGTTTCATGTTTCTTTCTTTGCCTTCTGAACGCCAACGTGACCAACAACATGAGAAGCATGCAAAAACCAAATAACAAAACTAAGTATATCTTCATTTCTGTGACTAAACAATGAGACCAAGCAACTATTTAACTCAACTAGACAAGATGAATTTTCTCTTTTGTGTCCCCTATGTTGCGTATGAGAGTGAACAAAGGAGACAAAGCCACCCTATATAAACAAATAAAATACTACCTAAGTACCACTCTTTTACTTCTATAACCAATGGGTCTTGTGTCTTCATGAAATGACTAAACCAAACCATACCCATGATTTTGGCTGCCACTCTCCACACGTTTAGAAACATACATAAACATGACCCAATTCAATGTAACATGTGACTAATAGGACTAGGACTAGGAGAGCTAGGAGATTAAAAATGATAAAGGCCATGCTTGTCTTGGCCATATAAGTCACCACCCTTAAGCACTTTCATCACACCTCAAACAAAAACACTTCACTTCATTTTATTTTCTCTCTTTTGGTTTCTGTCGAGCAAGGAGAAAAGGGAAGAAAAGAAATTTTGGGTTGCTAGCAAACTAGGAGGTTACTTGGGTTTATTGCTGTGAATATTTGGGTTACAATCGGTTGTGTCTATCTTGGTGTCTCTCTTCTCGTTCAAGTGCTCACACCCTCCTCTCACCCTCGTAAGTATCTAGCATTTATTTGCAAACGTTAATATAGATGTTGTAAGGATCTTAGTAACCAAAACACATTGATACGCTATATATATGCACATTAGTAAAGTACCAAGATCATAGGGGTATATGTTATGGAAGAAGAGTTATGAGCTTAACCATTCTTGCATTACTACTAAGAAAAGTTTGAAACCAAAAACATTGATGCATGCAAAACTCACGCTCACATGTCGTGGTTTATGGACAAACTAACACAGATAAACTTGCTTTTGTCACTTAAAAACCATGGCACCTTAGGCTAGCTTGAGAAGAAGAAGTAGAAAGGAAAACAAGAATATATCACCATGCAAGCCACGACATTAGCAGTAGCATGTATACAAAAATTTTAACACAGAAACTTTACGATATATGAAGCATAGCACGTAGTATTAAAACAAAAACATGAGCCTAGTTCAGTTGGTTGGAGCGTGTGGGTTTAGGCATGAGGTCCTTAGTTCGAATCCCACTATGGCACCCTTTTCCATTCCCTTTTATTTTGAAACTATCACTGAATGACAAAACTCACCCCTCCACTTCAAGTACATTTATAGCTAAAGTAAAACAAAGTATTAAAAGTATAAAAATCCAATTTTTAAATACTTTGCAAAAACAAATTTCTCTAGGGACCAAAAGCGTCAAATCTGGAAACTTTAAGCATATGATATTTATGGGTACAAAGTGTCGTTTTCTAAAAAGTTTAGGGGCTAAACTCGTACTTTTTGTAAATCAAGGGTAAAAAGTGTAAATTTGAGAAAAGTTTAGCAAAACTTATGATTTCATCATAGCCCCGTAAAAATAAGTATTTTGACCACATGAGCATAATATTTTCGAATAACGATAAGATTTATTCCATGTATAAATATATATATAAATGTATATATTTTTGAAAATAATTAAGTATATGTAAAAAGATATATATTGATAAAATACTCGGGAAATCTAACTACGTTAAAATGATCAACGAATTTACTAAGATCACAACGGGGGAACATTTCACTTATGCGTAAGTGAGGATCACTAAATAAGACAATGTAGCACGTAAATTAATTTAAAACGTTAAGCACGCACGCATACTATTGGATTGGGCAATCCAATGATCTATTGAATAAGAATATTCAATGCTCTATTATTTTGGTCGCGAACCAAAATGCTCATTTACTGAGACTCGCCATCTCATCATTTTAGGTTTCAAGTTGGAACCTCCGCAACATTGTGCTTGATCTATTTGTGTGTGTGCATTATCATCAAGGTGAGTTCATAGCCCCACTTTTACTCTTTTAACTGTTTTATAAACTCTTTGGGGGAGATACATGCTATAAACTAGAACACAAGTTTTTTTTTTAAAATGTATGCTTGCATGCTTATTATTATTATAGCCTAAGTTGCCTGCCATAAGTCCCTTTTATCATGGACCATTAATCACTTGCGAGTGAACGCGAATATTGTGGATAGTACTATGGGAATTGACGACCCCGTCTCGGTTATCGGAAATAACTGGGGCGCACTATATTTGGTAACTATGGAATTGGCAATTCCATCTGAGGGCAATATTACTTACACCAGTAATTAAGGTGTATGCAGTTAGTTTGGTGTCATGAGCTTAGTGCATAATAATAATCTCTGTTTTCTATGGTGATTGTCTTCGAAGCAATTATCATCTCTTACTTGTGTTCAACCATTTACTAAACCTATGAATATTCACTCAACCATTGTGTTGACTTTTTAGCATGTATTTTCAGGATGAAAAGGCGATAGCTAACTCTGGAGGCGCTTGGGCATTGGCATGGCATGGTCATAGATGACTCTGATTTACGAATTGGGACCACATTTTGTTAATGAGCTATTTTTCCGCAACAATTCAACTTTTGTAAACTTTGTTTTACTACAATAAATGGAATATTTTACGAAAAAGCTATTATTTCTCACTTGTGTTATGATCCAACTGAGTAGCATCCCAAAAAACTTTTTCTTCCGCTGCAAACCATTTTTGGGGGTGTTACAGATTGGTATCATAGCCTTGGTTATAGAGAACTGGGTATTTTTCAAAACCTAGACTATAACCACTTTTACAAAAACTTAACCCTATGACCGACACATGCCTGCCTGCCAAGCTGAATGCCTCATTATTGACTCGTTGAAGTCATCTTTGAATGGATATGTGTTTTATTACTGCCAACTTAGTCTCACTATTAGCTAGGATTGTCTTACTTATACGTATGTTTACGTATCACTGCGCTACGCCTTCTCCCCCACATAAATGAAATATTTGTCCAATCCTTCATACCAAACTTTAAAGACATAAGGACATGTTACTGGTATAACTAAGCTAAGCATTGCAAGATTCATTGAACCTCGGGTGAATATAGACTGATCACCCATATTCAACCAGGGACAGTGGGACATAGCCTGATCACCTATGTCCGACTCAACGGTGAATGTTGCAATACTGAAAGTAGTTATAATAGTGTTATGTCCACTTGACCTCCTAATTGACTCCTAAAAAAATGGTAAAATTTTCATGTGTGTTCATTATAAGAGTTATAAAAGTTTACTCCTACACATCACACACTGACGTCACAACATTTTCTCACTACGATACTTTTCTCCTAAGTGGAATGCCTTTTTCATTACTACACTCTCTAAACTCACCATTTTACACCACTACTTTACGCCTCCGCACCAACGTGCATAGAGATTTGCATGGCAGATGATGCACACTACCACTTCGCACAAGGACATCACGATGATCCATATTGAAATGGACCACTTTACACCGCCACTTCGCGCCCTCCGTACCTACGTTGTGTATGAGATTTGCTGAGCAAGTAATACATAACCAGCAAAAACATTGCATGATGCGAGTTAATGATTATATTTACCACTTAGATTTTCTTAACAAATTATGCGCGACTAACTAAAATTTTAATTACCGCACGACATTACTCTAGGTTTAGATTATATTTTTGGGTTGCTACAATACCACGTCTTTTGTTTTCCCGTCCCATCGACTTATCGTCTTCATTACGGAATCATTAAACCTCTATTACTGAATCATCGCAACCCATGTGTCCATTATCCCGTCCTATTTTATCATTATCTTAAACGTTGAGATCGATGTCATCTCGTCCTCCATTGCGGTAACAATGTCACCTCTACCACAAAACTCGTACCCAATCAATGAACCAGATTTCATCCCTAGCCATTCTAGGAACAACACACCTCGACATCTACAAAGGGAACCCCTCACTGAACATAAATAATAAACGAACGACTAAAAGATCTAAAAACATACCAAGAGTTAACTTGCAACTTAAGCCACTTTTTCTGGGAACGGATCCCTAATTTTCACTCATCCCTTTGGAACACAAATTGTCTGTCCTGCTACCCTCTTATGAAATAATAAACTTTGTCATTATCTAACGTGAACTTCTTCCAAATGTTTCACCGACCATTTCACGGTCATTTTTCCAAAAAGTCTTACTACTGTGCGATTAAACCAAAAAAATTTACAACCATACTCATACTTCATAAACAATGACTTTATTAATGCTTTGCAAACTACTTTCTATAGAGTGATAAACCGATTAATTATCTTACTACTATTTTATGAAACAACAAACAATTACGATAACAATTTGCAATCTATATTACAAATTTTCTTGCAAGTTATATTACGGTCTTATAAACTATTTTACCCTTTTAGTGACCTGTTTTAGCCACTGTCTAATTTAAAACCATAAAGCTTGGTACTCTTTGTCACAATTCTCATTTTCCGGTCATTCTCATACTCCATATTCATCATCTCATAACGGTTCATTCATGATTTTTGCATTTCACATTAAACGTATTTTCATATTAAATAAATGTTATCGCGTGAGTTATCATTTTGAAAATTTAATCCGTTACTTTCAAAAATGATCCCGATGTATTTTTATACTTACATTTAGTTATAAAAACTATATTTTAGTTTTCCTAGTGTTTCAAATTTATTTGGTACTTAAATCGTTAAAGTTTGATTATTACGTCGTTTTTCTTAAAATTATACGATGATTATTTTTATCACTTAATTTTCACAAGGAAAGTATTTTTACAATTTTTATTAACTCATTACAATCTATTTTGACTTATTAAAAACTTACTTGCACCAAAAATTCCCATTTACCTTATAAATGATTAATACTTACACAATTACTACACTTTTTATCAAAGACTTACAAAATTTTATACAATTAAATGTTAAAAAAAAAAAAAAAAAAAAAAATATATATATTGTATGGACAAAGATCCATAAAAACCGGCCCTAAGGGGTGTTGACATTTAATGTTGTGGTAAAAATTTCAAATGTCTAGATATAAACATTATCTCATACATGTATTTCATTTGAACTCAAATAATTCAAGATTGATAAAAAACTTTCTCCTCTCTCTTGGTTTCCTCCTCAAACGAGCCATAGAAGGGTGTTAAGAGGTGATCATCATTTTTTTTAAGCTCAAGTTCTTCAAAATCTAGATAACACTCTTGTTTAGGTTTTGAAATAAAAACCTAGGGTGTTTAGGCTTAATCCTTGGTTCTAATCACCTCATCATATTCACTTGTAAGCATGTTTTTTTATCATTTTTATGTTTCCTCTTCATTTTCATATGTTCCTTTTCATTTTTGGAGCTTATATGCATGTTATGTGATTTATACCATTTATTTCAAGATTTTAGAGTTATATATACATATTGGTCATCCTATAATTACTCCCATGGTATTCTTTGGTCTTGATGGTGATTAGGAACCCATGACACCCTAAGAAGGTGTATGGTAGGATTAGATTAGTTTTGGAGTTGATTTGAAGGGATTAGAATAGGTTTTGTCCGAGAAAAACTATTTTCGATAACTATATTTTGTGTTCTGTCCTTAAATCGAATTTCTGGAAAAACCTACTGTTGGTACGACATTTTGGCCTTGATATTTAGAAAATATACTTTAAAACGAATCCGTGGCCTTTTGAACGGATAAAAACGGAGTTATAACGAAGCCGTGGTGAATTTTTAAAGTTTGACGACGAAACGTATTATTTTCAGAAAAATCAGCTTGCTGTTTTTAGTATTTTCGGGTCAAAAACGAGCCTTAAGCTTCACAAATTATTTCGACTTATCAAAAATATATTAGTTTACTTCGATACGAAGCTAAGGACATATTTTACGTAGAAAACGGATTTGAAACGACAAATATATGCACGTTTTTATAAAGTTGCCGTAACTATTATTTTCTGAAAAACTATATTATTTTTACGTTACAAGTATTTCATTAGCTGTAAGGGCTATGTTTGCGGCTGTTTTTAACCATGATGCAAAACTTTTTAGAACGAAATGTCTTCTAGTAAAATCAAGTTCACCGGCCATATTTTTCAAAACAAAAACCCGTTTGTCAAGCGGAGTCATAGTAAATTATTTACGGATGTTCAAAGTTGGCCGAAACTTATTTTCTGCACGCATTTAGCAAAAACCACCATCTTTAGCCCTTGATATCTTTATGATCGAGACCTTTTGGACGAAAACTCCTGAACTGAAACTTCTAGATATCGATACAAACTTTCCAAAACCGTCGAGTTCGTTCTCTAACGATCGACGTACACCATTTTACGACTACTTTTCCGGAGCCCTTTTTGTTGATTTCAAGAAAATTCCGACGACATTGTTTTGCGACGAAAAATGGTAATTTCACCAAAAATCATTATAAAACCATTGTAGGATGACATTTTGACGTAAAAACATGTAAGGTCATTTTTAAGGGTCAAGACGTCAAAAGAGTATTTTTCGTCGACGAGTGATATTTTCAAAACCCGCAAATGGTATAAATAACATACGAAATGCATGCATATCATAACACCATAACTCATTACATATCATAACTCAAGTCATAACATTCATTTTAGGTTGCGGATAGTTTTCGAGCCTCATTTTCGTGCACATCATTTTGTTAGCATATTAATCACACCAGGTGAGTTCATACCCCACTTTTACTCGTTTAAATTCTTATAAACTATTTGGGGCGAGATACATGCTTATTTATCAAAACATTTAAACTCTATTGCTAAACAATATTACTTATACTTTAGACTTGGTGCGTGTTGCGACTAGACTTAAACAAACATCCCAATATTTATATGTTGGAAGGCCATTAATTTGGATACAGCCCAACGTGAGTCGTTGGAGGAACATCCCAGCATTCATATGTTGGAAGGCCATTTTTTATGGATACATCCCAACGTGAGCGTTGGAGGAACATCCCAACACGAGTTGTTGGAAGACCCTTGTGGTGACATTTATACTTTTAACTACTTTAATGCGTATATTCATGATTGTCATTCTATTTTAGGCAGTGGGTTGTGAATACACAGGTTGCAAGTTTTGTATGGGCGGAACTTGGAACTGAGTGGATTTACAATGCCTTTGCTGTGTGAACATTTCTCAAAGTATTTTAGATCATGTAATTACAAACTTATGAACTCACCAACCTTTGTGTTGACACTTTTTAGCATGTTTATCTCAGGTCTTAAGGTGGTAGCACTTCATGAAGCTTTTGGGTCGCATGGCATACTTTGGAGTCTTGGGCTTTTAACAATTACCATTCGACATGTTTTGTAAACTCTTTATGTATTATCAAACCTTGTGATTTCTTGTTGTGTAAACTTTAACTTATATATCGAATGGTAAACTTTTCAAAACGTCTCATTATAGAGGTCGTTTTCTGTATCCATACTTTGTGCTATGAAGTTATACCCCAATGACACTATCGTTCCGCTGCGATATTTTGGGGGTGTGACACTCTTACCTCACAAACTATTTGCCTTTACTTTATTGACTATTTTATTACCACCCTATAAGCCATCTTGATATTAATTGAACTACGAAATCTTCTACTATTTGACAAACAATAAAGTACTTTCTTATAAGCTATTTTACAAATTATTTCACGAGTTATTTTATAAACTGAATTATGTCTTACCAAAATATTTCACTACCATTGATAAACCGTTTTCTATTACTTTATTAGCTGTTTTAAAAATCACCTTACCAAATTGTTGCCTCAATACCAAACCACAAACTACGATTAATCATAATAAAAGTATTTTCTTCTTACTTAATAAAGTAGTTTTACAAACCTTTTCATAAACTTTACTGCAATTTCCTTATAAACTATTTACTCTCTTGAAAAACTTTAAAGGATAACCGATATTTTCTTTTGAAAATAAACCAAATTTTCGGAGTAAAGATAAGCGCTTTGTTTTGAAAACAATAATGAGAAATGCTAAGAGGCAAAAAATTCATCATCTACAAAAGCTAAGGTATTTGAAATTATTTTGAGAAACAACTTTTGAATTTAAATAAAAACCTCCAACTTGGAACCGATTCTATGTTGTCGCCTAAAACCTTATTTAACAAGTTTTCATCACAAAAGCTGAAATTTAGCAACTTTATTTACATACATCAAGTTCTCCCTTAAAATTTTAAAGACTTTGTATTCTTCAAATTAGAGAAGCATAACCAACAACTGAATCCTGCCCAAAAACGTTTAAAACTTATTGAAACGTACGTACCCAACCACATCTTCCGCTATGACATTTTCACCTTCGAGGATATTTTTTTTCTTTTCCTTTAGATTGCATTTTTATCAACGATAAAACTTGTGGTAGCATTTTTCTGAAAACATTTATATTTACGAGTTAGAATTTTATGGTCAAACTTTAACGAACTTTCCTACGCTGAGAAATATCAAAACGCCAACTTTTACAAAAATTGTCATACTTATATCAAGTGTAAACGTCTATCCCACTAAAATTATAATCCTTTTCGAGGTCACAAAACTTTTACCTAACTACCTAACACAAACAAAGAGATTGAATTTCTTGAAATGTTGACATAGCTTTTAAATAAACACGTATTCGAACAAATTTGCCCACGCCACATTTTCAAACAAGTTTAATAAGTTTTAAATCCTTACTTAATCACATAAGCGACTAGCACAAACTTAACCTCGAGGACGAGGTTCTCATAAGGGGTAGGTACTATAACAACCCGTAAATTTTCAAGTCATTAATTATCGTTAAAGACAAAGTAATTTAATTTGAAAGTTTAATTAACCCTTTTTACGAGTTATATATATATTTTACTTTATTCGTCAACCACTACGAGACGTAACTCGCGTATCACCTTAAATAGCTCACTTGCTTACCAACACTAAACTTAAACACCGAGACGATCAAACCCGACTCTTTTCTATTGGGCCTCGGAACTCATTGGACTTTTCACCACTCGAAACCAACTTGTTAATGGGCCTTAAAAACCGGATCAAGCCCGCACTAATATTTTTATTTGGGCCTCATCTCAACAATAGTCCAACTCGATCCACATTTTCTTTTGGGCCTAGCTTTGGTACACGAGTGAATTAAGAAGCCCAAGTCTTGTGTTTTCATTTTTGTTCCTTCTGGGCCTCGTCCAAGTAACACCACCCAAGCCCAAGTTGAATTTAGAAAAGATAGTAAAAAGTTTCATGTTTCTTTCTTTGCCTTCTGAACGCCAACGTGACCAACAACATGAGAAGCATGCAAAAACCAAATAACAAAACTAAGTATATCTTCATTTCTGTGACTAACCAATGAGACCAAGCAACTATTTAACTCAACTAGACAAGATGAATTTTCTCTTTTGTGTCCCCTATGTTGCGTATGAGAGTGAACAAAGGAGACAAAGCCACCCTATATAAACAAATAAAATACTACCTAAGTACCACTCTTTGACTTCTATAACCAATGGGTCTTGTGTCTTCATGAAATGACTAAACCAAACCATACCCATCATTTTGGCTGCCACTCTCCACACGTTTAGAAACATACACAAACATGACCCAATTCAATGTAACATGTGACTAATAGGACTAGGACTAGGAGAGCTAGGAGATTAAAAATGATAAAGGCCATGCTTGTCTTGGCCATATAAGTCACTACCCTTAAGCACTTTCATCACACCTCAAACAAAAACACTTCACTTCATTTTATTTTCTCTCTTTTGGTTTCTGTCGAGCAAGGAGAAAAGGGAAGAAAAGAAATTTTGGGTTGCTAGCAAACTAGGAGGTTACTTGGGTTTATTGCTGTGAATATTTGGGTTACAATCGGTTGTGTCTATCTTGGTGTCTCTCTTCTCGTTCAAGTGCTCACACCCTCCTCTCACCCTCGTAAGTATCTAGCATTTATTTGCAAACGTTAATATAGATGTTGTAAGGATCTTAGTAACCAAAACACATTGATACGCTATATATATGCACATTAGTAAAGTACCAAGATCATAGGGGTATATGTTATGGAAGAAGAGTTATGAGCTTAGCCATTCTTGCATTACTACTAAGAAAAGTTTGAAACCAAAAACATTGATGCATGCAAAACTCACGCTCACATGTCGTGGTTTATGGACAAACTAACACAGATAAACTTGCTTTTGTCACTTAAAAACCATGGCACCTTAGGCTAGCTTGAGAAGAAGAAGTAGAAAGGAAAACAAGAATATATCACCATGCAAGCCACGACATTAGCAGTAGCATGTATACAAAAATTTTAACACAGAAACTTTACGATATATGAAGCATAGCACGTAGTATTAAAACAAAAACATGAGCCTAGTTCAGTTGGTTGGAGCGTGTGGGTTTAGGCATGAGGTCCTTAGTTCGAATCCCACTGTGGCACCCTTTTCCATTCCCTTTTATTTTGAAACTATCACTGAATGACAAAACTCACCCCTCCACTTCAAGTACATTTATAGCTAAAGTAAAACAAAGTATTAAAAGTATAAAAATCCAATTTTTAAATACTTTGCAAAAACAAATTTCTCTAGGGACCAAAAGCGTCAAATCTGGAAACTTTAAGCATATGATATTTATGGGTACAAAGTGTCATTTTCTAAAAAGTTTAGGGGCTAAACTCGTACTTTTTGTAAATCAAGGGTAAAAAGTGTAAATTTGAGAAAAGTTTAGCAAAACTTATGATTTCATCATAGCCCCGTAAAAATAAGTATTTTGACCACATGAGCATAATATTTTCGAATAACGATAAGATTTATTCCATGTATAAATATATATATAAATGTATATATTTTTGAAAATAATTAAGTATATGTAAAAAGATATATATTGATAAAATACTCGGGAAATCTAACTACGTTAAAATGATCAACGAATTTACTAAGATCACAACGGGGGAACATTTCACTTATGCGTAAGTGAGGATCACTAAATAAGACAATGTAGCACGTAAATTAATTTAAAACGTTAAGCACGCACGCATACTATTGGATTGGGCAATCCAATGATCTATTGAATAAGAATATTCAATGCTCTATTATTTTGGTCGCGAACCAAAATGCTCATTTACTGAGACTCGCCATCTCATCATTTTAGGTTTCAAGTTGGAACCTCCGCAACATTGTGCTTGATCTATTTGTGTGTGTGCATTATCATCAAGGTGAGTTCATAGCCCCACTTTTACTCTTTTAACTGTTTTATAAACTCTTTGGGGGAGATACATGCTATAAACTAGAACACAAGTTTTTTTTTTTAAATGTATGCTTGCATGCTTATTATTATTATAGCCTAAGTTGCCTGCCATAAGTCCCTTTTATCATGGACCATTAATCACTTGCGAGTGAACGCGAATATTGTGGATAGTACTATGGGAATTGACGACCCCGTCTCGGTTATCGGAAATAACTGGGGCGCACTATATTTGGTAACTATGGAATTGGCAATTCCATCTGAGGGCAATATTACTTACACCAGTAATTAAGGTGTATGCAGTTAGTTTGGTGTCATGAGCTTAGTGCATAATAATAATCTCTGTTTTCTATGGTGATTGTCTTCGAAGCAATTATCATCTCTTACTTGTGTTCAACCATTTACTAAACCTATGAATATTCACTCAACCATTGTGTTGACTTTTTAGCATGTATTTTTAGGATGAAAAGGCGATAGCTAACTCTGGAGGCGCTTGGGCATTGGCATGGCATGGTCATAGATGACTCTGATTTACGAATTAGGACCACATTTTGTTAATGAGCTATTTTTCCGCAACAATTCAACTTTTGTAAACTTTGTTTTACTACAATAAATGGAATATTTTACGAAAAAGCTATTATTTCTCACTTGTGTTATGATCCAACTGAGTAGCATCCCAAAAAACTTTTTCTTCCGCTGCAAACCATTTTTGGGGGTGTTACAGAATTCAACAAAATCCCTCTGTACTGTGATAATAAAAGTGCTATTGCTCTCTCATGCAACAACGTACAACACTCAAGAGCAAAGCACATCGACATTCGACATCATTTCATCAGGGAGCAAGTAGAAAATGGTGTGGTGGAACTATACTTTGTGAGGACTGAATACCAGTTAGCAGACATCTTCACCAAAGCTCTTCCTAGAGAACGTTTTGAGTTTATCCTCCCACGACTTGGTCTAAAGAGTCTACAACCGGAAACACTCAAACGTCTTCAAGAGGAAAACGAGGAGTAAAGGTCTTTCTTCATCTATCTCTTGTAAATAGTTATTCGAAAAAAAAATACAAAATTTCAAAACCTTCAAAAAGCAAATAGAAAAATATAAAACTTAAAAAAAAAAAAATCCATAAAAATTGAAAAATCTTGAAAAGTTCCAAAAATATTGTCTTTTTGTCATGTTTTCCTCGATTCGATAATATCTACGGTCTTTGTGCTGTCATTCAAAGAATGACACGGGACTTTAGATGTTGTTCGAATGTTAAAAAAAAAATCAAAAAATATTTTTGGGAAAAAGTGATACAATGGTTTATTGTCATTTCAGGAAATAACCCGCTTTTCAAAAAAAGAACAGAGCCATGCTTTATCTTGTTTTTCAAAACTCATGCTCTGATTCTATAAACAATTACTTACTATCTAATGAAACCCAATTGCTTTCAAAAATAACTCGGACTCTATTTTTGAAAATCATCTGGACTCATCGTTTGTCAAAAATATCTATCTCTCAATCAACAACTTATGTCATTGATTGAGGGGGAGAATGATTTCAATTAAATCAAAAAGTTATTTGTCATACAATTGTTTTTCAAAAGATAATCATGCATGTTTAATCAATGAAGTTTAAAGTCTCAAAATCCGATCCTTTTCAGTTAAAACGATTTCATAATCATGTCACAATTCTCCATAAAAGCTTTCAAAATCAATTTAAATCTACAGAGATCACAAATCTCAAATGATTTGATAATTGTGATCGGGGGAGAATTTGTGATTTAAATTGGATTTAAGCTGATAATTCGATAAATGATTTCATAAGTATTTAGCAAGCTTTCTTCCCCACATGTGCCAAACGATTTCAAATTTTCCATGCACATGTTGAGGGGGGGGGGGGGCAATTTTTTAAACCTTAAAGAATTAAAACGTGATTGATTTGTCTCTAAGTGCAGGTTCCCTCTAGTATGTGCAAAACTCTTTCAAACCTCGAGGCACATATTAAGGGGGAGCAAAATTTTGAAAACCTCATTCTTCCCCAAAATGCTTTATCTACTTGATTTGATCTGGGAAGTGATGTTGATATCCTTTAGAAAATGGAAATCAAAGAAGTTAATTCTTCCTCTTGCCTCCGTGTGCTAAAACAATTTCAAATACATGAAGCACATGTTGAGGGGGAGCTCTTGTTCTAAAAATATCAAAAATAATTCAAGTACAAAATGCTTTGATAATATATCACAAGTATCTACATTGATCTTCAAATGGTTTTCAATTGATTCCAACGGCAGATGAACAATACCAAATAGACTGACCAAATTTACTTTATGTATGGTGATATAAGGATGGTTAGGTTAGATATTCGTTCCCATGGTCCGCCAAAACCGGAGGGATCTACCTAGGGACAATCCACTAGTTAGTGTAGAAGTCCTTAGGTATGATGATAAAAAGGAGAAAAATGAGATATGGGAAGAGTGCGGACTAAGACTGAGCTAGTACTGGAATAAACCCAACAAGGTTCTAGTTATGAAGTCTCGGTAAGCACTGAAGGGGTTGAAGAATGAAAAAGAATTGAATGAGAAAAGGGTGAAAATAAATAGCCCTCTAATTATTCAACCTTAGGGCAGATACCGGGTTCAATTCATATGCTACTGGTGGTTACCAAGGTAACATCGGTATTGAAGACAAGACGTCATGGACCCAGTGATGCACTGCACTTCAACTTCCCAAACCACTCAAGTTCCTCTTAAAAGGACTTGTTTCATTCTCACGGGGAACCGAAATAATCTATCGACTTTCTCTTAGAGATTGTTGATATTGAAGAAGGAGACCCTCTCCCTAGTCTCCGAAATAGGAACCAAATATGCACAATTGAGTCTAGAGCCACGAGATCATCTATAAATCTCATTAGGACACTTTCAATGAAGACTCTCTATTTCACACAATGTGGAAAGAGAGATTATATCTTATGAGTCCTACGCATTATCCTTGTGGTATTGCCAGAACATCTGAGTGATATGCAAACATATTCAAAATGAAGATGGAAAACCTTCTGGAGCCAACATCAAACAAGCTCCTGGTGGGTGGCATGTGAGATCTATTCAATAGATCAACCATGTGACAACTGAGCAGAAACAATGGAGCGATTCAATCTTTCGAATCAATCCTGGTTCAGGTTATGGATTGACGAATACCTTTGAAAAACCGGTCGTTGTGCTTAAAAACTCTTTTCTTTAGCACATCGACTGTGTACAAATATTTCAAAATAAAAGGTGTTTATGATTGATAATTGATTTTCATTAAAACCTTCGTTATATTGTAAAAACAATTTCTATTGAGCGGTACACGATTGTTTTTCAAATCTCTTTTCATCAATCAGTGAATCTCTATTCGCTGGTTCACTCACTCCATGTTGTCTTCTTTGAGACGTTCCGGTTTGAGAACAGCTAGAGCAACTGCGAAACCCTGTCAAGGAAATTCTTCGGAATTTTACCTGATCACAGGCAGTACTTGTACTGATCAACGGGAAACCGTGGGTCGTGTACCTCAATTCAACGAAAGTGATCAAAGACACTTTCGTGCACTTTATTGCTAACTGTTGTAAGCAGGTACGCCCGACGTTTGCAGTTGATCAGAATGAAGCGGTCAATCCATAGCCGCATGCTCACACTACACATTCATCTCTAAAGAATTCATGATAAGTGCATCAATGAATCTGATATTTTCACTCCATGCTTTTGCTACACTGCTGCCAATATCATGAATCAACGAAAGCTTCCGCTACTCTGATGAGAATATATCATGATCCAGAATGTGAGCATGTCGGTTCATAAGTCACAACATCACATAATACCAACACCACAATGGATGAGTTAGAGATTTATGTTAGCTGATGATCTCAAAGCTGGCTCAAAACTCATTATCACGTGGATCAGTAAAAGACCTCCACTTGAATTAACCAAACATGCAATGTAAAGAATCAATGACTACGAGCTTCAGAGCAAAGTACTACATCAAGAATGCAAGAACAATTTTAATGTAATATCTGTTTGTATTCAATGTAATTTTAATGTGTGTTTGAGGTGACCTCCCTTAGGGGGAGATTGTTAGGATTTAGTAAATCCAGTTATTAAAGAGTCGGTCACCTCAAGTATATGTAATCGTTAGAAAGCTCGTAGTCGTAGATTATTATAAGTTAAGTAGTATTTTGTTTAAGTAACACCGTGGAGGACGGATGGGTCTTTACCCACTGTATGCCTGATCCACAGCCTGTTAGGTAGCGTTTTGTGTAAAGACTATAAATACTCTCTACCTTCCAAGGTAGAGAGTTGGAGCTCATAATAAGATTTTTCTTTCTCTCACTAAAAGTTCCCAAACCTCTAACTTTCTCTCTCTAGAAGATCATCTTATACTCCTACTTGTGTTTGTGTTATGATGTGTATGTGAAATCCAATATGTTACACGAAGTACCCGAATGCCCAAAGAGAGAATAACCGATAATACTGAAGAAGCAGGCCGAATCACTGATTATCTCTGCGGATGACTATCTCTGCGAATGTCAACTCCGAAATAAGTGATTATATCTCTGAATCACTGATTAAGCACTCAAGTGAAACAGCTGAGCGTCCCTAATGTACACAATCTCTCTCCCATGATGATTGCGATAGCATCAAAATCATCACACACTTGTGTACCTCTTTTATCACCAGAAACTAACTCTTCCATCTCTTCCGCCACATAGTTGGAATAAGAACACTAAACGCCATGAGTCAAACCTTGAGTTTCTCTGCGGTAATGACATATGTCTTCCCGGGATTTCTTCAATCACTTAGAAGTATTAAGTTCATCAATGTTTACTCGCGTTTAGATGCGTGTCTCCTTCCCCCTTGCTGGTTTTAATACTTCAGAATCAACAACACATTGTAAGCCCAAATACTTGAAATCTTTTAGAGAATACCACATTAAATCTTTGTGAGAATCAACTTGCTGAAGAGTGTGAGCAAGTCTAATTGGGGATTAAATCTGACATTTCACACTCCCCCAATTAGTGCTCTCCCCTAAACTGACAATCTTTATGATGAATGCATGGATTAAGAAGAAGTCTTTAAATTGTTAAATGCAACTCGTCTTTAGTCTTCTAACATGTAGCAGAAAATGTAGAACCGACTGTAGACTCGACCTTCTTCAAGATTGTCCAGTTGGGGATTAGAAAGTTAACATCTTCAACTCACCAAATGCATTCCCGTTAACATACAAATAGCAAATCCCCTTAACTCAAATCCCTCCCAATCAAACAAGAACAGAAAGATGTTCATAAAGGAAATCAGCCTCGCAACTGGAAGCACTTTGTCATTAATCATATCAGCCCGTGAGAAGATGTCAATCAACGACTCTCAGAAGAAACTCCATGTAACGATGACCCGATAAGAAGAAGATTGGTTCTTACATGAGTTAGGAGCCGTATGACCATATATTCTCAGATATCGATCAACCATGCAGTAAATTCACACCTTTTCTCCCCCTCAAGAATTGCATACGGAGTTGCCATTCTTGATTGAATAAGTGAAATCATCCAAATGTAGTCTATTCACACTTCTCCCCCTCAAAGGTTGCATATGATGTCGCCATCGTCATTATAATCGAGCAAGTGGAATAAGAGAACAATCATCGGTAGTCCGGTTCACTTGATGTTTGAAAGCGCATGGAAAAAGTATGAAGCATGTTGATGAGAATGGTCATAAGTGAGAAGATTTCTCTTCTTCAGAAGATAAAGCGCACTGAAACGTACACTTTTCTTTTCTTTAGAGTACGAGGCTTGAACTGTTGTGTTCAAACGTCATAAGAAGATTTCTCTTCTTCAGAAGATAATGCGCACTGAAACGTACACATTTCTTTTCTTTAGAGTACGAGGCTTGAACTGTTGTGTTCAAACGTCATTAATCTCTCTCTTTTCATCATCTCTTGGCAAAACATGTAATCATTAACATTATCATTCAGTAGGCTCTTTGTAGTGACAGTTGATGGAGAAAACCTAATATGATGAATTTGACCCAGAAGTAAACTAACCCGAACTCGTGACTTAAACTTGCACATATGTAACAAAGAGCGGTGCCGAGAATTCATGCTCCATTGAATCTCTAAGTACTCTATACTCTTCATCCAACCAACCATCAAGTATAAGACGTACATCACCTCTTGAAAATCCACAATTGAATGTGACACTGAGCACTACAACGTAACTCCTTAAAGTGATAGTTATTTTGTGGTGATAAGAGCCCAATTCCCCCAAGTGGTAAAAGAAAAGGAAAAAGTCACCCAAAAATAACTAGATTTCCATGTCTTCATTTTTGATAATAAGCTCGAACAAGGATCTTGCAGAATCTTCATCCAACCATCCCCGATACCTTCAGATACTAAGTACACTCGCCTGTGATATTTTACTTCAACCTCAAATAAATAATAGTGAATTAACCCCGTTGTCACATCTTCTGGTTAAAAGCTCGCATTTAGCCTCCTTTTATGTTTTAAGTGAACTATGATAATGGTTTTCATCCCGACCATGGTTAGAAGCACATAACCCCGTAAAACCATGTAATAACCAACCTGCCATGACGAATATCCAAACACACATCCAATTCATGTAGTACAGCCTTTTATCCCTTCTTCGACACAGAAATTGTAGCACCAGCATCAAATAAGATCCCGAAATACACTTTGTTTTCTCTAGGATGGTTCCATCATTACGGGATTTTACAACACTATGGTTTGAACCGAGAAATAGTTTCTTTCGCGGGATTTTACAGAGTCAAGAATACCGTAAGATAGATCCGGAAATGCACTTAACACTTACCAGGATGTTTGCATTGTCACGGGATTTTACAAGTCTATGATTTAAACCGAGAAATAGATTCTTTCGCGGGATTTTACAAAATCAAGACAAAACCGTAAACAATGTCAGCTTGAATGTGTTATGACAACTTTGGTTTCGTGAATATCTGTTTTAGGGGAACATGCAGCGGTTCATCAACGGTTCATTATCCAACATCAACAATATCATCAACTATCCAATAAACACTTTGGTAACCACATCATTCACGCATTCTGTCAGCTATTGCAGTGACAACATGGTGAAGTAAACCTGATATGCCAAACTTGATCATGAAGTGAAATTCCCCAGATTTGTTACTTAAACTTGTACAAATCCTTGTAAAGAAGAAACGGTGTACCCCATGTACAAAACCTCTTGACGTATCCTCAACCGCGTGAGACACCAAAGTGATAGTTACGTTGTGTGTTAAGCGAGAAAGAATCACAACCGTAACTAAATAGCCAAGTCTTTATCACACTCAATAAACGCCCAAACAAGTCATCTTTGTGGAATGGTAGAAAGAAAGAAGACGATATAAGTAAACGCGCCCGGAAAACCTCACTTCAAATTCAAATAAGAAATATCGTCCAAACAACCCCGTAGTCAACATTTTTCAATAAACACTTCAAGCCGTGACAAAATATCCTTCGTGAAAGTGTATAACCCAAGGTATCAATCTGCATACCACACCAAGTCTCATCATCAAATCATATCTCATTATCAAATCTCATCAACAAATCTCAGATTATCCAAATCTCATATTATCACATCACATATAACAATCTAATTAAGAGAAGTCCATAATGTCCATCATTTAAATCTAAGTCATTAAATGTACAAACACATCTGGTTTACATTCGAGCCCATATACGGTACACCTCCTCTCTAAAAATGCAAAACCCATTCGGACCAACTCAAAGTGAGAGCAATTCTTCTTATAACCCGCAATTAATAAGCCCAATCCTAACATACTTTGGTCAAGGCCCATGATAATACTTGTCAAGTCTAATCCAAATTGTCCGATCTTCAAATGCAAGTCCAAATCACAATCAAATTGTCCATATTGTCAAGACCATGTGATACATTTGAAAAACAAATTGTCAATCGATCCAACATAATATGAGTGTTTTCTCTTTTACGTTAAAGATAAGTAGTGTTACGATTGGATAAATCATAAGTCCTTACACCATATCCGAACCAATCAGGTAACATATGTCATAGAGACAATTATCTCGGCCCATTCACATATGTTATAGAAAGAAACAATTATCTCGGCCCATTTACATATCTCAAAGAAACAAAAGCCCATAGCCGAATAACATATACCCTAAATGCACGGGTATAACAGACCAAGACAAATCTCACACATAACCCTAATTCATCTCAAACAAACCCTAAACTCTCACTAACTCATTCATCCGCCTCCCACTTCTGACATAAAAAATGGATCTCATCTTGATTGGTATGACATATCACGTCTAAGACTGATGACGCCACAGGGATGGCTCGAGTCATAGAACTTGGCTTCGAATCATATGCACGGAGATGGTATGATGCTAGTCATCAAGGTAGGTTAATCAAGTCCCTTCTATGTCTTTTAAGCGTTAAACCATCAAAAAAATGAGTTAACATAGTTGCACTCATTTTTTTGAACTTAAATTAAACTTATACCGAAACAAAGATATGATCCAACAAGATTGTTGAAATCATTTCATTACTTTCGAATATTAGCAAAACCTTATTGATCTATGAAGATTTGAATAATTCGTGTTTCGGACTCATGATAGTCTTGATAATTTATTTGATAAACACGAATTATGATGTCTGAGATCAAAATGATTTAGTCCATTTGGTTATCGATCTGTGATGTTATAAGTTTTTCATGAATTCGACCAGTCATGGTCTTGATTAAGTAGTGAAAACTTTGCTGAGATCATTTTAAGTCATGGTAGATGTAGATGAAATCTTGTAGTATGATGATGGGTGATGTAGTTGATTGACAATGAATGTGTGTTGTTGATGATTAATATCAGATTGTTGATACAGTTTAATGGAATGAATCTTTTGAAAATGATATTGTTGTTTGTGATAGTGAGGATATATGATTTTGCAACTGGTTGTTCATAGATCAATCATCAAGCACTGTATTTGATTTGTTCAACCCGCATACCGTTTTAGCTTATCAAAATGTTTCATGATTTTTAGACAAGTCGCTTTCAACAAAACGCCTTGTGAGGTTTTTAAGACAAATCGCTTCATCTTAAATAACACAAATCGCTTAACCATTACATTCACAACTCGCTTCATCCTTTTCTTTCACAACTCGCTTTCATATGTGCACAAATCGCTCTCCCCTTAATAGACAAACCACATAAGCATATAAACATAGTCAAACCGCTTCTAAGATTCATTGAATCTGGACCTATATCGACAACACGCTTCTGGACATTTTTGAGAACAAGCCACTTTAAATAAAGCGCTTTTGGACAAAATCGGTACACAAATCGCTTTGATTTTTTAAGACAAATCGCTATGAAGATTCAATGAATCTGGACATTTCATAGACAAGTCGCTCATAAGAATGTGACCACAAACCGCCATAAAGAAAAATGTCATTTCCAGATTCATAGAAAAGTTTAGACCATTAGACACTTTAAAAACAGTTTTAATGCCATATTTAGTACCATTGATCACAACATAAAAACAAATCAAAGATAGTATAACCATGTAGACAATCTATTTGACCAAGTAAGTAAAATCACATTAAAACCTTTAAAACCTGTTAAGAGACATATGCAACACAAGTGGTCTTGACCAAAATAGATTAGACATATCAAAAAAAGTTTCATCAGCAGCAAAACAAAACCACGATCCCATCAATCACGCATCAACCATCTCAAAAGCCATATTAAACCGCAATCAAAACAACCACACAAACCGCATGCAAAACCATGAATTGAACCACGAGAATCAACAAAAACAACATAACCTAGGCTCTGGTACCATTTTTAGGATCGTAAATATTATGTTGTTCGATAATTTGGGTGGTCTTGGATGATGGAAATACATGTTAGCCATTTAGAGAGAGAAAGATAAGAGATATGTGTTTTCTAGACAGAGAGTTGTAATACAAAAAATGAAAGGTTAGATTGAAAAGCACCACCCCTTCCAAGGATGGAAGGGGTATTTATACTTACAGACTACACGACCTCCTGACGGCCTGTGGATCAGGTATACAGTGGGTAAAGACCCGTCCTTCCTCCACGGTGTTACACTAAACTAAACTACGCTACAAACTAACTAATTAACTACTTAATAACGTAAATAACGACACGTCTACGAGCTAACATATGCTAGACCATAATTGGGGTGACCAACACTTTAACATGGAATTTCCAATTCCTAACATGAGATGTGTAACATAATCTCGATTTGATCTTACCTCCAGGTACGTTGTAGTCAAGCATCTGCAACGAAATAAGCAAACAAACACAATAGATCAGTTACATGTATCATTTGTAGTTTATTTCTATATTGGATTTATTTTTATAACATGTATGAGCTATGGCGCATGTAGTACATGATCTCTGATGTCGTTCAAAAAAACAATGCATGATCTCTGATCAAGTTACTTAGAAACAAAATCAACTTTGCTTTAGTTCCATAAGTTAAACAAAGAAAGTAGTAAGAGTATATGAATATTGTTGATATAAAATATTCTATCTTAGTTTTACTAATACATATATACTAATTGGAATATTGACTCAAAGAAAGTACATAAAAGTCCTCTAATGTTTGCCAACTATAATTCCTTCAATTTTAGTAGTCATTAAAATAGTTATATCATGTACTATTGTTTACTTTCTTAGTGATCTTTTCTGTGTTTCATGCAAATCCAGGTTTATTCAGCTTAGAGAGGATTATGAAAGTGCTAAACTTGCAGCAAAGCTCAGCTCCCTTTCGCCAAGCACTTGATGCCGAAAAAGCACATGGAGACAAAACAAACAAACTTGCGAGTAACCTTAACCTTTTTTTTTCTTTTTTTTTTACATATTCTTTTGATATCACAACAATTGAATTGAATTTAGAAGGTTGAGCATTGGACAAAAGTTATTCAGAACGTCCCTTGCTACCTATTTTTCACTTTTAGTAAACTTTTTTATTTGGCACATGTCAAACCAGCGTATATCAGATCATATGGTAGTGGATCAACAAGTTGATCATGTAGTGTATCTTTATTCTTTTGATGCTACTAATATCTAAGCTAAACTTAATTCGCGACATTGTCAGTGGACGAGACTTATAACTATGTAAACGGTCTTTTTGAAAAAGAAAGAATTCATCTTTGAAAGGCAATTAACACAAATTAGGTTGTGTATAATCAATGCCTTTGAAACATAGAATAAACAACTGGATTATGCAACGGTACCAGGCTATAAGATGCCATTCAAATTTAACAGTAGACAATTTCCAGTGTCTATATGTTTCGCAATGACTATTAACAAGAGCCAAGGCCAGACATTGACATAAGTAGGACTGTTTCTTCAAAAGCCAGTTTTCTCACATGGACAACTATATGTCGTTGTCTCAAGAGTCAAGAGCAAGAAAGGCTTAAAGATTTTGTGTTGTGATGACGACGGAAATTACTCAAAATCAACAACAAACGCCATGTATAAGGAAGCTCTATTTAGGATATAATGTTTATGTACAAACAATTTAACACTGCAATAATAGAACATATCACAATTAAAATAGCAAAACGACTGTTTGTTAATATATATATAAATCTATGTAAACATAAACAATACTCAACTAAATTACAATTGGAATTAAACAAGCAAGAAATCACAAGTCGTGCCCGCCCTTGGGCGGGCTTAAACAGCTAGTATATATATATATATATATATATATATATATATATATATATATATATATATATATATATATATATATACACACACACACACACACACACACTGATGCGAAAAGGGCTCTGTTTTTGAACAAAACGAGCCCAATATTGATATGTTTTTTTACGTTCGTATGATTTTATAGAAAATGTTGAAGTTTATTATATATTTTTGAAAAAACAAAACTTTCAAAACACACCCTTAACTTACCTAATAACTTTTAAAACCAATAGAAAAGAAGCAAATAAACCACATGGGGCCAAATATGTACAATTATGAAAGTTTAACTTATATACAAATAATTGATATCGACGGGTAGGAAAGAAAAGAAGAAATGAAAAAGACGGGGGCTATTTGCGTACAAAACGTAAGAAGTTTTATTCCTATATAAATAAATCATATATGCTCTATTATGGTGGGTTTGAATCGCAATAAAGAGGAGAAAAAGAGTAGCACAAATATTGATGTATTTTATATTATTTAGTTTCATATCTAAATGAATATTTTTTTGCGCATGTTGCCTTTACGCATTTATTCTATATTTTTTGTGAAAAGAGGCAACGAATATTGGACTAATCTCATGAGCTCATAGCCCATTATCCAACAAAAAAAGATTATAATAGCAAAAAAAAAAAAAAAAAAAAAGCATATATATAGTAATAGACATACAATGTATACTAACTATCATAATAAGTATAAAGAAAAAAATTGAAAAAAAAATTAGGCAGCAAACATTAGACTTAGGGCTGTAAACGAATCGGACGAACACGAACGGAGCCTTGTTCATGTTCGTTCGTTTAAATTTAACCGGACAAATAAACGAACATGAACGCTTAAACGAACGAATTTTCTTGTTCATGTTCGTTTATTAAGAAAATTAGTTGTTCATGTTCGTTTATGTTCGTTTATTAAGACACTAAACGAACGTTAAACGAACATAAACGATCGAACATAAATGAGCATATGCAAACAAACATAAAATTTCTTAATATATGCACAATATATTATTTTACAAGTGTCGTTTTGTTTAAACAAGCCAACTTTAAAATTATATAATTAAAAGATATAATATACCAACATAAATAAATAAATGAACATAAACGAACGTTAATGAACACATAATCGAACGTTCACGAACATAAATGAACGGACGCGACTATTGTTCATGTTCGTTCATTTAACTAAACGAACGTAAAATATTGTTCATGTTCGTTCATTTAATAAATAAACGAACATAAACGAACTTTTTACCGAACGGTTCATGAAATGTTCGTTGAACGTTCAGTTCGTTTACAGCCCTAATTAGACTTATCACATGGGGTAACCCATTATCAAAAAACAAAATGTTATACCACCCAAAAAAAGACAAAAGTACATAAAAAAAAAACATACATATACTAAATAGACAAACAATTTATAATAATAATAATAATAATAATAATAATAATAATTTATACTAATAATACATATGACAATGGAGCGCGTACTGCTACTCATATTTTTAATAGGATTAGCTTTGCTATAGCTAGAGGAATAAATGCCCAGTTAATTTAGACTTCTCATTAATTTCTTGTAAATCAAATAATTTTCTAATAAAGTAAAATTAATAAATAATAATAATAATAATAATAGTAAATTAAAAATAAAAATAAAAAATATTAAAGTAAACGAAAATAACACATTTTAACTTATCATGTATACTAACATCACATAATAATTAAAAAATAAAAAAACCAGATTACTCATCCAACAAAAAATATATAAAATATAAATACAAAAGAAATAAATTTATAATATTTCATCACTCAAAAGACACATATATCAAAATCAAAAAGCTTTGTCGCAACGAACAGGGCAAACTCCCTCGATTATAACAAAGTGATCTTATCAAAGTTAGAATAATACTTCGCAATCATTATTATGATCTGTATAAAGGATTTGTGTATAACCTCATACGTATAGCTAAAGAGAAACATAAAACGACAATGAAGTGATTTGTGTCAAAGTATATATCAGTCGTCGTAACTCATAAACAATGTCGCCTTTTAAGGCGGACGAAATGGACGACCACCTAATACCTCCGAATTATAAAAACAACGTTCAACAATATCGCATAAAATACTTATTACATTTGCTATAATATCAACATAAAGTTATATTTTGGAGTAAATTGACAACCAAAATTTTTTGCATCAAAAAGATGCTCGAAGGATTGTGTTTTTTAAATAGATAATTTGCATTGCATTTTTTTTTTCTTTTTCCTTTTACCTTAGAATTCATATTTTAATGCCTCCATAAGAATTTTTGCTCAACATTTTTTAAAATTCAAGGACGAACCTGCTCGTAAAACCGTAAAAAAGTTAACTAATCTTGGAATATAGGATCAACAGTTTTCAAAAAATATGTTTACAAGGTAATTTCTAACTTTTTTGTTTTCTAAAAGAAAAAGAAAAGGGAAGTTAATTTCTAACTTTTATTCTTTTTCTTAATAATCTTGTTTTGTGTAGTACCTTTCAAATAAAAAGAGCCACAATTTCGTATGTGGTATGATTTGTTATCATTATGGCAATGAACCGGGACCAAACCAATAGCAAAATATTCGCAAGTACTATTAGGATTTGAGAAATGAGCTAAAGAAAGGGAAACGAATCTAGAAATTCTATCATGTTTTTTTTTTTTTTTTTTTTTTTTTTTTTTGAAGAATGAAAGTGTGAGTAAAGTGGAGAGGAAAAGGGTGAAATTATGGGTGGTTTTATGGGTAGGAGGAGGCTTATTGAAGTTTATGGGGCTTCAAAAATAAGTCGTGCTTATATTATTAGTCTCTTTGACGTAGAGGTTTACATTATTAGCTTCGGGTTTTTGAAATTATAAGCACCAGTTTAGAAAAAGAGGCTAAAATTTTTAAACGGAACTTCTAATATGTTAAATTACTTGGGGTCTTGGTACTTTGTCTTTGCATTTCATTTTTGGTTCATTTGTATGCACATTGTGGTGCTTTGTCGGCTCTTGGGTATTTTATTTTTTAATTGTCTTGTTAAGGAGGTGGGATGTCATTTTTTTTGTAATTTGTTTTTGGTTCGGTTCCCTTAATATATGTTTCCTTTCTTAAAACAAAACTTAATTGCTCACAAAAATATCTAATACATACATATGTTAATTTAATTATATGTTCTTTTTAGTAATTTTACAATAAGCTCTAACTTAAACTAATTTGCCAAACAAATTTATGAAAATAAAAATTCTGATTTTGGCTTATGATATAAGACTCAGACCGAGCTCTATACACATGAACCCACTTTGAGTCGGATCCGAGCTCCTATAGACAGCGAGACAGCCATTGTGGTAAACGGGAGCAAAGCAAGGGAGGAGGATGCACCAATCATGTGCGGGACGAAGCAAAGCATTCGGGATAGTGAAAAAATATGCAAGTTTCTTTCTTTACCTCTTCCTCTTCTTTATATTTCTTTACTTCCATTTCATTTCCTCTCTAAAAAAAGTTTCGAAAACACAGCGAGAACACAGCGTAAAGTTTTTTTTTCCCTCTCTTTACATTTTGCATTTGTGGAGTAAATGTAAACAGTAAATACAAATAGTTTGTGAATAGATGAAAATAACCACAATAAATACCGCACATATGTACATATATCACAAAACTAGATGAAATTACATAAAACATTCATATTTAGTACAAATCTTCTGCTTCAAACATAAAATCACATTTCGACGCGTTCACAAAACCAACAATTATGGTAACAAGTCAAACTGGTGACACCAACAACGTCGATGGTTATTAGTACCGCTAATAATGGTTGGTAGCCGATAACGATACTAACCATCTTTCGTTGCGGGTGACAACACACAAGCTTGTACAGTGAAACCTAATAAAGAAGCTTGAGCAGTGAAATTATCAATTTGTCCAACCTAATAAAGAAAGAAAACCCCACCATTTATGATAACCTTTAGAATTTGTACCAAAAAGATGGAAACTTGAAGTGAGTTCTGGGTCCATCTGAGTCACCAACCAGGCATGCAAGCTAGCCAACATCATATGCCCCACATCTTTTTTCAAAATCAAAAGCCTCTTTTTTTCCTTCTCATCCACACACATACAAAACACCAAGAAACACACTACTTTTCAGTTTTCACCTCCTTAGCAATAATGTCTCTATGCAGCTGTACCTTGTGCATAATGTGATGAGGAGAACCTGTAACCTTTAGCCATTTATGCATCCATGAAGGGCCATCATCAAATGACCATGATAATACATAATATCTGACATGCAATAAAAGTGTACAATACACTATATTTGATCATAACCATATACATCCATGAGGAATCATCATCTTTCTTCAAAGTGATCATGCCAAGCTTGTATTTGTCGTCATGCACAAAAAGTTGTAGATTACTCAAGATTTATTACAAAGACTAGTCTTCTTTAACCTTTATACACCCATGAAGGATCGTTATCATTACCACCTATCCAAGCAAATCCTCATCCCGTGCTTTTAAATTGTACATCTTGCAATGCACGTAGGAGTTAGCCATACAGACTAGTCTTCTTTTAACCTTTGTAGACCCGTGAAGGAACCTTATCAAGAATCCAACAGCACACATGAAAAGCTTGATAGGTGGTACCAATCTTTCTCTTCACAAAGCTTTCAGAATCCATTTCAACCCCACAACTAGTCAATTCCCATGTGCAAATAATACCCCTTCATATAAACTCACAAAAGAAACAGAGTAGCTTTCAACTTCTTTTTAACCTTTCAACCTCTAAAAAGCCATAGACTCTCCTTTTAGGTGAAAATCTTTATCCCAATGACCAAATCAAAGATCATGATTTCAAGAGGACATGTACTCCACCCGGTAAAAGTAGTAGATTGCTGAAGATTTTACCATAATGCCTAATCTTTTTGACCATCTCCATGAATGGGGAACTTTCCCTTCACAAAGCTTTGACATTCTAACCCTAACTCTAAATTACCATATTCTCCTTTTTAGACACACAGTATAGACAACCTTAATTAAGCAGCCATTATTGTACTATAGTATAAGAATAAACTATAAATCTTTTTGGGCGAAACCCTTATCCCGACCGGAGCTTCATCAATGTAAAAGTCACTAAAGTATAACGGTATCGGGAGAAGTTTTCCTTTCATTGAGATTTTTTAGAGAGAATCAAGCCCTAAGGCTATAGCTTTCACCTTCAAAATTCTCAAATAATCAATGGCTTCATCAAGAATGACCATGGCATCCTTATTGCCACTTTTCCCACTCGGAACCAAATTCTGAAGAATGTTTATCGTTTCCCACAGTTTCTCTTTTCTCGCCCTCTTAGCTGGCGGGAAAGTTTCTGATTCAACATCCGACACTCCGTTTCTGACACCAGAGTTATTTCCACAGCCAAGATCTGCTTCACCAGAGCAATTAAGGCCTGACTTTCCTGAGCTTGCAGTGTCTTCTAGTTCATGTTTAGGCCTTTTCCTACAACCCGTTGAACTAGCCACTTCTTCGAGATTATCATCCTTACAATCATGTCTATCAAGGCCCGTTATCAAATCAGGGGAATGCCCTGTACTTTGTTCCTCTTCGTCTTCAGAATAATCACTCTCATCATCAGAGTAGAGTAATGCCTTAAGCTCTTCGCTATCCTCTTGCATCTCACTTGCCGTAGTGTTTCCATCATCAGGAAACGGGATTGAAAAATGGGTATTCAAGTGCTTTTCAGTTACTGAACTTTCCTTTTTCGCGTTAAAGAAAAGTTGTGGTTTGGGGATGTGGTACTGAGCTGGAGTTGAGCTATAAATCAACGTGGTTTGATCATTTGATTGATCAAACACAAGAAACTTCTTCTGGACCCCGTGTGTGACTTGATGTTCCGGAAGTTGCTGTTTCGGAATAGAGTTGACCATCGGGGTCAAGCCATTGAACCAATCACATGGTTCTTGTGGTTTGCTTGCTTGAGGTTCCGGAAGTTGCTGTATCGGAATAGACTTGACCATCGGGGTCAAGCCATTGAACCAATCACATGGTTCTTGTGGTTTGCTTGCTTGAGGTTCCGGAAGTTGCTGTTTCAGGATAGACTTGCCCATCGGGGTCAAGCCATTGAACCAATCACATGGTTCTTCTGGATTGCTTGCTGAAAACGCAAACATGGGGATATTCATGTTGATCATGTTACGTGAAAGTGTATTCCCCAAATATGGTATGTTGCGTCGGTGCTGAAAGCCGAAGAGAGCACTCGACAAATTTGGATCAGATTGTTGGTTTTGAAACCCGGATTCAAAACCCTTCTCCATTCAATCGAAGTTGTCACCTACAAAGTTAAAAATACTGATAAGCATATGAGTGGGATTAAGGTGGAGATATGAACGAAATACTCAGTTATAAAAAAAAAATGCGTAGAAGGGAATAGCGTTTGAATGTGTACTTTTTGTTTTAGTGTTCGACAAGTTCTCATCATTTGGTGACTTAGTAGACTAAATGAACGTGCAGATAGTGTTGAAGTTTTAAGGTTGGGTTTATGGCAATATGTTTTATCATATATAATTCAAATTCAATATATCTTAAAAAGTTACCAAGTAGAAAATGTGTGTAGGAAAATACATAAATATACTATTTTATCAATATAATCAATATTACAGTAGCGAGTATGAAAGATCATGTAATAAATTATCCAAAACTAACTCTGAGAATCATCCATCCAAATACTAAAAGTTGATTATTGCAATACACAAATCAATTAATATAACAAACACATCCAAATACCCTTAATAAAGATTAGAGCTTTATAGATAATGAAACTAACCAGAAGATGTACAATATCGCAGCGTCTATGAAGATTTCTGAAAAACTTTAAAAATGACAGAAAACTAATAATTCCAGCGAAGAAGAAAAACAGACTACGTGACGGGCTTAATCATTTGCCTAAAATACTCAGCCTGTAAAATGGAACAGCATAACCAACATTAGTTTCAACTTTCAACACCAAACAGTTCAAAAAATGAATCCTAAAAACAATCACAAAATCGTATAACAAACCTGACAATCTTGAAGAGGTTGAAAGCATGCAATAACTTTAACGATTATGGTGGCACTCCCATCAATTCCATTTTCATGTTTCAATGCCCGGAATCTTGTTTGACCGGCTGATTGACACACCATAACTACTACTCCAAGCTTTTGTATATATTAACCCCCCCAAAACGATCTCAAGAAGAATAGCTCAGCAAAGATTCTCAAATTAGGATGTACTTAACACGGAAAAAGATCCAAACTTTATAACGATAACACAACAAAGATTCGCAAACTAGGAAGTAATTAACACGAAGAAAGATCTGATCTTTAACAAAGACTTACTAATGAGAATTTAGATAACACGAAAATGATCCAATCTAAAGATTAAAGAACTATAAGCTAACAAGATTAAGAATTGGGATGTAAATATGCAACTAAGACGAGAAAGATTAAATCTTGATCAAGGTTCAACTAATCCAACGGCAGTAACAAGGGACGACAACAAAACGATTGGATCCCATGGGTGAAAACTGAATGATGTTTAAAAGGGTATTATAGTAATTTCAAAGAGATGAATTTACAGAATAACACGACAGTAGAGGTTGAGGGAGATGACTTTGCGATACACGTCTACTGATAAGCCACACCACCGCATGCTTTTCTTGACACAACTGTAAACAAACATAACAAGAATAGATACTTCAGTTAACAAATTTTTAATAAACTTACAGAAATAAGATTTACACTATGGATATATCTACTGAAGACATAAAACGAACTAAAAAGCATATATACTTTAAACAAACCATAAAATCTACACAAATAACAACACACGTCAATCCTTTTACCAATCATAGTAATATATCCAGGATTACAAAAATCTACTCTGTAAATAAAAAAAAGCAACATACTTCTTTAAAATATAAGTTTGATAAAATAAGAACCCTGGTCTCAAATTGGTTCATATTCAAAATCTAGATCCTAAAATGATTTTTCTTGCCAAAACTATATAAAATGATAAAAATTAAACTAATACATTGTGAAACTCACAATTATATATAGAAATTTATTAAACTTACAATGAAATGACAAACAAAAACAATCTCATATATTTTCATTACAAAACAAATACCCAAATAGATTTGTCAAATACAAAACCATATTTAAACTCACCTTTGCAAATAATAATAGTTTTCACCACCCAAAATCCCAAATACAATAAATCAATAATCTTTAAGCCACAAAAACTGGAATGAGAGAGAGTGACGGATAATGCAAGTATGTGAGAAAGAGTCAAAGGCAAGTGAGCGATGTAGAAGTGAAGGGGAAGAGTATATAGGGAGAGATGAATGAATGAGTCCCACGTACGCGTGCAAAGGAACAAGTTTTGATACGTGCGAATCGCATGCTTCGGTGGGTGTGTATTTAGTGTTTAATCATCACGGTTTATTATTATCTTAATTACATGGACCCTTGTTTTGAGTTGGAAGTAGGGCCCTCATATGTTGACATTTGATAATATTTGCTTTACTAAAAAATTTGCAACATGGTTCTTTTTTTTTAAGATTTGGGTGAGTTATATAAATGGTCCTTGTGGTTTTAACATTATGGATTTCTATATGTAAATGTAAATGTACAAGCTTATGTAAACTAGTGTGTGAAGAACTTAGATTCGATCGATCGGATTGGATTAAAGAACGAAAACCGCGAATCAGGAAATATCTAGATATGAGGATTGGACTGCTAAGGCTGGTCGGTAGTAGGTTTAGACGGTTTCTCGTGTTTGGACGAGATTTAAAATGACCCTAAGAATTCAATTTTCTTATCAAAACGGCTCGTACATCGACTATATGAAAATCCAAACAATCAAAGCAAAACCCTCCGCCATCTAACCCCAATACAACTCCTAACCACATAATAGAATCACTCGAAATGAAGCATGTAAACAAGTGGGAAACTTATCACGACTTTGAAATTGAAACCTCAAACAAATAGCTCCGACCACACAAACACTTTAAAACATTGGGTGAGTTACATAATTGGCTTTGGCGTTTTTTTTTTTTTTTTTTTTTTAACAAATGAAATTTTAGTAAAGAGGCTCCGAGAAGGAAGTCAATAGTACAAGGAAAATAAAAAACAAACTGAAGAAAAGAAAGAAAAACTAGCATGAAACTAGAACAAATCACACATCACTCACTAAGTATTGAAAAACATATATCTCGACATAGAAATACAACATTGGCCTTCGAGCAAAGGCTGAAATCCAAATTTTCGACATTCGTTGAACATAATGAAAGATATCCTCATATTTAACACTTACAACCGAGCCTGGAGATGCATTAAGAGGGTGCATGGGATTTTTTTAATTTTCTTTTTCTGCTTCTGCCTCTACCTCTACTTATGCTTACAATAAAGTACTTATAAGCTGCTAAAAATAAGTGCTTTTAGAAATAGTGTTTTGTTTTGCTTGTTTTTGTAAAAGATGTTAATATTCCAAAATGATTGTTAGTGCAATTGATGATTAAAGTATCCATTATGTTTTAATGATGAGAAATATATAATAAGAAATATTTAAAATCACGAACGATAACCAAAAACCGAAAGCACACATCACCAGACCTTGCGCCAGAGGCTGGTCGGTGTGTTTTCGGTTTTTCCAAGTCAACTTTCCTCTTACCCAACTAAAGTGGATCTTTCAATACAGGTTCGTACATGATTTTTAAGTGTTGTGTCGAGGGTATTCTTCTCTATACCTTTTCTTCTGTAATCAAGTCTCTAAGATAGGTTAGGTTGTTTAAAACAAACTCTTATAAAAATTTGTAAATTCTTATCCGGATGTAGATAAGCAAGGGTATATAAAGTCTTGTACCTTGGTGGTCAAGCCTAGATCGGGTGAAGGTCTAGTTGTGGTTTGATACTTGCATGGGCCAAGTTCTTTATGGTCTTAGTGGTCTAGGTGGAAAGTCGAATCGCGAGATTCTTGTGGGTGGTTCCGAGGGCAGAATACCATTGGGAGTAGCTCTTCTTTGTGAGCGTTGATCTTTGTGCATATCAGTTGAGTGAAGTTGTAACGGTATGTAATCCACCATTAGGATTATACTAGTGGAATAGTATAGGTGTCGTGGATTCGCAACTGGATGTACGGGTGGTCTAAACTGTAACATATTGGATTTCACATGCACATCATATCACTAACACAAGAGGCGTACAAGATGATTTCTAGAGAGAGAAAGTTAGAGGTTTAGGGAACTTTAGTGAGAGAAAGAAAAATCTTATTATGAGCTCCAACTCTCTACCTTGGGAGGTAGAGAGTATTTATAGTCTTACAATAAAACGCCACCTGACGGGCTGTGGATCAGGCATACAATGGGTAAAGACCCGTCCGTCCTCCACGGTGTTACCTAACTAAATACTACTTAACATTAAATAACTACGACTACGAGCTTTCTAACGATTACATATACTTGAGGTGACCGACACTTTAATACCTGGATTTTCCAAATCCTAACATAAACCTCATCTCGAACCAGTATAAATCTTGGTGTTGATTTCTCTCTCTCTCTCTCTCTCTCTCTCTCTAAGATATTGGTTGTTTTGGTTGTGTTGTGCATATACACTTATACACTCTTAGAGACTTAAGGTTTATAAACTTTAATTAAGTTGAAGAGACCGTATTCACCCCCCATACGGTTCTACAATTTGTATCAAAGCAGGAAACTCAATTTTCAAGCTTTAAAAGATTTATCCGAAAGTGTTCTAAAGTAAAAACTTCTTTTTCAAAAATTTGAAATCCTAAAATTAATATTTGGAAAAGTTGAGTATATATCCATGGCTTAAGAGAACCTTGGTATATTGGGGATAGTATAAATGTTTATGGATACACTTACGAGAAATATCCAAATACATTTTGTGAGAACAATTGGAGCGATAGTGATAAAGGAGAACATGAAGAAAGGAACAAATCATGTCTTATGGCAATCAGATCTAAAGAGGTACATTTAAAATCTTCTTATTCAAATAAAGCTTTAAATATTAATGATCTCTAAGATGAAACTTTTAACTTATAGAGATAAACAATGATTGTATTATAGAAATTAAAGCTTTAATTAGAGAAAGACGCATTTTACAACAATAAAGAAATAAACTCCTTAACAAAGCTAAGGAGCTTGAAATTGATATTAAGGCAAGAAAATTTGCCAAAACCATGTTTAAATTATGAAAAACTTACACATGTGGTTGTCTCTTTTAAAGGCAATGTGTCTAAGCTACAAGATGAAGCCCTAAGTTTTTCAGATTTTAAAGTGTAGCGTTATTTAGATGATATGTTATGTTAATAAAAATTGTCAATATATAATGTTAGGTCACCATAATATGAATACACAAGTATGTTAAGATGTAATATAGAAAGAGACGAATGAGAGACGGGCGTATTCTTTCACACACACATGAATAGAAAATGATTAAGCATAAATGAAAGAGCCAACACCCTCCTAAGAGGGTTTACATAGTATTTATAGGCAAAGGAGCTAGGGAAACACTTCTAGTCCCTTCCTTGTTTAGTTTGGGCCTAAGCATAGGCTCATGGGCTTACTACATAAGCCTAGCACTAATTATAAACATATAAGCCTTAATTAGCAACCTGTTACAATATTAATAACCGACACTTGAATAGTAGTTACACGTAATCTCAACAATCTCCCCTTAAGGGTTGGTCATCAAGTAGATATGGTTTCTTGACGTCTTTCTAGCATTCTTCTTTCTTATGAGTAGAGATGCTTTGATTTCTTTGACTTTATCATCTTGACGTCGTTGTATTCTTTGTTCATTGTTCTTTGTGGTTGGAGTGATCATATGTTGTTGTCTTCCATTCGTCAACTTTTTTGGTTAGGTGTCTCCACATCTTTCTCCACCATGCTCACACTTCTTATGACTTTGACTTTCCAATGAGATGAAGTTCTCGAGTATTTAAACTTTGTAGATTCTTTGATTTTGACGAAGAATCATCTTAAACTTTGTGTTGCCATTGATTTGATGAGAACTTTCATGTGTGATGATGTTGGTATGAGCATGGGGAGATGGTGCGGTCTTTCCTCTAAGGAACAATCATCAGTACCTGGATGAATGAGTTAGTGAAAAATACCAATCGATCAAGGTGGACATTTCTAAAAGATATGACCACTACGATTGTTTTACTGATGAATGTCTTGATTCCATTCACCTTGGTCGGGCGAATCAACCGTCCAAATCCCGTTGAGGGACAGTTGGCATTACATTGAATGTTCAAGTAATGACCCACATCTTCAGGACTCGATTCTTGAAAGTAATCTCCTTAGCGGGATTTCCAGCACTTACAAGTTCGAATGTCGAGGGTGTCAACAACATAGTGTGAAAGCACATCTCTAATTCTTACAAAGGCCATTCCTGAACTAGAGGCCCTCAAGTAGGCTAACACAATATACCGAAGTATATCTACAATTCATGTGAGTCGCTGAGGTACACCGAAGCATCACCTCATGACTGTAGACCGTTTGAGACACACTAAGCGTAACCCACAAGGGATTACCAAAGTGACCTGCTGTCAGGGTTGTTTGATGTTGACCCTGGTAGGAGTTTCCATTCAATCACTGAGGATCACAATCGTGAATCCCCTCATAAATGTTCTCGGCATATTGCTAAGATCTGCGTAGGACTCTAGAATTTGTCACTTGTGTTCTTTTTATTGAACAACAAGTGATGAAAAATCAAGTGTTCCTAAGTGATCTTTTAATGAATCTCGTGGCTCTAGACTCAATTAGTGCGCTTTGGTTTTCCTAAGCAGAGACTAGGGAGAGAGTTTCATTCTTCAATACCAACGATCTCTAAGATAAAGTTGATAGATTACATAGGGTTTCCTGTGAGAATGAAACAAGCTCTTTTGAGAGTGAGTGGCTTAGAAGGTTTAGTGCATTGCGTCACTGGGTCCATGACGACTTTGTCTTCAATACCGGTGTCATCTTTGTGACAACCATTAGCATATGAGTTAAACCCAGTGTCTGCCCTAAGTTGAGTCATATGAAGGGCCATTTCTTTTCAACCTTTACTTTAACTTTTCTTTTTAATTCTTCAACTCCTTCTTTCTCCGTTTCACATATTCTCCTTTTTTCAATCATACATAAGGACTTCTAATTTCTAACTATTGGTGATGTCCTTGGTTAGATCCCTCCGGCTCTGGCGGATCATATGACGTTTATTCCTAAACTTAGTCACCTTATAACTCCATGACTATCCTATGTTTCCATGAAACCATTCACTTGAAAATCTCTCAAAGCGTTTATGAATAGAAACATGTTTTGAAACACTCTAAGAGTTTTGCATTTTCAGAAATACTCCCCCTCCACATGTGCTTATGAGTTTTGACTTAAATCTGCACAGTGAGGGTAGAGCGCACACTTTTGAATTGATCGACTCCTGATAGACAATTCCCCGCGAGACATGGTTACGTTGTATAGTTAAAGAGTTCCATTGTCAGCTTTTAGGTGACAACTAGCTCTAATAACTACCTTGAAGATGTGAACAAACCTTGAAAAGGTAAACCCGTCAAAGTTCATGTCTATCAAGAGTTTCTCGAATTGGTACGATCCACTAAGACAAGTCTTTTTGATTTATGACATTTCAAAGCTCGTCAATTCATGGGTTAAGTCTTAGCACTCTGAGATTCCATTTACTTTCCAACATATTTTGATCACATATATTTTTCTCCCCTTCAAAAATGGCATATTGATGTTATTTTTGATGAAATATTTGATGTTAAAATATGACCAATCTGAGTTTTGCGGGAAGATTTCCACACGAACTTTTTTTTGAACAACTTAGTTTGCAAATAATCCCTCTCAACGAGTAATATTTACTTTTGAGGGTTTGAAAAACGAGAGGGAATACTTGTTCTTTTGAGCAAAATTATGAAAAATATTTAAAGTTTGATTAATTTTACTCAAAAGGAAGAAGCTTTCGCTCCTTAAATTAGGATTGTGGCACTGAAGCGTACCACATGGTCCTTTCTTTACATGTACGGGTTATACACTGTTATATGAGTACAAACCATAGTATATATATATATATATATATATATATATATATATATATATATATATATATATATATATATATATATATATATATATATATATATATATACCAATCAAACAAAATAACAGTTAAGAATATTCAAGAATGCCAAATGTTTACACAACACAAACCAACTATTGAGGACGTTGGAACGTCAGAATAAGAAAGCTCGTTCTTCCTCCCACGTAGCTCTCCAGCCTCCTCATCTGATCACGGTGAATCAACCTTTCATCGATCATCTTGATAAACCTACGAACATCTCTTTCATCCTGAGAATTCCATCTTTTACTTTTGCTTCTACCCAACTCAATATCCTTCAACCGATAAGCCAATCCATCTCGAACCATCTTTAGAGTATCGTCACAGAAATTGTGGATCTCATGCCATGAAGCAATTGAGGTGATTTTCACTTCGTTAGATGAACCCAAATTTTGGTTAATGAAAGAGTCTGTATTGAGGTTCTTGGTTGACTTCGTTGAAGTGTAGAAGCGGTGTTGTAAGGTTGAGTTTCTTTTGATAACTTTCGACCTCGAGCTGGAGATCTTCAACACGTTCTTGGATAATTTTGCTTCAGATGAATACAAGGAGAGCAGTGATGTACTTAATCTGAATGTCTGTCGGAAACTGACGCATCCTTCCTTGTACCTTGAGGAGATACATCTCTTCAATGTCATTGAGAGACAAAACAGGAAAGTCAACTTCGGATAACTCATACTCCTTTTTATTTTGGTGTTTAACCACGCTCTTGTTTAAGAAGGAGTAAAGCCTTCGCCTTTCTGGCCAGTGATGATTCCCAAACAGAGCATCTATGTCGTACTCCACTACTTTTTCAACAAACAAGTTGGTGGCGTCTTCTTTGATAGTTTTTTTTTGTGGAGAATGAGGCAGCCGGTATGTTGAAGGTTAAGGATGTAGCATATTTCTTGCTGATGGAGCTTCCGTGTTGAAGAAACTCAAGGTCATTGTTAAAGAAGAACTTGAACGGAATCCTGGGTTGTTCGGGTCGGCCGATCGTAGGGAGTGGCTTGGTCCAATCAGTGTAATAGGGTCCATGTTCCTTTGTTGAGTGATCAATGTTGGACTCCGGATTAAGCCAGTCAATGTTGTTGGACATTGCACGGGAAATGTTCTCCAAGTGATATTCTAGCTCAATTGCACTTCTGGATCTTTCGTTTAGTAATGTGAAACCATCATTCTTGATCCGGAAAAGTTCCTTCTTGGTCATCTTCTTGACGTTGAACTAACTTTTGAGTACTTGGACCTGTTCCAATGTGCGACCATCCACGGGCTCTTGACCTTCATCGAGAGGTGGTTGCGCCTCTACCAATTTGTTGAACCACTCATATTCCTCCGTGTTATCGTTGTCTAACCAGGAGACAACTGAAGGTTTCTTTCCTTTCTTCCTTAAGGATGGTTCAGGTCTTGGTGATGGTTGAGGCGTAGGTTGATGTTCCGGTTGAGACTCTGGTTGCTTATAATCCTCATCACCAATGTAAGTAAAGTGATCACCGGTTTTCTCCAATGGTGGTATGGTTTTTGAGTCCTTTGGTTTATCATATGGAGGTTGCTGAGAAGCTTGTTGTGTGGAGGTGGGGGCAGTCTTAGCTGGTGGTGGTGGCATGGTTGATGAAGATCCTCCATATTTCTTTTGTCTTTTTGCATTGGGATCCGGGTCTTTATCGTCATTTTTCCTTGGTCGTTTATCTTTCCCCACATCTTCCTTGCAAGGTGTACTAAGTTGTCGAGCAACGAGAAGATCGTAGAGTTTGTCATCATCCTTGGTAAATGATGCAGCGCTAGCAGCCATTTTCGTGACTAGTTCGGAAATTGAATCCTCTTCGGTAAAGTCTGGGGACTTGACCGGTTTCGTTTCCATAAACACTGGTGTCGTCATGATGACCTGCTTAACCATGTGCTTGATCGTGGGTTGCAGTTGTTTCTTGAAGAGTTCTCTTGTGACTTCAGGAATTTTATCAGAAAGAAATGCGTGAATGTAGTTCATGATTTTCTCATTTATTTCTCCCTGAACATCCCGAGAGAAAAAATCTTGAATAGCATCTTTGGATTCTTGAAACGATGACATATGTACTGTAAGATCGGTGACCACCTCGGACAATGTGTTAACTTGTTCTTGTAGACGGTTATGCTTTCTTGTCCGAGATTGTTTCACCGCCTTTTGAATTATGGACTTAGTACTAGACATCCAAGTATCAGTCCTCTTCTTAATTGATTTCGTTGTTGACTTTGTTGTTTCATGTGTTGGTGGAGGGGATGAATGTGACGATGATTCAGGTCTGGTGGAGGTGTCAAGTGGTGTTTCAGAAGATGGTTGAGGTTTGTAAGTTGGGTTGTCAACAATATAATTGTCGGCTTCCTTCTTCAATCGTTCCTCTTCAGCTCTAGCCGCTTCTTCATCAGCCTTCTTGACCCTTAACTCCTCTGCAACCTTCAGTACATTGATCTGTGCTAAACCGTCAAGTCTAACAGACTTAAAACAGCTTAAGCACAAATACAATGAAGATCAGAGAATATAGAGAATTCCCGGGTCGTTATGTCCCAAGGAGACTCAATGGTGTGTCAAACAAACTCAGAGGATAGAATGATCACTAAGGATAGTGATCTGTAAAGGTTTTGATCAGGAATATTACACTACTGATTTCTTGGAAAGGAATAGGCTACAGAACTGGAAAGCACAACAATCAGATGAGAAAAACGTAAACGTAAGTTTTAAAAACTACGTATACGCACAAAATAAAAAGTGAAAACTAAGAAATAAAAGGCCTAAAAATATGAAAATAACATTTTTGGAATCCTAATAATAAAAGAAAATTATTAGAAAGAGAAAATCATTTTTATAACTATTTAATTAATTATTATTAATTAAAAACTATTTATTAAGTATTTAAAATGCACTAAAATACAAGAAAATACAAAATTAACCTAGAAAAATGAAATTAAGACTTAGAAAAGTCTAAAATATGATAAAACTAATTTTAAAACAGAAAATATATTTTTTAGACTTTTTATGTATTTATTATTAATTAAAAACTATTTAAAACTAATTAAAATGCTAGAAAATACTATTTAAGCTAAGAAAATTATGGAAAAATACTTTTTAGGCTTCTTATATTTATCTAAACTTAATAAAAATGAAAAATTATTTTTTTGAACCTTTTCTTAATTTTTTTGTATTTAAAGCTAATTAAAAAGTGCTAAAAACTAAATTAAAGCAAGAAAAATAGCAAACCAACTAGGGAAAATCTGAAAATTTCAGGAAAAATCTAAAACAATATTAGGAAGCTAAGAAAATTAGAAAAACAGGAGCTTATGTGTGGAATTTTGAAACTGCTATGGAAGTGCTTATTGAAATAAGCACTTGATTAAGCAAAAGAGCACCAAAGGCTACCAAACTGATAATGAAGCTCTAATAAGCTAAATTAACCAAAATGCAATGAGTTTCAACAAGCTAAACCCTCTGAAACAACAAGCTCAACAGATTTGATGTTGTGAGCTTATATGCTAAATCAGTAACTGGGGATCTACTTTAAGCTACTGCATAGGATTCAAAATAAGCTGGAAATGAAAAGCACTAGTTGGAACATGAAGAGGACCTGGATGAGTATCTATAAGCCAAAAATCAGACCTTGCCAAGCTCAAATGAGCTTGTGGCAAGGGCTGCAAGTTCTGCAAAAGCCCTGTGCAGGCTTAGTGCAGTGCACAGGGCACTAATCACCATTTTGACAAGCTCTTTTAGGGCTTTTAGAAATTTAACAAAATTAAGCAAAAATGCTCATAAGAAACTAGACCAGGAGAGGTTTTAAAAGCCACAAGATTCATTTGATTTGCCCAAGAAATGAATCCATGAAAAATACCCCTATGTTGGCCAAAACTTAGTTTTTTAACTTTTGACTTTTTATCAAAACTGAAAGATTGACTTTTTCCAAGTTTATTCTTGATTTAAGAACTGAATTAGCTGGTAATGGAAGAAATAAGACTAAAGCAATCTAAATCTAAGTATTCTAAACTCAAAACAAGAATTAGATTTGTTAAAAATCCAACAGTTAGGGATTAAAGACAGATGAAAAGCAAATTTGACTTTTGATGTTATAAGGTGCAAGTTATTGACAGAAATGAGTGCATGTGAGTAAAACAAACCTAGAGCAACAATTATCCACCACTACACTAACCTATAATACAGATGAATCAGCAATGCCAAACACCCTTTAACAAACTGATTTGCAATATGAAATGAAGCTAACTAGTAATCCAGCTTGAACTAATGACCAAACTAGGCTTTCATGACCATTATACAACTAAATAAGCAAGTTAAAACTACAAATGATCACAGATACAAGAGGAGCATGAAACTGCAATTAGACTTGAAATATGAAAACTGATAAACTCACTTACATGTGTCCAGATTGTGCAGGACCAAAACCAAACCCAAATCTATGATAACCTAATCTAATGCAACCCAAATTCACCTCTGCAACAACCATAATCATCACCAAATCCAATTTGAGTCCCAGTTGACTTTCGTTGACCATCATGCAAAATTACTTGGAATGGATTTTTGAACTTATAAAAAGGTTTGAATAGCTTAGATAAACAAGATTGAGTTTAAGATTAAGCTTATAGGAGCTTATAAATGAGACTTGCAAAATGGGATTTTCAACAGTAAACACAAATTATAAATTTTAGCTAAACTTGAGAATTGCTTCTTAAAACTGCTTACAAAGATTAAGTAGCTTAATAATGATACATAAAAGCTGAGATTACAATATTTGGAGTTAAAACTAAAACACTAATTTAAAAACGACATTTAAGAAAAAATTGTAAAACTAACTCTCCTCTCTACTGCTTCTATCATTCTCTTTTATACTCCAAGAGCTTCTCACTAGACTTCTGAGCACTTCCCACCAATATTCTGGACCATTGGATGTCTTGGGACATTTTTGACCATTGATTGAATTTTGGCGCCAAACGTGTTAGCCAGGTGTAGGGGTTGAGTGAAATGGGAGAATGAGCATTTAATGGTTTTTGGAGTTGTGTTGAGGTGGGGGGACAAGGGTGAGTGTGAAGATTGACTGGAGGTGAGGGTGGACATGGATGAGCAGGGAGCAGTTGGGAGGGGGAAGAAAAACGCGCCAATGGTGGTTTGGTTTTATTAATAAAACATGGGTGGGTCGGGTTGGACCAGGTTTGGATATTGTTTGGGCTTAGGATTGGGCCAAGTATTAGGACTAGTTTAGGACCCAATTAGTGTATTAAGGACCAAATGTGTATAAACTGCAACTTCAGGGACCAAATCTGTAACTTCTGAAAATGCAGCCCAAGGTTTGGTCTTGCCAATTCAAATAATATAAGGACCATATTTGCCATCTTCTGAAATTTGAAGGACTAAACATGACAATTTTCAAAGTTTAAGGACCAAAGTTGTAATTTTGCAAATTTTACATATCAAGGGTTTGTTTTGACAACTTTTGAATCCCATGGACCTTAAATGACATTTTTCTCTATTTTGATATACCAGGGACTGTTTTTGACAACTTTTGAAACTTGGGGGACTAAAACTGCCAATTTTGCAAATTTGATACGTTTTTCATCTGATTTTGATATTTTTGCATTTAAAACACATAAAACACTGATTTGTGATATTTTTATCATTTTGATGCGTTTTTAAGTGTTTTCAGATGATTTTGCAGTTTATATTGTACAAAAATGATGAGTATTTAGACACTCATCATACATCAACATCTGTAACAATATTGTTTTCCTCCTCATCATAGTTCTCGCCTCCAGCGTCATACATCTCCTCATCATCTGGTTGTTCCTCTTCCTGTGGTTGTTCTTCCTGATCGGTAGTCTTAGTGGTGTCACCCGAGCCTTTACCGGGTTGATTAACCGGATTGGTTTAGAGTTGGGTGACATCAGCAGGTTCTTTTGTAAGTGTAGCACCACTACTAGAACCTCCTACTCCGTCGGGTTGATTAACCGCAAAGGTAAAGGCTTGGTGTTCCATCCTCTTCTGCTTCAAATTCTTTTGAAATGTTCTTTCCTCTTCCTCCGAATCATGCTCTAAGTCAGAATCATGTTGTTCTTATTCAGCAAGAGGCCTTTTCCCTTTAACCGATTTGTTGCTTTCTTCAATAGAAAAGTTAGCATCAATATCTTCCTCAATCTCCGTAGTTGTTGGGATTTTCTGCTTTCCCTTCTCCTTCGTAGAATCATCAACACGAACTTCGCTGTAGATTACGCATTTATCTAACTCTGTCTCTGAGTCCTCATCATTTTGTGATGTGGGCTCAGGAGAAGGTTCGGGCTTGACCACTTGAGTGGGGATTTTCCTCTTTACCACTCTTTTGGGGATCTTTGATTTTGACTTGGTTGTACTACCAGAACTTCCAGCTTTCTTTGCTATGGTCTTGACCGCTGGAGTAGTAATTAATTCATCCATGAACCAAACTGCTTTGCTTGCAGAGCCTCCCTATAATATCTGTGTGAGGGAGCGTCTTTGACCTTTTCAGTGATAAGGCACCCGGGGAGTTCAGCACCTTGTTTACGAGTGGTGGACCCCTGGAACCTAACTGATTTCAGGGTAGGCTCATTCTTCATGGTGTGCTTGTTGGGGTCATCAAGTCTCTTGGGAATGTCCTCATGCTTCCTGAGGATATTGTGGATGATTAGCTTAGTGAAACAGACAAAAGGGATCTTAGTGCCTCCCTTCTTGAGATGCTGCATCATGTCCTCCCATATGAGGCTAGCATAGTCAAAGTGATGAACATGGACCATTCCCCAGAATATTTGCAAGTGCATCAGCTTGGGGTGCTTATGACCGCTGTCTCTTCCCGAAACTGACTTGGCAATCATGAGGTATAAAGTCCTCTATGGTTGCGGGATGAATTTGACATCAACTCTGGAGTGATTATATATAATGCCAGAGGACTCATCATACCCAATGTTAATCAAGAAATCCAGAATCTCCATCTCTGTAGGAATTTTGACGTAATCAGCTGGAGAGTTGATGGCTGGGAGAAGTAGAACATCACGAAGATCATCCATAATAACCCATGACTTCATGAGTATGTAAGGTGACTTTAACTACATCTTCTCCATTTATCTTCTCCATGGAATGCCAGAACTGATGGATATAGAAGTCAGGGTCAGAGGATGGCTTGGTGAGCATGAATCTGTAGGGGTGCTGAAGAAGGGTGTCAACAACAATTCTACATGAAGATTAAGAGCAAGTGAAGTTGTTGAAGTCAACGCGAAGGTTGTTCTTGCCAATTACTCTGTCATAACCAAGTGGGAATGTATTGGCCATTGTGAGTTCCATAGGGGCATTGACATCAGCTTGTTGTGCAACCATTTTGTGATCTGAAAGTCATTAGACAAAGAAACAGACATAGAAAGACACAAAGTGTTAGCTTAAGTTTGATTCATTTTCTAAGTCCTTGTTTGATGATATCACATCGATGTTTGTTACATGTCCTAAGTCACATTTGTCCTTATACATGAATTTGTGATGATAAGTTAAGTGAACGTGTTAATTTTAAATTTTTACATGCTCATTTATCACTTAAACACAACATTTTAACTTTTGACTATTTATTCGTAAACATATGAGAGTGAGTTATTCGTAACAGTTAACAGACTGGTGAACAATAGCTTATTAGTAACTTGGGTCCTTATTCGTAAAGATGGATGTTTATTCGTAAGATTAAGCCGAATGCGTAAGACTATGCTTATTCGTAAGAATAACTTACGCGTAAGACATATTCGAAATCATTATGCTTATTCGTAGGAATATGCTTATGTTTAGGAATACTGCTTATTCGTAAGAATAGTGCTTATTCGTAACATAGTTCCCTTATTCGTAAGAATAATGTAACATAGTGGTTTTCACAAACACATAATCATAACATCAAGGATTCGAATGTGTAGAGGTTTTAGAGAGAGAAAGTGAAGAGAGTTGGGAACTTTAGTGAGACAAAGAAAAATGTATATTGAAAGCTCCAACCCTTTGCCTTGCTAGGCAAAGGGTATTTATAGGTTCTTACATGAAACACCTCCTATGGGCTGTGGATCAGGCATACAATGGGTAAAGACCCGTCCGTGCTCCACGGTGTTACATAACTAACTACTAACTATCACTAAGTGACTACGACTACGAGCTTTCTAACGAATACATATACTTGAGGTGACCGAGTCTTTAACTACCGAATTTTCTAAATCCTAACAATCTCCCCCTAAGGGAGGTCACCTCAATTACAAATAGATATTACATTTTGGTGTTCTTGAATACTGGATTAAGTTCTTTGCTATGTAGCTCGTAGCCTTTGATTCTTCATATTCTGCATGTGTTCTATTTCAAGTGGAGGTCTTTAACTGATCCACGAATTGTTTGTTCTTTGAGCCTTCTTTAGAGATTATCAGCCACATTAAATCTCTAGACTCATCCTTCCAATATGTGAATTTGTGACGTTTGGACCGACATGCTCACAATTTTGGATCATGATACCTTCTCATCAGAGTAGCGAAAGCTATGTTGATTCATGATATTTCCAGCAGCGTACCAGAAGCATGGTTTGAGAATATCATAGCCAAGTTATGAAGATATGCACTTATCATGATTTCTTTAGATGTGAGTGTGATGTGTGAGCATGCGGTAATGGATTGACTCCTCAATTCTAATCACTGTAACCGTCGGGTGTTCCTACAAACAACAGTTAGCAATAAAGCACACGAAGGTGTCTTTGATCACTTTCGTTGAATGGGGTTGCACGAACCACGATTCCCCGTTGATCAGTACAAGTACTGCCTGTGATCAGGTAGAATTCCGAAGAATCTCCTTGACAGGGTTTCGCAGCTAATCAAGTCGTTCTCAAACCGAAACGTCTCAAAGAAGACAACACGGATTGAGTGAACCAGCGAATTGAGATTCACTGATTGATGAAAAATGATTTGAAAAACAATCGTGTATTGCTTAATAGAAAGAGTTTTTGCTATACAACGAAGGTTTTTATAGAAAACATCAATTTTCAATCATAAATACCTTTTTTATTTTGAAAAGTTAATACACAGTTGTTGTGCTAGAGAAAAGAGTTGTTGAGCACAACGACCGGTTTTTCAAAGGTATTCGTCAATCCATTTCCTGGACCAAGGCTGATTCAAGAGTGAATCGCCCCATTGTTTCTATCCAGTTGTCACAAGTTTGATCTTTTGAGAAGATCTCACATGTCACCCACCAAGAGCTTGTTTGATGTTGGCTCTAGAAGGATTTCCATCTTCATCGTGAATACTTAACATATCACTATGATGTTCTGGCAATACCGCAAGGATAATGCGTAGGACTCTCAATATATATTATTACTTTGCACATTGTGTGAAATAGTAAGTCTTCATTAATTGTGTGTCCTAATGAGATTTATTATGATCTCTTGGCTCAATACTCAATAGTGCACATTTGGTTTCCTATGCCGGAGACAAGGGAGAGGGTCTCCTTCTTCAATATCAACAATCTCTAATAGAAAGTCGATAGATAATGTAGATTCCCCATGAGAATGAAACACGTCCTTTTACGAGGAACTTGAGTAGCTTGGGAAGTTTAGTGCAGTGCGTCACTGGGTCCATGACGTCTTGTCTTCAATACCAGTTTTACCATAGTAACAACCAGTAGTATATGAATTGAACCCGGTTTCTGCCCTAAGGTTGAATTAATGGAGGGCTATTTCTTTTCACCCTTTTCATATTCAATTCTTTTTCATTCTTCAACCCCTTCAGTGCTTACTGAGACTTCATTAATAGAACCTTGTTGGGTTTATTCCAGTTCTATCTCAATCTCAGTTGGCACTCTTCCCTTATTCTCACTTTTCTCCTTTTTTTTCATTATTCCTAAGGACTTCTACACTAAATAGTGGATTGTCCCTGGGTAGATCCCTCCGGCTCTAGCGGGATCATGGGAATGAATACCTAACCTAACCATCCTTATATCTCCAATGCATAAATTAAATTTGTCGGTCTTTTGGTATTGTTCTTTCCGCCTCGAAACCAATTGAAAACCATTTGAAAAATCAATCAAGGTACTTGTGACATAAAATCAAAATAATTTGTACCTTAATTGTTTTTGATCCTTTTAGAAATGCTCCCCCTCAACACGTGCTTCAAGTATTAGAAATTATTTAGCACATGGAGGCAAGAGGTCTTTGAAATATTATGTTAAGAATGAAAGGTCCAATTCTTGATTAACATTTTCTAAACTGATCATCATCACTCCCCGATCAACTCTAGTATTTAGATACTTTAGATAAAACATTTTAGGGAGGATGTGGTTTTCTTCATATTGCCCCCCCTCAATATGTGCATCGAGAGTCGAAAGAGTTTTGCACATATCAGAGGGAACCTGCAGTTTGAGACAAATTAATCACGTTTCAATCCTCTTTGGTTTAAGATAATTGCTCCCCCTTAACATGTGCATGAAAAATTTGAAATTGTTTGGAACATGTAGGGAGGAGTGCTTGTTATTATATTTCTAAAACCACTTATCAAATTATCAGTTTATATCCAATTTAAATCACAAATTCTCCCCCGATCACAATTTTCAAACCCTTTGAGATTTGTGATCTCAATTGATTTAAATAATTTTTGAAAGCTTTTTGAGGAGAGGTGTGACCTGCTTTTGAAAATATTTAACTGATAAGGATCAAATTATGAAACTTTAATCTCCAATGATCAAACATGCTTAGGTATCTTATGAAAACACAATATTAGCCTTGGTCTTGATCCAATTGTACAAAAAAAATGTTCTTTTTGATTATCCAAATGTAGACCTTGCTCATTTTCTTGCCAATTGTTTGAGAAATAACCTTTTTGTTTTGATTGAAATCATTCTCCCCCTCAATCAATGACCGAAGTTGTTGATTGAGTGTTAGAGATTTTGACAAATGATAAGTCCAGATCATTTTCAAAATTAAGTCCGAGTTATTTTCAAATTTTCAGAAGAATATTAAGAAGGAAAAATATTTGTGAGAAAACATTTGCCTTTTTGGCGACAAACGTTCCTTATGAACTTTTGTTTTTATTATCAGGGCATGAGGTTTTAAAATTATATTGAGCATGGCTCTGTCCTTTCTTTAAAAACGGGTTACTGCCTGAAATGACAATAAACCAACACTTTTAAGTTTTCTCCGTTTTCTCTTTTATTTTTTATTTTTATTTATTTTTTTTATTTTTTGCAAAATAAAATATTTATTACTTATGTTTGAACTTAATCTAAAGACCCGTGCCATTAGTGAATGACAGATCTAAGTCCGTAGATGTTATCGAAATCAAAAAACATGATAAGTAAAAATAGTATTTTTTAAGTTTTCAAGATTTTCTGATTTTTATGGGTTTTGAAAATTTTATATTTTTCTCTTTTCTTTTTGTTGGTTTTATAATTTTGTATTTTATTTTCTGAAAAATATATACAAGACAATAGATGAAGAAACACCTTAACTCCTCGTCTTCCTCCTGAAGACGTTTGAGTGTCTCAGGTTGTAGGCTCTTCAAGCCAAGTCGTGGAAGGATAAACTCAAAACGTTCTCTAGGAAGAGCTTTAGTGAAGATGTCTGCCAGCTGATATTCAGTCCTTACGAAATATAGTTCAACCACACCTTTCTCCACTTGTTCCCCGATGAAGTGATGTTGAATGTCAATGTGCTTTGCTCTTGAGTGTTGAACATTGTTGCAGTAGAGAGCAATGGCACTTTTATTATCACAATACAGAGGAACTTTGTTGAATACAAAGCCATAGTCAGATAATTGGGATCTCATCCATAAGATTTGAGCACAACATGATGATATGGCTATGTATTCAGCCTCTGTAGAGGATATAGACGTACTCATTTATTTCTTTGAAGACTAGCTTACTAACTTATCCCCCAAAAACTGAGCACCTCCTGACGTACTTCGACGTGTATCTTGACACCCTGCATGGTCTGCATCTGCATAGGCTGTTAGTAACATATCGGTGTCCTTTGGATACCAAAGACCCATGTTAATGGTTCCTGGGAGATACCGAAAGACCCTTTTAACCGCTTCATGGTGCTTTTTGGTAGGCTTAGCCTGGTATCTAGCACATGCATACAACGAACAGAATATCAGGTCTATTGGCCGTGAGGTACAACAGGGATCCAATCATACTATGATATTTAGTTTGATCAACCATGATCCCTGAGTGGTCCTCATCCAGTTTTGTAAGCTCAACCATGGGAGTGTTAACAGGGTCACAAGAATCAAATCCAAACTTCTTTAAGATTTCATTAGCATGTTTAGATTGATTAATAAAAATGCCTCCGAGACTTTGTAAAATTTGTAATCCCAAGAAAAATGACATTTGTTCCATCATAGACATTTGAAATTTGGAGCCCATCTCCTTTGAAAATCGGTCACATTCATTAGGGCGGTCGAGGCAAAAATAATATCATCAACATACATTTGAATGTGAATTAAGTGTTTACCTGACTTTCTGGTGAACAATGTGGGATCAACTGCTCCTTTGCTGAATCCATTTGAGAAAAGAAATTTTAACAATGTATCATACCATGCCCTTGAAGCTTACTTCAAACGGTAAAGGGTCTTATTCAAGCGGTAGACATGGGTAGGATGCTCTGGATTCACAAAACCTTAGGGTTGACTGACGTAAACCACTTCTTTGAGATCTCCATTAAGAAAAGCAGTCTTTACATCCATCTGATAAACCACCATGTTATTGCCAGCATTATTAGCCAGGAAGATTCTAATAGCCTCAATTTGTGCAATCGGAGCAAATGATTCCTCAAAGTCAATACCTTCCTCTTGTCAGTATCCTTTAGCCACTAGCCTTGCCTTATTCTTCAGAACATCACCGTGCTAATCAAGCTTTACTTTGAAGATCCACTTAAGAGCAATAATCATAGCACAATCTGTAGCAGGTACTAATTCCCATACATCAAGACATTTCTGTTTTGACATTTTTAGGTTCGATCTTTGATAATACAGAGTTGAAGAAGCACCATAAGGCATCAGTAGTAAGTTGTTTACTAGTGGATACCGGGCGAGAAGGGTTCCCAATGATGTTGTCCAATGGATGATCATGTGTCCATTTTCTGAGATGTTCATATGGTTGTTGATAAGGAACTGATGTAGCAGAGTTGGGATCTTCTGGTGAAGATGTTTCTGGTATAGGTTCAGGGGAAAATATGTTTTCAAACGGAGCATCTTCGGGAGTTGCAAAGGGAATTTCTAGTTGCATTTCCATGATGTACATTTGAAGATTGAGGATTCGAGGATAATGATGAGTGATCAGCAACTGGCGCTTCTTGAGATAAGGAAATTGAAACGGATGGGCCATCATCATTGGTAGGATTAGAAGCAGCTACAATTGGTGGTGTGGAATTGTCATTAGCCTGAGGTTCATAGTATTCATCAAACATCGGATCAAACAATTTCTTCAAGTCTTCTTCAGATGGAGGTACATAAGCAACTGCAGGGGAGTGATTTTGTACAAGAGAAGAACTGATGGGACTACTTGACAAAAATTGAGGTGCGGGTCTAGAACTGGATTGTCCAGGAGCCGTTTGCTCAGTTAGCTCGTCGAACGTAATTTGAATAGTTTCCATAATGTCTCGGGTTCTTTTGTTGTAGATTCGGTAACCCTTCCGATTCGGTGCATAACCAACGAAAAATCCAATATCCGCCTTAGCTTTCAACTTTCCCAGATCTTGACCATCATTAGTTGGATAGCACAAGGCTCCAAACACACGAAGACAAGAAAGATCTGTTTTTCTGTTATGAACTAGTTCGTATGGAGTTTTTCCTTGAGTTGTATGAATTAGGGAACGATTTTGAGTGTAATATGCACTGGCAATGGCTTCAGCCCAGAGAAACATTGGAGACTTTGAATAAATTAGCATAGTCCTTGCGGCTTCAATAAGAGTTCGATTTCGTCTTTCAACAACACCGTTCTGTTGAGGAGTGCGTGGAACACTTCTTTGATGGCTGATTCCAATGCTTATATAAAACTGACTTAGTTCTTTGTTTACAAACTCATTTCCATTGTCTGTTCAGATGATTCTAACTATTTTATTAAGTCGAACCTGTAACTATTTAATAAGTTTGATGATGACATCGGGAGTTTCATCCTTTGACCTCGAAAACTTAACCCAAGTGAACCGAGAGTAGTCATCAACAACAACTAGAACATATTTCTTCCCATTTATAGTCTGCACTCTCATGGGTCCGCACAAATCCATGTGAAGGCATGAAGAACTTCTATGTTAGAGTTTGTAGGTTTGGGTTTATGGGCATACTTTGTACTTTTGCCCAATTGACAAGCCGAACAAAGATGATATTTTTTATACTTTAACCTGGGCAAGCCTCTTACGAGGTCCTTTTTGGAAAGATCATTGATGGTTCCGAAGTTCAAGTGATTGAGACGACGATGCCATAACCATGACTTTGTTTTGGATGCTTTTGACAATAGAAAAATTGGAGAAGACTTCATCATGTCTTCGATAGAGATGGTGTACAAATTAGTGCCATGAGTTCCCTTTAAAAGCTCAACACCGTCCAATTCTCTAATGAAGCAAGTGTGTTTTCTGAAGGCCACTTCAAGATCAGAGTCGCAGAATTGACCAACAGAGAACAGATTATGACAAAGACCTTCTACATAGTATACCCGGGAGATTACACTGTCACCAAATACATAATCTCCGTAAACCATAATTGCCCCAAAGTGGTCATTCCCAAATCTAACTGTCCCGAAGAACTTATTCACGAAGTTCTTGAGCCGTGAGCGATCTCCAGTCATATGCTTTGAACAACCTGAGTCCAAATACCACAGAACGATTTGTACGACCTGCAGTTGAATACAGACAAGTATGGATGACTGGATAATTTGGAACCCCATGAGAGAATGGGTTCCATTTGGTTAGTAAATGAGATTGGAACACCCACATCAGTAATAAAAGCTATGACATCATTAGTGGTGGAAACAAGACTAGTAGTAATACTGGGCCTATGTGAAGTATGACTACTTCTTAAGGGGATGATCCTACCAGTAGGTTTCCATTCCTTAGTGGGCATAGATCTATACCTTTTAGAGCAAAATTCGTTAACTTTGATATACGGCCAGTAGGTTTCCATTGATAACCCACATTATTGAATTTTCTCCCTGTAGGTTTCCAATAATTACTAGCCTTTTTCCAAATTGGCTTCCTGACTTCCTTAACCTGTTTAGCACTTATGACATTTTTGACTGGAGATTTAACAAATTTTTTTTAACTCTTTCACAACACATTCATGATAAATAACAGAAACCAAACATTCATTACATGTTTTGCAAATAGTATCAGAATTCGAATTAATTACAGTACACTTATAGCTAATACTAGAATCAACACGATTCGTCTTATTCAACTCAAACTTATTCTTCCTAGGGTGGTCTTCTACATTCTTCCCTTGATCACTCTTGGCTTGTGAGGTCCTATCTTGCTTTGTATTTCCTGGAGGCTTTGACCTGCTTACCTTAGTGTCACTGATTACTCCTGTAGAAGGAACGGTGGGAACATTAGTTGGTTTCACTACTTTCTGCATTCCTGGTCTAGAAGTGCTGGGATCTGAGATTCTAGGAAGCACATCGAAGGTCACATGCTTGACTTTAGGCATAGAACATGGCATAACTACACTATCTTTCCTACTACCAGATTTAGGACATATTGCTATTAAGCATTCTAGGAGTTCCTGAGATCGTTTGGCATATAAGCATGCATGCCCCACCGCATTATCAGGTGGTTTCTCTATCTTATCCTCTTTTACAATCTCACGGAAACATTCTAAATTATCCTTAAGGTACGAAAAATATGTTTGACATGAAAGTTCATTATTCCTAAGATGAGGGGGAATATACTTCACAGACATATCATATTTAGTACAAGCAGGCACCTTTGGTGCAACATTCTCATCACTGGTGATTGGCATTTTCCCTTATACCTGACTCTTCAGATTCTCAATTTCTTTTTGCAAAGAAGTCATCTTTTCATTGTTCTTGTCACGAGTGACCTTAATTGATTCATATAACTCTTTGAAACGCATTTTAACCTTTTCATTTTATGCTAGAAAACACTCACTTTCATGTTGTAATACATTAATGATGTTTTGAAGATGAAAATTCTGAGAATTCTGAGAATCTAAAGGAGGAGGCATATGGGAGCCAGTCACTCCATTCTTTTCACCCTTCAGATGGGAAATTTGGGCTTTCAACCTTTTGATCATGTTACAATGAGCTCGAATTTGTTCATCATGTTTGTTTATTTCAAAAACTGCATCAAACTCAGGAGCATCCGAAGATGTCTTGGAATTTGAGGTTTTAACATTTTCATTAAGGTGTTGATATTTTAATTGTAAATCAAGATATTCAACTTCCAATTTAGAAAAATGTCTGACCATGTTATCATGATCATCCCTTTCGATTTTCTCATGCAATTTTGAATTCATAGTCTCAAGCTCATTGACGCAATCTTGGGAGACTTTCAAAGCAACAGATGATCCATGAAATTGAGAAGTAGTAATGAAGTAATTTGTAATAGTGTAAAACACATCTTGAGCAATACATCTAGAAATCAAATTATCATTTAGGATATGAAGATTCTTTCTCTCAATCTCATTACTTTTGAGCTCACATTCATAATCTTTAACCTCGTTTTTCATTTCATTAAATATCCTTTTCATTTCCTTAATCTCTATATCTATGGCCTTTTGAAGACTCTCAAATTGTTCTTTTAGTTGTTTAAAGAAAGGCATGACCTCAGTTAAATAACATTCTTTTGTTTGCTCAAAGCCCCTTTCCCCTTCAGTGATTCCCGTTGGAGTGATTCTCTTCTTACATGTTTTCTCAAAGTCAACGAATAGTTGGTAAACTACATATAAGCTGACTAAGGTTTTGCTTTGAGTGGGAAGAGTTCTAGGCACTAAATGCATTGGTGTATTAGGTGGATACACAGTAGCTGGAGGCAATTTCCTAACGGGAGGATTCTTTTCAACAAGTTCATCAGCTTTTTTCTTGTCCATATCTTTCTTCCAAAACACTTGTTCAGGGGTTAATTGAGTCTGGGGTCTAAACTTATTGAATGCTATCCATTTTTCCTTAGCATAATTGGGGGGTTTAAATGTTATATTATGCTCTACACACCAAGGATCTTTTAGTTTCTTTTCCATTTTCTCTCTAGTGGCATCTTCTAATTTTCTATCCTCTTCAGTGCTTTCTACACAAGTAGGCTTTTGTTTAGGCTTAAGAATTTCATTACCATCATAGATCACCTTTTGAGCAGCTTTTGATTTCTTACCATACTCAGGATTTGGTTCCTCTACAAGGCTAGTACTATGCTCATCGCTTAACACTCTATGCTTAGTGATCATGTGAGCAGTCTGAATGGTGTTACCTTGTACGTACAACTTGTTTTCAAGTTTGTTTTTCAAGGTTTTTAGGTTGGAAAAATCATTTAAAAGTTTTGATTCCTTAGCATTGAATTCCAGTTTAAGCACTTTTACATTTTCTTGAAGTTCATGCTTTTGCTTAGCAGTTTTATTAAGTTTTTCTTGTAAGGAATTTAACTCTTGTTTTAATATTTCTTCCCTAAAATTACTTTTTCTGATAAGTGTACGCATTTGGTTATCCATCTCCTGCTCACAGGTAGTCAATTCAAACTTTGCAAGCTGTTCATATATAGCAACTTGTTCCTTATAGGTATTAAGTTTAGTGGTCATGGAATCATCAGGTGCATATTCAGTGTATTCATCAAATATATAGTCATCATTGATAGCAGAAGATGCATCACTTGGTACAATTATAATTTCATCTTGCTTCACATATTTGATCATATGGGACAACATTGCTATTACCCATATTTTCAATATCTGATTCAGTGGTTTCCGTTGATTGTACCTTGTTGTGAATCTTTTGCACATCAACCACATCATATAATTTTAATACCTCTGATTGGATGGATTCCTTGGAGGGACTGGCTTGTTGAGGTGGAGAGACCATTGGAGTGATATTAGCCATAACGATGGTTTGTGCCGTTGGTTCATCATCAACACCAGAATCAAATGCATCACAGTCTGCAACTTGAAGGACATTGGGATTGTTTCGAGCCACACCTTGCACTGGTTGTTCATCCACATCTGCATCATAAGTCTTGGCATTTCCCTCAGGAAGAAACAACAACTCTTCTTCATCCAACACTGCTCTATTGTCTGGAGCTTGCACCAGTAGCATCTTATCCCTGAAGTACTCTGCATTCTGTGGACGTTTAGGTTGAGTGCAGTTCCTTGCAATGTGTCATTCCCCTCCACAGTTGTAACACTTGATTGGCTTCCCTTGACCTTGAGCTATGATCATTCCTCGATTCTGATTGCCCACATAACCAGCTCCAGCTCCTACATTCCCATAACCAGTTCTAACACCTGCATTCCCATAACCAGGTCCAACACCTACATTCCCTTGTTCATTATGTGGAAGATAAGCATTATGCCTTCCTTGCACGTTTTGCACTACAACCCTTCCATCTTTAACAGTAGCATGATTTTGTAGATTGGATGTAGTTCTGATATGATTGTTGGTGTGGGGAGTGAGGTTTAAGTTTTGCTTAACCATTAGAGCCAGTTGATTTGCAAAGTGTTCCATGAACATGTCTGATGGCTTGTAACCTGGATCAGGAATGCGTTTGTGATTATTATCTCCAGTAGGTATAACTTGTGATGCTTTGGTACTTATCCCTACATTTGTGAAGAATGCAGTGAAATCATTTGAAGAGCTTGTAGCAGCAGCATTAGTGTTGAACTTTTCCATGATCATACATTCAAATGCAACATGCTTCTCATGTTGGAGTAAGTAAGCATACCGTTGCTCATAATTTGTGTGCCTAAGTCCTTTGTTCAATTTGACAGCAGTGACAAATTTGTGCCATTTAGGATTCATGTTGTTCACGAACTTGGAATTGAGTTGGATATTTGGCATTGTCATCTTGATATTCCTCATATCATTCACAAGCTTGTGGAATCTCACATAATATTCAGTAACACTTTCCCCTGGGTTCATTTTAAAGTTCTCAAAGTCATCATACAACTGAGATTCTCTATCTTTCTTAGTTAGTTCCGAACCAGAGAGAAGCATCTTGACATTATCCCAGATAGCCTTGGCTTCAGTGTTGTGATTGATCAGCTTGTAAATGTCTTTTGGCAAACCTTGAAGTATGATGTTTGAGGTTCTAATGTCAACATCATATCTCTTCTTCTCCTTATCATCAAGCTCATCATACATTCTTGGTCTATCCAAACCTAACACAACATTTCCATCAGTTCCAATTTCGATAATATCCCTGGTAGTTCCAATTTAAAATGGTCCTTCATCAATTGACTTAAGGATGTTAACCCCATTCTCTTTTCCTAAGCAATGCAGTCTGATTCTTTGAGCCCAAGAGTCATAATCTGTTCTATCAAGCATGGGAGGATGAGTATCGGATCCTGCAGCTTGAACGTCATCAGCAACGGAAGAAGTGATTGTAGACATGATTCCTAAGTACACGGGATTTTACTAGTCTTTGATTAAACCGGGAAATAGATTCTTTCACGGGATTTTACTAAATCAAGAGAAAACCGTAAAACTTATCACAAGGAAATGACAAATCTCTAAGGACAAGTCGCACAATTGACAAACCGCTTCAGTCAAATCGCAGTGTGAACAAACCGCTTCTGTCAAATCGCATTCGAACGAATCGCTTAATACAAGTCGCTTCAACAAACCGCTGTATCAAACCGCTTTACAAAAATTGCTTGATGTCAAATCGCTTGAATCAAACTGCTGTATCAAACCGCTTAGCACAAATCGCAGAAGACAAACCGCTTAGTTCAAAACGCTTTGGGACAAACCGCTTAGAGCAAAACGCTTATATCAAAACGCTTAGATCAAATCGCATATGACAAACCGCTTATCTTGACAAACCTCTAGGGAACACAAGTACTTCCACTACTTTGTCCTTTTTGTCTCTTTGTCTCAATACTCAAACCGCTTAAATTGATCAACTCACATACACAAACCGAATATAACAAGTATCAAACCGCATATAACTTTTAATCAAATCGCATGCAAGAACACTATCCGAGACTCAAACCGCTTCTATGAAACTTATCAAAAACTACACTTTTTCAATCCAAAACACTACAACCAAGATGATTGACGCCTTCCAAATCAAAACCTAAACACTTATGATGATTCTAAACACAAAAGTACTATCAAAATTCAAACTTTAACACTAAATATGATCCAAATGATGAAAACTACTCCAAGCTCATTCAAACCCAAAAACCTATGAAAACCACTAAGAATCTAAGAACATATAAGATAGATGATCAAACCATGGCTCTTGATACCAAATGTAACATATTGGTTTTCACAAACATATAATCATAACATCAAGGATTCGAATGAGTAGAGGTTTTAGAGTGAGAAAGTGAAGAGAGTTGGGAACTTTAGTGAGACAAAGAAAAATGTATATTGAAAGCTCCAACCCTTTGCCTTGCTAGGCAAAGGGTATTTATAGGTTCTTACATGAAACACCTTCTACGGGCTGTGGATCAGGCATACAGTGGGTAAAGACCCGTCCGTCCTCCACGGTGTTACATAACTAACTACTAACTATCACTAAGTGACTACGACTACGAGCTTTCTAACGAATACATATACTTGAGGTGACCGAGTCTTTAACTACCGGATTTTCTAAATCCTAACAAATAAAGTTACACGTAAGAATAAGCCTTATTCGTAAGAATAAAGTCTTATTCATAAACAATTCCAGGTTTACGAATTTCTTTCCAAGAAATCCGTAAGTCAGTGTAGTTGTCTTATTCGTAAACACTTTGTTTGCTTATTCGTAAGAAATATTCTTATTCATAAACTTTGAAAACCTTGTCAATCTTTTCGAATAATCCACTTGTTAACAAAAACATCCATTCATTGATTACAATTCAACTTAGATATCATTTAGAACACAATAATGACATTTAAACACATTTCACATTCACAAAAACCTTATTCGTAAAATTCCTTAAACCCTAAAACCCTAAAGTTTCTAATAAGGAATCTGACTAACTGATTAAATCATAGTTTGCTTCAGAGTGTTCATAGAGTCTGAATGAGAGATCCTAAACACATTTTAACATCATTTGTCCACAGAATCAAAAGATTCAAACTGAACATGTTCATAAACCCTAAATCTTGGATTTTGCACTTTGTGATGATTCTGGTTTAATTAAACGTTAAAACCATGTTTATTATCACTCCCTAACACTTTCTTGTTCATAAGCAAACATCAAAACACAGCAGAATCAAAATCCCTAAATGGGCGTATGAACCCTAAAATCCAAAATCTAACAATTGATGTTTCTGGGTATAAATACTTGATGAAAATAAGTCTATATCATTGTTTTAAACATTTCTCAATCACAACTTTCCTAAAAAACACAGTCATTTGAAAATACCCAATTCGTTCATATGAACGAGTACAAAAAAACACCTTTTATGGAAAACTGATCCGTTGGATCATTGTGATTTCAAAAACCATTTTTAGTAATAAACATTGAATCATTTTGGCACTTACAGATTTTTGAAAACAGCAACGGATTGAATGATGAAATTTGGGTCGTGGATCTTAGTTGGTGAGAGAGTAAATGCTTGAGTTGACATGCATTCAATGCATTTGGAATTTGATTTTGTTAAAAATTGTTTTCAAAACTTCCACATTTAGTCCCTTAACCTCAAAAAAATTTCAACCAAGATCCATTAACTCACATTATGGTAAACAAGAGATCATTTTAGCAAGAAACTTGACAATACTCTCCCCTTGACTTTTTAAATACTGAATTTTACAAACTTTTGAGTCCGAGGAGGGTATTTAACAATGATATTAAACCAACACATTTGTAAAACGACATATTTTTGGTAATGTGCAAGTACAAAGTTTTATGAAACTTGTAAAACTTTGTAGTTTAAACGTAGTCTTATTCGTAAACTCAAGACTTATTCATAAAGTACCTTACTCATATGATAAATCTTATTCGTAAAGTGTTACTCGTAAGTTTTATCCTTATTCGTTAGAATAGGTTAAAAACCAAAATCTTTCAAACTTGTCCAAGTTAGAAAGATATCCACAAGTTGCAGTGTTTAACAAGCTTATCCAAGCAAGAGAAACACTGAGTCACAAATATCTTTGACGATTTTGAAGAAGATTCCTTATTCGTAAGATTGCTTACTCGTAAACTCTTGCCTTATTCATAAAGCTTAGTCGTAAGATTAGGGTCTTCTTATTCGTAAGAATAGGGTTTAGGTTACTCGTAAGATTAGGGTATTATGCTTATTCGTAAACATACCGGAAATGACCAAAACGAATTTTTAAGCTCTAAAACGCGTTGTACACTTGAATCTTTTTGATGAAACAGCTTCAATAACACTTGAATAACAAGAAAGTTTTGAACTTTAACACCCAAAGTAAATTTTGTGCTTATTCGTAAAAGTTGATGATCAACAAGAAACGAGTGCAAAACAGTAAGAAACACGTAAACTTTCCAACTTTTTGCCAAAAATAAGACTCTAAACACTATAGTAACCTTAAAACTTTCAAAGTTTTAAGATTGAAGTGCTAAAATCAAAGTTTACGCGTAATGAATGGTGATGAACGAGAGAAAACTTACATATAACGAAACAAACTTCAACAAAAATGTTTCAAAAAACTAGATGGCGATTGATACCACTGTTAGGTCACCATAATATGAATACACAAGTATGTTAAGATGTAATATATAAAGAGATGAAGGAGAGACGGTCGTATTCTTTCACACACACGAATAGAAAATGATAAAGCATAAATGAAAGAACCAACACCCTATTAAGAGAGTTTACATAGTATTTATAGGAAGGGAACTAGGGCAACACTTCTAGTCCCTTCCTTGTTTAGTTTGGGCCTAAGCATAGGCTCATGGGCTTACTACATAAGCCTAACACTAATTACAAACATATAAGCCTTAATTAGCAACCTATTACAATATTAATGACTGACAGTTGAATAATAGTTACACGTAATCCCAACAGATAAAGAAGGTATTGGATTTTCAAAAACTAAGAAAACCACTTCGGAGTGTCTATGTAAATCAATATTGGGTGGAACGATGAGGTTGTAGATGTTATGCCTTTATCTCGTTCAAGTCAGGTAATTCACACTCAAATAATGCTTAAAATTAATCGAAAAGCATTGTTTTATACCTTTTTTTATGCTTCAAACTCGTATAAGATGAGTACATATTTATGGCAGAACTTGTGCATGCATAAAGAGTTTGTCAGTGGTAGACCATGGGTTAATAGGAGACATCAACCCAGCATTATTCATGGAAGACACCTATTACGGGTCGTAAAAAATGAATATATCAATGAGGGAATTTAGCAAATGTTTTGAAAATGTGGAAGTGGCTGACGTTAACTCTATTGAGTTACATTACACTTGGAATCAAAAACCAAATGGTGAATTTGCATACTGAAAAAAATTGATAGAGTTATGGCCAACATCGGGTTCTCTAATGATATCCTAGGTGCGTATGCGATTTTTCAACTCTATAGAATATCTGACCATGCTCCTGCTGTTTTGAAGATTCACAAGGTGAGTTAGAAAAAGCCTAAATCATTCAAGTTTTTTTTTTTAATTTCCTCTCATATAAGTCGGAGTTCATGCAAGTGGTTACGGATCAGTGGGGTATCAATGTTAGTGGTCACAATATGTTCGTCTTGTTAAGAGGCTTCGTGGCATGAAAAGCCTCTTCATAAATGATTACATGACCAGGAAATATTCATGATAGGGTCACTAGGCTTCGAAAAGCTTGATGAGGTACAAAGTGCTTTAGCCATAAATCCATCTTCTACTAGTTTACGTAAAGAAGAGGTTGTATACCTCAATGCTTTTACTCAAGCCACGTTAGACGAGGAAAGATACTTTAAGCAAAGGTAGAAAGTTGAATGGCTTCAGGCCGGGGATTCCAACTCGGGATACTTTCACCGTTTGGTTATAGCGAAGGTTATTATAAGTCGTATTGATTTCATACATGGTCATGATAATATTTTATACGAGGGGAACATGGTGCCTAATATATTTGTGGATCATTATAAAACATTTTTTGGGAGAGGAAGACCTTGTTTCAGATTTAAACATACAAGATTTATTCATGCCCATTATTAACAATGATAAAGATACATTTATGATTAGGCAAGTTACCAATGAGGAAATTAAGGATGCAATATTCAACATTGGGAATGATAAAGCTCCGGTCCGGATGTGTTTACTTCCATTTTCTTTAAGAAAGTATGGGATATGGTAGGAGATGACATGTGTAATGCGGTGAAATATTTCTTCTCTAATGGGCAGATTTTACGCGAGATAAATCATATGATCATTACATTATTTCCATATCGACTATGTCTCAGATAAATGGTTATCGTCCTATTTCGTGTTTTAATGTTATCTATAAATGCATCAGTAAAATTATAATTAACCGAATTAAGGATGGGCTTGATGATGTGGTTGGTGTGAACCAACTCGCTTTTATTCCGGATCGAAGTGTTTCGGATAATATTCTTTTAACGCAAGAGCTTCTGCATAATTACCACTTGAATCGTGGTCCTCTTCGATGTGTGTTAGGTTCCCATATTAGTAACACAAGCATCAATATAAGAAAGGAGATGAAGGAAGGATCGGATGAACACACACACACTCTACGCGTAGGATATGAGAGAAAAGTTAAGCATAAGTGAAATGTAAATGTGAACAACTGATGGATCTAGGACACTCTCCTTGTGTCAATGATATTTTGTATGATATTATCAAGCAAGCGGAATTTACTTAAGTAATACTTTAGAAGACGAATTATATGATGTATGAGAATAAACACAAATAAACACAAAACTCAAGCTCCAATATTATTAATGAAATAATACGAGTGATCTAGACTTATCACTAGGGTTACACCTTGAAGCTTTCGTAGGTAATATTGTAATGTAATACGTACCTAAGACAATAACCTAGGATCTTCTTTTATACAACAAAGAGTCCTTTACAAGATAAGTATAAAGTTACCATAATAGAATATACACACAATCTATTCTATACTTATCTAGACGCGTTTAACCTTATCATAAACTGATAGCAGTGGTAATAAAGAACTTGCAGTGGGAATACGTTTCCACTGCTAGTGTTAAACCAAGCAGTGTAAACCACAACTATCCGTGGTAACGGATTATTCCCAACAACAACCAACTCCCAAATGGGAGTTTACAAGATTATTTATAGGAGGGAACTAGGGAAGCACACCAAGTTCCCATCCTTTCCTTATTGGGCTTTGCATAGGCTCATGGGCTTTCTACATGAGCCTAGCCTTGATTACTAACATAAAAGCCTTAATTAAGCTAACTATTACATATTAATTACTAACACTTGAATTCAAGTTTAGGAGTGATTCCAACAATCTCCCCCTAAGTGTTAGTGATTTATGATGAAAAACGTTGTAGTTGCTGATGTAATAGTTGCTTTGACGTCTTCTGACATTTTTCTTTCTTGTGAGAAGAAGTGCCTTGATTCGAACAATCTCCCCAGTGTAGGGAAATTGTTTCCTTTGAAGTATTCTGCTTTGACGTCATCATTTTATTTGTTCTTTGATCTTGGTTCTTTGTGATGGAAGTGATAGTATGTTGTAGTTGTCTGCATCAGGTCCGATGTTGCTCCAGTGTCTCCACGTCTTTTTCCAACATGCTCACACGCTATTTAACGTTGGATTTTAGTACTGATATAGTTCTCTTAGTCTTTAAACTTTGTAGATTCTTTGACTTTGACGAAGAATCATTCTGACTTTGTGTTGCCTTTTGAGAGAACTTCAATTAGTAATGTTGTAGGTGTAAGCATGTGGAGAATTTGCACGATCTTTTCCACCCGCAAGCATCCATATGAAGAAAACATAAAACATGGGTTAGAAATAATCCAGCGCTTACAAGTTTGAACTTCGAGAGTGTTAACAACATAGTGTAAAAACACAACTCTAATTCTCACAAAGGCTGTTCCTGAACTGGAGTCCCACAAGTGAGATAACGCGATGTACCAAAATACATCTACAGTTCAGATGAGCCGCTGAGGTACACCGAAGCATCACCTCACGACTGTAGACCGTTTGAGACACACTAAGCGTAATCCACGGGGAGTTACCGAAGTGACCTGCTGTCAGGGCTGTTTGATGTTAACCCTGGCAGGAGTTTCCATTCAATCACTGAGGATCACATGTGTGAACCTATCATAAATGTTCTCGACAGATTGCTAAGATCTGTGTAGGACTTGATAATGTATCACTTGCGTCCTTATTGTTGAACGACAAGTGATGAAATGTCAAGTGCACCTAAGAGATCTTTTGATGAATCTCGTGACTCTAGACTCAATAGTGCGCTTTGGTTTCCTAAGCGGAGACTAGGGAGAGGATCTCCTTCTTTAATACCAGCAATCTCTAAGAGAAAGCCGATAGTTTACGTAGGGTTCCCTGTGAGAATGAAACAAGCTTATGTTGAGAGAAACTTGAGTGGTTAAGAAGGTTTAGTGCATGCGTCACTGGGTCCATGACGACTTTTAATCTTCAATACCGGTGTCATCAAGTGGCAACCAGTAGCATATGAATTAAACCCGGTGTCTGCCCTAAGTTGAATAATCTGGAGGGCTATTTCTTTTCACCCTTTTCTTTTACTTTTCCTTTTAATTCTTCAACTCCTTCTTTCTCCGATTCTCATTTTCTCCTTTTTATAATCATACCTAAGAACTTCTAGATTCTAACTATTGGTGGTGTCCTTGGGTAGATCCCTCCGGCTCTGGCGGATCATAGGACGGTTATTCCTAACCTTAGTCACCTTATCACTCCATGACTAACCTATGTTACCATAAAACCAATTTCTCTTGAAATTCTCTCACAGTGGTTATGAGTAAAAGCATTTTGTACCACTGTTGAGAGTTTAGGATTTTGCAGAAATACTCCCCCTCCACACGTGCTTAAGTATTTTGACAGAAATCTGCACTGTGAGGGAAGAGCGCGCAATTATGAATTGATCAACTCAAGATAGACAATTCCCCGTGAGACACGGTTACATTGCATATTTAAAGAGTTACATTGTCAGCTTTTAGGTGACAACTAGCTCTAATAACTACCTTGAAGGTGTGGACAAACCTCGAAAGGTTGTCAAACCCGTCAAAGTTCATGTCTACCAATAGTTTTTAGAATGGTACATTCTACTCGGACAAGTCCTTTGCGAGACACGTTTACATTACTAGCGAACTAGCTTGAAATTATTACCCGTCCCGAACAAGTCTTTTCGAGTTACTAACCTTTAAGATCTCGTCAATTCATTGGTTAAGTCTATAGCACAACGATTCATTAGCAATTCACAACATATTTCTTATCACATAATTTTTCTCCCCCTCAAAAATGGCATATAAATGTGATTTTTGACGAAATTTTGATATCGAATATGTCCATTTCGAGTTTTATGGGAAGATTACCACGAAGAACAATTTGTGAACAAAGTTTTAAGCAAATACTCCCCCTCAACAAGTAATATAAACTTTTGAGGTTTTGAAAATCATAAGGGGAAGTACTTGTTCTTTTGAGCAAAACTTTGAAAAATGAAAGTTTTGATTAGTTTTACTCAAAAGTAAGAAGCTTTCGCTCCTTTTATAGGATTGTGGCACTGATGCGTACCACAGGGTCCTTTCATTACAAGTACGAGTTGTACACTGTTATGTGTGCACAAGCCATTGTCAGATTAAAAACATACATCCAAATCAATATAATAATGAAATAAATCAAGGGGTACCAGGAGAATCCGTTAGTCCAGCAATAACTCCAGGAATGCGTTCTGGACGTTGATAGCCTGTGAGAGATATGCTTGGACGACCACCTACGAAGTTCTCCAAAGTTCTGATCCGATCCCTTCTGAACAACCTTTCATCGATGCGAGTGATGATCTTTCTAACATCCCGTCTTTCCCTCGAATTCCATCTCTTTGGTGACCCAATGCCGTCATGAATCTCTTTCAACCTGTATGCTAACCCGTCCCTAACTTTCTTCAATGTGTGATCCCTAAACTTATGAAGCTCTTTGCACGCCATGAAGCAGTTGTGGTGTAGTTCACTGATGTAGACTACCCCAAACGGTTTCTTGATAATAGTGTGCTGAGCAAGTCGGTTTATGTCGGGAAGGTGTAGCTGAGGTTTAGTGAGATTAACACGTTTCTGATAAGATTCTACGACAAGTTGTATGTCTTCTACACGTTCTTGGATCACTATGCTTCTAATGTAGATGAGTAATGACTTGATGTATTCGCATTGGACAGTTTTGGAGAAATGTCGCATTCGTCCTTGCACCTTAGCGAGATACATATCTTCAATGTCATTTAGCGACAGTCTCGGGAAATCCGCTTCACAGAAGTCATAGTCCTCTTCGTCTTGTCGTTTGACCACAATGTTCTTGAGGAATGTGTAGTCCCACTTTGACGACAGAGTAACATGCTTAATTGCAATGATCCGTTTGTCACTAAGCACTTCCTTTTTAGACGTAAGAACCTGGCAGCTTCTGTAGAAGATTCTTCGGCGTTCAGGCCAATGATGAATCCCATACATCGCATCAAGGTCATACTTTTCCACTTTGGCAGCAACCATATGTGAGGCTTCTTCCTCGATGGCTGGATTGTTAGAATAGATTGTTGCTGGAAAAGGAAATGTGAGTAACGTAGCGTACTTCCTTGTAACATCGCTACCGTGTAGAAGAAATTAGAGGTCATTGTTGAAGAAGTAACGGTATGGAATTTGAGGTTGATCCGGTCGGCCAATTGTTGGTAGAGGTCTGGTCCAGTCTGTGTAGTAGGGAGCTTTGTCTTGTCTTGTGAAGTCAATGTTAGCTTCAGGATTGAGCCATTCGATATTGTTTGACATGGCTCGGGCAATGTTGTCGAGATGGTATTCGACTTTAATTGCACTTTCTGAGCTGTCTTTAAGCAGTTGGAAGGCATCATTCTTAATTCACCTTAGCTCAGCCTTAGTCATCTTCTTCACTCTAAACTGTTCTTGTATAAACTTTACATGCTCCATAGTACGGACATCTACCATTTCTTGACCTTCAGGTAATGAGGGAGTAGCATCAACAAGTGTAGAAAACCAGTCATATTATGCGGTGTCATCTTCGTCTAGCCATGAGACAACATTAGTCTTTGTCTTCATCTTCTTTGGCTTTGAGGAGGATGCTGGTTTCTTTGTTGTGGCGGGAGAGATGGGTTGTTGTTGGGGCTCTGGGATCTCTTCATCGTCACCACCAGTGTATTCGAAATGATCACCGGTTTTCTCTGTGGATGGTGGTAACTTAGAGTCTTGAGGTTTATCAGCAGCAGAACGTGGAGGAGATCGTCTCTTGGTTGGAGTCCTTTGGGTTGGTGGTGGCATAGAGGAGGGTTCACCAGACTTCTTCTTGCGTTTCGATTCTTTGTCTTTATCCGCATCATCATCGTCTCTAGGACGCTTAGCCGTTTCAGCTGCCACTCTGCATCCCTTTTTAAGTTGGTAATCCAGCAATGCTTCAAATAGTTTACCTTCGTCAGAAGTAAACGTTCCATATCGTTTTGACATTTGGAGTACAAGCTTGGAAACTAATTCTGCATTAGATAAAGCTGTAGGCTCAGTTGGGTTGATGGTAACAGTTAAGGGCGTTGATCTGATTGTTTGTTTGGCCAACTGCATGAGATTCGGATAGAGTTGTCTGGTGAACATCTCTTTTGTCACTCATGGGACGACGTCGAGAAGAAACTTGTGAGTATATTCTATAGCCGTCTTCTTCATTTCCCTTTGGAAATCTCCTTTGAGAAGCTTCTGGATATGCTCCCTTTCACTCAACATCTCGTTTATCCCGTCTTGTAGAAGATTGATCCTGTCAGCGAGTTGATTCAACTTTTTGTTGGTCACGTCTTTCTTCCTGACTTGTCTGACAGCTTTGACAATCTTTGTCTTAGCTCGGGATATCCAAGAGTCGGTTGGTTTCTTTACTGACTTGGATGCAGATCTGGTTGTGCCTTTGGATGATGGAGGTGAAGAGTGAGAAGACGAGTCTGATGATGATGAGACATGAGGAGGCTCAGGGTCCTTTGGTGGCTCAGAAGTTAGTTCCTTGGAGCGTGCTGGACTATCTAGAAGAAAATCATCATAATCAATATTGTCATCTTTTCCAGATTTAGCCAGTTTTTCAGCCTTAATCCTGGCTTCTTCATCTGCTTGAGCTTGAGCTTCTTTTTCTGCATTTACTTTAGCTGCAACCTCAGCATTTTGATAACGCTACACGCGTCGTTCGGGGTCAAAGGAACTTCCTTTTCTTCGAGCAAGTTTTATAACACCCTAGGCAGTGAACCTAATCGTTGTAGTGTAGTATTAGGGTAAGCCACGGGTGTTGATATCGTTCTCTAGGGGAATAGGAATGCTAGTGAGAAGTTACTACGCTAAGGTTGGGGTTGAGGAAGATTATTTTTTTATCTTTTTTATGTTTTTTAGGAAATGGAAAGGTACGAATCTCGGGGTTTGGATTTGGGGGTTGGTATTGCTACCGATTACTCTACTTATCTAATTATCTAATCTAAGGTGTATGTAGTCTATGTCTAATTATTGTGTACTCGTATGATAGTTTAAAGATGTGTTTACTTAGGTTTTACTACTCCTTAATTATCTCCTATTGGTGGTTGAATTGTCACGTCCTTATTCTTAATTGCGTTGTGTGTCTAAAGTTGTAGGGTATGCGTTTCTCCCTAACTCTTTGAAGTTACCAAAGGGTCTCATCTACAAAATACCACTAGGGATCATAAACTCTAACTCTAAGGCCTCTTTGGATAGTTTAGCTTACAACCGCTCAAGGTGCTATAACCTAAGGTTCACAAAGATTAATCAAGCATTAAGTACACAACGAATGACCTATCGCATTACTAGATCATTAACAATTAAGATAAGAGACAACCAATCAATATTCAATAATTAAGTTTCATATTCCCTAAGCAAACACACAAATAAATTAGCCGGACATGGAGAACATGCAAGCATACACACAAATAATCAAAGACATAACTGTATTAATGAAGTAAAACACTTATCTTGATGTAAGATAGGGTTTGGAACCCTAAAATACTGTACAAGACAGCCTTGGTTCGGTTTAGGTTTTTACTCCAAAAGACTACACACAAATACTGAAAAATTCGGATTCTATATATAAGATTACATCTGCGACGGCGTCACCTTATGTTTTGTGACGCCGTCGGATCGCCGTCATTAGGGTTTCGTCTTGGCCACGTTAGACTTGCGACGGCATCACCTTGTGCTTGTGACGCCGTCCTCTTCAGCTTCTGACGCCGTCTGGATTGAATCTAGGCCGTCTGAGCTGCGACGGTCTACTCTTTTATAACTTGACGTCGTCACTTGAAAATAAGAGTTTTGGCTTCTGTTCCGTCACAAAATCCTCCGACGGGGTCGCAGTTAAGCAGTGACGCCGTCACCTTGTGTTTTCAGCAGCTGGAGTGTCTCGATTCTTGACTTTGGCCATTTTCTTTGTATATCCGCGCCTTTTCGTCCAAATAAGTGTCATTACAGCAATTTGCCTTCAAGAGACCTAAAAAGTGAAAAGGAACGATATTAAGTAATAACGGATACAAAAGTGATCAAATAAGGGCTTAAACGACCCCTCAAAAAGGTACATTTTAAAACCTTATCAAATATCCCTACACTTGGTATTTGCTTGTCCTCAAGCAAATGTGCTTTTAGCCAATTAATTTATAAGTTAGGGGTCATGAAGCATTGGTTTAAAACAGTCCACAACACATATAAGCCCCGCAAAAGTCATAACAAGCACGGATATTACATACTAGCACCTCACATGGGGTGTTTGGATACTCACATCTCTCTCGGGTGTATATGAAATATAACAAGTTGAAAATGGAAGATAAACACTCATTAACCGGTCCTAGTACATAGATTACCATAGGCTTGAGAATAGATCAAACCTCCATCGCTTTGGCGTAAGCACCTAGGAAAGACTATCAAAGAGGTCTTTAAAGGGTTGTAATGTTAGGCTTACGGTAGGGAAACAAAGGGTTTGGTGGGATAGGCTATTTAGTGGTGGCAAGTCAAGAATCTTTATGTTACAAGCATACGAAGAATGGCGTTGCTAAGCCAAGACTCGACACTCTAGACTCTAAATAACTGAAACAAACAAACATAAATTTAAAGGATAGATGTAGGATGGTAGCCCGTATGTATTTTTTTTTATTATTTTTTATTTTTTATTTTTTTTAACACTCTATTTTTTTTTTCTTTTTCTATATTTTTTTTTTCGATTTTTTTTTCATACACTTTTACTCTACCATCCTCTACGGTAACATCAAAATGATAGGGATTTATAGGCACATCCCTACACTTGAGTTTTTATTACTCTAATACTAATTTGACCCGAATTGAAAAGATCAAAAACACTTGGGGTATGTTATTACGCAAATTAGGGAAATTAACGTTCCCTTTCAATCATTTTATAAACTTTAACTTTTTCCCATGAGTCTCAATCGTCCCAAAACTGTGTACAAAGGATATGACTCGACTTAGCAACTCATGCAAGCAACCAGATAATTGAACTAAGGGTTTAAGGTGATAACAATAATGCACTAAAAGTGAGTGCATACAGGGTAGGCTAAGGCGATTTGGGTGTATATTTGGGGGTGGGGTGTAAACAATGCTCTTCATTGATATTCCGGAAAAACCGAAACATCACGAGAACCGCGAAAAGGATAGGCTCTAAGGGGTTAACTAGGGGTATCGTGTACTAAAGATGAGTACAACGCAAAGGGTGCGGGGGAATTACTCAACCGATGTGGAAGAAGTAATTATATTACGGGTATCAAACAAGGGTTATCCTAATGCCTCTTATCATTTAGTTATTCCTAACTACACAAGTGTAGTCTTACTAGCTATCTCGGGATGCATCACAAAACAAGTTCTAGAATCTAATATACTACCGGTTTACACTCTAAGCATTAAAGATGAATGCTTTAATTCCTACTAATCTAAGGGCGATCCTCACATTTTGGGTGGAATTTAGGTGGTAAAGGGTTTTTGTGCTAGTCATGCAACTTCCTATCCGTGAGACGCTTTTGTTAGGACTAATGGCCCACTCCTATATATCATGAAAAATTTTAAATTTGGTGCCAAAATTACCCTAACCGACATTTTCTCATGGTTTATTACACAAATACAATTGGACAAAGCAAATAATCAAGGATAAGCATAGTTTCAAAGTTCCCGTTTTATTTTCCCTCCCTACACTTAAACTGAACATTGTCCCCAATGTTCCCCGAAAGTATCAAAGTTATCATAATGGAAGGTAATTAAAAACGAAAGAAACTAGTACTCCCCTGATTAGCTCGGTAGGATCCGTGTGTGAAGTAGTGGTTAAATCCTTTCCAAGAAAAATGTATGCGTGAAAAGTTCCTTCCAATCTTTTGTTTCTTCTTCTTTATAAATAAAATCTGCACATTTGAAGAAAACAAATGAAACCTTCGCGTAAAATTGGCGGTAATAATATATATAAGACTCGATTAGACGAGGATATAATGCTTGTGGAATGGATGTTTACAGAATTTCTGGAAAATTAAGACCTGGAAAATTCCAAAAATTTATAAGTAGCTCAGAAAACGAGAAAAAAGTAATCTGTTGTTTTTACTTCTTCCTGACGCCGTCAGGTTGCAATCCTGATGCCGTCAGGTTATCCTGACAAAAACTGGTATGCGATTTTCTGAAAAAAATTCTGGAAAATTTATATCTTTAGAATCTGGAAAAATTTCTGCAAAACATCCATTATGACTCGATACAAGCATTTGACTCGAACAAACACACAAATATATCTTTAATTGAATTGTTATTCTCATGTTTACGTTTCTTTTTGTCAGGACCGATTAACATAAGATTTATGTGGTTTTGGAGGTCGGGGTTGGTGGAAGAAGATGAAGATCTTCATCCTTTTAGTGAGAGAAAGTTAGAGAGAGGGAGGAGAAAACAAAGGTTTTATTAAGAAACACACACAATACACTTAACCAAATGATTCACCTCACCCCTCATGGAGAGTCATGAGGGGTATTTATAGGCTCTATCTTTGCCACTTACACGATACTAGTCCCTAAGGGCAAAGTATACTACGCATCTAGTCCATTTCACGTAAGTGACGTTATCTTTAGAAAAAGCGAGGCTAACAATCTCCCTCCAAGATAGCGTCACACGTGAATGGTTACAATGAGACCTATAAATACAAAACAAAGTAAATTACAATAGTAATGAACAATGTTGACTTCCTTGAAGTGCAGAGTCTCTGTAGTCTAGATACTGAGGCAAACTTGAAGTTTTCCTTTCCGATGACCTCGGCAAATGATCTTCTTGTAGCTCTGAACTTCAATTGTAACGGTCTAGTTAGGTTATTACTCCCTCCTAACTAGTGAGCCTTTTTTCTTTCTTTGCTCCCTCCTGAACCGACAACACTCTTCCAACACGTCTTTAATCTTCAGACACGCAGCGGAGAAAGTAAACTCTTGAAGCACAATGGTTGTCGTTCTGGGAACATCAACATAACTCACTTAGTATTGCATCCAAGTTGGTAAAAAAACCTCGATGTACACACACTACTTCTCCTTCTTCGGTCTTAAGCACAAATCCCTTCGTAATCCAATCACGGAAGATGAAATACCAACTTCTCCCCCCTGATGGTTGTGAGCTATCGGAATCATCATAATGTTGCGTACATGCCATATTACCTTCTTCTTGATGCAATGTTAACATCATAGCTTCATCAAAATTCTGTGAGAATATGTCGCAAAAATACTCTCAATAAACTTCTCTCAAACCAACCAGAAAACGAACCTCCTTAGAATTCACCGGCTAATAGTAATGACCACATATGGAGGAAACCCGATACGACTGACTTGAAAAGGAAGCAAACATCCCAACTTGTGACTTGCTGCTTGTTCTAAATTTTTGACCAATCCACAACTACGTGTGACACTGAGCACAACAACGTAACTCCTTAAAGTGATGGTTACACACTGTGAGCACTACAACGTAACTCCTTTCCAGTTATAACCAGATTGTCAAATTTCATAATGTGCTCCAACAAGTTATCTTGAGACATGTATCCAACCAACCATCGTCTCAAAGATAAAGAAGTCCACCCGTGAAATATCACTTCAATTTCGCATCAATAATACCGTACAAAAACTCCGTAGCCATTTTTTCAATTATCGTTCAAGCCGTGAATTTATGTATCCCTCCGTGAAATTTTTAACCAAAATTACCAACACTTGACCAAATGCACTTAATGATTTGTATCCAAAATATTTTGTTAAAATAATTCGGATAAACAGTATTTAGTAACATCCAAAGTGCATCAACCCATCATATTAGATGTTGATCCAGCCCATTAATCTTGATGCATCAATCCATTATATCACAAGGACAACTAACCCGGCCCAATATCATTAGATATTCACTCGGCCCATCAAACAATTCCCATATGGTTAGATATAAACGTTGATACATTTACCCTATCCCTATTTTATTTATCATAAGTAGTACGCCTACCACTCACCAAACTCAGTTTCCAAAAACTGATCTTATATCTCATCAAACTCTTCATCCCAACAAAAGAATCTCAGTCTTACATCATCTCACACAACTCATATCTCAACCGCACCTTTAACATAATATTATCATTATGGTTCGAGTCAAGAAGAAGACTTCAAGATCCTATGGGTCTCGGGTAGGTTTAATGATATGTTTTCGTTTTTGTTTTTGGTGTTAAACGAGTCTTAGAAAAGATATAACATACTTGTTATAATCTTTCTTGAAAGATTCGGATATTATCACAGATCCGTGAGGATGATGAGTCAATTGTAACAATCTATAAAGGTTGCAAAAAAATTGAGTCGAATCTGAGATTTATCAAATGAATAGATGTGAGTTGGGGAGTGATGGTAAGGGTCCTTTGATGAGTCTAGATGTAGGTAAAGTTTTGGATTTGGAACTTGTGGACTGATGAGGTTCATGAGACTGAAGTCGAGATGTTGTTATTTTTTTTTTTTTGTATATGGTATAAGTTTGTCGATGTGGTCAAGGTCATTTTTACGCGTAACATTTTTCCATTTCTGCTCATAAATTTCTTACGCGTAACATTGCTTATGCGTAGGCATACGCGTAATATTGCTTATGCGTAGCCTATTCTTACGCGTAAGCCAAGACTTATGTGTAAGAGCATATGCGTAACCTTTTCTACGCGTAACTTCACAGCTACGCGTAACTTTCACTGTAGATATTCCTTATGCGTAAGTTTAGGGTTTTGACCCTTTGACTTTTTTTCCGGCGAGATTTTCCGACTGATTTCTCCGTTCAGCTTCATGAAAGACTCAGAAAATGCATAAAAAACTGCTTCTTGATGCCCAGTTGACCATGTTTGACCACAAAAGAATCTTACTTTGACCACAACTATTTCACTGAAATGGTACCAAAAAGTCATAGAAAATGATGGTTTACAATACTGTTTGGACAAAAATCTTTTTGACACAAAACATATGTAAAACAATGAAAGACCATGTGACTTTTGAACCAACAGGACACATGTTAAAAAACTGTTTACCAGAAAATACGGAAAAAAAATTTCCGACCCACAAAAATAGTACAAAACAGTAAAAAACATGTATCAAAAACCAACATAAATCAACACAAGATAACCTTGGCTCGTTATACCAATTGTCAGGACCGATTAACATAAGATTTATGTGGTTTTGGAGGTCGGGGTTGGTGGAAGAAGATGAAGATCTTCATCCTTTTAGTGAGAGAAAGTTAGAGAGAGGGAGGAGAAAACAAAGGTTTTATTAAGAAACACACACAATACACTTAACCAAATGATTCACCTCACCCCTCATGGAGAGTCATGAGGGGTATTTATAGGCTCTATCTTTGCCACTTACACGATACTAGTCCCTAAGGGCAAAGTATACTACGCATCTAGTCCATTTCACGTAAGTGACGTTATCTTTAGAAAAAGCGAGGCTAACACTTTTGAAAACGTGTGTAATCCTCCCTACACTTATCATTTATGTAAAATACCTTTATATGCAATTAAGACGAGGTTAAAAACAAAATAAAGCATTTTTACAAATTTAAACATGAGAATAAACAATTAATAAAAGATATATGACACTAACAATCAAACAATTAAGCATGGGTTGCCTCTCATGAAGCGCTTTTCTTTATTTAAGAGTCTTGTAGCTAGACTCGTAGTCGTGCCCTCACGTGGTCTCGTTTTGCATTCTCAATGAGAATTCTATCATATTGACAAAATTTTCATTGACTCTATATCTAGGTCCGAGGGTCAAGCAATCCTTATAATAAAGCCTCCTTCTTTCCCACATAAATTTATAACCTTTTTCAACATCGTCCTTGCTTTTGTCCTCAAAAGCTTTGATGTTGTCTCGTTCAAAAATGGGTAGATGGCCATATTCATTTGTTTTCCAAGGCATCCTATAAGTGATTTCATCGGTTCCTTCCTTAAAACTAACCATTCCATCATACTCGTTATGGCTCATTTTGGATGTTTCAACAAACGGTTTCCCTAACACTACTTGGGATAAGCTATAGTCAATGACGCATCCTACATCTTCTAGGACTACAAAATCAACTAGATAGGTGAAATTTCCTATAAAGACATGCACATCCTTGACTCTTCCCACAAAGTTGCAAACTCCACCTGGATACTTAGGGTCTCTCCTAATATTAAGTCGCTCATTCATAATGTCATTATAGACAGCAGATGACATCACATTGATGGGAGATTCCGTATCTATGTAAGCATGGTCGACACTCCTATATCCGATCATACAAGGGATTTTTAAGTTCCAAGGATTTCCTCTCCTAATCTTTGGGCATATCCTAATGATGGGTGACTGGGGATTATCGATTATGTATTGATGGTAGGAAACCTCTTCCTTAGTGGGGTAAAGATTAAAATAAGCATTATCCTCCTCATTCACATTGATTTTACCAACACGAGTTCGAAGTAGGTTGACAAAGGCTGGATCAAGCGGTATGTATTTGTTTAGTGGTAAAGCGTTGTTTGGTGGTTTGTCACCTTTCATGATGAAAAGTGATGGGATTACGAACAAAGGTCACGAAGAAGGGGGATAGACTACGAGAAAGCTAAAAAATGAGAAAAATTTACTTGATAAGAATCAAGCAAAGGAAACCTAAACGAGGTGGACTACTAACTAGCTATTCTATTCCCCGGCAGCGGCGCCAAAAACTTGATAACGCTACACGCGTCGTTCGGGGTCAAAGGAACTTCCTTTTCTTCGAGCAAGTTTTATAACACCCTAGGCAGTGAACCTAATCGTTGTAGTGTAGTATTAGGGTAGGCCACGGGTGTTGATATCGTTCTCTAGGGGAATAGGAATGCTAGTGAGAAGTTACTACGCTAAGGTTGGGGTTGAGGAAGATTATTTTTTTATCTTTTTTATGTTTTTTAGGAAATGGAAAGGTACGAATCTCGGGGTTTGGATTTGGGGGTTGGTATTGCTACCGATTACTCTACTTATCTAATTATCTAATCTAAGGTGTATGTAGTCTATGTCTAATTATTGTGTGCTCGTATGATAGTTTAAAGATGTGTTTACTTAGGTTTTACTACTCCTTAATTATCTCCTATTGGTGGTTGAATTGTCACGTCCTTATTCTTAATTGCGTTGTGTGTCTAAAGTTGTAGGGTATGCGTTTCTCCCTAACTCTTTGAAGTTACCAAAGGGTCTCGTCTACAAAATACCACTAGGGATCATAAACTCTAACTCTAAGGCCTCTTTGGATAGTTTAGCTTACAAACGCTCAAGGTGCTATAACCTAAGGTTCACAAAGATTAATCAAGCATTAAGTACACAACGAATGACCTATCGCATTACTAGATCATTAACAACTATGATAAGAGACAAACAATCAATATTCAATAATTAAGTTTCATATTCCCTAAGCAAACACACAAATAAATTAGCCGGACATGGAGAACATGCAAGCATACACACAAATAATCAAAGACATAATTGTATTAATGAAGTAAAACACTTATCTTGATGTAGGATAGGGTTTGGAACCCTAAAATACTGTACAAGACCTTGGTTCGGTTTAGGTTTTTACTCCAAAAGACTACACACAAATACTGAAAAATTCGGATTCTATATATAAGATTACATCTGCGACGGCGTCACCTTATGTTTTGTGACGCCGTCGGATCGCCGTCATTAGGGTTTCGTCTTGGCCACGTTAGACTTGCGACGACGTCACCTTGTTCTTGTGACGCCGTCCTCTTGAGCTTCTGACGCCGTCTGGATTGAATCTAGGCCGTCTGAGCTGCGACGGTCTACTCTTTTATAACTTGACGTCGTCACTTGAAAATAAGAGTTTTGGCTTCTATCCCGTCACAAAATCCTCCGACGGCGTCGCAGTTAAGCAGTGATGCCGTCACCTTGTGTTTTTAGCAGCTGGAGTGTCTCGATTCTTGACTTTGGCCATTTTCTTCGTATATCCGCGCCTTTTCGTCCAAATAAGTGCCATTACAGCAATTTGCCTTCAAGAGACCTAAAAAGTGAAAAGGAACGATATTAAGTAATAACGGATACAAAAGTGATCAAATAAGGGCTTAAACAACCCCTCAAAAAGGTACATTTTAAAACCTTATCACATTTTCATCAGAAGTTTTCTCAGACTTCTCCATTTCTGGTTCCTCAAAGTCATGTTTGATAGAATCCTCAAGTTGCCTTTGTTGTTGTTCTTGGGTAGTGGTACCAATTTCCTTATCGAGTTGATTAACCGCATCGGAAACTGGTGTAGATAGTGCACCACCACTTGACCCTCCGGGGCCACGAGTTTGTTCACGGGTAAATTCCTGAGCAACATGTTGGAGTCTTAGATTCTTCAGCTTTTTCCTATAGTCTTTGTCCAGCGGTTCTTCATCCGAGCTCTCCTCTTCCTCTGGCTCCGCAACTAGGGTTTTACCTTTATCAGCCTTAGGACTTAGAGGTTTTGCTACTGTCAAAGTATCATCGATTGGAGTTTCAGAGTAGATGACTTCTTCATCGGTGTCAGTCTCCTCTGAGTCCTCGTCCTTCAGTTGCGGTTCAGGTTTGGGAATAGGGATTGCCTCATTTACTGGAACTTTCCTCTTACGGGAAGGACTCCTCTTCGGATACCTTTTAGTACTCTCTGTGCTCGCTATACTTCCTGTACTGCCTCTCCTTGTATTCCTGACAGGTGTCCCAAAATACTTTTCATCAATAAAACCCACTTTTCCTGCATCCACTGCTACCAGATATCGTTTGTACGAATAAAGTCCTTTGATAATATCAGTGAGAAGAATATCTGGCAACACCACACCTTGTTTCTTCGTAGTTGATTCTTTGAATCTTACCACGTTGAGTGTGGGTTCAAGTAGCACGGAGTGATTGTTGGGATCTTCACGTCTTTGGGGAATATCAGGATTGGTTTCAATAATCCTTTTGATCAGCAATTTTGTATATCTGATATAGGGAATCTTGGTGCCAGGCCTTTTCAGGTAAGTCATCATGTCATCCCAGATCAAAGCAGCATATTCAATGTATTTCATGTTGACCATGCCCCAAAAGATTTGAAGTTCCATGAGCTTTGGGTGCTCATATCCACTGTCATGTCCGGATACTGATTTATCAATCATGATGTATAGTGTTCTCCATGGTTGAGGGATGTTCTTGAGATCTACTGAGGAGTGCTTAGTGATAACCCTAGTAGCTTCATCATAGCTGATGTCGACCATGAATTGGAGAACGACCTCTTCTGTAGGAGTAGCTGAGAAGTCAGTAGGCTCGACAGTTGGTAGAAGAAGAACAACTCTCAAATCTGCAGGAGTGATTGTGACTTGTTTGTTGTTCAATGTTACCGTCACCGCACTTTGACCTTTGACCTTTTGAATTGTGTGCCAGAATTGATGAATGTAGATCTCCGACACAGTAGCAGAATTCGTGAGCATATTCTGGTAAGGGTGAGTCTTCAGAATATCCACGGCAATCAGATAGGAAGACTCGGAACATGTGAAGTTATCAAAGTCGACTCTGAGATTATTCTTCACAATGTTCGTTGGGTAACCATTGGGAAAGATGTCTTCAATAGTGAGAACATTTGGTGTATCCACATTTTCCATTTGAACATCCATATCGTGATCTGAAAGAAATTTAGCCAAACGAACCAACATATCGAAAGACATTATGTTAGTCAAAAGTTGATTTTATTGTCTATTTATTGAATATGATATGTTAACGAATGTTACGTGTCCAATGTCACTTGTTAGTCCACTAGTCCAAAGACGTCGTGATAAGTTTCATGAGTTGATTAATTTTGAGTTTTAAAGTCCAAGTTTTCACTAATTTTCACAACTTATTAAACATTTAAGCTTATTAGTGACATTTTGGTTTTGTGACGTTATGATTTATTTATATACAAGTTTGCACACGTAACAATTCACAAACTTTGGTTAAAATTAGGCTTAGGCGTAGGTTTTGCAAGCTTATGCGTAAACAGTGAACCATATGCGTAGTTATAAGCTTATGCGTAGGATCTTCACATACACATAAGAAATGTTACGCATAGGAAAAGAGGCCTTAAGCATAGGGCTTACGCGTAAGCGTATATGGGAGCTTACGCGTAAGGCTTACTCGTAAGAGTGAACCTTATACGTAAAGCTTACTGTTTACGCATATCCTTCACAGGATACGCGTAGTCCCCTTTGTAGAACCTTACGCATAAAGGTTACGCGTAAGATTTCTCTTACGCATAACATTCTACGCTTAAGGTGATCCTTATGCGTAGAAGCTCAATTAACCTTGATTCTGAATTTTCACGCGTAATAATCCTGAAATAAATGAATCACAACACATCCATTAACACCATATTCAATCCCTTTCAGTTCTAACATGAAGTCATAATTAAAACAGTTATGCGTAGAAAACTGCTTACGCATAAAACTTAAACCCTAGGATTCAATTTTTACGAATAAGAGATTTAGCCATAGAAATTGCACCAAATCTGTTCTGGGTTATCTTAGAGGCCTAGTGAGTTTTCCTAAACAAGTTTTAACACAAAACCCCTTGTGAATCAAAAGTACCTAATTCGTATGAACATAAACCCTAAATCTTAATTTTCACAAAATTGATGTTTCTGGGTATGTATCAAGCACGGTTTTGGTCAATTAAACATGTTAAGAACATAACACACCTATCTTTCTAACCAGAAACACTCTCATGTGAAAACGCCCAATCCACGCGTATAAACCCTAATTTTGAAAATGGTCAATTCGTGTTTCTGGGTGGATTTATCTGATAGAAATGGTATTATAGTGATCATTTAAGCATTTTAACACAACCATTTTATCAAGAAACATCCAAGTGATGATTTTGTGTTCATAGCATACGCGTAGAACACAAAGATCAATCAAACAAAAAATCCATCCGTTGGATGTTTATGATTTTAAAAACCTATGTTTGTAAACACCTTAGGATCATATAAACACTTACAAATCAAGAATTTAAAGCACGGATTGATGGATTGAATCTTAAGCGTAGATATTGGTAGTTGGAGAAGTAAATGTATGAAGTTAATGTTTTTGAAAGATTAGGTGAGGTATTTTGTTAAAAAATACTTTGAGCATTTGACAATTACAATCCCTCCACCTTAACCATTTTCATCCAACGCCCATAACTTCCATTTTAATTACCAAACGTATGATTTTTGATGGAAACTTGACGACAATCCCTCTCGACTTAAGAAATAATGAAATTTTATAAATTTTAGCCCGGGGAGTGTCAGTGAACCAGAAATGTGACCACCATAATCAAAGAAACAACCGGGATGAGATAACATGCAAGTACAAGGTTTTATGAATTCGAAAAAAATATTTACTTTCTCCCCCTCAACACTTGACCAGGAAAAAAATACTGAATTTTGAAAGAGTAAAGTGTTGACGGAAGATTTGTACTTGCCATGTTGAAAGAAATACAGATAGAAGAATATTTTTGGAGTTTTATCAGATTTTATATTTTTGTATTTTGTTTTGGTGTTTGACTGGTTTTAAGAATGTTTTAAAAGTTCATCCAGTTCCTCTGGAGTCAAACACCTCATACCAATCCGTTGGACCAACTCATTAAACGTAGAAGGGGCTAAGGCTTTGGTAAGTAGATCTGCCAGTTGGTATTCAGTACCCACAAAGTATAATTCAACGGTACCCTTTTCTACGTGCTCCTTGATGAAATGATATCGAAGATCGACGTGCTTTGATTTTGAATGTTGAACAGAGTTGCACGAGATCGCAATAGCACTCCGATTGTCGCAGTACATCGGGATTCTGTCAAATACATAGCCATAGTCTTTGAGTTGTGTTCTCATCCAAATGACTTGAGCACAACACGCCGACATGGATACATATTCTGCTTCTGTTGAGGACAACGATGTACAATCCTGCTTCTTCGATTGCCATGATACCAGTTTATCACCAAGAAATTGTAGAGCCCCTGAAATGCTTTTACGAGAATCTAAGCAACCTGTGTGATCAACGTCTAAAAAAGCTATTAGTTCAAAACCAGAATCCTTGATGTATCAGAGGATTCTTTTAGCCTCAGAGAGGTGGGTTTCAGTTGGTCGCGACTGATAACGGTTTCAGTTGGTCGCGACTGATACCAGATCCCCAAGTTAATGGTTTCCTTGATGTATCAGAGGATTCTTTTAGCCTCAGAGAGGTGGGTTTCAGTTGGTCGCGACTGATAACGGGAGCAAAGATATACATCAAAGACAATGTCAGGTCTACTGGCTGTTAGATACATGAGTGATCCAATGATACTACGTTATTTGGTAGGGTCAACCAATTTTCCATGCAAATCAGCGTCCAACTTCTTGGTATGTGCCATTGGAGTGGAACAGGTGTCACAGTTTTGCATTCCATTTTTGTTCAAAATTTCAAGGGCATATTTGGACTGACTCAAGAAAATACCACGGGGTGATTGATGAACTTGCAATCTAAGAAAGAATGTAAGTTCACCCATCATGGACATTTCAAAATGTTTTTTCATAAGTTTTGAAAAAGCGTTTGATTATTTTAAATGTGTTGACCCAAAAATGATGTCATCCACATAAATTTGAATGATTAAAATGTTTTCCCCGTGATATTGTATGAAAAGTGTTGGGTCGACCGAGCCTTTAGTGAAATTATTGGCGATTAGAAAGGATGATAACTCATCATACCACGCCCGAGGAGCTTGTTTGAGACCGTAGAGAGCCTTGTTAAGTTTGTAGACGTGATTAGGGAACTCTGGATCAACAAATCCTTCTGGCTGACTAACATAGACCGTTTCCTTCAATTTACCATTCAGAAACGCGGTTTTAACATCCATCTGAAAGACCATGATGTTCATGTGAGCCGCAAATGCCAGAAAAATCCGTACAGCCTCAAGTCGAGCAACCGGAGCGAAGTATTCCTCGAAATCAATCCCCTCTTCTTGTCTATAACCCTTAGCCACCAGACGTGACTTATTTCTGATAACCGTACCGTCAGCATCTAACTTGTTTTTCCAAATCCATTTCAGACCAATAACATAGACCCCTGTTGGTTCTTGAACCAATTCCCATACTTCAAGTCATTTAAACTGATTAAGTTCTTCTTGCATGGATTCAATCCAGTTGTCATAAGTCATGGCTTCTTTAATGTTTTTGGGTTCAGATTGGCAAACGGTAAGTGCATAAATGCAGTATTCACCGTCAGTCTGAAGGCGTTGTCTAGTTATGACTGGTTGATTAGGGTTGCCAATTATGTTTACAAGAGGATGGTCTTTTGTCCAACGATGTGTGGAGGGTTGATGTTGATATACAATCTGCAGATTAGGAGGATTCAAATGACTTGTAGATGATTCCGCAACATCAGAAGTAGCAGAAGCATTTGCAAAAGGGTTGAAGAACGCATTTGGATCATAATCTGCAGGTGGTGGTACTTCATTGTTCAGAAGATCATCAGCTGGTTCAGCGTCATTGGATGCGGTTTGTTCGGTTATTGTTGTAGAATCAATTGGTGGTGCTTTCGCAACAGTAGTTGTTGTAGCAGGTTTATCAGGTATTGGATTTTGATCAGGTTGTGCAGCGAAAACATTTGATACACTTTGTGCACGTTCATCAATATCATCACTAAACAGAGGAGAAAATATTAGTTGTACACTAGGTGCAACCGAGGATGTGGTTTGAGGGAAGTTTAAATGGTTATGACCGGGTTCCAAGCTGTTATGCTCAGAAGCCATTTCTGTAAGCTTATCGAAATTGGCATGAATCGTTTCCATAATCTCCCTTGTACGATGATTCCAGATCCGGTAACCCTTGGAGTTTTCACAATATCCTATAAATACTCTAATGTCAGCTTTGGCTTTGAGCTTTGCAAAGTCATCACGATCATTATTCGGATAACAGAGGGATCTAAATACATGAAAGTGTTTGAGATTCGGTTTACGGTTGTGGATAAGCTCATAACGTGTTTTGTTGTGGCGCTTGGTAATCATTGAGCGATTCTGAGTGTAGCATGCAGTTGACACGGCTTCAGCCCACAAGTAATCTGGAAGTTTAGCATTAATTAACATTGTTCTTGCAGCTTCCACTAACGTACGGTTTCGTCTTTCAACAACACCGTTTTGTTCTGGTGTATGTGCAATGGATGTTTGATGCTCAATTCCCACTTTCTCATAAAATGCATGAAGAGTTTGATTCACAAATTCAGTTCCTTTGTCTGTTTTGATTTGTCTGACTGTGTTCCAGAGCTGAACTTGAATTTTCGTGAGAAAGGTGATGATCATCTGTGAAGCTTGATCTTTACTTCGAAGAAAATAAACCCAAGTCTATCTTGAATAGTCATCTACAATTACCAAGATGTAGCGTTTTCCATTAATCGTCTGCACGCGCATCGGGCCACATAAATCCATGTGAAGAAGATGAAGCACATGCTGTGAGCTGTGTTCCACCTTTGAAGGAAAGTGAGCACGAGTGCTTTTCCATTGTTCACAAGCTGAGCAGCGGTGATCTTTAGAATATCAGAATCTTGGGAGACCTTCAACAAGTTTGTATCGAGCAAGGTTGGTTATGGTTTGAAGGTTTAAATGTGAGAGACGACGGTGCCATAGCCAAGATTTTGTAGATGTTGCCTTTGAAAGTAGACAGATGGGAGATGAAGCAATCATGTCTTGCATTAAGATTGTATAAAGACTTGAATTGCGGGTACCAGACATAAGATTGCTTCCTTGTTGATCACGAATGAAACAAGTTTTCTCCCAAAAAGAAACTTCCAAATCTCCATCACAGAATTGTGACCGAGGCCTTCCACACAATAAACCCTGCTAATTTCGATGTTCCCATTGATGTAATCTCCGTAGACCATGATAGCTGCGAAGTGATCATTCCTGAATCTGACTGTGCCAATGAACTTTGCAACAAAGTTTGATAACAGTTTGAGATTGCCTATCATGTGTCGGGAACATCCGCTATCAACAATCCAAAGGATGATCTGTATCACCTGCATTACACACGGACGACACAGATGGAATAGAAGTAGATATGGAACCCGAAGAGTTAGAGGGTTCCGATGCAGATATAGATGAAACACACATGTTCATGATTTTAGGTATCCATGTAAAGCCAAGTGTATTATGTAACCATTTCTGCCATCTCCAACTAGTCTTAGCTTTGGTCTTAGTGAATGCACTAGGTGATAAGTTATTCCTAGGAGGTGAAGTGGGTTCTAAGGGTACATCAATGATTAAAGCATGAGCACTAGAAGGCGGTTTACCTAGCACAGACTTAGAAGCAATAGTGGGCCTAAAGGTATTTTGTTTTCTATTGTTCCGCTTACGAGATAAGATAGTCGTAGCAACACATTTGTCATGACAACCAGAAAATATACTTTTATGACATCCAACACAAGAAGCTTCAAACTTAACATTTAAATTACTTAACGGTTCATCATTCGTTACAACACTTTTTCCATTACATTTGTCAGACGCAATATCTAAAGTGGGTGCAACTTGAGTTTTATTCAAAGTCCTAAGGTGTTCTTCTACTTCAGTATTATTTATTGTTCTTTTCTTACATCGCAACTTCATATTCTTCCTTGTATTGCTCCTAGGCTGTAAAGTGCAGGCGTTGGGAAAAGAGGCAACTATTCCTGTTTCAGCAGAGGGAAGCACACTAGATTCTTGTGGTTTGTCATGAGATATTCTAGAGTCAGTTTGAATCTGTTTAGGTGTAGTTACTACAGTGTTACTATCCCTATCTTTCATAAGTTTCACCAACTCTGCCTTTAGATCATGGATTTTGTGTAACAAATCTAGATTTTCAGAACGAGTGAGTCCGTCTCGTCGTAAAACATCTTTGGTATATGCCAGATGAATATCAACATCTTTTGACGCTTGAGCACGAGTCTTTTTGAGTAAATCAAATATGACACTATATTCCTTTTTCACTTTTGAAATTTCTTGTTCATATTTTGTGATTTGACACTTCAAAGATACATTTAGATCATCCAGTTGCTCAAGTTTTGGACAAAGAGTTTTGGTATGCAACTGGTTGATTTTGTTTTGCAAAGCGAGTTCACGATTATGACAATCTTTTTGACACCATCGAAGACGACGTTTTGCATTTGAAAGTTCGTTTAACAATCGTTCGTTTTCAACTTTTAAAGACTTGATTTGTGACACAGTATCAGTATTCTCAACATTTTCAACAGAATCAACAGAATCAGCAGTGATAAAATCAAATGCATATGCAACAGAATGTAATAACACAACATTATGGATATCAGCAGAGATAACATCTTCCAAGAGTCGATCAACATCTTTTCGTAACATTTTCTTTTTATGTTTTGTATTTGAAATTGATGTTTCTGTTTGTTCGAAAACTCTTTTCATAAGTCCAAGCTCCTTGTGAAAGTCCCTTTCCCAATAGATAGCACAATTTTTCAAATTTCGGACATGAGGTAAAATTCTTTTCTGAAGAATATCTCTTTGTGCACGCGCAAGAGGCGATTGAAAATGTTCAACTTTTATTTTAGAATGAAATTCAATTTCACATTCCAAAAGTTTGATGTCCGAAATGAATGTTTCAAAATATTTTAAAACTTTACATTTTTCGGCTAATGGCTTTATTTTACTGAGTGAAGGTAAAGGACCATTAATTTATACAGCATTGGAAAGGGGACCCTCAGAAGTAGGTATGATAACCCAAGGTGTGTTAGAAAAGTCCTGTTGTGTGACAAAAGTAACGGCTTTTGAATAGTTAAATGGTTTGTTATAAACAACATTTTCCATTTTTGACCGACTCTCGTCATCTGCATCAAATTCCTCTTGACGATTATATTCAACAACACTCATAATGGAATCATCAATTCTATGTTCTGCACTATAAACTTCAGGATTTGGTTTGAATGCTCTATTTGAAAGCTTTGGTTTGTAATCAGCAAGATTTGGACCATATCCATTTGGATTTGGTTTAAAAGTAAACTTTTGAATCGTTGTGATTGATTCACCATGTTTATAAACAACATTTTGAAACTCCTTGATTTTGTTTTGTAAGTCGACAATTTCTTCAAGATAGTCATCTATTCGTTTCGTGGAATGCTTTTTGTACTCAGAGAACTGTTTTTGACAAGTTAACAGCTCAGACTTGGCTTTTGTGTTTCCAAAGTAAGAGCATTAAGTTGTTGTTTATGATCATATTTCAGTTGTTCTATTTGAGACAACAAGGCATTCTTTGATGCGACTAGATCACGTATTTGTCGTTCTAATGATTTTTCATTTTGGTAAGATTTAGCAAAAACGACTTCAAAACCTTGTTCACGTTTTTCTTGAGTTTTAAAAACAGTGAGTTGCCTTTTTAAGCATTCAATATCCCTGGTTAACAGTGCATTTTTATTTTTTAATTGCTGATTGAGTTCACAACATTGTTCCATTCGGGATTGTTGGTCATTAAGTAAGAGGTCAATATCTGGATTAGGCAAAGGTTCAGCGTGTTCAACATGAGTCTCAACATGATCATTATTCAGATCCTCAAGTATAACCACGGAGTCAACTTGATTATCAATGGTAACCAGGAGGTCATCTTGATCATCAAATGTAACTAGTGGATCTAGTTGAGTATCATCAAAATGAAATGTGGACGGCTCATGTTGAACATATTGAGCCTGGTCGGATTCAGATGTTGGCCGAGATATCAGATCAGTGATTAATATGGTTTGATCCGGTACCTGAGACAAGCCGTCAGTGTCATACACTGGGCATGTGTCACTCATGTGGAGTTCGTGCATGTTTGCCATCAACATAACTGCTGCATTAGCCTGAAAGTCCTCCATATCATCATCTGAGTCTGCATCTGCCATAAAACTCTGTTCTTTGTTTGTGAGGGTTCCACCAGCTTCATCCTTGAGAGCCAAAAGTAGAGCCTCTTTGTGATAAGCACTGCCTCTAGTCCTCGGCGTTGGGCATGCATTAGCCAGGTGACCCTTCTCATTACAGTTATAGCAACGAAGACCATTAATCCCATTCTGAGCATTACCCTGTTCAACCACTTGAGCCCTTTGTTGTTGTGGAGCACCCATTTTATTCCTTCCCATTGGATTAAACCCTTGACCACCGCCCATCTGACGAACATTACCTCGATTCTGAACTTCAACACGTCCATTGTTAACAATAGCCTGATTCCTTGTGTTGGATGAGGTACGAATGCGATTGTTGGATTTGTTTGATTATCGGCCGAAGGCTCTAGCAATCATGACAAACCCTTGCTGCAATGCATCGAAAGCTTCTGTATCCTCATTAGATTCAATGTAAAGTGCTTGATCATTGTTGTTGTTGTATGGAACCAATTGAGTTTCTTGAAATTGGTGCTGTGACGGATCATAAGGTGTTATCTTAGCAGATGGTTGAGTAGCGGGTTGTACAGTGTTTGTGAATACAGTTTGTAAGGTCGGGAATTAAGGATAACAAGCTTGAGCCCACAATGCTAATTGTTGATTATCCGGAAGTGAAGGTGAAACAGGTTGTCCACGGATAACCCTTTCTTTGTCAACTTCTTTTTGGCGGGGCTTCAAATAGTCATACAACAATCCGTATGTAGCATGATGAAGATTCTTAGCTTGACGGATGAAAATGACATACTTTTCCTAATCAGGACCAAGACTACTCAGGAACTTAGTATTGACTGCAATTCTTGGCATGATGATGTGTTGTCCAAGTCATTGATGATGTCTGATAAGCGATGATGATATGACTCTAATGTCTCTCCAGGTTCACTCATGAAGTGTTCATAAGCCAAGTAGATTTTGGATTCCATGTCTTCTTGATTGAGTTCAGTGCCTTCCATGAGAAGATGAATATGTTCCTACATTGCTTTAGCAATCTTTTGAGCATCAACACTTCGAAGGATTGGATTGGGTAATCCCAAAAGGATGTATTGCATTGCTAGTTTATCGACTTCAAAATGTAGAAGTTCATCAGCAGTGAGGTCATTAAGACTTGCAATGTTGGTGACATCACCTCTTGGTGGATTGGCATTTGGATCTCCGGGTGTAACGACAGTAGGCATCTAAAATGGACCTTCCATGATGACCTTCTTCAAGAACTTTCCATGTGGCTTCTTTAGATCACAAAACCTAAAGAACCTAATCACCCACTGATCGTAGTTTCCAGGAGTGAGCATTGGAGGTCTATCAAGTGATCCAGCCTCATGAATGGATTGTTGGCTGCTTAAAGCTTCACACATCTTTGCGAACCAAGACAGTTCCTTCATAGTATTCCTGGATGGATGTTGATTGTTAAAGTTTGTGTAAGGTTGTACTTGAAGACTAGGTGGTGCTTGAATCATTTGTGGTTGAATTGCTCCTGGAGTAAATTGTTGTTGAAATTGTTGTTGATAAACTTGTTGTTGTAGATTGAATTGTTGTTGTTGTGGACTGAGTTGTTGTTGTTGTTGTTGTTGAGGATACACATGAGGAAAGTAGTTAGAGTATGGTGGTTGAGACATCTTGATAACTTGTGTTGTAAAATGGATCTTTGTAGTCGAATGAAACTTTGTTGATGAAGAGTCCTTAGGCGTAGAAACCAAGTTAGGCAAAGAAAACCTTAGGCGTAAAATTACCAAACTTACGCGTAAAATTGATGTTTACGCGTAGGATTAGCTTACACGTAAGAATTGAGAAACACTAAGGTTAGGCATAAACTGAAAGTTAGACGTAGAATGCTTATGCATAAGATTAGCTTATGCATAAGAGAAGGCTTAGGCGTAAGAAATGCTTAGGCATAAAGTGTTCTACGCGTAAGTTTTAGCTTATGCGTAAAATTAGGGTTTTGCCCAAAAATCCTTTACACTTATTCCAGTGTAAAAGATATCCAAAGTCGAAGTGTTTTCAGGCTTATCCAAGCAAGAAAACACTGAGTAAACCAAGAACACTGAAGATCAAACCTTGAAGAACTTACGCGTAAACTTAGGGTTTACTTATGCGTAGGAATTAACCAAAACTGATTTTCTGCCCAAAGTGTTTCGAAACCTGATTTTTTGTGATAAACAGCTTCAATATCACCAACATAACACAAAAATGCGAAACTTGATGATCCAAAACTTTAATACACCTTACGCGTAGAATAGACCACACGTATCAAACCAAGCTTAAACACGAAGAAATACACGTAAAGTTTGAAACTTTTTGCCAAAAAACTTAAACTTTAACACCAAATAACCTTTAAAGTACAAGAATCTTGGATTTGAAAGTGAAAAAATCAAAGCTTTTTGCGTATGAAAGTTTGTATACCGAGAGTTACGCGTAAAACACAATAACGTCAAAAACAAAATCGTTTCACCCAACTATTTGGCAATTGATACCACTTTTAGGTTTCCATATTAGTAACACAAGCATCAATATAAGAAAGGAGATGAAGGAAGGATCGGATGAACACACACACACTCTACGCGTAGGATATGAGAGAAAAGTTAAGCATAAGTGAAATGTAAATGTGAACAACCAACTCCCAAATGGGAGTTTACAAGATTATTTAGAGGAGGGAACTAGGGCAACACACCAAGTTCCCATCCTTTCCTTATTGGGCTTTGCATAGGCTCATGGGCTTTCTACATGAGCCTAGCCTTGATTACTAACATAAAAGCCTTAATTAAGCTAACTATTACATATTAATTACCAACACTTGAATTCAAGTTTAGGAGTGATTCCAACAATGTGCATCCAAGATTGATATTCAGAAGGTGTATGACACTGTGCAAAATCCTTGTAGAGTGTGTGCAAAAGAGAATACGCGATTGGAAGAATAAATGGTTATTCTTTGCGAGAAGACTACAGCTTTGCCAATCAGTTATATCTCTAATGCACATTTATTGGGCTTCTATTTTTATTTTTTCGGTTGGTATTATAAACGACATTGAGAAATTGATGTGCGGTTTTTTATGGTGCCAAGGAGAATTTAAGCGTAGGAAAGCGAAGGTTGCTTGGGATGATGTATGTTTACCAAAGATAGAAGACGAGTTAGGCACTAAAAAACTTGAATGTTTTGATATTGCTTTGATGTTCTCTACATTTGGAAGATCCTTACCAATAAGGAATCATTGTGGGTGCGGTGGATTCACTCGTATAAACTTAAAAATAGGAGTTTTGGGGATGCAAAAACTGTGGCTAATGTGCGTTGGGGATGGCGAAAATTTCTACAAATCTGTCATATCATTCAGCCACATGTTTGGTTTCTAATTGGTAGTGGTCGCGAAGCTTCTTTGTGGTATGATGTCACACCACATATGTCATGATATGTAGCGGAATTCAAATTGGGTGTTACTCGACGGCACAACAGTCATAATAATAGAAAACGATCTCTAAAGGAGTCGTTTAAAAAGGATTTATCATTCAAATTATAGAAATATATCAGAGGTTAAAAATAGGTCCCAATTGGTTCCATTGTTTACAAAATGCATCAATATAAATTCTTTTGATGTCTTTACTGAATGATAAAATAATTATAGCCTTCTTGATCTAGTCCTTGCCCTTCCATGCCAGCTTTCGACATTATGGACCTGGAATACATGCTTAAAACTGTCAACACAAAGGTTGTGTGAAATTCATAGAGTTTAGGAAATCAGTTGAACACAATATTCGTAACGTGAGGTAATTAGTCTCACATTCATAGTTTAGAAAACAAAACAGATATTATTGCAATAAGCTCATGATACTGAAAATGTTAACAGCTTGTCAATAGAAATTAATATAATAGTTTGCCAGGTATTGGTCAAACAGTGGCCCTAATAGGTAATTTGCCAATAAACCTATGGTTCTTCAAATAGAGTGCTTTTGTTTACCGGACTTGGTCAAAAAAATGGGATTCGTCAATCCCGATAGATCTATCCACATTATTCGCGTTCACCCGCAAGTGATTAATGGTTCATGATAATAGGGACTTAAGTTTGGCAATAGTGGTACTTAGTGCAAATAATACATTCAGATAAACATACAGTTTCAAAGCAATGTGTTCGGTTTAAAAATAGCATGTATTCCCCCCAAGGGTTTGTAAAACAATTAAGTAATAGAAAGTGGGGCTATGAACTCACCGTGAGTTTGATGATGATTAGTGCTTTTACAAATATGATGGATAAGCCAAGAAACCTCTACGTGTAACCTAAAATGGAATGTTGCAACTTAGGTTTGGAATAATGTTTAGGAAAACATATACCAGCCTATATACGTCTCTATGTTGATCATGATGTAGTCATTTATAGTTTGTTTCTTATAGTAACAGTTTAGTATGTGAAAACGTATTTAGTTTATAGATATCGTACTACTGTTCGGGCCATCATAATTCAGAGGTCATGTAGTAAACGTTCGAGGAGCTAGGACACTTTAAATCGTAAATCCAGCAACTCGTCGATACGTTTTACCCAAATGAAACCCCTCACATGAAGCTCCCTAGTATTGTAGCACTTAGTAGATAAAACATATGTTTTGAGTGAAGATTGTTATATCATAAAGTTTATCATGTTTTTAGTAAATATCTAGTTTTTACAAGTTCTCGTCGTTTACTAATGATCATAACTTATTAACATGGTCAAAAATGAAGTTTTGGTAAAAATTTATCGGAAAAGGGTGAAATGGTCATTTTTCCGTTACTTGCGAAAACACTATTCTCAAGGTTGAATGATGTTTTTTTTAATTTAATATGTAACTAGGGAGTTAGGATCAAATAAGTAGATTACTTAAAATAAGAAGGAATAAGAAGAACTATAACCGCAAATCCGAGATGCATCGACCTAAATTAGATGCATCCCTATAATCTTAGATGCATTATAACGCACAATAGTATGTTTTCTAGCTTTTAATCAAATGCATATACGTATATTAGATGCATTTCATGATTTCTCTTATTTTTTGTTCCTCTTCACGTATCGAAATCATGAAAATCAATTTGCACCATCTATACATCAAATTAACTTTCGAAACTCAAGATGTTGCATCTATATGAATAGAAATGCATCTAATGCAAGTCGTTGCATCTTAAATGTGTGGTTTTGGTCACTTCTCACCACTTCTTATTTTAATTTTCTTCTTACTGGATCCCTACTCTGTAACTAGGTATGATAATAAGATGGTTTCTATAATCTTAACTTGTGAAAATCCAACTTTTGCCGGTAAAAACTGTTTTATAAAGTTTAGGCAAAAAATGTTACCGTTTGGTCTTTTTAGGCCGAGTTCCCTCGCGATAGCCTTAAAACATCGTTTCGGACAACTTTCATGTTTTAACTTTTTGATGATTCGGACCAGAAGTGTCACTTAGTTTTACACAGATTAGGCAGTAGCACTTTTCGGCGTTTCTAGGTTTTGCTAACTTCTCTTTACCATAACTTTTGACTCGTTTGTCCGTTTCGGGTGATTCAGGTTGCTATATTTACCTTTTTATCTTGTCTACACTAATATGTAAGTTACCAAGTCCATATGTAGTTGGCTTTAATGGCTTCAAATATGTAGAATATGACTAGTTTACTAGTTTGTTACTTTCTAGGTTTTGCTAACTTCTCTTGAAGGATTGGTGATAAAGTTTTAAGTGACTTGAGTGGATCTAAACTCAAGAAAATCACTAAAACTAGCTAAGGATTTTATGTAGTAATCTTGTTACTTGAACTTCTTAGATAACTTGGAATAATTTGCTCTTGGAAAATCAACAATGGAAGGTGTGTTTTGGGGTGGATATGCACGAAATATGGAGGGGGGGGTATTTATATGCCTTTGAGGAGGTTAGTTTGGAAGAATAGTCAAAACTTACTAAGGAAGTTTTAACACATGTAATGATCTAAGACCTTAAGGCTAGAGATTAAGACACATAGCATGGTGACTCCCCCCTAAAAGGCGGTCACACATGGGTGAGGTGGCTAGGAAGATGAGTCTTGGTCTTATCTTGGTTTTAGAATGTGTTTTGGTTCCGTTAAACGCCAACCGTAATTTGTTAAGCCATAAAACGTAAAACCGGGTATCGTAAAAATACGAAACTTGCAGGAATGATGAAACTCATCATTATACTCCATATAAAAACATAAAATGAGTGATAAGTCTCACTGGGTGCTAAAACGCTGTTAGAGCTGGAAACGCGGGTCAAAAACGCGTAATTCGCGTAAAACGCAAAACTGGAAAACGTAAAATTTCAAAACTTGTGTAATTTTCGTAAAATGGTAGAATTTCATATTTCTAATGTTTACAGTATTTTATGGAGATATCGGGATGCCCGAATGACGTTTAAACCCTAAAGTAATTCTCAGACACGGTTTTGTGAAATACGTTCTATATGGATTCAACATGCGTCGTCAAGACGATTTGTCGAGTTTCATTTATCTTGTCATGATTGTAAAATAAAAAAAAATTACGGGATGAATAGTGAAAGTGAATAGTAAAAGTGAATAGTACATTTTCAAAAAAATGAAAAGGTAACCTGAAAATGCGGGTGGTTACAGTCTTCCCTTGTTATAGAAATCACGTCCTCGTGATTTAATTTTTATTTGTTGGTGATGCTCCTACGAAAAGGTGAGGGTACTTCCGACACATTTGGTCTTCTCGTTCCCATGTATATTCTGGACCACGTCGGGAGTTCCAGCAAACTTTGACAATTGGTATTCGACTCTGTTTTAGTTGCTTGACCTCTCGGTCCATGATCTCCACAGGTTGTTCAATGAAGTGCATATCGTTGCTAAGTTTGAGTTAATCGAGTGAAATAACAAGCGATTCATCTGATAAACACTTCTTTAGGTTAGATACATGAAAAGTGGGATGTACATTATTGAGTTCTGAGGGAAGATCAAGTTTGTATGCCACTGGACCAACCCTAGCTAGGATTTTGAATGGAACTATGTATCTTGGGTTTAGTTTTCCAGGTTTACCGTATCGTATGACACCTTTCTAAGGTGAGACTTTCAGCATAACCTTGTCTCCAACTTGGAATTCCAAAGTGATAATATCAAATAGTCTTGAATATTTAGTGTCAATTTCTCCCGATAATGCTCGTATTTTATATCATTTATATGGATTTACGCTTGTTTTCCTCTATATTTCACTTTCAGGTAAATTACGAGCATTGTAGCTAAAGAGACGCGGATTTGGAGATTTATTCAAGATATATCATAGTATGCTCATTTTGAAGCAGTTACGGCGTAACTCCTCTCTCACTTACGCCGTAACTAAGGCGTGGCTCAGAAAACCAACTCAACAGAAGATTACGGCGTAACTCTCCCAAAGATTACGGCGTAACCAACCAGGTCAAATGCGGCTCCGCGCCGCTGCAAGCTACGCTGTAACTATTGTATCAATTACGGCGTAACCAAGATTTATTGAAGATACGGCGTAACTCCTTCCATAGTTATGCCGTAACCAGCATTTTTAGTGCAAAATACAAAGAATTGGATGTTACGGCGTAACTCTTATAATTAGTGACGCCGTAACCAGATCTGGCCTATAAATACCCCACGATTTCCAGCATTTCTAAGCATCCCATTTCACACACAACACCTAGTGAACATGAGTAGAAGTCGAAGGCAGATCTAGAGGAGCATACGGAGCTATCTTCAAGGGAGAAATCACTCCCCTACGATAAGCATTAGCTTTTTATCTTTTCTTTACTTTCAATTCATGTATTTTGTAATGTTAAACATTGAATCGATTGTTTTAGTTAATATGAGCGGCTAAGCACCTTTGCTTCTGGCCTAGTTATGATTCTTTAATTGTTTTGTTTGCGTTTACATTGCTTCCGTATAATTATTTCTAAGTGTATGCATGCATAGTTTGTTGGTAGCTACCCTTGTTTCGGTAGTTTTGAATAAGGGTAATGTCTAGTTACTTAGGATATATGACCAACTGACCCTAAGTAGGTAGAATGAGTGAGAAGGGTAAGGATGACCAACTGACGACCCTTTCTGCTTGTGCGATTTGACCAACTGATCACCTACCATTTGGATGAACTTAAGAAGTAGGGGGTGAGTGTTTAAGATGCTAGCGCCCAGGCACTCACTATTATGAATCTAGCATGTAGCGGTACTTAATGACTTGGCTTAGAGGACTGAGAACAACTGGACTTATGACGGGTCACCTGATTTCTCCAGTGGGACCCCTTGCTGATAGGTTAGGACGAACTGACCAAATGCTGTCCTAGCGACTTTGACCCTACCTGAAGTAATTGGAAGTAATTAGACGTGAACACTACTAATTAGGATGAGTAACTAGGTTAGCACCCCTCTCCTCTATTGATCACAACCCTCGCCTTTATTTGCTTTCATTGTCTTAGTAGTAATTAATCATTTCCACCTTAAATCATATTAAAATATGTGACACCTAGACTTAGTTTAAATCCGCACACATAGCTCTTGGGACGACCTCGGTTTTACCGATTACTACACTACACATGACCGGGTACACTGCTCGTTAGTGCATTAGGGTAGACCATAGGTATAACGAGACAATATAAATATTAAAACCTAGTCAGTAAAACCTGCATCAAGTTTTTGGCGCCACTGCCGGGGAGTTATATTAGGATTTTCATTAAGTCTTCCATTTCATTTCTGGTTTGTTTCAAAAATTTTCTCAATTTCTCACGATCTATTTTCAAGTTTCAGGTACCATGGAAGTTGTTAACATTAATAACCTCACTATTGAGGAATATTTGGTGTTGACTAGAGAAGAACAAGGACCAGGGATCATTAAGCCAGCAATCGCCGAAGATGCTCAATTCGAAATCAAACCTTAATTTATGTGGGAGTTGCGTGCAAACCCTTTCTCGGGAAGCATTACCGATGATGCTCACGAGCACGTGGACAACGTAGAATACATTGTCAGCCTATTTAAAATTCCTAGAGTCTCAAATGATGTTGTCATGTTACGTGTGTTCCCTATTTCTCTCACTAGAGCTGCTAAAAGATGGGTTGATCGATTACCTGCCGGAACAGTCAACACCTGACCTCTCCTAAAAAAATATTTCATTAAGAGATACTGTCCTCCATCCAGGACTACTAAACAGTTAGAAGAAATCCATAACTTCAAGCAGGAGGGTGATAAAACGTTGTACCAAGCATGGGAAAGGTACAACGAATTATTATACAAGTGCCCTACTCATGACCTCAACAGCCAACAAAAGGTGAACGTCTTTTACAAAGGTCTGAACATCTCCTCAAGGCAAATGATCGATTCTCAAGGACCAATACCTAGAATGACTCCAACATTGGCTCTTGAAACTATTCAGAAGATGGCTGACCACTCTCACAAATGGCACAATGGAGGGAGCAATCGAAGTAAGAGTGGAAATATGGAAAGCCTTGCAGCAATAAACAACAAATTAGATAGTCTTGGAAGAGACATGAAAAAGCTCACGGAAAATGTGCATTCCATACAAGTTGAACGGAATGAACACAATGGAGCTCTCCCTACTAAGGAATGTTCATCCAACGAGGAAGTTAAATGGATTGAAGAAGTAAAATATGGAGGTGGAAGTCTCTTCAACGGATACAATGGTAATGGGGCCAGATACCAAGAAAAATCCCTAGGGTTCTATACAAGAATCAACAACAATCCTCCTAGACCAATCCTTGAAGAAATAATTCATAAACATATCGAGGAGTCTACAAAGAAAAGTGATAGACTCAAGGAATGGATGGTTAAGGTAAAAGAAGACACCAACATGAACTTGCGGAACCATGATGCCGCAATTAAAAACCTCAAAACCCAAATTGGGCAATTAGCTAAAAATCTTGAGACCAATAATGACAAAGCCAATGCCTGCAAAGCCATATTTGCACAAGATAAACCGAAGAAAGAACAGTGCACCTCTTATGTCACCAATAATCTATCCAGGATTAACTACCTAAAAGAAGATGATAAATCGGAAGACGACAAGGACCTGCCAAGCCAACTTCCTGAGAAGGAACACTATAAGGAAAGTTTTCTTCTTCCATGCACTATCGGTAATCTTAAAATTCCCGCATTAGCTGATTTGGGGGCTGGGGTAAACCTTATTTCTACCACATTGTTTGATAAAATAAAACTTACCAATTTTAAAAGAAACAACAATGATGATTGAAATGGCTGATTCCTCTAAAGTTGTACCTAGGGGAGTGGTTAATAATGTTCTCTTTAAAATTGGGAAATTCCTTTTTCCTACTGATTTGGTGGTTATTGACATGGGGAAACGGGAGACTTACAACTTAATTGTTGAAAGGCCTTTTCTGGCCACTTGTCGAGCACATATAAAGGTCTTTGAAAAACAAATTTCTTTGGGAACTGAAAGTGAACGAATCACTTTTAGCATGAAAGAACAATTGAATCCAAGGTTAGAAATTTCAAATAAAGTTGATGTTGTCAATATTCCGTCGCTCGACCCACCTCTATGTTATAATCTTAGTACTAACAACCGTGAAGAGAATTTTGATAGTTGTGAACAGGAACAGGTAAAGATCTTCCTGATTGAAGGGATTAAGGAAGCTCAGGTTCCTAACAAACATTACTGCACCCCTATATTGACAGAAGATAATGAATCAATGAAAGCATGGCCCTCGTGTAACCCCTTTCGTGAATTTTGTGATGGAAGGGTGGATGAATGGACGTGCCCTCGTAAGATTGAGAGACACAATATAAAATTCAGAAAATTATCCTTTTAAGAATGGTACAAGGTAAGATTTGGAGTCTCGGAAATCAATACGAGATTACTAAAACAACTAAAATGCAATTACATAAATGTCACCTTATTGATATAATGACCAATGATGAAAGATCAAACATAAGTGCAACAATTGATCTTATAGCAGAAGGTGATGACTACGGAAAGTCATGTTTATCGTTTAATGAGTGGCTCTCGCAAAAATTTGGAACATGTAGCATCGGGAACACAACGAGAAAAAAGGTTTTTATCGAATGGATGAATGATTGCCGCCTAATAATGGAGGAATTTGGCCAAATCCAAAGGCCACCATAAAGCCCCGAGGCTCTGAGTCTAACTTAAAGACTCGTAAATAAAGAAAAGTGCTCTTTCGGGGGACAACCCGAATTATCCCTTTCATTTGTTTTATTTCCTTTCTGTTGGGTTTTGTGTTTTTAATCATTTTTGCAGGAAAACGAAGAAAAGTTGTTGCTGCAGCATTCTTATCTAACCAGAGTTACGGTGTAACTCACTATTTTGGTTACGCCGTAACAGGCCTTTGTGCAGCAGAACTTGTCAGAAGCATTACCAATTACGGCGTAACCCATCTATGGTTACGCCATAGCCACACCCCTGTAGCATCTGTTAGGTTTTGCTTAATTACGGCGTAACTCCTTATGGGAGTTACGATGTAACCTGCCTCTGTAACACTTCTTTTATTTTAAATACAATAACCTTGTATTAATTTTCAAATGAACTTTGTGGGTATGTTCCTTGTAAGCCCTCACGAGACTACACTCGTCCACTTGGGACACCAAGTGATTTAAAAGGCTTGTTGCATACGCTAAATGCAACCGTGATTCCTACGAAAGTGAGTTAGCTTTATTTTTCATTTTTCTTTTTCTTTTTAGAATTATGCTTGTCGGTAGTGTGATTTCAATGATTGAAGTTTGCTCGTGGATGCTTATGCAAAGGCACGACTCTTTTTGTGGGCCTTCTTTCTTTTTGGAGCAAATTTCAGGGAAGTTCTCGCTCTAATTCTACTTTTCTCTTCACCTTTATTTAACGCTTAGTACAAAAGGGAATTTGTACAATTCAAGTGGGGGGATGGGAGTAGAATTATCTCTTGAACTTTATTGCCCTCGTTTTTCTTGTTTATTTTGAAAAATTATGCCATTTTTAAAGTTTTGACATGTTTTTCTTAACCTAACTAGATTAGACCTTAGCCGAGCACAATATAACCCTTGATATTATATGGTGAGATTAGCCTTATCTGTTTCCAAATTTTTACCCCAAATCAACCAAATTATGAGTGTGCCGGTAGCTTGTAAACTTTAGAACTTGGCCTTTATGTCATTTTGAGACCATAGACGAGGTATGTTGAGTTAGCTCAATATTTGAACTTTCAGTTTAAGAAGGCAGAATTATAGGATTATCACCCAAATAGCCTACCATTGTGTGTCTATCGATTAGTCACCTCGACTTCTCGACTCCCATGTTAAACCCTTTTGTTGCACTCAACTTTAGTGCAAGATACCCCTAGATTCACCCTTCTGAGACATTCCTTTCATTTTGTTCACCCAACATATTTTTTCGATACATCATTACACCTTAGGCTACCCTGTAGTCTTTATTTGTAATTGGGAAGTCATTATTTGCATAAGTTCAAGGTTCAAGTGGAAAGGTCCAGGAATCAAGCTCTCGTCGATGACATATTCTTAAAGATCATTGAAGACCCCCGAAATTCTTCTCAAGTGGGGGGATGTTATATTATTATGTCATGTTCACAAAAAAAATGATGATGCGATTCGGAAAAAAAATAGTTACTGTTATTGTAAAAGTGCGATGTTATAAGCACTATTGAGCTTAATATAGATTTAGTATCGAGGAGGCCACCTCGGTCACATTTGTAGAATGAAGTTGGAAGTGTGCCCATCATGACGTCCTCTAATGGCACATCTACCTGGTAATATCATGATCCGGTTTCTTGACTTCGAAACTTGAACTTTGGGCGAACGGTAAGTGGTGATGACCTAGTTGTAGATTTAGACTATTTCCTTGATTTTATTTTACACCAATTTTATCCCATGTCTTATCCTACCCTTAGTCATGAAGCGTGTCTAGGTGATGCAGCGAGCAATCTTTAGTGTCTTGGCCATGGATTTGGTCATGTATCATTGATTTTGTCCACTTCGCCGTGACATGTTAGTAATGACAAATCACCCTTAACCTTTGTTGTGTCTACCCATATTGCCTTCGAGAATTGTTTAGTCCTTAACTCTAGTGGTGGAGATTTGTGTAACCGCCAAGCTTATGATAGAATACATGCTATGACTGTGCAATGAGTGATCACCCAGAAATTGACACTTAGAATAGTTGAGAGATTTGAGTGTTTTGTTCCCATTTCGTGAGGTGTTCGGCTTTGTTTTATTCTACCATAGGTTTGAGGATGATACGTTGTACTCATGTCTAGGTTTGTTCCGAAGGCGTCTTGGAGTGACTGCCAGAAGTTTGAGGTAAATCTACCATCTTGGTCAGATATGATAGAGATTGGTGTACCGTGTTTTGAGACTATTTATTTGATGTAAAGTCGATTCAATTGATCCATCTTGTAAGTCTCTTTGATTGGTATAAAGTGTTCAGATTTTGTGAGACGGTCAACTATGACCCAGATGGAGTCATAACCGTTGGATGTCTTTGGGAGTTTAGTGATAAAATCCATTGTGATTCGTTCCCATTTCTATATCGGAATCTCTGGTTGTTGTAAGAGACCGGATGGTTTTTGGTGTTCAGCCTTCACTTTGGAACAAGTAAGGCATTACTGACGTAGGTGGCAATGTCGACTTTCATGTTTGGCCACCAGTAGAGTAGTTTTAGATCATGATACATCTTATCAGATCCTGGATGTAAGGAATATTTGAATTTGTAGGATTTAAGCATGATTAAGTCTCGTAGCCCACCATAAAGTGGTAACCAACTTCGTCCTTGGAAGCATAAAGTTCCGTCGGAACGGGTTTCAAATTTCTTATGTATTATGCCGTCCAATTTCTCCTTCTCAATGTCTTGTTGTTTCACCGCTTCGGCTTGAGCGTTGAGTATTTGAGCAGGGAAATTTGAATTGATGGTTAGGACTAAAGCTCGAACTCGTAGAGGTTTAACCCTTTCCTTCCGGCTTCGGGCATCTGCCACTACGTTGGCTTTTCCTGGATGACAGCGAATGCCACAATCATAATAACTCAGCAGTTCCAACCATCGTCGTTGCCTCATGTTTAATTCCTTTTGATCGATAATGTGTTGGAGAATTTTGTGGTCAGTAAACACAGTACATCTAGTACCGTATAGATAATGTCTCTAGATTTTTAGTGCAAAGACTAATGCTCCTAACTCCAAGTCATGAGTATTGTAGTTTTCTTCATGTTTCTTGAGTTGTCGTGAAGCATAAGCCATGACCTTTTCTCGTTGCATAATTACGGCTCCTAAACCTTTGTACGAAGCATCGCAATAGACTACAAAATCTTCGATCCCATCTGGCAATGCTAGAATAGGGGCACAACAAAGTTCTTGGTTTTAGTATTTGGAAAGCTTCTTCTTCATCTTCTTTCCAAATGTACTTTTTGTTTTTCTAAGTTAGTTTAGTCAAAGGTTTCGCTATTGAGGAAAAACCCTCAATAAACCTTCGATAATAACCGGCCAAACCTAGAAATTGACGAATTTCTGTAGGTGTCGTAGGTGTTGGCCAATCCTTGATAGCTTCTATTTTAGCTGGATCAACATGTAACGCAGTATTATTGATAATATGCCTAAGAAATTGTACTAACTTAATCCAGAATTCACATTTAGAGAATTTTGCGTACAACTTCTCTTTCTTGAGCAGATCTAAAATCGTCCTCAGATGATCTTTATGTTATTCTTCGCTTTTGGAGTATATGTGAATATCATCGATGAATACGATCACGAACTTGTCCAAGTATGGCTTACACACCGGATTCATGAGATCTATGAATACTGCTGGTGCATTTGTCAAGCCAAACGGCATTACTTGGAACTCGTGATGACCATAGCGAGTCCGGAACGCTGTTTTTGGGATGTCTTCCTCTCGAACCTTAAGTTGATGATATCCTGACCGTAGATCGATCTTTGAATAGTGTTTTGAACCTTGTAATTGATCGAATAAATCGTCAATTCTTGGCAAAGGGTATCGGTTCTTTATGGTTAATTTGTTTAGTTCACGATAGTCGATACACATTCGTAACGATCCATCTTTCTTTTTCACGAACAAGACGGGAGCTCCCCAAGGTGAGGAACTAGGTCGGATAAACCCCTTGTCCGAAAGTTCTTGTAGTTGATTGGCCAGTTCTTGCATCTCGGATGGTGCTAGTCTGTAGGGTGCGCGGGCCACTGGCACCGCTCCTGGCACTAAATCAATTTGAAAATCCACTTGGCGTGATGGTAGGAGTCCGGGTAAGTCTTCAGGAAAAACTTCAGGAAATTCACGAGCGATAGGAACATCTTCAAGACGTTTTTCTTCGGATTCCTTCTCGGTAACGTGGGCTAGAAACGCGTAACATCCTTTCTCAATGTATTTCATGGCTTTCATACATGAGATGATGTTTAAGCGAGTCCCACTTCGATCACCACGGATGACCAAAGTCTCATTGTTACAAGGAATGTGAACAACTCTTTCTCGCTACAAATAATTCTGTTATTTGTGTTGAGATAACCATACCATACTGATTATAACATCAAAACTTTTGAGTTCATTGGGCATGAGGTTGATACTGAATGGTTGATTTAGGAATGTGTATCTTATGTATTAGTAGGGAAATTTGTAAGTTTATACAAGGTGATAGCAAAATGGTTTACTATTGGTAATGAAATATAATGTGTAAAGAACAGAAAATTAACACAACATGATGATACAAAAATAGTGGAGAGTTATAAGTCAAATAAATCCCACAACTTGGCGAAAGAGTTGTTCAATGGCTTTTGAGTTGAAGTTTTGTCTTATAGACGTCATGTTTCTATCGTATAAAAGATATTTCGTAAGTAGAGGGTTGGTAAAATAAGCACGATTTTCGACTGGAATGATAGAATAATAACGTTAGAGGTTTAAACCATAACACATGATAGCATAAAACAAGAGTTTTATTCATATAACATTGATTGATTTACAAAATCAAAACTTATTACAAGCTTCTTCAAAATTTACTAACTGATACTTTCAGTTTAGTAATTACAAAGTTTTACTACTGCTAGCTATTACATGGATTTCATAGAGTTTACTAACTGAGTCTAATCAATTTAGTAGTACAAAAGACAACTATAACACTAGTCTATTATAGGTTTAAAAGATCCTAGTAACTCCGGTTGATTGGCAACTTCTTGGTTTAGTGTGTCATGAAGGAATGCGTTGATTAGATCTGAGATGCTATAGTGCCCATGCTGACATTCTTGTTTAATCAATGGTGGTCATGGTACCATCCACAATGAGTGATCTAACTCATCACATGTAGGGATGGAAAAGGGAAATGATGGTGGTGGTGATGGAAAAGTAGTAGTTTCTTGAGACGAGGTTAATGCTTCAATAAAATAGAAATTATCGTCTGATGATGAAGAGTAGTTCAGAGATGTCGGGGAATAGGTCGGTAGGATTATTGGTACATGCGCATTGGTAGATGAAAAAGTGTCCTCAATATCTGAGTCTGACGGGATAATAATGGGGTAGGCAGAAGAAGACATGATATCTACAATAAGTATTATGACGTTAAAACAGTTCTAATGCTTACGGGGAATACTCAAATATGTCAAGAGTATATATGCTAATATGTTCATGTTATTATAAAATGTCTAAAAAGGCCATAATCGTCTGGAGGATGGAAGGCACGGAGAACGGAAGGCTATAAAATGTTTTCGTTTGTAAAATTAGTTATAGTTTAGGTCTCAATTTAGACCCGTTTCTCTATAACCATGGCTCGGGTACCAATATGTAACACCCCCAATTTCATGATATGTAGTGGAATTCAAACTGGGTGTTACTCGACGGCACAACAGTCATAATAATAGAAAACGATCTCTAAAGGAGTCGTTTAAAAAGGATTTATCATTCAAATCATAGAAATATACCCGAGTTTACAAAATAGGTCCTAGTTGGTTCCATTGTTTACAAAATGCATCAATATAAAGTATTTTGATGTCTTTACTGAATGATAAAATAATTATAGCCTTCTTGATCTAGTCCTTGTCCTTCCGTGCTAGCTTCCGACTTTATAGACCTGAAATACATGCTTAAAACTGTCAACACAAAGGTTGAGTGAAATTCATAGAGTTTAGGAAATCAGTTGAACACAATATTCTTAGCGTGAGGTAATTAGTCTCACATTCATAGTTTAGAAAACAAAACATATATTATTGCACTAAGCTCATGATACTGAAAATGTTAACAGCTTGTCAATAGAAATTAATATAATAGTTTGCCAGGTATTGGTCAAACAGTGGCCCTAATAGGTAATTTGCCAATAAACCTATGGTTCTTCAAATAGAGTGCTTTTGTTTACCGGACTTGGTCAAACAAATGGGATTTGTCAATCCCGATAGATCTATCCACATTATTCGCGTTCACCCGCAAGTGATTAATGGTTCATGATAATAGGGACTTAAGTTTGGCAATAGTGGTACTTAGTGCAAATAATACATTCAGATAAACATACAGTTTCAAAGCAATGTGTTCGGTTTATAAATAGCATGTATTCCCCCCAAGGGTTTGTAAAACAATTAAGTAATAAAAAGTGGTGCTATGAACTCACCGTGAGTTTGATGATGATTAGTGCTTTTACAAATATGATGGATAAGCCAAGAAACCTCTACGTGCAACCTAAAATGGAATGTTGCAACTTAGGTTTGGAATAATGTTTAGGAAAACATATACCAACCTATATACGTCTCTATGTTGATCATGATGTAGTCATTTATAGTTTGTTTCTTATAGTAACAGTTTAGTATGTGAAAACGTATTTAGTTTATAGATATCATACTACTGTTCGGGCCATCATAATTCAGAGGTCATGTAGTAAACGTTCGAGGAGCTAGGTCACTTTAAATCGTAAATCCAGCAACTCGTCGATACGTTTTACCCAAATGAAACCCCTCACATGAAGCTCCCTAGTATTATACACTTAGTAGATAAAACATATGTTTTGAGTGAAGATTGTTATATCATAAAGTTTATCATGTTTTTAGTAAATATCTAGTTTTTACAAGTTCTCGTCGTTTACTAATGATCATAACTTATTAACATGGTCAAAAATGAAGTTTTGGTAAAAATTGGCGGAAAAGGGTGAAATGGTTATCTTTTCGTTACTTGCGAAAATACTATTCCGAAGGTTGAATGAAGTTTGTTAATTTAATATGCAACTAGCTATGATAATAACATGGTTTCTATAATCTTAACTTGTGAAAATCCAACTTTTGCCGGTAAAAACTATTTTATAAATTTTAGGTAGAAAAGGTTACTGTTTGGTCTTTTTAGGCCGAGTTCCATCGCAGTAGCCGTAAAACATCGTTCCGAACAACTTTTGTGTTTTAACTTTTTGATGATTCGGACCAGAAGTATCACTTATTTTTACACAGATTAGGCAGTAGCACTTTTCGGCGTTTCTAGGTTTTGCTAACTTCTCTTTACCATAACTTTTGACTCGTTTGTCCGTTTCGGGTGATTCAAGTTGCTATGTTTACCTTTTTATCTTGTCTACACTAATATATAAGTTACCAAGTCCATATGTAGTTGGTTTTAATGGCTTCAAATATGTAGAATATGACTAGTTTACTAGTTTGTTACTTTTATGACAATATGTGAATTAAAACATGTGATTGAGTATATGTACATCATGAATCAACATAGTAACCATATATATAGCATGTAATTGACAAGATTATGAATAATAAACATAAAATAATGGAGTGATTCTGGTGATTAGTTGGTTACAACTTTTGGCTTTCTAAAGAAATGAGTAACTTAGTAAGGATTAGGACTTTGATTGAACACTTAGGACTTTGGATAGAGCAAGCTTTTTACACCTTGGCACCCTTCTATACTTCTTGTAATCTTGAAGGATTGGTGATAAAGTTTTAAGTGACTTGAGTGGATCTAAACTCAAGAAAATCACTAAAACTAACTAAGGATTTGATGTAGTAATCTTGTTACTTGAACTTCTTAGATAACTTGGAATAATTTGCTCTTAGAAAATCAACAATGGAAGGTGTGTTTTGGAGTGGATATGCACGAAATATGGAGGGGAGGGGGGGTATTTATATGCCTTTGAGGAGGTTATTTTGGAAGACTAGTCAAAACTTACTAAGGAAGTTTTAACACATGTAATGATCTAAAACCTTAAGGCTAGACATTAAGACACATAGCATGGTGACTCCCACCCCTAAGAGGCGGTCACAAATGGGTGAAGTGGCTAGGATGATGAGTCTTCGTCTTATCTTGGTTTTAGAATGTGTTTTGGTTCCGTTAAACGCCAACCGTAAGTTGTTAAGCCATAAAACGTAAAATCGGGTATCGTAAAAATACGAAACTTGCAGGAATGATGAAACTCATCATTATACTCCATATAAAAATATAAAATGAGTGATAAGTCTTATTGGGTGCTAAAACGCTGTTTAGATCTGGAAACGAGGGTAAAAAATACGTAATTCGCGTAAAATGCAGAACTGGAAAACGTAAAATTCCAAAACTTGTGAAATTGTCGTAAAATGGTAGAATTTGATATTTCTAATGTTTACAGTGTTTTATGGACATATCGGGATGGCCGAATGAAGCTTAAACCCTAAAGTAATTCTCAGACACGGTTTTGTGAAATCGGTTCTATATGGATTCAACGTACGTCGTTAGGACGACTTGTCGAGTTTCATTTATCTTGTCATGATAGTAAAATAAAAAAAATTGTGGGATGAATAGTGAAAGTGAATAGTAAAAGTGAATAGTAAATTTTTAAAAAAATAAAAAGGTAACCTGAAAATGCGGGTGGTTACATATGACACATGGGATACCCAATGCCCACTGATAACATTAGTAACTACTCATGCTATACACAATGCTGGAATATCCATTCATGCAATGGAGGCTGAAGTGATTACCAACAATGCATGGTCTTGGCCAGATAACTAGTACTCTCAGTACCCGTCTTTATTCAATATTAATGTTCCTATTTTAAAAGACCAAGCGAATGTTATAAGATGGAGGAGAACATATGGTTTGTACTATGCTTTCTCGGTTAGCAATGTTTGGAAAATGATTCAGAAAAGAGGTAATGAAGTAGAATGGTCATACATAGTGTGGTCTCGCTATTGTATTCCTAGAAACGCTGCTCATTTGTGGTTAGTTATGAGACGTTGACTCAAAACTTAAGATCGGATTCGTACATGGGACGTTGGGGAAGATGTTGATCTAACCTCTATTCATTGTCCTATTTATAAGGTGCAATAAGATACCCATGATCATCTATTTTCTTATTGTAACTTCTCATCTCAAGTTTGGAGTCAAGTAGTGCAAAAGGCAGAGATGCCATGTGTTTCGCCCACTTGGAGTGACATTATGGGATGGATATTACCTATTGCCTCGAAGAATAATACTATTAGTATTGTGGGTCAGTTGATTGTTGATGCTACCTCTTACTACATTTGGTAAGAGATGAAAAATAGGTTACATTCGAGTGGCGTTAGGAGTGTAGAGCAATTGACGAATGTTATTCTCGACATTGTGAGACTTAAGCTTGCATCGATCAAGTTCAAGAAGAAGGCTAGAGTCACTAAACATAAAAAAACATGGAACATAGCTGCTGATTGATGCTTGGTGTTTCTTTGGACACCGTGGTTAGAAGATATTGTTTTAATCGTTGTATTGTTTTAGTTAAGTCTTCTAGCTAGTGGATGTCGTGCCTTTTGAGATTTTTCAAAGCACGTAGTTATCATTTTCCTTTAGAGTGGCTCATTACCACTCTCCTGTGTACGAATTCCTTCATTACTATATTCACTAGGTATAATCTCTTTACCAAAAAAGAACATAAAAAAAAACAAAAAAAACAAAAAAAAACAAAAAACAAATAAAACAGAAAAAAAACTTGTATGTAAGAGAGAGTCAAAAGATAAAACCAGATGCGCCCAGACCTGCCGCCCTAGACCCACGCCCCAACATTCCAGGATAGAGCCTGGTCCGGTGTTGGTGACTTATCAGTCATTCATTCTAAGCCGATAGTCTCTCAAAGTCGTTTTGACAACTCTTATGGTATTCAAAAACCAATTTCTAGTGATGAAACCATGATAATATTTTAAAATCTGGTTTCACGCAATGGCATTGGATATTCTAAAGATCAAACCAGCCAAAGACCACTCTCATCTACTCACTACAAAAAGACCTCAATATCTTTCAACCATATAGCTCCATCTCATAAAACAACCAAGTCTCACTCAAATAACCGAGCATCTATAACAACTGGAGAATTTCACCTTGCTTTATAAAAAAGAATACTTATCCATTTTCTACGTATAAATGTTTTTTACGATATCAACTTATTTGATCACAACATTGTGACGTAACTCTCATTTTCAACGAACGTGGTCACACGCGGACTGACACCGACGACCTTATGTTTATTTCACATAAACATCGTTATATGTCAAGTATCAAAAGTTTTCAACTTTTATTTGCCACTTTACGTTAATTCATTAACATGCGATTTCTTAACATCCAAGCTAAAATTTTTCTATCTATTTGAGTTTTTCACAAAACCCTAAATTATGATAACGATGGTTTTGAGTAACTAAACCATAAATCCTAAAGTACAATACTCAAAAGCTAATGTACAAGTATTTAAAGCATAAAACCCTAACTTTACGATATTTCTCGGTATAAGCCCTAAACTTACAAAATTATGATTTTATGTAATAAAATCACAAACCTTAAATTATATATACATAATTTCTATAAAATATAAGTGTACAAGTCTTTCAAGCAAATGTATAAGTATTTTATGCATGGAAACTAACTTTCAATATAAAACCTATTATAAACCCTATTGTACCCACTTTAAAACACATGGTGCAAATCTATAATGCATAAGGCTATAAGTTTGACTTTCTTAAGATTTCAAACCCAAGGTACAACTCTCCAATGCATGTGGTGCTAGTATCTTATGCACATAAGCTAAAAAAATCAATTACTTAAGACATACTTATCTAAACTTAACCAAGCCCTCAAACTAAGTTCACATTAGGTCTTAACTACAAGTACTACTCACTATAGCCTATATACATGTCCTTTAAGCTAAATCGTGCCCTAGTTTCTCCCTTTGTCCAAATCGAACCAAAGGACTAACCAAGGTACCATAAACTAGTTCCAAGTTCACTTAGAAACTAACTACACTAGTTCCTAAGCTAGCTAACACTAATAAGGATCATACTGAGCCCCATCAAGACCACATCACCATGTTTCCCAAACTTTCAAACATAGTCAAATATTGTAGGCAAATTCATGGATAACTTTTTACCACACCAATTCACTTTCACCATGGCCACAAGAACCCTCCAAGTGGCTTAAATACACCTTACCTTGCCCCCTCCTCTCTCAACCAAGTGACTTAGAAGCCACATGAAACCCTAACCCATCACCTCTATTAATACGCCCCATATCACACCCATTTCACTCCATCCCTCAACCTCTAACCTTCAACACATACACTTACTACCATATTCTGATAATCAAGCCTTGGAGACAAGAATAGGAGCTTAAGTTCAAAGCTAGGAAGCCTTGGAAAGCTTAGAAGTTTCATATAGCCATCTTTCTACTCTTAGTCAATTTCCATAGGAGGTAAGTACACAAGCCCTTTTTGATCCTTCTTACACATTTGATAGTCTTAATATTGTAGGTTAAGCATGCCCTAATAAGTAAAATGGGTCAAAACCATCTCAAAACCTTTTTCACTTTCTTTCTAGTCTTAGCGAGCAAACCCAAACACCCCTATCAATTGTGACCTTGTGTAAACTTAAACATACTTTTTGAAACCTTTATGAAAGCTAGATAACCATTAGCTAAGCCCTATGTAAAATTTATAAGTCATTATAAGGTTAAAATCTATTTTTCATTTTTCTGACCTATATGCTAAACTACCCAAACGCCCTACTTTTGAGCTGTTTTTGAGACATAAGCCAAGGGAATTAAGACTAGCCCTTAAGTACTCTTAATGACCTACTAGGACACAGCTTAATGCCCCAAAAACCTGGCCAAAAACTCTTGATTCCTCGTTTTTATTTTGCATTCTTTTTGGCTTGTCGCAAACTGAAACCAAACGCACCCTACGTATTTTTTTTTAATTGTTGAAAACCTAAGTGCTAAGATATGTTCTAAACACTTATAATAAGTTAATAACCATGTTACAAATCATTTTAAACCAACCCATATATTTTAAAAGTAAAAAATGCGTCTTTCTTGTTTCTTTCTTTTTGGTCGCAACAGCCCAAGAGGCCATGTTCACGCATTTGTTTCTCCTTAACCAAAGGTCTATAAAATACAAGGTTTATGCCGTTTTGAAGAGCCCACAACTAAGTTGTTAAAACAACAAGAACGTCTTTAAAAACTCCTATTGCCTCGCTTTTATTTGGTCGGGAAAAGGGTGCCTCGCGAACTTTTTCAAACATACCCCTCTTGTGCACTTTTCAAAAATAAGCTAAGCTGTAAGCTAATAAGCTTTTATAAACATGTTTTCAACCCATTATTAACTTATATTTACAATTCGTAGAAAGCCTTGCCTTTCTCTAAACCTAAAACGTACTAAAAACAAAATAAAGACTATTTTTGTAAACGACTTAAAGCGTCAAAGACTTAAAATGCCAAAATTGTAATATTTTAGAAAAAGGATTAAAATTATAATAAACTTGAGACATATGGTTATAAAGTGTCGCTTTTGAAACGAAAGGGTATAAATTGTCATTTTACCAAAGTTAAGGGTTAAAAGTTGTCATTTTTCCAAAGTTAAAGGGTAAAGAGTTGTCATTTTATGAAAGTTGAAAGGTATACATTGTCTTTTCATAAAGGTTAAGGGTATAAACCATCAATACTTGGGATTATAAGGGTGTAACGTGTAACCTTTTATATAATACTTAATAACCCATAAAATAATAAACTTATATACGATATGGTCTATTTTCACTAACAATAAATTGAACTATAAAGGAATAACAATAATAAACATTTTCATACACTAACTTTTGAAGAGACTTCATGTTAAACCATTCAACACTTAATCGTCGACAAAACGCTTGTGATTAACATCACATGTACTTGATTACGACTACTGAAACTTGACATACCAACTCAGGTTGCCGGTCGGAGCCGTTTATTCACAATACTTAATTTGTTTTCCATCCAGACTACTGTAACACCGAGGTGAGTTCATATTCCCACTTTTTACTTGTTTTTCAAACTCGTGGGGAGATACATGCTACAAACCCGAACACAAGTATTTTTTTGTATGCTACACCTGATTGCTATTGCCTAAGTTACTTACGAATGCCACTAAAAGTCTCTCATATCATGAACCATTAATCACTTTGCAAGTGAACACGAATATAGTGAATATATCTATTGGAAGTTGACCCCCCATTTGTGTTAGCCGGTTAGGTAACCAAATGCACTTTATTTGAGGAAAAACAGGAGAATTGGCAAGCTCCTTACACGACGGCATGGTTGCTCACATCATCATTATGATGTTTGTAACCCACGTCATTATGACAACTACGACTGTTAAGGTTTGCGTTCATGAGACTTAAGGCAATATGCTGTACTACGATATTACAAAATTTACTACTTTTCGACATGTGTTCAACTGATTATTATATAAACATTATGGATTCACTCAAACTTCGTGTTGAATTTTTAGCATGTTTTATCTCAGGTAACTAATGCACGACTTGGAACGGAGTGGCTATGGACTTTCTTTCAAATGACGTACATTTCGTTATCATTCATAAAATAATGTGTATTTCAATAACTTTCGCTGGGACCTCTTTTAATGTAAACTCTGATTTAAATAAATGAATGATAACTGTTTTAATTAAAAACGTCTCTTTTCGAGTCGTTTTCTATTATTACGATTGTGAACCATGAAGTAATACCCCAACCTTATTCCGCTACGTACAACGAAATTTGGGGGTGTTACAGATTGGTATCAAAGCCGTAGTTATAGAGAACAAAATGCAAACTATAACTCCTTTTCACAATAAAAGTCCTTCGTGCCACTACCAAAATGTTTCTTATGCATGTATATGCTGATTACTTACTTATATATGGTGAAATATTTACAATTATCGAGTTGTTACAGAGTTATGTCTTCCCCTACCCCTCTTATTATTATCTTATCATATTCTGAGCCCGAAGATACTATTCCTTCCACGGATACGCCAGTCCATTCACCAGCACCCATACACGCTTTAGAAGAAATGGAGTCTTATCCTTCGGAGGAGTCATCTGAGGACTTTGCAGTAGTACCTGATATCGACCCAACACCTAGGCACACTATGGAGGCAGAAGACATCACGGTAGTACCTGATATCGCTCCATTTCCTGATGATCCGTATGTGCTTGCTAGGAGGGGATATCATACTTTTGCATATGCAGAGCCATCGGAGACAGACTCTTCTTCAGTATCCGAGTCACCATCACCACCACCTTCGCCAATGAGACGTAGGAAGTTTCAGGTCTTACAGCCTTATGAGCCCGAACCCTTTATGGAAGCCTACAGTCATCACCCTAATGGCCCAATCAGGATAAACACACCACGGAAAAGAGTATAATCTATCTGATCACGTGTTATATGGATACCGACACCACCGGTCCCACCGTCACCACCAAGCATACCACCGGTTTATCCCCGAAAAACCCGTGAGACAGCACAAAAAAGGACACTTCCCATGCTCTCACCATCACCACACACGCATCCGTACATGTTACCCACATATGTACCACTGCCAACTACATAATCTATGCCGCCCCCACCATCAGCTATAGATTTTACTCCCCCTCTCAGCCATATGATCTCGGTGAGGAGGCAAGGACCATCATTTCTAGGTAGGATGCCTTACGATCACCTTCTCCATATATCCCTACACCACCACGGGTATTTGAGATTGGAGAAAGTTCGCAAGCAGAGATGGACCAACCGCCCACCATTCCCATAGTCATGGCACATATGGAAAGATATGAGGAGCAGATCGATACTTCCTTAGGCCATCTGGATGAGATACCTCTGGAGCGCATCGAGTCACTTGAACATTCAGTTGAGGAGTTAGTTGCTAAGAGAGCAACTATGCAGCAGGATAGATATCTTAAGCACCAGGATGCAGGAGACTCGTGAGAGGGTAGACAATCTAGAGGAACATCACGGAAAAACTAGTCAACACATACCTCTGCTATATGACAACGACCTAGTGATGTCATAAGAAATGATGAGGCAAAGTGAGGACTTAGTGATGGCTTACTCTAGGATTACCACACTAGAGCCAGTAGTGGTAGATATCTAGGCCCGATACCAGGAGTATATACAGATCCTTCTCAGCATGATCACAGAGCTTGAGAGTCGTCTTGGAGGAGCACCTAGTAGCCATTAGACTAGGTCCTTATCTATCAGCTTTTGTACGATATTCTAGCCACAGAGTGTGTGGCATAAATGTGAAGCTTGTATTATTTTGTTATATGACAAAATTTTCAAGTTATTTATGGCTATATGTGGTTGTGATATTATGATGAGTTATGATATCGATTAATGTGGACCAGAGTAGATCATTTTACATGTGTGATAGTATTCGGACATGATATGATCATATGATTCTTATATTGCTATGATTTCAACGAATATACCTTGTTATTTGTTATTTTAACATAACATGGTCATTCTAAACATATATTTTCTTGTGGTATTAATAGAAACATGCCTCGAACAAGAAGATCAATTGAAACTCCAGAACCCGCCATGTCCCAAGCTGTTATCCAAAAACTAGTTGCAGACAGTGTTGCTGCAGCACTCGAGAGACAAGCAACAGCAATGGCCCGCTCTGGAAGCACCAGCAGGCCCAACGGAGAAAGCAAGGCAGCTATAGCTGGCAAGTGCACCTAAAAAGATTTCATGAACTGTAAGCCAACCTTTTTCAAATGAACAGAAGGAGTAACTGAGTTGGCTCACTAGTTTGAGCGAAGATAGACAGTATTCATGAGAAGCGGTTGTTCTGACGACTGCAAGGTCACTTTTTCTACGGGGACTCTATTGGATGGTGCCCTATCTTGGTGGAACGTTTATGCGCAAACTATGGGTATTGAAGCAGCTTATCAACTCACATGGGTTGACTTCAAGAAGAAAATGCTAAAGAAGTATTTTCCCCGCACTGAGATTAAAAAGTTGGAAGATGAGTTTCACCAACTGGTGGTGAAAGGAACTGATCTCAAGACCTATAATCGGAGGTTTCAGGAACTCGCAATGCTATGCCCAATTTTAGAACCTGATCTTGAGAAAACATTGGAGAAGTATACTAAAGGGTTACCCCACTGTATTGAGGGGAATGTAATCTCATCGAAACCACAATCACTGGAGGAAGCAATTTCTATTTCTCAGAAGTTAATGGATCGAGAAGTCAAGCGTGGTTCCACTCAAGGAAGTAATGATCACAAATGGAAGCTTGATGACAAGAGAACCACCCATCATCACAAAAACTACCCCAACAATAACACCTACTACAACAACAACAACAACCGAAACAACAACCACAATTACCAATAGAATCGGAATAACCATCACCACCAATAGAACCGAAGGCAGGAAAGCTGCCAGAGCTTACGTAGCCACACCCTCTGCTTGAAATTTGCCCCTATGCAACTGATGCAGGATGCATCACAATGGGCCTTGTTTTGCTAAATGCGGAAAATGTCATAAAACAGGCCACATGACCGCATATTGCAAAGTCACTGGTGCTAACTTGCAACCAATGACTGTGACATGTCACAGTTGTGGCAAAAAAAGGCATTTCAAGAACCAGTGTCCGAAGCAGAATGTTACCCAAAATAACATGGCCCCGTGCAAAGGCCTATGTACTAGGAGATGGGAACACACAACACAACCCGGATGTAGTCACGAGTACGTTTCCTCTCAATCAACATCTAGCTAAAGTATTGTTTGATATCGGAGCTGATAAGAGCTTCATATCTGTTACTTATAAAGCTCACTTATAAAGCTCTTGTCAAGCTTTCTTTGATCCTTATCCTTGTTCTTTGATCTTGAATCTTGATTTTCCTTTTATTAGGCCAAAAGTTTTAAGCACATAATCACCACCATCATTCTATGATTTCATGCTTATTATGTCCTAAATATATTTATTACGTGCTATATATGTTCACTATATTGAATTCATGATGTACTAGGTCCTAAAAACAAGTTAAGGACCCTTACATGTTACCTTTGCCACAAAACCGTTTACTTAGAAACTTAGATATATAAATACTATTGTAGACTAGATAAAAACAAAGCCATAGCAATTTGAATCACCAAAAATAGATTCACGAGTCAAAAGATACAACAATTTAAAAATTACGCCGAAAAACTTTAGTTGCTTACATAAGCTAAAAAAATGTAATTTTGACCACTTTAGATTCCGATTTATCAAAAGTGTAAAACATGAAAGTTGTCCAAAATCATATTTTAAGAGATCTAGTCTTAAGAGATCTTGGCCTGAAAACGCACGAACAGGGCTGTGGATGTGGACTGTTTAGGACCCGAGACTTATTTTTTCCAAAATCTTTTCTCGAACGACCTAGCTCCTGAACTTGATAATTTACCAAACTTACCAAACTTCACTACTAACCTATAAGCGTCATTTCCATAAAATAAAATCATACACTTGACCCTCAAAATATTGTTTCTCAAATGACGGGAATAATGACCGTTTTACCCTTTTTCCGCAACTTATAACCAAAAACCATTTTGAGTTACCTACCATAATCTAAGGACCATATAACTTTTGCTAAACATTTAAATCAACCAAAACTCACTTACAGAACATGACCAAATTTACTTTGCAAACCATGTAACCACTTAATCTATGTGTCCCATAATCAAAAAAGCAAACCGAATGCTTTTCCATATTGAGCTCTACAAAACTAGGGAGCTTCATGTGAGGGGTTTCATTTGGGTAAAAGTATCGACGAGTTGCTGGATTTACGGTTTAAATTTCCTAGCTCCTTGAACGTTTACTACATGACCTTTGGATTATGATGGCCCGAACGGTAGTACGATATATCTAAACAAAACACATTTTCACAAACTAAACTATTTTCATGAACAAACATACACAAAACCACCAAGTACTACATCATGATCAAATATAATGATGTATATAGGCTCGTTTATGTTTTTTTAGACATTATTACAAATCTAAGACGCAACATCATCTTTTGGTTGCATGTAGAAGTTTTCCAGCTTATCCATCATATTCGTTTAGCACTAAACATCATCAAACTCACGTTGAGTTTCATAGCCCCTACTTTTATACGTTTTGAATTAATTTTGGGGGAGATACATGAGTGTAACATATTGGATTTCACAAACACATCAAAGCATGATGAAACTAGGTGAATACAATAAGGTTTCAGAGAAAGAAAGAGTTAGAGGTTTGGGAACTTAGTGAGAGAAAATGAAAATATTATTATGAGCTCCAACCCTCTACCTTGGGAGGTAGAGGGTATTTATAGTCTTACATAAAACGCCACCTACGGGATGTGGATCAGGCATACAGTGGGTAAAGACCCGTCCGTCCTCCACGGTGTTACTTAACTAAATACTACTTAACATTAGATAACTACGACTACAAGCTTTCTAATGATTACATATACTTGAGGTGATCGACACTTTGATAACTGGATTTACTAAATCCTAACAATCTCCCCCTAAGGGAGGTCACCTCAAATTACATTGAATACAAAATGATATTACATTAAGATTGTTCTTAGATTCTTGTTAATGTTCTTTGCTCTGTAGCCTGTAGTCTTTGATTCTTCATTATTGCATGTTTGGTTAATTCAAGTGGAGGTCTTTAACTGATCCACGTGATAATGAGTTTTGAGCCAGCTTTGAGATCATCAGTTACCATAAATCTCTGACTCTTCCTTTGTGGTGTTGACATTATGTGATGTTGTGACATTTGGACCGACATGCTCACATTCTGGATCATGATTTCTTCGTATCAGAGTAGCGGAAGCTTTAGTTGATTCATGATATTTGCAGCAGCATAGCAGAAGCATGGAGTGATAATATCAGAGTCGTTGATGCATTTATCATGATTTCTTTAGAAGTGAATGTGTTGTGTGAGTATGCGGCTATGGATTGACCTCTCCATTCTGTTCAGCTGGAAACGTCGGGCGGACCTGCATACAACAGTTAGCAATAAAGCGCATGAAAGTGTCTTTGATCACTTTCGTTGAATTAAGGTACACGACCCACGGTTCCCCGTTGATCAGTACAAGTACTGCCTGTGATCAGGTATAATTCCGAAGAATCTCCTTGACAGGGTTTCGCAGCTGTTCAAGCTGTTCTCAGACCGGAACGTCTCAAAGAAGACAACACGGAGTGAGTGAACCAGCGAATTTGAGATTCACTGATTGATGAAAAGAAATTTGAAAAACAATCGAGTATTGCTTAATAAATTGTTTTTGCAATACAACGAAGGTTTTAAGAAAAATCAATTATCAATCATAAACACCTTTTTATATTTGAAATATTAATACACAGTCGATGTGCTAAAGAAAAGAATTTTTTAAGCACAACGACCGGTTTTTCAAAGGTATCCGTCAATCCATAACCTGAACTAGGATTGATTCATAAGTTTGAATCGCCCCATTGTTTCTGTTTAATTGTCACATGGTTGATCCATTGGATAGATCTCACATGCCACCTACCAAGAGCTTGTTTGATGTTGGCTCTAGAAGGCTTTCCATCTTCATCGTGAATATGTTTGCATATCACTAAGATGTTCTGGCAATACCACAAGGATAATGCGTAGGACTCTTAAGATTTAATCTCTCTTTCCACATTGTGTGAAACAGAGAGTCTTCATTGACAGTGTCCTAAAGAGATTTATTAGATGATCTCGTGGCTCTAGACTCAATTGTGCACATTTGGTTCCTATGCCGGAGACTGGGGAGAGGGTCTTCAATATCAACAATCTCTAAGAGAAAGTCAATAGATTATGTAGGTTCCCCGTGAAGTTGTACTGCAGTGCGTCACTGGGTCCATGACATATTGTCTTCAATACCAGTGTTACCTTAGTAACCACCAGTAGCATATGAATTGAACCCGGTTTCTGCCCTAAGGTTGAATTATTGGAGGGCTATTTCTATTCACCCTTTTTCATTTAATTCTTTTTTATTCTTCAACCCCTTTAGTGCTTACCGAGACTTCATAACTAGAACCTTGTTAGGTTTATTCCTGTAGGACCACTACGGTATCAACCTTATCACGAAATACCCACGTTAACCACAGTTAAGCATAGAACTCGTGAAACCCAAACACAAACAAAGCGTAGAAATAAGATGAGAAAGATGGTGACTTGAATGATATAAAGATCGTGTATATGTGAGATAAAGATGAACACAATAAGTTGTATATTCCAAAGGAAAAACACACACACACACACTTTCAAGCACAACCCTCAAATGACCATTTGATGGGTATTTATAGTACAAGTAACTTAAAACCCTAAAAGGCTTTGCTTGGGCTTTTCGTGGGTTGGACATGGATTGGGCTTTGGATACTTAAGCTTCAAACGACTAGCATAATCATAACGCCTAGCCATTTATCTTAGTCCAATCCATGAGCCCGTTGACTATTCTATCACGATATCTAACACACGATACAAAGTTCCTAAACGTGAATGACCATCACTTCTAATAAAACTATTAAGGCTAACAATCTCCCCCTAAGGGGTGGTCATTCAAATGATGCTCCACTTGATTAGGTTCTTTACTTTCCTTGGGCTTGAACTTTACGTGTAGATATAGAATAGTCTTGATTCTATGTTCCTTCATGCTTTGTGATCAGATAATGTGGTTGTCTGCCGTTGTCAACTTCGTTGGTTAGGTGTCTCCACGTCTTTCTCCACCATGCTCACACTTCTATTTGACTTTGAGTTTCCAATGATGAAGTTCTCGAGACTTTACACTTTGAAGATGCTTTTACATTGACGAAGAATCATCTTTGACTTTGAGTTGCCTTTGATTTTGATGAGAACTTTCATGTGTTGTTGGTATGAGCATGTGGCGAGTCTGCACGATCCATCCGCTCCGGAGCTTCCATAAGAAGAAAACATAAAACAGGTTAGAAATAAGCGGATTCCGCCACTTACAAGTTTGAATTTCGAGGGTGTTAACAGCATAGTGTGAAAACACATCTCTAATTCTTACAAAGGCCGTTTCTGAACTGGAGTCCCACAAGTGAGATAACGCGATATACCGAAGTACATCTACAGTTCAGATGAGTCGCTGAGGTACACCGAAGCATCACCCCACGACTGTAGACCGTTTGAGACACACTAAGCGTAATCCACGGGGAGTTACCGAAGTGACCTGCTGTCAGGGATGCTTGATGTTGACCCTGGCAGGAGTTTCCATTCAATCACTGAAGATCACAGAAGTGAAACTTCTCATAAATGTTCTGGCAAATTGCTAAGATCTGCGTAGGACTCTAGAATATATCACTTGTGCCCTTATTAATGAACAGTAAGCGATGTCATGTCAAGTGTTCCTATGAGATCTTTTGATGAATCTCGTGGCTCTAGACTCAATTAGTGCATTTTGGTTTTCCTGAGCGGAGACTAGGGAGAGGGTCTCCTTCTTCAATACCAACGATCTCTAAGAGAAAGTCGATAGATTATGTAGGGTTCCCAGTGAGAATGAAGCAAATCCCTTTTGAGAGGAATTGAGTGGCTAGAAGGTTTAGTGTAGTGCGTCACTGGGTCCATGACGTCTTGGTCTTCAATACCAGTGTCATCTAGTGACAACCAGTAGCAGATGAGTTGAACCCGGTTTCTGCCCTAAGGTTGAATATGGAGGGCTATTTCTTTTCACCCTTTTTCATTACTTTTCTTTTTAATTCTTCAACCCCTTCTTTCTCCTTTCTCACATTACTCCTTTTTTCAATCATTCCTAAGGACTTCTAATACTAACTATTTGTGATTTCCTTGGGTAGATCCCTCCGGCTCTGGCGGATCATAGGACTGATTTCCTATCCTTAGTCACCTTATAACTCCATGACTGTCCTATTGTTGCCATAAAACCATTTTTCTTGAAAATCTCTCAGAGTGTTTATGATAGAAAACATGTTTGAAACACTCTGTGAGTTTTATATTTTCAGAAACACTCCCCCTTCACATGTGCTTATAAGTTTTGGCAGAAATCTGCACATAGAGGGTAGAGTTTGCACTTTTTGAATTGATCGACTTTAAATGAACTAGACCGATTCGAGACACGTTTACATCACTAGAGAACTAGCTTGAAATTATTACCCGTCCTGGTCAAGTCATAGAAAGTTTCTCGAGATGGTACATGATTCCTCGTCAATTCATTGGTTTCAACTGAGTCGAGCTCATTATGAGAATCAAACAACGATCATTAAACTTTTTGATCACATTTTAATCACGTCTCCTCCCCCTCAAAAATAGCATATTCGTGATATTTTTGATATCAACGGATTAAAAAACATTTAAGAATCTTTTGGGGAGACAAACGGATTTGATTTTAAGCATGAATTTGGAACATTTTTGTTTTATACTCCCCCTTTAATAAAGCATAATCAATTAAAGGGTTTTGGGGGGAGTTATCTTGAGCACAAAATATTTTGAAAGAGTTTGAAAATCTTTTTGCACAATCTTGAAAAGGTGCTCAAGATGATGATGATTTCTCACCATTTATAAATGTAGTGCACTGAAGCGTACACTGGATTTTTCTTTAAAATTACGAGTTTTGATTTGAAATAATCAAAAGTCATCATTTTAGTCCGGGTTTCGTACTGAAGTATACGAAAGCCATATTATGAAGAAATTTTGAGAAACGAAATGTTTTGGAAAACTTATTAAAGAACTCTCGCTCAAGCATCTGTACATGCCCGTATCATTGTTGAATGACATTTCTAGAAACGTACAGAATATCGATTATACAAGAGACATGTCGTGAGAAGAATATTTTTAGATTTTTGATTTTATATTGTTTATGTATTTTTGAAAGTTTTATATTTTTATATTTTGCTTTTGTTGGTTTTTCAAATTTTGTATTTTGTTTTTCAAAAATATTTACAGCGAAGCTTTTTGGAAAATCATTTTCAAGAAGATTCGAGAAGACGTTCTAACTCCTCAGGGGTTAGGCTTCGCATTCCAATTCGTCGAACTAAATAGTCAAACCTTTCTTTTGGAAGGGCTTTAGTTAATAGATCGGCGAGTTGGTAATCAGTCTTCACGAAGAATAATTCAACAGTACCATTTTCGACGTACTCTTTGATGAAGTGGTAGCGGACTCGGATATGCTTAGTCTTTGAGTGATGAACAGGATTGCATGATATGGCTATGGCACTTTTCGAGTCAAAATACATAGGTATTTTATCGAAAGTAAAGCCATAATCTGTGAGTTGTGTTCTCATCCAAAGAACTTGAGCACAACACGCAGATAGAGACACATACTCAGCTTCAGCGGTTGAAAGTGCAGTGCAATCTTGTTTCTTTGAAGACCAGCTTACTAACTTTTCACCCAAAAATTGTGCTCCTCCGGATGTACTTTTTGCTGTAACTTGATCACCTGCTTGGTCCGCATCTGAAAAGGCAATTAGATCAAATCCGGATTCCTTCGGATACCAAAGTCCCATGTGAATGGATGTCTTCAGGTACCGAAAGATCCGTTTAACCTCTTTGAGGTGCAGTTCGGTAGGCTTTGCTTGAAACCGTGCTAGTAAGCAAACAGCAAAATGAATATCGGGTCGACTAGCAGTGAGATACATGAGAGAACCAATCATGCTCCGATATTTCTTCGGATCAATAGGTTTCCCAAACAAATCGGCTCCAATTTTTGGTGAAGTTACCATTGGTGTTCCGACCGAATCACAATTATCCATACCATGATTTTTCAAAATCTCAGTTGTGTATTTAGCTTGATTAATAAAAATTCCAAGAGGGGACTGATGTATTTGTAAACCAAGAAAGAATTTTAGTTCCCCCATCATGGACATTTCAAATTTGCTTTTCATGAGATTTTCAAAATGTTTTGAAAGATTCGGATTAGTGGACCCAAAGATGATGTCGTCCACGTAAATCTGAACAATCAAAATGTCGTTTTTGCATTTTTGTGTAAACAAGGTAGGATCAACTGTTCCTTTGGTGAAATTGTTTTGGATAAGGAAAGAGGACAGTTCGTCATACCACGCTCTCGGAGCTTGTTTCAATCCATAGATTGCCTTTTTGAGTTTGTAGACGTAGTCTGGATGTTCCAAGTCGATGAAGCCTTCTGGCTAACTCACGTACACTTCTTCTTTCAGAGTTCCATTCAAGAACGCGGTCTTAATGTCCATCTGATAAACCGTGATGTTTTTGTGAGCTGCATAGGCTAAGAAAATCCTGACTGCCTCAAGTCTAGCTACAGGCGCGAATGACTCTTCAAAGTCTATCCCTTCCTCTTGTCTGTATCCTTTGGCCACAAGACGAGCTTTGTTGCGAATTACAGTCATCTCTTCATCCCTTTTGTTCTTCCATAACCATTTAAGATCAATGACGCGAACGTCAATGGGTCTTGGAACCATTTCCCAAGAGTCATGAAGACGATATTGGAGAAGTTCCTCCTGCATCGCTTCTATCCATGCGGGTTCTGCCATTGCCTCACGAATGTTCTTTGGCTCGATATTGCTAATTGAGCAAAGGTAAATGCATAAGTCGCAATCGGTGGCAAGTTGACGTCTCGTCTGAATTGGCCTTGAAGGTTCACCAATAACTTGTTCAATTGGGTGGTCTTTTGTCCACTTCAGAGTAGAAGGATACTGTTGGTTAAACGTATGCGAGTTAGATGGTTCTCGTAAGCTTGAAGAAGATTCAGCTGATTCCGTAGCAAACGGGGTTTTCAAATAAGTCTTCATCTAACGTTGCATCGTTTTGGTTTTGGTTTTGCTCATCAACTGCTGGTAGAACGGGTGCAATAACTGTAGTAGATGTAGATGATGTAGATGGAGTTGGTGCATTGGTTTCGACCGTTGTAGATGCATCTTCTGTTGGTGTTGGTGGATGATTTTGAGCGGGTGCAGCGGAATGATGGTTTGATGCATTTGTCGAAGTTCCACCATAGTATTCATCGAACATTAACTCGAAGAAATTCTCCCATTCTTGTTCTTTAGGATTGTCAAACGAAGTTGATTGAGCTCTTTGAGGTACGAGTCCTGAACTGATGTGTCCAGAAGTCTGTCAGTTTAGTGCGGGTTCTAGAGCGAGTCTCTCAGAAGCCATATGTGAAAGTTCAACAAATTTCACATTCATCGTCTCCATGATCCTCCTAGTTCTTCTGTTATACACCCTGAATGCCCTCGAGTTATTTGAATATCCAATGAAGATTCCAATATCACCTTTAGCTTTCAATTTACCTAGATCTTCTTTGTCGTTCGTCGGATAGCACAAAGCGCCAAACACGTGAAAGTAAGAGATATCAGGTTTTCTGTTGTTCACAAGCTCATACGGGGTTTTATTGAATCTAGGATGGATTAGGGATCGGTTCTGAGTGAAACAAGCAGTGGCAATAGCATCAGCCCATAGAAATAACGGTGCACTAGAATAGATTAGCATTGTGCGAGCAGCTTCCACAAGAGTTCTATTTCTTCTTTCAACTACCCCATTCTGCTGTGGAGTTCTAACAACTGATGTCTGATGAGTAATTCCAACATCTTCAAAGAAAGTTCTTAACTCCTGATTAGTGAATTCAGTGTCGTTGTTTGTTCTTACAACCCTTACTGGAGTTTGAAGAAGTACTTGAATACGTTTCAGAAAGGTGATGATGATGCCTGGTGCTTCGTCTTTTGATCTCAGAAACTTAACCCATGTATATCTTGAATAATCATCGACGATAACAAGAATATACTTTTTCCCGTTAATGCTTTCAACTCTCATTGGGCCACATAAGTCCATGTGCAACATATGCAACCTTGCTTCCGAACTAGGTACGGATTTGGGTTTATATGATGCTCTTTTGCTTTTTCCTTGTTCGCATGATGGACATAAGTGATCCTTGGTGTATTTGAACTTTGAAAGTCCATTGACGATGTTGTCTTTGGCAAGATTGTTGATGGTGTCAAAATTGAGATGGGATAACCTTCTATGCCACAACCAGGACTGTGTTCCAGATGCTCTTGTCATAAGACATATTGGTGATGAAGAGGCCATTTGATTGATGTCGATAGCATACAAGTTTGTATCACGATTCCCAGTTAAGAGATCAGTGCCATCCAAGTTTCTAACGAAGCAAGCATTTTTCCTAAAAGCAACCTCTAAATCTGCATCACAGAACTGCCCGACTGAGAACAAATTGTGTCCCAACCCTTGGACATAGTAAACCCGAGTGATCAAATAATTTCCAAAAGGTAGATCTCCATAACCCATGATAGCTGCTACATGATCATTTCCGAAACGTACAGTTCCCATGAATTGCCAGACGAAATTGATCAGCAGCTTCAGATTCCCGGTCATGTGCTTGGAGCAACCCGAGTTGATGATCCAAAGACATATTTCGATAACCTGCCAATAACAGAAGAAGAAGATTTTGGAAACCGTTTTGATTTTGGTTCCTTTGGGTTAGAGGTAAAATCCTGATCACACTCATAGAAGTCATCTATTGGTAAGACAGGTGCATCACTCATTCTACCATTCTCGAGTGTGAAAGTTCTACCAGTTGGTTTCCAAATGTCATCCCTAAAGTAAACATTATGCTCCCTATCAGTAGTGTAAAGCCTAAGTCTCGCGACTAGTCTTCCTATTCGTTTAGCATAAGTTCTTTTGGGAACATTCTTCTTAACAGGCTTAACAATCTCATTCTTAGAAACACAATCATCATGAACATTAGTTAAAGATTTCTTGTAAGTTAAACAAACAGATTCAACAGATTCATTAAACTTAGCAGATTTCACAGGTTCATTACATTCAGATGAAATGTCTTTCTTATTACAAAGCGGTAAATTCTTAGGGTGTTCTTCTACTTTCTTCTCTTTATTCAAGCGACTACTCTTAGAGGCAAGCGAGACTCTATTGTTCCTTGTATTGCTCTTAGGCTTTAGTCTGCTGCTCCTAGAGGTGCTTGCTAGTCCTGTAGAAGGTAAGGCACACTCATTAGGATTCACAATCTTATCTAGAGAAGAGGTTTCGGCTTTCCTAGTCTCTTTAGAGTGCTTTTCTAAACTTATGTCGTTTGTTCCATATGTTTTAGATGTGGAGGCAGACGCATTAGTGGTACTCATCTTAAAAAGGCCAGGAGCTAAAAGTTTTGGTTTCTCAATAACCGCTTTTCCTTTATCAACAATTTGTTTAGGCAAGGCAGGTGGAGTGACTGGTTTTGATGAATCGGTTTTCTCATTGACTTTTGGAGGAGGAATAGAAACAGACATTTTTCGTTTGGAAACCGGTTTGGGAACATTTGCTTTCTCCGCAGTCAATGGTTTTTTAATCACAGTATCCACTGCTTTTCCTTTTTGACTTTCCAGCTGAGCCCTCAAAAGATCATTTTTCGCTTTCATGTCATTGTAGGCACGCTCATACGACAATTTGTCATACTTGCATTCCTCAGTTTTTCGATCAAGTTGTTTAAAATATGAGACATTTTCTTTTTCAAGTTTCTCAAGTGCTTTTTCATATTTTGAAACAATTTTGGAGGTCTCAGACTGGAGTCTTTCATGATCTTCAACAGAATATGTTTGCAAAATGATGGACATAATATCAGTAGTCAGAACATCTTCGAAGAGAGAGTCGTTTAAATTTTCCAAAACTTTGACTTGTTCAGCACAGTCATTAGCTTGCTTTACCAAGGATTTATGGTCCTTGACAAAGTCAGTTGTTTCTCTCAAAAACGCTTGTTCAAAATGAATTACCCTTGCACTGATGGCATTCAGCTGAGGGTTTTAGTTTTAACAGTGTCTTGAAGATCCACAATTCTAGTTTTCACATTTTCTAAAATACTTCTCGCATCACTTGTGTTAAAAGGATTGTTTGAAGACATTTGTTCAATGTTCGAAAGAGAATTTGAGACAACAACTGGTTTTGAAACAGATTTTGAAACAGGTGTTGACTCTTTGTTTGAAACACTTGGTGTGATGGAGAACTTTGACTTTTCTTTTTGATTAACAAAAGTAATTCCGTTAATTTTGTTCCATTTGTTATAATCAATTGGTTTGATTTCCAAATTCTTTTGTTTCATTTTTGATCTACTCTCCTCAGATAGTTCTAACGTTTTAAGAGAATCACGAACAATAATGGGTTCATGCAAAATATTTCCATTGTTTAACACATTCTGAGATTTCTGAGCTTTCTTGAGGAACGAAGAAGGGTCGTTACCAAGTGTCATTCTATTATTAGTATGAAAACGCGGATTTACTTGATTAGAAAGCATCTTGATTGTTTGAGCAGAATGACCCGTTTTAAGAAGCAAATTTTCCAAAGTTTGGATTTTTTCATTTTTATCAAGAATTTCATCAAGAAGAGAATCTTCTCGTTTTGAAAAATCAGTAATCAACTGCTTCTTCTCTTTTTCAAGATTAGAAAACATTTCTTTTTGTTTAGAAAGTTGGTTATTTAAATCTGAAATTTCCTTGTTTAAAGATTTAATTTTTAAGTTCAAATTCACATCAAGTGTGTTATACTTGATTTGCAAAAGTTGTTCTTTAGAAACCAAATTTCGATAACCAATTTCTAATTCTGATTCTTTGTTTTTCTGAAATTCAAAGGCTTTTGTGTTCTCCTTGTAACTCTCAAGCTCAGTGGTCAATTTAGCATTCGCGGCCTTAACTTCGCGATTGACCGTTTTAACTTTCTCAATTTCAATGCCACATTTATTGATTAATGATTCAAAATAAGCACGTGTTTTCTCATCAGTCTCAGTATTTTGTGCCACACAGCCTCCATTAGGATCCACATCTGGAGTCTCAGAGTTAGTATTGCTACAACTCGGATTGTCTAGGTATGTATCATAAGTAGGTGCTGATGTCACAGAATGCTTTTCGTCATGAGTAAACACATCAAATATGACATTGTTATAGCATGGATCAATGATTGGTACCTCAGATACTGCGTTGGCGTCATAAACAGGAGGTGCGTCAGAATCAGTGTCGTACTTAGTCTCCTGAAGATTTGCCATGAAGATGCAGTTTGCATTGAGTTCCTCGAGGTCTTCCAAATCATCCATAATAGCCATGAAGTCATGTTCCTCACCACTCAATTGAAGTCCAGATTGTTCCTTTTGTACCAACATGATAGCTTTCTGAAGATACGCAAGATCCTTCTTTTTCGGCTTGGTTGGACAATTCCTTGCCATGTGACCCAATCCTTGACAGTTATAACACGTAACCTGATTACCCTGATTCACATTTCCATAATTCCCAACGACTGGAGCTGCAACATTCCCATTCTGATTACCCACTGCTCTATTCCCAACATTCTGACCCATCTGATTACCCTGATTCGGAACCGCTTGATTACCCATGCGAAATCCAATAGCATATCCCTATGGGTTCGCATTAACTTCAACCATTTGTCTTTGATTACCCATGTTCACACCCGGCTGTGCAATTTGCCTGTTGCGAGGGTTTGATGAAATCTGTTGGTTGTTGTTAGTTGGTGTGGAATAGCGACCTTTGAATGCTTTACCCAATAAAGAGAATACTTGAGACAAAGCTTCTTCTGGTTCCATTTCAAGATCAGTGATTCCTTGTTCCTGGTAATGTTGTTGTTCAGGTGGATAGTTTTGTTGTTGAGGGATGTATTGCTGCAAGTTGTTGTTAGTGGAAGATGATGAAGGTTGTTGTTGTGTATTCACTGGAGTTTGAGTCTTTGCAATGAATGCCAATGGATCATGATTCTTTGCTAATCTTTCTTTCCTGACTTCATTCACTTCATTTTGGTTTTGTTTTAGAAAATCGTTGAGTTGATCAAAGTTCACTTGATGTAAGTCTTTTGTTTGGTTGACAATAGTGACATATCGTCCCCATTCTTCTGGTAGATTGTTCAAGAACTTGATGTTGCTCACGATAGTTCTGGGTGTCAACTTGTTTCTGATCAGCTCGTTCATTAAAGTGCAAAACCTTCCATAGTAGGATTCAATGGATTCTCCTGGAGTGGATGTAAACTTCTCCCAAGAAGTTAGCAACTTGTTCTCTGTGTCTTGTTGACCAATTTCAGTTCCATGACAAAGTCGTCTAACACGTTCCCACATATCGAAAGCAGTTTCACAACTGTTTACAGCAGCAAAGATGTCTCTTGGTAAACCCAGTTGGACAATATGAATTGCCATGTCATCTGCTTCGACTTTCTTCTGATCCTCTTCAGAGTATTCCGATTCTTTTTGAAGACGAAAAAATGGTGGGACGGGAGGTGTTGCATCAGCATTTCCAGGGTCTTGGACTTGTCGAGGTATGAAGGGTCCATCCTGAATGGATTTGATTATCAATTTTCCATTAGGTTTTGTCTTGATGTAACGAAGCATTCGACTTGTCCATTGAAGATAACCACCTTTTTCCAACATAGGAGGACGGTTTTTGGCACCGGCTGCATGAATGTCTTGTTGAGTTGCCATTGATGAAGGTATGCTATGATAAAGTTGATGTAGGATCGATTCAACGATAAAGAAGTTGTGGTTGATGAAGATTAAGCTCGGTTGAGGTGATTCTGAAAGTCGTACTCGTAACCTTGGTTCTTAAAACATTTTCGCCCAAAATTTGAAATTCACTATAAAAATCAATTCTAAGGTCGTATGAAAAATTTGAGTTATGACAATTTTGACGCCAAATTTGACCCGAAAAATTTGAATTTAGGCCCAAAAATTTGAATTTTTGACCAAAATTTTCCCAGTTATACCAAATTTTGAATCTCGCGTAAAAATTGAACGTTTAGTCTCCTCAAAAATTTAAATTGTACTCAAAAATTTGAATTTTTTTTTTTAAACCTTTATGCGTAGAAAGAGCTTAGGCATAGAAACACGAAGTTACGAGTAGACGATGCTTAGGCGTAGGATCTTATGCGTAGGAAGCTTAGGCGTAGGATTCCTTAGGCGTAAACAGTATTTTACGCGTAACCTTAAGCTTATGCGTAGACAAAAAGTTACTCGTAAACCTTACGCGTAATTGTGAAGTTATGCGTAGAGTTACTCGTAAGCTTTTAGCTTATGCGTAAACTATGGTTTAGAACCAAAAATCCTTTACACTGTCACAGCGTAAGGGATATCCACAAGTCGAAGTGTTCCACACACTTATCCAAGTGAGGGAAGCACTGAGTAACCGTTATAGCTCGAAGATTCTTCACCAAAATGTTATGCGTAGAAAACTAGGGTTTTGACTTTTTGACTTCTACGCGTAAGAAATTTCCAACGATTCAAATGATTTCTTTTGCACAGATAGCCTTAAAAACACTCGAATAACCCAAAAATGTTGACCTTTTTCACCCAAAGTGCTTAGAAAAGTTACGAGTAGAAATGACCAACGAACCAAAAACGAGTTTAAAACTTAACCAAAACGCGTAAAGCTTCGAACTTTTTGCAAAAAACTGAAACTTTAGCACCAAATAAACCTTAAACCACAAGAATCTTGAATTTTTAAGTGCAAAAATTAAAGCTTTAAGCGTGACAACTTTTATAACGAAGCTACGCGTACAATACCAACCTTCAAAACAAACACAAACACTCCTAAACCATTGTTAGGCGATTGATACCAACTGTAGGACCACTACGATATCAACCTTATCACTTTACCAAGCAAACCCAACACACGTAACCCAAGTTACGCGTATAAAACGTGAAACCCAAACATAAACAAAGCGTAGAAATAAGATGAGAAAGATGGTGACTTGAATGATATAAAGATCGTGTATATGTCAGATAAAGATGAACACAATAAGTTGTATATTCCAAAGGAAAAACACACACACACACACACTTTCAAGCACACCCCTCAAATGACCATTTGAGGGGTATTTATAGTACAAGTAACTTAAAACCCTAAAAGGCTTTGCTTGGGCTTTTCGTGGGTTGGACATGGATTGGGCTTTGGATACTTAAGCTTCAAACGGCTAGCATAATCATAACGCCTAGCCATTTAGCTTAGTCCAATCCATGAGCCCGTTGACTATTCTATCACGATATCTAACACACGATACAAAGTTCCTAAATGTGAATGACCATCACTTCTAATAAAACTATTAAGGCTAACAATTCCAGTTCTAGCTCTTTCTCAGTCCGCACTCTTCCCATATCTCACTTTTCTCCCTTTTATCATCATACCTAAGGACTCTACACTATCTAGTGGATTGTCCCTGGGTAGATCCCTCCGGCTCTGGCGGAATTGTGGGAACGAATACCTAACCTTACCATCCTTATATCACCATACATAAAGTAAATTTGGTCGGTCTATTTGGTATTGTTCATCTGCCATTGGAACCAATTGAAAACCATTTGAAAATCAATCCAGATACTTGTGATAAATTATCAAAGCATTTTGTACCTGAATTATTTTTGATATTTTTAGAAAAAGAGCTCCCCCTCAACATGTGCATCATGTATTTGAAATCCTTTTGGCACACGGAGGCAAGAGGAAGGATTCACTTCTTTGATTACCATTTTCTAAAAGATATCAACATCACTTTCCTGATCAAAATTAGAATTTTTCATACTTTGTTAAGGATAATTTTGGGAAGGATGTGGTTTTCAAAAAGTTGCTCCCCCTCAATATGTGCATAGAAATTTGAAAGTGTTTTGCACATATTAGGGAAAACCTGCACATTGAAACAAATCAATCAAGTTTCAATCCTTTTTGGTTTGAAATAGATGCTCCCCCTCAACATGTGCATGGAAAATTTAAAATCGTTTGGCACATGTGGGGATGAGAGCTTGTAGATCACTATGAAACCATTTATCGAATTATCAGTTTAAATCCAATTTAAATCACAAATTCTCCCCCGATCACAATTTTCAAATCATTTGAGATTTGTGATCTCTTGTAGATTTAAATTGATTTTGAAAGCTTTAGAGAAGAATTGTGATTTTCTTATGAAAACATTTAACCGATAAGGATCAAAGCTGAGACTTTAAACTCCAAAAAACACGCTTGAGTATCTTTTGAAAACATGACATAAACCTTGGTCTGAACCAGTTGTATGACGAATAACCTTTTGATTTACATGAAATCATTCTCCCCCTCAATCCATGACATAAGTTGTTGATTGAGAGATAGAGATTTTGACCAATGTTAAGTTCACATGATTTTCAAAAATTGAGATTGAGTTATTTTTATTAGTTTTCAAAAAGATAACAAATATTTGTATTTAGAATCAGAGCATGAGATTTAAAAAAATGAGATAAAGCATGGTTCTGTTCTTTCTTTAAAAATGGGTTATAGACTGAAATGACTATAAGCCTTTGTGTCATTTTCTCTCAAAATTATTATTATTTTTTTTTTAAACAAATTATGTACATTCGAAGAACATCTAAAAACCCGTGACATTCTTTGAATATCAACACAAAGTCCGTAGATGATATCGAATAAGGAAAACATGACAAAATAACAATATTTTTGGGATTTTTCAAGATTTTCTAATTTTTATGGATTTTGAAAATTTTATATTTTTCTATTTGCTTTTTGTTGGTTTTGAAATTTTGTATTTTGCTTTTTGAATAACTATTTACAAGAGATGGATGCAGAAAAACCTTTTACTCCTCTTCTTCCTTTTGAAGACGTTTAAGTGTTTCCGGTTGTAGACTCTTTAGACCAAGTCGTGGGAGGATAAACTCAAAACGTTCTCTAGGAAGAGCTTTGGTGAAGATGTCTGCTAACTGGTATTCAGTCCTCACAATAAAGTTGCACCACGCCGTTTTCCATTTGCTCCCTGATGAAATGATGTCGAATGTCGATGTGCTTTGCTCTTGAGTGTTGTACGTTGTTGCATGAGAGAGCAATGGCACTTTTGTTATCACAATACAGAGGGATTTTGTTGAATTCAAAGCCATAGTTAGATAATTGGGATCTCATCCATAGGATTTGAGCACAACAAGATGACATGGCTATGTATTCAGCCTCTGTAGAGGATATAGAAGTACTCATTTGTTTCTTTGAAGACCAGCTCACAAGCTTATCACCCAAAAACTGAGCACCTCCAGAAGTACTTCGACGTGTATCTTGACATCCTGCATGATTAGCATCTGCATAGGCTGTTAGTGACATACCGGTGTCCTTCGGGTACCAAAGTCCCATATTGATGGTTCCTTGGAGATACCGAAAGACCCGTTTAACCGCTTCAAGGTGCTTTTTAGTAGGCTTAGCCTGGTATCTAGCACACATGCATACAGCGAACAAAATGTCTGGTCTGCTGGCAGTAAGGTACATCAGGGATCCAATCATACTACAATATTCCGTTTGATCTACCATGATCCCTGAGTGGTCCTCATCCAGTTTGGTACGTTCTACCATGGGAGTGTCAACGGTGTCACAAGTATCAAATCCAAATTTCTTTAAAATTTCATTTGCATATTTAGATTGATTTATAAAAATGCCTCCGGGACTTTGTGAAATTTGTAATCCCAAAAAAATGACATTTGTCCCATCATAGACATTTGAAATTTTGAACCCATCTCATTAGAAAATCGGTCACATTCATTGGGGTCAGTCGAGGCAAAAATGATATCATCAACATAAATTTAAACGTGAGTTAAATGTTTGCCTGACATTTTGGTGAACAGTGTTGGATCAACTACTCCTTTGCTGAATCCGGTAGATAGAAGAAACTTTGATAGTGTATCATACCATGCCCTTGGAGCTTGCTTCAAACCGTAAAGGGCCTTCTTCAATCGATAGACATGAGTAGGATGCTCTGGATTCAAAAAACCTTCTGGTTGACTGACGTATACGACTTCTTTAAGATCTCCATTAAGAAAAGCCGTCTTTACATCCATCTGATAGACAACCATGCTCTTACTTGCAGCATTAGCCAGGAAGATTCTGATTGCCTCGATACGTGCAGCTGGAGCAAATGATTCTTCAAAGTCAATACCCTCCTCTTGACGGTATCCTTTTGCAACCAATCGAACCTTGTTCTTTAATACATCACCATGCTCATCAAGTTTTACTTTAAAGATCCACTTTAGAGCAATGATCATAGCACAGTCAGGAGCAGGTACTAATTCCCATACATCTAGTCGATCAAACTCATGAATTTCTTCTTGCATGGCATTGAACGAGCTTTCTTCATTCATGGCAGTTTTAACGTCTTTAGGTTCGACCTTAGATAGTACGGAATTGAAGAGGCACCATAAGGCATCAGTTGCAAGTTGTTTACGAGTGGATACTGGACGAGAGAGGTTTCCAATGATGTTGTCCAATGGATGATCATGTGTCCATTTTCTAAGGTGTTCATGTGGTTGTTGTTGAGGAACTGAAGTAGCAGAGTCATTTTCTCCTGATGAAGATGGATCTGATGATGGTTCATGAGCAAATATGTTCTCAAAGGGGGCATCTTCATGAGTATCAAAGGGATTATCTCCATCATAGGTGCCAGACACAATTCCATGATGTACACTCGATGATTGATGATTTGTTGTTGAGGCAGAGTGATCAGCAGCAGGCGCTTCTTGACTTAATGACATAGAAACTGAAGGGTTGACTTCATTGACAGGGATAGGAGCAGCCTCTGTTGATGGAATTGACAGATCATTAGCAATTGGCTCATACTGTTCATCAAACATTGGATCAAACAATTTCTTCAAATCATATTCTGAAGGAGGTACATAAGGAGTTGATGGTGAGAGATTTTGTACAAGAGACGAATCAATAGGACTACATAATGAAGGTTGTGATGCGGGTCCAGAACTTGATTGTCCTGGAGCCATTTGCCCGGACAGCTCATCGAACGTGACATGAATAGTTTCCATGATATCTCGAGTTATTTTGTTGTAGATTTGGTAACCCTTCTTGTTTGATGCATAACCTACAAAAACTCCAATGTCCGCCTTAGCTCTTAATTTACCTAAATCTTGACCGTCATTCGTTGGATAGCACAAAGCACGGAACACACGAAGGTAGGAGAGATCAGGTTTTCGTTTATGGATAAGTTCGTATGGAGTTTTTTCATGAGAGGTGTGTATAAGAGAACGATTTTGGGTGTAGCAAGCAGTGGCAATGGCTTCAGCCCAAAGAAACATTGGAACCTTTGAATAAATTAGCATTGTTCTTGCGGCTTCCACAAGAGTTCGATTTCGTCTTTCAACTACACCGTTCTGTTGAGGAGTTCGAGGAACACTTCTTTGATGACTGATTCCAACACTTTCATAAAATTGACTTAAGTCTTTGTTAACAAACTCTGTGCCATTGTCTGTTCGAACAATTCTAAGAGTATTGTTGAGTCGAATCTGAAGCTGCTTGATAAGTTTGATGATGACATCTGGAGTTTCATCCTTTGTCCTCAAAAACTTTACCCAAGTAAATCGAGAGTAGTCATCCACAACGACTAAAATATATTTCTTCCCATTTATCGTTTGCACTCTCATTGGTCCTCATAAATCCATATGAAGGGTATGAAGAACTTCCATTACTGAGTTTGTGGGTTTGGGTTTGTGGGCATATTTCTTGCTTTTTCCCAATTGGCATGCTGAACAAAGATGATCTTTTTCATACTTTAATCTGGGTAAGCCTCTTACAAGATCCTTTCTGGAAAGATTATTAATGGTTCCGAAGTTCAAGTGATTGAGACGACGATGCCATAACCATGATTTTGTTTTCGATGCCTTTGACAACAAGCAGATTGGAGAAGACTTCATCATGTCTTCGATAGAGATGGTGTATAGATTTGAACCACGAGTTCCTCTTAACAGTTCCACACCATCAAGTTCTCTAACGAAACAAGTATGTTTTCTAAATGCCACTTCTAGATCGGAATCACAGAATTGACCAACAGAAAACAAGTTATGACCAAGACCTTCAACATAATATACCCTGGAGATTACACTTTTGCCAACAACATAGTCTCCATAACCCATAATTGCTCCAAAATGGTCGTTCCCGAATCTAACTGTCCCGATGAATTTACTCACAAAGTTCATGAGCAGCGAGCAATCTCCAGCCATATGCTTGGAACAGCCTGAGTCCAGGTACCACAGAACGATTTGAACGATCTGCAGTTGAACACAGACAAGAATGGATAACTGGATAATTGGGATCCCCATGCAAGAATGGGTTCCATTTGGTTAGTAACAGTGATTGGAACACCCACATCAGAAGTGGAAACAATGGAATCATCAGGGATAGATGTAGTGCTAGTGTTCGTATTTGACCTATTCAAAGTATGTTCACTTCTTAAAGGAATAGTTCTACCAGTAGGCATCCATTTTCTAATGGGCATTGACTTGGAAAATTTAGGGCACAACTCATTAAGATTAAACTTATGGCCAGTAGGTATCCACTGATAACCTATGTTACTAAATTTCCTTCCTGTGGGTTTCCAATGTTTTCTAACTTTCTTTCTCCACTGCTTTCTAGCCTTCTTAACATGTTTTTTGGCATTAAAAATCTTAACAGGGCATTTAACAACATTAATCAAATCATTCACACCACATTCATGATTAGTAACAAAAACCAAGCAATCATCATTACATGTTTTGCCAAAAGTAGCAGAATTCGAATTAATTAGAGTACGCTTATAGCTAATACTAGAATCAACACGATTCATTTTATTCAACTCAAACCTAGTGTTCCTAGGGTGGTCTTCTACTCTCTTCCAATGCACATTCTTAGCTTGCGAGGTCCTATCTTGCTTTGTATTGCCTGGAGGCTTTGACCCGCTTGCTTTAATGTCACTGATTACTCATGTAGAGGGAATTATGGGAACATTAGCTGGTTGGGCTACCTTTTGCATTCCTGAACTAGAAGTGCAGGGATCTGAACTACTTGAAGGCACATTAAAATTTACTTTCTTAATGTTGGGCATAGAATGGTTTGTATACTTAGCACTAGGCATGGAACAAGGCATCACAGCTTTATCTTTCGCACCTAAGGATTTAGGACATGTTGCTATAAAACATTCTAACATCTTCTGAGATCGTTTGGCCTGAATGCAAGAAAACCTAATTTCACTATCAAGTGGCTTATTTATGAAGTCTTCTTCTACAATCTCACGGAGACATTCAAGACTATCCTTAAGGCGAGCAAGATAATTATGAAATACAAGTTCGTTATTCCTAAGATGAGGAGGAATGTATTTAACAGTCACAGTATATTTAGAGTCTGCAGATGACTTTGATGCAACATTCTCATTGAAGACAAGTGGCATTTTCCCTTTTTCCTGACTCCTCAGATTCTCAATTTCCTTTTGTAAAGACGTTATTTTTTCATTATTCTTGTCACGAGTGACTTTCATTGAATCATATAACTCTTTAAAGTGTCGTTTAACTTTTTCATTTTCTTCTAGAAAACTCTCATTTTCCTTTTGTAAAACATTAACCAAGTTTTGAAGATGAAAAGTTTGAGAACACTGAGAATCTAAAGGAGGAGGCATTTGGGAGCCAGTCACATTGTTCTTTTCACCCTTTAATTGCGAAATTTGGGCTTTCAACTTTCTGATCGTGTTACAATGAGCTTGAATTTGTTCGTCAAGTTTGTTTATTTGAAAAACTGCATCAAACTCTGGAACATTTGAGGATGTTTTGATGTTTGAGGTTTTGACATTTTCTTTGAGATGTTGATATTTTAGTTGCAGATCAAAATGTTCAACTTCTAGCTTAGAAAGATGTTTTACCAAATTATCGTGATCATCCTGATCAATTTTCTTATTTAGTTCTGAGTTTTTGTTTTCAAGCTCAATGACACGATCATGGGAAACTTTCAAAGCAACAGATAATTTATGAAATTGAGATGCAGTAATAGAATACTTAGTCACAGTATAGAACACATCTTGAGCAACACAACTCGAAATCAAGTTCTCATTTAAGATATGCAAGTTCTTCCTTTCAACTTCATTATATTTGAGTTCCTGTTCATAATCATTGACCTCAACTATCATTGCATCAAATTCCTTTTCCATTTCTTTAATATCAGAGTTTATTCCTTTTTGAAGACTCTCAAATTGACCTTTTAATTGTTTAAAGAAAGGCATGACTTCAGTTAAATAACATTCTTTAGTTTGCTCAAAACCCCTTTCCCCTTCAGTAATCCCAGTGGGTGTGATCCTTTTCTTACACGTTTTCTCAAAATCAACAAATAGTTGATAAACAACATACAGGCTGATTAAGGTCTTGCTATTAGTGGAAATAGTTCTAGGAACTAAATGCATTGGTGTATTTGGAGGATACACAGTAGCTGTAGGCACTTTCCTAAGGGAAGGGTTTGTTTCAACAAGTTCACTTGCCTTTTGCTTATCCATATCTTTCTTCCAAAAAAATTGTTCTGTGGTTAATTGGGTTTGAGGCTTAAACCAGTTCAGGGAGATCCAATTTTCTTTTGTGTAATCATGGGGTTTGAACGTAATGTTTTGCTTTTTACACTCAGGATCTTTTAGCTTCTTATCCATTTTCTCCCCAACTAGGTTTCTGTCTAGGCTTAAGGATTTCATTACCATCATATATTACCTTCTGAGCCTCTCTAGCTATTTACCATACTTAGGATTAGGTTTTTCAACGAGGGGAATACTATGCTTATCGCTTAAGACTCTATGCTTAGTGATCATGTGAGCAGTCTGAATGGTATTCCCTTGTACGTACAACTTATTTTCAAGCTTGTTTTTCAAAGTTTTTAGATTGGAAAAATCATTCAAAAGTTTTGATTCCTTAGCATTAAAATCTTGTTTAAGCACTTTAACATTATCTTGAAGTTCTTGCTTTTGCTTAACAGTTTTAGAAAGCTTTTCTTGTAAGGAATTTAACTCTTGTTTTAACACTTCTTCTCTAAAATTACTTTTTCTAATGATTGTACGCATTTGGTCATCCATATCCTGCTCACGGCTAGTTAACTCAAACTTAGCACGTTGTTCATAAATAGCAACTTGTTCTTTATAGGCGTTTAGTTCAGAGATAACAGAATCATCAGGGGCACAAGCAGTGAATTCATCAAAAACATAGTCATCATTGACTGCAAAAGATGCATCACTTGGTACAATCTCACTTTCACTTTGCTTCACATATTGATCATATGGGACAATATTGCTATTACCCTCATTATCAATATCTGATTCATAAGTTTCAAGAGATTGTACTTCATTATGCATCTTTTGCTCATCAACTTCATTGTATAATTTTAATACCTCTGAAATGATTGAATCTTTGGATGGACCAGCCTGTTGTGGTGATGAGACCTTTGGAGAGACCATAGGTGAGATGCTAGCCATGAAGATTGTCTGGGCAGTAGGTTCATCATCGACATCAGAGTCAAATGCATCACAGTCTGCGACTTGAAAGGCATTTCGATGATTGTGACCTATTTCCTGAATTGGCTGCTCATCCACATCAGCATCATATGTCTTAGCATTCCCTTCTGCAAGAAACAACAACTCCTCTTCATCCAAAGCTGCTCCATTATCCTGAGCTTGCACAAGCAACATCTTATCTCTGAAGTATTCGGCATTCTGTGGACGTTTTGGAGATGTGCAATTCCTCGCAATGTGTCCCTCACCACCACAGTTGTAGCATTTGATTGGCTTTGCTTGTCCTTGATTTGCAATCCTTCCACAATTCTGATTTGCCACATACCCTCCACCAATTCCACCTCTTCCTTGTTCATACTGCCTTCCTTGAACTGGTTGCACCATAACCTTCCCATCTCTGACGGTAGCTTGATTCTGGGGATTGAATGCAGTTCTGAGGTTATTGTTGGTGTGTGGGATGGAAATCAGATTTTGACTGACCATGAGAGATAGTTGAGTGATGAAGTTTTCCATGAATGTGTTTGAATTAGGAGGCTTGTATAATGGATCTGGAATGAGTTTGTAGTTACCATTTCCCGTTGGTATGACTTGAGAAGCTTTGGTGGTAATTCCAACATTGGTGTAGAAGGCAGTTGAATCATTTGATGAGCTTGTTTCTCCCTGTTTAGATTTGAACTGTTCAAGAATCCTTCGTTCAAACATAGCATGTCTCTTATTTTGAAGAAGGAAGGCATACAGTTGCTCATAGTTGGTGTTCTTCAATCCTTTGGTTAGCTTCACAGAGGTGAAAATTTTGTGCCATTGGGGATTCATGTTGTTCACAAACTTTGAGTTCAGCTGAATATTTGGCATGGTCATTTTGATATTCCTCATATCATTCACAAGCTTGTGGAATCTCACGTAATATTCATAGACACTTTCTTCTGGTTTCATCTTAAAGTGCTCAAATTCATCATACAGTTGTGATTCTCTGTCTTCCTTAGTCAATTCAGAACCCGAGAGAAGCATTTTGACATTATCCCACACAGCCTTGGCTTCAGTGTTGTGATTGATAAGCTTGTAGATATCTTTTGGAAGACCTTGAAGTATAATGTTTGAAGCCCTGATATCAGCATCGAATCTCTTTTTCTCCTTATCACTGAGCTCATCATATGATAAGGTTTTAAAAGGTACCATTTTGAGGGGTCGTTTAAGTCCTTATTTGATCACTTTTGTATCCGTTATTGCTTAATATCGTTCCTTTTCACTTTTTAGGTCTCGTGAAGGCAAAATGCTGGAATGGCACTTATTTGGACGAAAAGGCGCGAATATATGAAGAAAATGGCCAAAGTCAAAATCGAGACACTCACAGTTGCTGAAAGTAGAAGGCGACGGCGTCAGGTGCTACATTGTGACGCCGTCCCAAAATTATTGTGACGGGCCAGAACCCAAAACTCGTATTTTCAAGAGACGGCGTCTAGTTGTGAAAGAGTAGGCCGTCGCTACTCAGACGGCCTAGATGCAATCCAGACGACGTCAGAAGCTGAAGAGGACGGCGTCACGGACATAAGGTGACGCCGTCGCAAGGTTAACGTGGCCAAGACGAAACCCTAATGGCGGCGACACGACGGCGTCACTAAACATAAGGTGACGCCGTCGCAATTGTAATCTTATATATAGAATCCGAATTTTCAGTCTTTGTGTGGAGAGTCTTTGGAGTAAAAACCTAAAACCGAACCTAAGGTGTCTTGTACAGTATTTTAGGGTTTTAAACCCTATCTTACATCAAGATAAGTCTTTACTTCATTAATTCAATTATGTCTTTGATTATTTGTGTGTATGCTTGCATGTTCTCCATGTCCGGCTAATTTATTTGTGTGTTTGCTTAGGAAGTATGAAACTTAATTATTGAATATTGATTGGTTGTTTCTTATCTTAGTTGATTAATGATCTAGTAATGCGATAGGTCATTCGTTGTGTACTTAATGCTTGATTCATCTTTGTGAACCTTAGAATATAATTACCTGAGTAGTTGTAGGCTAAACCATCCAAAGAGCGCCTTAGAGTAGGAGTTTATAATCCCTAGTGGGTTTGTAGACAAGACCCTTTGGTAAGTTCAAAGAGTTAGGGAGAAACGCATACCCTACAACTTTAGACGCACAACGCAACTAGGAATAAGACGTGACACTCAACCATCAATAGGAGATAATTAAGGAGTAATACAAACTAAGTAAACACATCTTTAAACTATCATACGAGCACACATTAATTAGACATAGACTCCCACAACCTTAGTTTAGATAATTAGATAATAGTAGAGTAATCGGTAGAAATACCAACCCCCCAAATCCAATACCCGAGATTCGTACCTTTCCATTTTCATAAAATATAAAAAGATAAAAAAATAATCTTCCTCAACCTTAACCTTAGCGTAGTAACTCCTTACTAGCATTCCTATTCCCCTAGAGAACGATATCAATACCCGTGGCTTACCCTAATTACTACACTATAACGATTAGGTTCACTGCCTAACTTGCTCGAAGAAAAGGAAGTTCCTTTGACCCCGAACGACGCGTGTAGCGTTATCATCATACGTCTTTGGTCTGTCCAATCCAAAGATCATTGTTCCATCTGCAGCAGTATCGAGTATGTCTCTAGTTGTCTCAACTTGATAAGGTCCTTCATCAATTGACTTGAGAATGTTGACTCCATTTTTCTTTCCCAGACAATACAACCTAATTCATTGAGCCCATGAGTCATAGTCAGTTCTGTCAAGCATGGGTGGACGAGTATCTGAACCAGCTGCTTGAACGTCCTCAGCTACAGTAGAGATGATTGTAGGCACGTTGGTAGACATGTTTACAGATTTCACGAGATTTTATAACTCTATGATTAAACCGGAAAATAAATTCTTTCACGGGATTTTACTAAATCAAGAGAAAACCGTATTAGAAACAAATATCAACCAAGTCGCTATAACCCTTGAACCAAGTCGCTAAGTCACCAAGTCGCTAAGTAGCAACTCGCTAAAACCTCAAGTCGCTGTGAATCAAGTCGCTATGAACCAAGTTGCTAAAGTAGCAACTCGCTAAACCTCAAGTCGCTGTGAATCAAGTCGCTAAGCACAAGTCGCTAAGACCCAAGTCGCTGAACACAAGTCGCTAAAGCACCAAATCGCTAAGCAGACAAGTCGCTAAAGAACAACTCGCTAAGTATCCAAGTCGCTAAGAATCAACTCGCTAAGAACAATAAGGACAAGTCGCTAGAAATAATAGAGACAAGTCGCTACGCCAACCAAGTCGCTAGCCTAAGTGGAACCTCCACTACGTTGTACTGTTTGTTGGCTTGTCTCAATAGACAAGTCGCTAGGTTCAAGTCGCTACTCCTCTAACTACAAGTCGCTGGAAATTAACAAAGTAAATCGCTACCAAGAAAACAACTCCGAGAGCCAAGTCGCTAGGTAGAAAACTTTAAGAACAATGCTTTTCAATCCAAAACAAGCCCAACCACAGAGATTTAAGCTTTCCAAATCAAAACCCAATCACTTACAATGATTCTAAACAAAAAAGTACACTCAAAATTCAAACTTTAACACAAGAAATGATCCAAATGATGCAAAAACCACTAAACTTTTTCAAACCCAAAAACCATGTAAAACCACTAGAAATCCAAGGATATGTAAAAGAGATGATCAAACCATGGCTCTTGATACCATTTGTAACATATTGGATTTCACAAACACATCAAACCATGATGAAACTAGGCGAATACAATAAGGTTTTAGAGAGAGAAAGAGTTAGAGGTTTGGGAACTTAGTGAGAGAAAATGAAAGTATTATTATGAGCTCCAACCCTCTACCTTGGGAGGTAGAGGGTATTTATAGTCTTACATAAAACGCCACCTACGGGCTTTGGATCAGGCATACAGTGGGTAAAGACCCGTTCGTCCTCCGTGGTGTTACTTAACTAAATACTACTCAACATTAGATAACTACGACTACGGGCTTTCTAACGATTACATATACTTGAGGTGACCGACACTTTAATAACTGGATTTACTAAATCCTAACAATGCTCTCCTATTTTCATTTACTTTCGCAAATACTCTAAACTTTTACGGATTACCGTGAGTTTTATGGCCCCGTTTTCTATCGTTTAACTATTTTGTAAACCTTTTGGGGGAGATACATACTCTTAACTGCTTTTATTAACAATCACGATTATTTGCCAACTATATGTTTATCTGAACTGAATGTTTATTAAAACTAAGTAACAGTATTGCCATACTTAAAGTTTCTATATCATGGACCATTAAGCACTATGCGTAGTGCGTACGAATACTATGGTTAGATCTATTGGGATTAACCTAACCATTAAGTTTACTCAGTTAGAGCAAACAAACGCAACAAACATTTGAGAACACTGGGTATAATAGCAGATTACCTACTAGGCTATGATAGCAACAATTATTCCAATTTCTATTGACATGAGATTTACATTTTGGTTTTCATAAGGATAGTGCAATAACAAACAATTTTCAACATTTGGGTTATAATACATCGTAGCCCACACAGTAACTGTTTTTCAACGATTTGGTTGTATAACAATGCAACCTATACATAAAAAAAACACATTTTGTGGCCCTCTACCAGGGTAGATGTACCAAAAATGAGATGATTTCATGTACGTGGTACAAACTATGTGATCTAATGGACTGGGTGTAATCTCGAGCTAATAGAATTGGTATAATAGCAAACCAACATACTTGGTACGATTGTGAACAAACTAGAAACAAAAATCTAAGGTTTCAATGTCAAGAACTTAGTGCAACGGAAAAACTACCTGTATGTGATATTGTATTTAGTACAATAGTCATACACTCGGTATATTTGAAGTTTACTTTTAACATGATTTATTTGTAAAGTTTTACACATCATTTACTTATAAACCTATGAACTCACTCAACCTTTGTGTTGACACTTTAGCATATTTTATCTCAGGTCCATAATGATCAAGGATGGGAAAAAAGGGCACGAGTACTCAATATGGCTATAAATTTTATTATTATTCGAAAACTTATTTATGCATTTGTAACCATGAAAACACTGGACCTTATTTTGTAAACTATGATATTTATATGATTCGAATGATAAATATTTTAAAACGACTCAATTAAAATTTGTTTTCTATTGTTATAACTGTCATGCCGTCAAATAATACCCAGTTTGAATTCCGTTGCATTCACAAAATTGAGGGTGTTGCATTTCACACTTAAATTGAGTATGAAAAAAGTTACGAAACAACACAAACTTAGACAAGACATTCGGTTTATTAATCAACAGATAAGCCCAAACAAATTGCGAATAATGATCCAAGAATAAAACATAGTATTTAAAACCCGAAAGACTCGAATGAACAATCTCAAAACAAGATTTGACCAAAGTATTAGAACTAATGAATGAAAGTTGCACGTGTTTGCCAAGCTGGCAAGCATGACAAAGGACATGAGGTTTCTCTTTACTATACGAAATGAAATTACGAGAAATGAGACGACGTAACACTTCACTTCCTAGATGACCAATTCGTTGGTGCCACGTAGTTTGACTGGTAAGAAAAGCATGAGGAAGGGGAGATGGCTTCATGACCGGGTAAAGATTCCCTGTGCTATCACATCGGAGGAGCACCTGACGGGTCATGAAGTCCTTAATAGAAAAACTAAAAGCATCAAATTCGATGGTACAATAATTATCACGAATAAATTGACGAATAAAAATTAAAATTTTTACTATGTTAGGGGTGATAAGAACATTATTAAGGTGAAGGGGTTTATGAGGAGTTGGAAAAATACTATGTCCAAAATTGGTGACGGGTATAGTATAGCTATCACCAACTGAGATAGATGGATATATACACCTATTTAAAACATCACTAAGACTAGTAACTGAATTATTAAGGTGAGAACTTTGCACATGTATCTATATTCCAAGCATCATTAGTAGGATCATGTGGAGTCGTGACACTAAATGCAATCGACAATAAAGTCACATGTGCACTGGATTGGAACTCGTTTGTCCCAAAGATACCTGCTGACCTGGTGGACCAGGTTGACCCGAGTGCTCCTGTTGACCCGACAGACCCGGTTGAGAAAAAGACTGGGCCGGATAATGAACTTGTGAACCTGATTAACCAAGTGAGTCGGTAACAAAGCAAATGATGTTGGGCCAAAAACTAGGTGGGCTACACAATCCAATAGTAGAAGAGATAGGTCTATTAACCGTGACATGTAAAGCAACAGACTGTGAATTCCCAGATTTTGAACCAAACATCCCCAAGCTAACATCACTACCACATCCAAGTTTAGCCAAGAGAGCTTGTTGAGTGTGTATCAAATCCAACATTTTGTTGTTGTGTCATATTAGGAGCGGACATAATAGGGTTTGCGGGAATGTAACAGTGAACGGTTTTTAAGGTTTGGGTGTACAGATAGCACACGAAACAAATAAGGATCTATAGCGATGAAACAATAACAAAAATTGATCAAACAGTAACAGACGTAACACTTGATGAGTGCAAACTTAGACTGGTAATCCACAATGCATAGATAGGAGAAGGTTCAAAGCGTACGTCCACTAGGCAATCAATCTTTTATATAATAAAGGAGTAACATCATTTCGAAGTGATTTTGTCAATTCGTTCTTATTGAAAAAACAATTAGGCAAATAGTAGAGCTAGATTTCGCCACGTAAGCAAAATCTTGTGATGTGATTGGTTAATAAAAGTCAAAATTAAATTGATTTTGGTCAAACTTTAATAAATTTGGTGGAAAATTTTAGTTGATAAAAAAAACACGTAAAAATATAGGTGTCAAATTTGTGAAAACAAAACCTTAAATGTAAGATATTAGTTTTCACATACACATCAAACCATAACAACAAGGTGGCGTATAAGTGGAATTCTAGAGAGAGAAAGTTAGAGGTTTAGGGAACTTAGTGAGAGAAAGTGAAAGATATTATTATGAGCTCCAACTCTCTACCTTGGAAGGTAGAGAGTATTTATAGTCTTACATAAATCGCCACACATCGGGCTGTGGATCAGGCATACAGTGGGTAAAGACCCGTCCGTCCTCCACGGTGTTACTTAACTAAATACTACTTAACTTAAAAGAACTACGACTACGAGCTTTCTAACGATTACATATACTTGAGGTGACCGACTCTTTAATATATAGAATTTCTAATTCCTAACAATCTCCCCCTAAGGGAGGTCACCTCAATCATATACCAAAATTACATTGAATACAAATAGATATTACATTAACAATTGATCTTGCATTCTTGATGTAGTCTTTTGCTCCTAAGCTCGTAGTCATTGATTCTTCACATTGCATGTTTGGTTACTTCAAGTGGAGGTCTTTTACTGATCCACGTGATAGTAAATTTGAACCAGCTTTTGAGATCATCAGCAATCAAAAATCTCTGAGACATCCATTGTGGTGTTGGTATTATGTGATGTTGTGAATTTAGGACCGACATGCTCACATTCTGGATCATGATATCTTCTCATCAGAGTAGCGAAAGCTTTTGTTGAATCATGATATTGGCAGCAGCGTAGCAGAAGCATGGAGTGAAAATATCAGAGTCATTGATGCACTAATCATGATTTCTTTTGAGTTGAATGTGTTAAGTGAGCATGCGGCTATGGATTGACCGCTTCATTCTGATCAGCTGCAAACGTCGGGCGTACCTGCATACAACAGTTAGCAATAAATCGCACGAAAGTGTCTTTGATCACTTTCGTTGAATTGAGGTACACGGCCCACGGTTCCCCGTTGATCAGTACATGTACTGCCTGTGATCAGGTATAATTCCGAAGAATTTCCTTGACAGGGTTTCGCATCTGCTCTAGCTGTTCTCAAACCGGAACATCTCAAAGAAGATAACACGGAGTGAGTGAACCAGCGAATTTTAAGTCCACTGATTGATGAAAAGAGATTTGAAAAACAATCGAGTATTGCTCAATAGAAATTGTTTTTGCAATACACCGAAGGTTTTATTGAAGATCAATTATCAATCATAAAAACACCTTTTGGTTTGAAAAATGAGTACATGGTCGATGTGCTAAAGAAGAGAGTTATTAAGCACAAAGACCGGTTTTTCAAAGGTATCCGTCAATCCATAACCTGAACCAGGATTGATTCAAAAGATTGAATCGCCCCATTGTTTCTGTTCAGTTGTCACATGGTTGGTCTATATAATAGTTCTCACATGCCACCTACCAGGAGCTTGTTTGATGTTGGCTCCAGAAGGCTTTCCATCTTCATTGTGAATATGTAAACACATCACTCAGATGTTCTGGCAATACCACAAGGATAATGCGTAGGACTCAAGATATAATCTCTCTTTCCACATTGTGTGAATCAGAGAGTCTTCATTGAAAGTGTCCTAATGAGATTTATTGATGATCTCGTGGCTCTAGACTCAATTTGTGCATATTTGGATCCTGTGCCGGAGACTAGGGAGAGGGTCTCCTTCTTCAATATCAACAAACTCTAAGAGAAAGTCGATAGATAATGTCGGTTCCCCGTGAGAATGAAACAAGTCCTTTTAAGAGGAACTTGAGTGGTTTGGAAAGTTGAAGTGCAGTGCGTCACTGGGTCCATGACGTCTTGTCTTCAATACCGATGTTACCATCAGTAGCATATGAAGTGAACCCGGTTTCTGTCCTAAGGTTGAATAAATGGAGGGCTATTTTTTTTCACCCTTTTCTCATTCAATTCTTTTTAATTCTTCAACCCCTTCAGTGCTTACCGAGACTTCATAGCTAGAACCTTGTTGGGTTTATTCCAGTACTAGCTCAGTCTCAGTCTGCACTCTTCCCATATCTCATTTTTCTCCTTTTATCATCATACCTAAGGACTTCTACACTAACTAGTGGATTGTCCCTGGGTAGATCCCTCCGGTTCTGGCGGATCATGGGAACACATACCTAACCTTATCATCCTTATATCACCGTACATAAAGTAGAGTTGGTCGGTCTATTTGGTATTGTTCATCTGCCATTGGAACCAATTGAAAACCATTTGAAAATCAATTCAGATACTTGTGATATATTATCAAAGCATTTTGTACCTGAATTGTTTTTGATATTTTTAGAACGAGAACTCCCCTTCAACATGTGCATCAAGTATTTGAAAATGTTTTGCACACGGAGGCAAGAGAAAGAATTAACTTCTTTGATTACCATTTTCTAAAAGATATCAACATCACTTCCCTGATCACATCAAGTAGATAAAGCATTTCCGGGAAGGATGAGGTTTCCATAGATTTGCTCCCCCTCAATATGTGCCTCGAGGTTTGAAAAGAGTTTTGCACATACTAGAGGGAACCTGCACATTGAGATAAATGATCACGATTCAAATCATAGGTTTAAGATAGATGCTCCCCTTCAACATGCGCATTGAAAATTTGAAATCGTTTGTCACATGTGGGAAGGACAGCATGTACGTCCTTATAAAACCATTTACCGAATAATCAGTTTAAATCCAATTTAAATCACACATTCTCCCCCGATCACAATTATCAAATCATTTGAGATTTGTGATCTCTTATAGATTTAAATTGATTTTTGAAAGCTTTTAAGGAGAGTTGTGACTTGATTATGAAAGTGTTTTAACTGATACGGATCGGATTTTAAGACTTTAAACTCCATTGATAAAACATGCATGTACATCTTTTGAAAAACAATTTAATGCCAAATAACTTTTTAATTTAATTGAAATCATTCTCCCCCTCAATCAATGACATAGGTTGTTGATTGAGAGATAGAGATTTTGACAAATAAGTCCTGGTGATTATCAAAAAATAGAGACCGAGTTATTTTTCAAAGCATTTAGTTTTCTGCAGATGAAAATTAATAGAAACAGAGCATGGAATTTTGAAAGCATGATAAAACATGGCTCTGTTCTTTCTTTTAAAACCGGGTTATTGCCTGAAAATGACAAGAAACCATTGTTTCTCTTTCTCCCAAAAATATATATATATATATTTTTTGATTTGATTTTTTTTTTTTTTTTTTTTTTTTTTATAAAAATTCGAACAACATCTAAAGTCCCGTGTCATTCTTTGAATGACAACATCAAGACCGTAGATATTATCGAATTGAGAAGAACATGACAAAATGACAATATTTTTTGAAGATTTTTCGAATTTTTCAAATTTTTATAGATTTTGAAAGTTTTATATTTTTCTATTTGATTTTTTTTGAGGTTTTTATAATTTTCTATTTTGATTTTTTCGAATGGATATATACAAGAGATAGATTAAGGAAACCTTTTACTCCTCGTCTTCCTCCTGAAGACGTTTGAGTGTTTCTGGTTGAAGGCTTTTCAAGCCAAGTCGTGGAAGAATGAACTCAAAACGTTCTCTTGGAAGAGCTTTGGTGAAGATGTCTGCTAACTGATATTCAGACCTCACAAAATATAGTTCCACCACACCTTTTTCCACTTGTTCCCTGATGAAATGATGTCGAATGTCGATATGCTTTGCTCTTGAGTGTTGAACGTTGTTGCATGAGAGAGCAATAGCACTTTTATTATCACAGTACAGAGGGATTTTGTTGAATTCAAAGCCATAGTCAGATAATTGAGATCTCATCCATAAGATTTGAGCACAACAAGATGACATGGCTATGTATTCAGCCTCTGTAGAGGAAATAGAAGTACTCATTTGCTTCTTCGAAGACCAGCTCACAAGCTTATCACCCAAAAACTAAGCACCTCCAGATGTACTTCGACGTGTATCTTGACAACCTGCATGATCAGCATCTTCATAGGCCGTTAGTGACATACCGGTGTCCTTCGGGTACCATAGTCCCATATTGATGGTTCCTTGGAGATACCGAAAGACCCGTTTAACTGCTTCAAGGTGCTTTTTAGTAGGCTTAGCCTGGTATCTAGCACACATGCAAACAGCGAACAAGATGTCTGGTCTACTAGCAGTGAGGTACATCAGGGATCCAATCATACTACGATATTTCGTTTGGTCAATCATGATCCCTGAGTGGTCCTCATCTAGTTTGGTTCGGTCAATCATGGGGGTGTCAACAGGGTCACTTGAATCAAATCCAAATTTCTTTAAGATCTCAGTTGCATATTTAGATTGATTTATAAAAATGCCTCCGGGACTTTGTGAAATTTGTAATCCCAAGAAAAATGACATTTGTCCCATCATTGACATTTGAAATTTTGAACTCATTTCATTTGAAAAACGATCACATTCCATTGGGTCAGTCGAGGAAAAAATAATATCATCAACATAAATTTGAACATGAATTAAATGTTTGCCTGACTTCCTGGTGAACAATGTAGGATCAACTGCTCCTTTGATGAATCCGGTTGATAGAAGAAACTTTGACAGTGTATCATACCATGCCCTTGGAGCTTGCTTTAAACCGTAAAGAGCCTTCTTCAAACGATAAACGTGAGTAGGATGCTCTTGATTCACAAATCCTTCAGGTTGGCTGACGTAGACGACTTCTTTAAGATCTCCGTTCAGAAATGCCGTCTTCACATCCATCTGATAGACTACCATGTTCTTACTACCAGCATTAGCCAGAAAGATTCTGATTGCCTCGATTCGAGCAACAGGAGCAAAAGATTCTTCAAAGTCAATACCCTCCTCTTGACGGTATCCTTTAGCAACTAATCGAGCCTTGTTCTTCAACACATCACCATGCTCATCAAGTTTCACTTTGAAGATCCATTTAAGAGCAATAATCATAGCACAGTCTGGAGCAGGTACTAACTCCCATACATCAAGTCGATCAAACTTATGAATTTCATCTTGCATGGCATTGAACCAGCTATCTTCATTCATGGCGGTTTTAACATCTTTTGGTTCGATCTTAGATAGTACGGAGTTGAAGAAGCACCATAAGGCATCGGTTGCGAGTTGTTTCCGGGTTGATACAGGACGAGAGGGATTTCCAATGATGTTGTCTAATGCATGATCGTGAGTCCATTTTCTGAGGTGTTCATGTGGCAGTTGCTGAGGAACTGAGGTAGCTGAGTCGATGTCTCCTGAAGAAGATTGTTCTGATGATGATTCGGGAGTGGCAAATATGTTTTCAAATGGAGCATCTTCAGGAGTAGCAAAGGGATTAACTTCATCATTGTTGCCAGAAACATTTCCATGATGTACATTTGAAGAATGATGATTTGTTGATGAGACTGAAGGATCAGCAACAGGTGCTTCTTGACCTAAAGATATTGAGACTGAGGGATTACCTTCATTCACAGGAATATGAGTAGCCTCTGTTGTAGGAATTGACACCTCATTAGTGCTTGGATCATAAAGTTCATCAAACATAGGATCAAACAATTTCTTTAAATCATCTTCAGATGGAGGTACATATGGAGTTTCTTGAGAAGGGTTTGGAATAAGAGATGAACCAATGGGACTGTTTTGAAGTGCGGGTCCTGAGCTGGAGTGTCCAGGAGCCATTTGACCGGTCAGCTCATCAAACGTAACGTGAATTGTTTCCATGATATTTCGGGTTCTTTTGTTGTAGATTCGGTATCCCTTTTTGTTTGATGCATATCCTACAAATACTCCAATGTCAGCTTTAGCCCTAAGTTTGCCTAAGTCTTGACCCTCATTAGTTGGATAGCACAATGCACCAAACACACGAAGGAAAGATAGATTGGGTTTTCTGTTGTGGACAAGTTCATATGGAGTTTTTCCATGAACAGTGTGAATCAGGGATTTTGTGTGTAGCATGCAGTGGCAATTGCTTCAGCCCAGAGAAACATTGGAACCTTTGAGTAGATCATCATTGTTCTAGCGGCTTCAACAAGAGTACGATTTCGTCTTTCAACTACACCGTTCTGTTGAGGGGTTCGTGGAACACTTCTTTGATGGCTGATTCCAACGCTTTCATAGAATTCACTAAGTTGTTTGTTGACAAACTCAGTTCCATTGTCTGTTCTGATAATTCTCACAGTTTTGTTTAGTCGAACCTGCAGCTGTTTGATGAGTTTGATGATGATATCAGGAGTTTCATCCTTTGTCCTTAAGAACTTGACCCAGGTGAATCTAGAGTAATCATCAACCACAACTAACACATATTTCTTCCCAAAGATATTCTGCACCCTCATTGGTCCACATAAATCCATATGAATCATATGAAGAACTTCTGTGACAGAGTTAGTAGGTTTGGGTTTGTGGGCAAACTTTTTGCTTTTACCCAATTGGCAAGCTGAACAAAGATGATCCTTTTCATACTTTAGTCTAGGTAAACCTACAACTAAGTCCTTTCTGGAAAGATCGTTGATGGTGCCGAAGTTCAAGTGATTGAGACGACGATGCCATAACCATGACTTTGTCTTTGAAGCCTTTGATAACAAGCAGATTGGAGAAGCCCTCATCATGTCATCGATAGAGATGGTGTAAAGATTTGAGCCACGAGTTCCTTTTAACAGATCCTTACCATTAATATCTCTAACAAAGCAGGTATGTTTTCTGAAGGCTACTTCTAGATCAGAATCACAGAATTGACCAACAGAGAACAGATTATGACCCAAACCTTCCACATAGTAAACTCTAGAGATGACACTATCACCAACAACATAATCTCCATAACCCATAATAGCACCGAAATGATCATTACCGAATCTAACAGTCCCGATGAATTTGCTCACGAAGTTCATGAGCCGCGACCGGTCTCCAGTCATATGCTTGGAACAGCCTGAGTCCAGGTACCACAGAACGATTTGAACGATCTGCAGTTGAACACAGACAAGAATGGATAACTGGATAATTGGGATCCCCATGCAAGAATGGGTTCCATTTGGTTAGTTACAATGGTTGGAGCACCCACATCAGAAATAGAAGCATTCATATCAGAAAGTGAGGCAGTGGAATCATTGTGAATAGATGCAGTACTAGTGTCTGTATTAGCCCTGTTCACAGTGTGATTACTTCTTAAAGGAATAGTTCTACCAGTAGGCATCCATTTTCTAGTGGGCATTATCTGATTAGTCTTATGACCAACAGGTATCCAATAGAAGCCTATTTTACTGAATGTTCTTCCTGTGGGTTTCCACTGTTTTCTAACTTTCTTTCGTATTTGCCTTTTAGCCTTCTTAGCATGAATTTTAGCATTAACAATATTAACTGGACAATTAACACCATTAGGCAGAACATTAACACCACATTCATGATTAGAAACAGAATTCAAGCAGACATCAGTACAAGGTTTGCAAATAGTATCAGAATTCGAATTAATTACAGTACGCCTATGGCTAATACTAGAATCAACACGATTCGTTTTGTTCGATTCAAACTTAAAGTTCCTAGATTGTTCTTCTACTCTTTTCCAGTGCACATTCTTAGCTTGCGAGGTCCTATCATTCCTTGTATTGTCTTGAGACTTTGACCTGCTCCCTTTAATGTCACTGATTACTCCTGTAGAGGGAATGGGAACATTAGTTGGTTTTACTACTCTTTGCATCACCTGTTTAGATGTGCTGGGATCTGAACTACATGCAGGTGCACTAAGGTTCACTTTCTTAAAACTAGAGGTACTGAGATTTGTACTCCTAGAAGGCACACTTGAGTTCTCTTTCTTAGCATTGACAGATCTGGAGTCTGAACTACTTAAAGGCACACTACGGTTTACATTCAAAACATTGGGAATCGAATGCATATCATACTTGGCATTAGGCATCGAACATGGAATCAAAGGATTAACTCTCTCACCTAATGACTTTAGGCATATTGTGATCAAGCATTCTAAGATTTCTTGAGATCGTTTGGCATATAAGCATGCATGTCCAATTGCATTATCATGAGGTTTCTCTAGCTTATCCTCTTCAACAATCTCACGCAGACATTCTAAGCAATCCTTAAGAGATGAGAAGTATGTTTGAATAGCAAGTTTGTTGTTCCTTAGATGAGGAGGGACATATGTCACAGATAAAGCATATTTACTACAAGAGTGAACCTTTGATACAACATTCTCCCCATTGGTCATTGGCATTTTCCCTTTTACCTGACTCTTCAGATTCTCAATTTCCTTTTGCAATGAAGCTATTTGTTCGTTATTTTTGTTACGAGTGACTTTAATTGATTCAAATAACTCATTGAAATGACTTTTAACCTTTTCATTTTCTTCTAAAAAACTTTCGTTTTCCTTTTGTTAAGCATTTACTAGGTTTTGAAGATGAAACGTTTGAGAATTCTGAGAATCTAAAGGAGGAGGCATTTGGGAGCCTGTCATATTGTTCGTTTGACCTTTTAGTTGAGAGATTTGGGCTTTCAACTTTCTGATTGTGTTGCACTGAGCTTGAATCTGTTCATCACGTTTGTTAATTTGAAAAACTGCATCAAACTCTGGAGCATCTGCTTTTTAGATTAAGATTTGATTTGCTCTTTTAACTTGACCTACTAGTGCTGTTAAACCAATTTGTAAAAAGATTTGATCTTCAACTCATAAAATTAAATGTTGATTTTATAGTTGTAGAATTTCTTTTACAGTTTTGAAGTTTATAGTTCTGTAGTAGTCTACGAGGTCTCAAACTACGTCAAAAAGTTTAATTGTTTGCACTACTTGTCTAAGTTCGAGTCACGTTGTGTTAGTCTTTCAACTTTCGGGTTTAGAGAGTTGATTTTCCAGTTTGCTTGTTATACTGTCCGAGGGTTTACGGAGGAGGAAATCTAAGAGTCTTAAGAGTTTGCAAAGTAGAAGTTTTGGATCATTTACGA